>JACBWV010000626.1:41808922-41957596 GCA_013435795.1 Chlamydomonas sp. ICE-L
AAAGCTATAAATAGAGTGACGAGCCTGAGTCTTTAATTATATCTAATTCACTTGTTACCCCGAGCAAGAGTCACCCCTGGAGCCCGTTCCTTGTCCCCAGTTTCCTCTTCGTGATTTTCTTGGATCCCCCGCATCGCCCTGTCGACATATCCTTGTCCCGACCCAAGACCCTGATTACCAAGCCTGCATACCCAGACCTCGAGCAAGTACGTACCTATGGTGCTATTGCCTGATCCTGCGCTTAGGCTCGGATTAGATTAGTTCCCCCCGGAAAGTTACGAGCAAAGCGCGTTCCTCTCTGTCCTGTCATGCACGGAATTAGGAAAGTCCCCTAAGCATACGACAAGTAATAGCGCTCGGCTGTCTTCCACCGTAGGCACGGTTCCGTGTTACTCGTCGACGTACACACCCTCCACACCCTCCCCTTAGAGTACGGATCTAAGCCCGTGTCTTCTTTCCTACCTACGTGGGTAGTCACCAGTGTCGCAACCAGCTGGTTCACTCGTGTAGAAATAAGAGAATGTACACCTGTGTTAGTCAGAGTGTGCAATACCATACTCGTCTGCTTATCGTCAGTGTGTTATTGTTATTGTAAGGTCCCTCTAAAGCCGCACCATAGCAACCAAATCATCAGGGTTACTGAGGCAACGGGTCACCAAAGCCGCGTATACGAGGCACGCATTCCGCAAGAATAGCCACCAGGTTAACAACAAGGTAGAAGCACCGCACACGTACACCCACACCGCACAAAAAAAACGGGATCCGAAGTCCACGAGATCTGCCACCAAAGCCGCTCGATTTAAAACAACCCTAGTGACAGCGGGGATCCCCTCCCCAACTCAAGGGCGGTCATGCAGACTGCTTCGAGTTTAGAAAACCCTAGCTTCGGCCACTACACGAGTTTTGGGGCCAGCTGCACCTGCACCCTCTTTCGCCCGCTCATTCAGCCTCTTTCATGTTGCAATTTCCTGGGTCGCTAACTCACTTGCGACACATTCATGACTTGCTAGCTCCATGCGGATCTCCTCACTTCCTCCGGAAGTCGTGACTGATCTGTGTTTGCGCGCCCTGCGTCTGGAGGCCCCGGTAATGCAACATATACCGCCGTTTTGCAGCATCTGGCATTCCTATCGTGGTGCGCCATCTTGCCGAGGTGTTGATCCTCAAGACGTGACAACATGGTCCAGAGTCCTCTGCCGTGCTCTGAAGCATAACAAGTTGGATGTGGCTCTGATATAGTTTTTCTAACTGGATCCTTGGACGAGTCTGAAGAAGCCCTGGTGTTTGTGGCCCAGAGTGGCAGCAGACTTGGTCAGGTGTCTACTGCATGCCCCTCGGCATGCTGCCCAGGCTGACTGCCTGATGGAAGGGCACTTATTCGAGCAGCACATATGAACCGCACTGAGGTAGTGCGGATGCTGCTGGATTACCACAGCATGCGCCCTTGCTGACTGCCAAGATGGAAGGGCACTTATGCTAGCAGCACAGAATGGCAACAGAGGTAGTGCGCATGCTCTTGGATGCCCCTCTGCATCTCCCATTGCTAACTCCCGAAATGGACTGGCACTCGGCTGGCAGCACAGAATGGCCACAACGGAGGTAGTATTCAAGCTGCTGGGCGCTCAACAACATGCTGCCAATGCTGACTGCCAAGATGGAGGGGCACTTGTGCTAGCGCATCTAAGGGCAAATTGAGGTTGTGCGCATGGCTGGCGTGCACCACACATCATGCTGCCCATGCAGACTGCCAAGAGGGCTGGCACTTGTGCTAGCAGCAGGAAGGTCACATGGAGGTTGTGCGCATACTGCTGTGCCCCACATCATGCTGCCTTAGCAGACTGCCAAGAGGAAGGGCCTTTGCTGCAACCATAAAGGGCCATGTTGAGGTAGTGCGCATGCTGCTGATGCACCACATCATGCTGCCCATGCAGACTGCCAAGAGGGAATGTCATTTGTGGTAGCAGCAGAGCATGGCCAAGTTAGGTATGTACATACGCATACTGCTGGATACCCCAATCACGCTGCCTCGCATACTGCAAAGATGGGAGGCACTTCTGCTACACTATAGGGCCCATGAGGTTTGCGCATACTGTTGGATGCCCCACATAATGCTGGCCCATGCAGACTGCCAAGATGAAGGCACTTTTTGCTAGCAATCATAGAGGCCCTGTTGAGGTAGTAACACTGCTGCTTGATTCCCCACACAATGCTGCCCATGCTGACTGCCAAGATGAACTGGCCTTGTGGTAGCAGTAGACAAGGGCCAAGTTGAGGTAGTACGCATACTGCTGAAGCCCCACAGCAGGCTGCTCTGCTGACTGCCAAGATGGAAGGGCACTTTGCTAGCACATCAAAGGGCCAAGTCCGAAGTAGTCGCATACTGCTGATTGCCCCACATCATGCCGCCCACGTCTGACTGCCCAAATGGCTGGCTTTCTCATTGCTTCAGCAATTGCGTATCGAGGTGCAGCCTTGTGAGTAGAAGATGAGGTGCAGTCACTTGTTGAGTATAAGATGAGGTCAGCACTTGGTTGAGTAAGATGAGGTGCAGCACTTTTGTTGATTAGAAATAGGTGGTGGCGCATCTTGTTATAGGAAGTGTAGAGGGTAGACACCGGCACCTGTTGGAGTAGAAGATGAGGTTCAGCACTTGTTGAGTAGAGAGTGAGGTGCAGCACTTGTTGAGTGACATGATTTAGCACACTTGTTGAAGTAGAAGATGAGGTGCAAGCGACGTCGGTTTGTGAGTAGAAGATCGGTGAGTGTGCAGCACATGTTGAGTAGAAGAGGAGTGCAGCACTTGGTGGTAAAGATAGTGCAGCACTTTTTAGTAGAAGATGAGGTCAGCTTGTTTAGTAGAAATAGGTGCAGCACTTGTTGAGTAAAGGATGAGACTTGAGTGGATAGTGCACCTTGTTGATCGAAGATGAGGTGCACGCTTTTTAGATAAGCTGAGGTGCTAGCACTTGTTGAGTAGAAGATGAGGTGCAGCCTTGTTGATTAAAGATGAGGTCAGCGGCTTGTTGAGTATATAGGTAGCCGCGTTTATCAGCACTATGTACACTGAGTTAGAAATAACAGGTCAGGCAAGTACATTAGTTGGAGTGGAGAGGAGTTGTGGCCGTAGGTGGGTGAGGGGAGGGCCTAACCTATTTTATCTGTGTCAAAAAAAAATAGAGTACCGGAGGAACTCACCACCCTCGACGGCAGACAGTACATGAGGAAACTGAGGTACAGGAGGAACCTGGAGCAGCTCACCACCCATGATAATGTGTAATGTTGTATATGGGTACAGAGGTAACCATAAGTACCTGAGCAACCTCACCATTCGATGCCGATGGTATGGCCTTGCTGATGTCTTCCTCTAACACTGTAACCAACTATCTGCCACCCACACTCCGTAACCCTTCGCTTCCTCGTTTAGAGTAATCTAGTACCATCTAGGCCAAACTCACCAGCTTATTGTTGAGGGTACACTCCTCGGTAACCTCCGGTTTCAGTGAAGTACCATGGTCCGGTGGTACACAAATGCTTAAACGAAGAAGTGGTGGGGTTCAAATTCCCCCTACAGTCGCCCCTTGGCGTTGCAAGGTCGCTGTCCAACCGCGATGGTAGCTGGTCCCATTTGAGGTGGTAACCGTTAGCTGCCCGCGTTACGACGGGTTCCCTTAACACACACGCCCACACCGGCGTTCTATTACCCGGGTCGCTGTATGATCCCCGTGTTGTCCCGTGGTCACAGCTTTCCGCCTCACCCCCCTTACCCAGTGACCGCCTAATGTAGGGCCATAGGAATCCCATCATATTCCGAAGAAACATTCCTCGAAGATTTTCCTTGAATATTCCCAATTGGGATCTTCTCTCAAAGGGTTCGCTCCAAACGGACCTTTCCCTAGGAATATCCCCACGGAACCCTTGCATCGGCCAACTAGATCTCGGATCGGGAACATTGGGACGGACCCCTACTATTGTGACGGAACCCTTCCGCAGGTCCCTCGCCCAAACTACTATTCAAAGCTCTCATATCTGACTGTACTGCGCTACATGGCGCGTATATTCGTGTCACACCCGAATCGGGTGTAACACTCACCCCCACTACCTCAAGCAAATGATACCCTCATCATTAGAACTGAACCCTGCTGGGACTATCTACTAGGTGAGAAGACAAAAGAACTACTTAAATCCTGACTTGGATACTTGGACTTGGAATCTTGGGCTTGAAATCTTGGACTCGGACTTGGAAACTTGGACTATTACTATTTATCTACCATGTACCGGATAGTGTAGGTACTTGTATCAGGGTCCTATGCTACTAAAACCGTTCTATTTAGTCAAAAAAAAAAGATTCCTCGGGGGGCACGGGTGAGTACAAAAAAAACTTAATAGAAATGTAGTCCATATCAAGGCGCACGCCGGGGGCGTGAGCTGGTGCCAGGTAGGCGGTGAGGGCGCTGGTGGCTGTACCACAATTGTCCTCGTTGTCCTCGCCAAGCTGGTCGTTGAGCAAGGGCAAGGGCGTGACTAAGACTTTCATCGGTCACAAGTTGTTCTCTATGACAGGGTATTGTACCTCCGTTCTCATGGATGATAAACATTTCCCATGAGGTGATCACTAACGGTGTAACTGGCCTGACGGGGTCCCGGATTCTGGAATTGTATATCTGAGGACTTGGATGCCATGGGAGTAGTGACTTGGGAGTGGTTACACCGTAGGGACTTTGTACACCCTAGGACTCATGGCTTGGACTCGTTACACCTGAGGGGACTGGTACAACCCTAGGACTGATGGCTTGGACTGGTTACACCTGAGGGACTTGGTACACCCTAGGACTCATGGCTTGGACTCGTTACACCTGAGGGACTTGGTACACCCTAGGACTGATGGCTTGGACTGGTTACACCTGAGGGACTTGGTACAAACCCTAGGACTGATGGCTTGGACTCGTTACACCTCAGGGACTTGGTACACCCTAGACTGATGGCTTGGACTGGTTACACCTGAGGGACTTGGTACACCCTAGACTGATGGCTTGGACTCGTTACACCTAAGGGACTTGGTACACCCTAGGACTGATGGCTTGGACTGGTTACACCTGAGGACTTGGTACACCCCTAGGACTGATGGCTTGGGCTTCATGTTGTTGCAAGTACAGATCCGGTGCTGCTAGTCTGTCTTAGGTCATGGTTCTCATGTTACATGTTTTCTCGGGGTCCAGGTTTTCTCTGGTTCCAAGTTGTTACATGTTTCCCAAGGGCTAGGGCGGCCGGTTGTGCAAGATCTAGTCCAAGTTGTCCCACGTCCATTCCAAGGTCCAAGTTGTTCCATTCCATGTTGTGGCCTGTCGAGGTGTCTGATGTTCGCTGTAGGATTGAACGTAACGGATGGGAATCCGTGTACCTTTGGCCTTGACTGCAGTGGGCATGACTGAGACGTAGTAAGTATTGCACTAGCGGCACGACGGCATCTTTCCCGAGTATATAGAAATTCCGAAAATGCAAAGAAGGGTAGGTAATTCGCGGACTGTCTAGCGAAGGCCCGGGCTATTTGTTTTGTGGGCGTTCTGTCGATATTCTCTCAAATGATCATGCAGTACCAACAATTCGCCTAAGATTCGGGAGCTGACGCGACCATCACTGCGTGACGGGGGAGTTTACACGAATGGATAAGAAAAAATACGACAAAATACGACAAAATACGATTCATTACACTTTGTTACTCCTTTCTACTCTCCGCGCAGGATGCGACTGATATACCGGTTACCGTTCCGCCCCCGCTACTCGCAGGAGGAGGAGTGGTTGCCCACAGTATCGTAGTTGCCCCTGCAGTACTGCAGTACTGCTTCGCGTAGGCCCTTTGTGCATCCTGCTCCGTCCAGAGCAGGAGGTACCGTGGTTGCCCCTGCATTAGTCGTGGTTGCCCCTGCAGTAGTCGTTGGAATTGTCTGGGGGAGCTGACGCGAGTCCCGCCAGAAGGAAGAAAAAATGACGAAAGAATGACGAATGAATGACTCCGCGCGACTCAAAAATGAAGATTCGGGGCATGCCAACTACGACCCCCAAAGGACAGCGTGGCTGAGAGTCAAGAGGGAGTCGCGTCAGCTCCCGTCACGTAGTGATGACTCGCGGCATACTTAATTACACTTCGTTACACATTTCTACTCTCCCCGACAGGAACCCCGACAGGAACCAGCTGCAACCGTCTGCCGATTCAGCCGTGAGACGAAGCCGAGGAAGTCAAGAGGAAGTCAGGAGCCGCGGCAGGACCCGACGTCTCCAGGTTCCCGTTCAGCCCGCGACTCATCACTGCGTGGCGGGAGCTGCTGCTACTCACTACTTGATGACTTTTGCTAGCCCTTGAGCTATACGACCTACCCCACTAGCTTTGGATAGTATTTTTTCAACTTCTGGACTGAACTGCTGTAACGCGCTTCCTACGCCCCTTATTCCGTCCGCTACCCCTCCCTGTCCCAACAAGTCAGCAATGGAGGCTGCCGCATTGGACACTGGTCCCGCAAATTGTCCCACCTTCCGAGCTACATCTCCACCGAAATCAGCTACCTTCCAAACCACATTCCCGAAAGTGCCTACAGCCTTACCAACGCCAGATTTGAGAGTATTAAAGAATCCCATTAATATTCTCTTTGATATTATTTGATGGAAAGTAAAAGCAATTTCTGGTCTATGGATTTCAAAATTGATAAAATAGAATTCATAGGATCAGTATCAGATTCATAATCTATTCTGAGAGTGATGCTCCAGTCGTAGGGAAAAGGCCCTATAGAGTCTTTATGTTCATCTTTAATGCTCAAACTCAATTCTGACACATGTGAGGCGCTTGTATAGAAAGAAAAGTCGTCTGCTGTATTCTGATAAATGATGTTGGCAAAACTTTCAACATTAACAGGTAGACGGATTAATACATCAGATTCCTGCATATTGTTTTGTCTGAAATTGTTGACAGCACTGTTAGTTACCTTGGGTAAATTGTGATGGATTGTCAGGAAACTTTCAAGGTTTAAACGCAATGGAAAGGAGCTAACAATGGGAGCACCACCAGGTGTTTCGTGAGGCAGAAACCCAAAAACAAATAACTACTTTTATCTTTGAATTCGAATGAATACCCTGGCCCAGGAGGGTTTGAATATACAAAGCCCGTTTGTTTCATTATGGGTTAGTGTCCATCCCGTAAGCAACACACCCAATTCTGTCAGCCAAGAATCAAGGGTATAGTTCCCAATTGGAATTCTGATTGATGTCTTGGTACCATTGTTGTTAACAATAAAGTCATTGTTACTTGCTCTAATCGAATAAAAACACCTGTTGATGATGACATCTGCAACTGTGACTTTCGTCCTCCCTCCATAGGGATTTTGCAGGACTCCTGCAGGCAATGATGTTGTGAAATTGTCAGGCGTTCCACTTGTTCGAAACGTGCTTGATATGTACAACAATTGTGTTTTCAAGACAGGTGGAGACATTTATAATATGGGATATATTATCTGTAACATTTTGTATTGTAACCAAGCCATCTAAAACCTCAGTACCAGAAACAGGTTTAATTTTATTCAGCAAGTCTTTCCTGATAGCTTTCTTGTCCCTATACAACAATGGTTTATTGATATGTATAGAAATAGCTACATCTACCAAGTATTCAGGTAGACCAGGAGACATGTCTAAAATTGCAGCTCTGAATTTTTTGTATTCATCGTTTGCTTGTATTCTTGTGTCAAAGAGGCCATTCTTAACAATCAGTTAGAAAAATAAAATGTCTTATTGCAGGTTCAGAACAATATCAAAGTTTTTCTTGAACCTATTTAGTTTGTCTCCTGTGAAATCTATAACAAGAGAGTCATGCTCATCCTGTGTTGCATGTATATACAGCCTCTCAAAACTTCTTCAAGGTGAGAGTAGAGCTGACTTCATCATGAAGATCTACCAATATTTGGTTGATGCAAACTTGAATAAAACGAACAATGAAGTATTAGTTCTGATGCTCTTGGGTATAGCTTTCAAATTCTGTGAGCAAATCATGATGTTTATACCCAAATGCCTGTTCTTCAAAACCAAGTTTGCCAATGCTGATTTACCCACACTTTGAATGCGCTACTACCCACCAGATCATCCAATACAAAATAATTTATTGCACCGTTTGGGTATCTACAAGTAGGCTTTTGGTATGCAGTTCTCTCAAGAAAATCCATCTCATCAAATGTCAATGCATCTATTTTTCCATTGAAAAACTTTGACCAAACTTGCAAATCTTTCTTGTATTCTGCAGTGTTTTGTTTTTTCTTGTTTGATGTCTTCTATAACTTCTAAAAGCTTGGAGTCACTGTAATCATTTACAATATCAGAAGGACCAATCTTCAGACAATTGAATACTGGATTTGCATCATGCGTGGGCTAAAAACAATAACTCTCATAGTTTGGTTTTTATCAAAACCCGCAAGCTCATATTGTTTCAATAATTGGCAAACAGAATATGTTTACCAGTCCCTCGGCTCCCAATGAAAAGGGCTACAAAATAGTTGCGTGACAGGGACGTGTTAAACATTGTGGGTAAGTGTTTGGCTTATAAACGAGTTTTTTATGAATAAAATTACTGACTGCGTTTTCTGTGATATTCATCTATTTTTACAGGACATAATATTTTGCTAAAAGGGCATTGTGACCCAGGGGAAGAGTGATTGATAAGCCAGTCGTTTCCCATCATTCATTATTTTCTGTCTAAACAGTTCAACAGTTTCCTCCTGGCTTATTTTTGGAACTTTTGTAACGTTCAAGCGTTTTTTTAATTTGTCTTGACATCTGTTTCACTTCAACTTCTTCTGATTCTGGCTGGGGAATCATCTGTTATCACCTGTTCGTCTTCGTCAGAGTCATCATCACTAACAACAATAGTTGTCTTCAGTTTCTTATTGACTGCCTTCTTACGAAGTTTCATCTCAGTAGCCTTTTCTTGTTGCTTTACTTGTTTCTTCTGTTTCTGGAGCTGTTTCTCTTGTCTACTGATTTCTCCTAATTCTTTTCTCTTGGCCCAAGCTTTTTCCCGTGCTCTTGCTAGTACCTCTTTCTGATTCTGAGACATGACCCTCTTTGCTTTGGGTTGAATCACTTCCACATCCTCCAAATTGTTACTGAGTTGTTCAATATCCTCCATATATAATTTCAAGTTAGAAAATAATAGAAAAAATTACTGGAATTTACAAATGATCACTGGAATTTTGAAACCACAGGAGATGTCCTCAGGATGTGTATGGCTTTGGGCTTGTTGGGTAAAGGACGACCCCACAGCAACTCAGTCTCATGTAACGGTTGTCGGATCATTCTCCTACCTACATAGTTTGTAGCTGGTTGGGCATATTGAATGGCTCTATTAGGCCATGTTTCTAGGCAGAGAGGTAGCAAATATTTATCCATTTTATATATTACCTTGTGAAAAAGTATTTCGAGCCGTTTTCACCAGTATCTATCTCCAAAAGAGAGTTGTACTTGACGAATAAAAGTGAATAGTTCCTCGTGTTGATATTACCAGTGCTGTGAAATGTGATGTTATAGGGTATGTCTTCATCCATTACATCTATTGGTAGACCCAGGGCCCACTGACGAGTTGCTATAGTACTTGCACTTCGTATTAATAGGGTACCATCCTTTGTCAATGTAGTCATGTGTTCCATTGATCTGTTGTCATTGTCAAAAATCATGTCCAAGTATTCATTTGCCCTGAAATAGTTTATTGGGTGGTCTGCAACAGGTATATTGTTGACACTAATACCAACATAAACTGGAGCATCATTTGTTATAATACTTGGAATGCCTTGTGAAAAATAGTAGCTTGTCCCGTTATAGTCTTGGGTTGAAGTCTTGGAGTACACTCAATAAACACCATTGCAGTCAAGTTGGCTGAGCCTGCTGCTCCACTAACGGCTTGAGACTCGAATGCTCCAATCGAACTGTTCCCTCTTGTGTCAATGCCCGACATGAACTCATCATCATTGTGGCAGAACTTGCATGAGAGAACAAAGAATTTATCACGCCAGCTTGCAAATGAATCACAAGGGGACTTGACCCTCCTAGGGTGTCCTGCAATTGGTTGTAAGAACTTTGTGTTAACGAAAAACACTGTCCAACATTGGCCCTAAAATCTGGATAATTATTCCCATTGAGAGTGAACTGAGCACTTTCCATCCCAGTCGCTTTCCTGACGAACGTGTTACAGTTTTTGGTCACTGCATCCAATGCTCCAGTAGGTGATTGGTCTAAAAATATTCCCCAAGCTCGATTAACCGACTGGGACGACACACTAAATTTGGTGGACTGGCTATAACTTGATGCAGCTGATGAAAATGAAAAATAGTTCTTGAACATGATTCATACACACCTCCATTTTGCAGAAAGGCATTGTGTGCGGCATCAAAGAGCCCATCATCTATTGAGATAGTATCAACACTGAATGAAATGTCTGATAGAATAAATTGTCCTCCCCCAATTAGACAATTGGATCCATCTAGCTGTATCCTAAGGCGAACCTGCCCTAGGAGTTTGGTATCCAATATGCTGGGCTGAAAGCTATTGAGAGTCAGCCAATTACAAATGCAATAATCTTTTGGAATACCGATGGGAATAGCTGAACCATCACCTCCCGATTGGACAATCTTACGTCTGTTGTGGCAATCTGCACCAAAGGATGTATCAGCAATAATATTAAAAAGCTGATTATAATTGGAGAACCCTCCTATCACTTGCCCATTCACTTCCAAGTCGCACCTTTGTATGATTGATTCAATGTTCCTTGGCATGCCCCCAGTATCTGTGATTGCTTTGAAACTCATTATCAGGCTATCAGTATCTATCAAAGTGTTGGAAGGCATGTCGACTGTAATCACACCATTGTTGGTTGCAGAAGTACTATTAAGGGTGGACAGCCGTTTTGTTGCTCGACTATAGTTAGAGATCCGTTTTGTAATGTACTGGAGGTTTTTTGGGTATGCAGACATGTAGCTTATACCGGTATACTCGATATTTTGATAATAATCAAAGTTTATTTTTCAGATAATTATAGATATCTATATAATGATTTTTGGTTCTCCGTTTGTCAAGTAGTCTTTGTAATCCAGGCTCATTAGAACGTTCTTGGTATTCGGTTACAATTGCAAGCACCTCCCTCTTAGATTGGCCACTTGAATCTGGTGATGCGTGCCTGAAGTCAAATCTATCTAGTGACCGCCTCAAATCATACCGTTTTTAGGTGCTGCATAATTGGCATTAGACGGAGATGGTCGAGAGGAAGGTGGTCTAGGTAAGTGGTCTTATACGTCCTAGTTCCTTGAAACACATTTTGTGGTGCAGTGTTTTGTTGAGTCATGGCCGCCCTCGCAGATCTAGCAAGCTGTTCTACAGCAGATACCCCATTTACAGCCTGAGCTATCATATTTTGATGGGGTTGTTTTGGGATCTCTATTACATATGCATAAGGGTTGAATCCCATCATTCGAGGGAGTGTCCTATCAGCAGGTAATTTAACATTAATTGTTGTTGCTCTTTGGTTTGTAGTATTCCCTCTTTGTTTGATTGTATTTGTTTTTGTTTTTGTTTTCCCCACATTTTTTCTGGACCTCATGGTTTAAATTATGTTATAAATTAATGTACAACACCTCTCAGTATATATTTGCTCAGCCCAGAGACACCAAAAAGATCACAAACAGTTTTTCAGGAGACTATAACGCACTTATAAACAAGCCCCCCTTATTTTCAGGGTCTTACAATGATCTTACAGACCACTTGAATGTACAAAACGCTTTTGTTGCTATTGGTCCCGGAGTGAAGGTGAGTCGTTTTGAACTACCAACGCAGACTGGAGCCAATGGGCCTGGTTTGATTCACTTTGCAGACACAGGGTCGGAGATTAATGGGAGCATATCTTTCTTGAGCGATGGGGGTAGTGAATCATTCAATTTCCTCTTCGAATTCATGACCAAATCTAGGATTGACCAGACGGGATCATACATTAACCTTTCTGAAGTCATATAAAATCATATTGAATACCTCAACCCTGAGGAGTCATTGAAGGCGATCAAATATTTGCAGCCGGCAAAATACACGTTCAAGGGAGATGCTAAAATGCAGTGGAAATTGGGCTGTATGCCCAAGAAGTGATAGGCGTTTGTCCAGAAGCTGTGAGATTCCTAGACTCAGAAAAAGAGAGATTGGGTCTCAATTACAACTCCCTTGTACCACATCTAATTGGTGCAATAAGGGCTTTATCAGTCGAGGTTGATGACCTAAGCAAACAATTGAAGAATGAACGGTATAAGAATGACCCAGAATACCGTGCACAACGAAATGAACGTTCGCAGATTTATAATGCAAAAAAGGACCGGAACGGAAGGCTATGTTGAAGGCAGAGTCTGTGTAAGTGAATTAAAAATAAAATTGAATCATACTTAAGAACCTTGAGCATATTATATACTATAAGTATAATAAGATGAGCGAATCTTGCATCAAAGTTCACACGTATTCTAGTGAAATCCACAAGACGAAAATGAAAGAAGACCCTGCATATCGTGCTCATGTAAATAATCTCGCCAGACTTGCAACTGTAAAACGGTATCAAACAGATGAGGCATATCGTGAGAGGCGACAAGCATATACCAGGAACAGGTACCAAAATGATCATGAATTTCGCGAAAAACGAAATGAACGCGCAAGACTATATCATGCAAAAAAAAAAAAAAAAAAAAAAGGCGTTATTATTGGCAGAAACTGTCGCAGTATAGTGTTTCATTTAAAAAATTGAAATGCACATTATTTTTTGGGGTATTTTAAGTAAACGCTTAAGAGATTGTTCACATATTAATATATTACACAAGTATAATGACATCGCAACAAACTTTGGCAAAATGGTACAAAAAGAATTTGGTAACAGGAGAGGCTCCACGCAGGATTACTAAAAAGTATGTGATCGAACAGGGTCACGAATCACTAGAAGATTTCTATAATGCTGTGGAATGGTACAAGAACTATATGGAAGAAGAAATAAAAAATGTTAGGAGGGGAAAAAAGGCAGAATATGATAAGGAACGCTATTTGGAGAGAAGGAGGGTTTTAGAGGAGAGTAAATACGAGAAACGTGTTGTACGAATGATGTGTTATAGTTTTGACACAGCATCCAAAAACAACAAGAAACCGGCATAACACATCACATGTATGCTCATGAAATAACATCATTCTCAAAAGCTTGGAATCCCGTCAAAGACTTTCCGTCAGGCAAAATCTTGCATATTGACAGCCTTGAAGGCTTCATAATTCCTAAAACATCAAGATACTATGAACTGCTCACAAATCTACAAGGAACAGACTACAAAATGTTTCCTGATTATAATGACTTCATTCACCGCATCTTACAGGATGATCCGGATGCTGCGAAATACATGTTAGACATCTTTTACAATACAAATTTTATTCAAATTATTTCAAACGAATCAAGCACGCAAGACATCATAATTCCCTTCAAACACAGAATTGTACAAAACACTGCTACAATGTGTTGCGATAACAAATACTTGAAACGGGATATTCACGTTGAAGGGAAAGACACGCTACGAGGGTCTATCAAGCAATCCATACTACTAGATCTCCCACCCAATACATGTGCCTTTCAGGTTATTCTACAATCTTTGAAGAAATCGTATGACAAGCATTACACAAATCTGATCTGTGATCCCAGGCCACCGATGAGCTACGAGTCATTGTACAGAGATTTTTTCAACAAAGAATCTACCGAACACACTGATGAAGACGTTGTCACGATAGAACTATTTCTCAAATGGTTTGATAAAAACAATTTTGGATGCATGATATACGATAATGAGAACCAATATCTGGCAGGATGTACACCAGAAAAATTACATCCTGCTATTGAAACCATAACTAAAGCGATCTACTGGAACGGACATCTCTCTATCATTGACAAAAAAAAGGAATTCAATGCGTCATCGCACGACACTGTATTGGAACATCCATCGTCTGAATTCAAGTTACCAAATGAGAAGGGAAAAAAGACATACCCTATTGCAGTAGCAAGTTCTGTAGAGGAGATATTTCCATTAATCAAGGAACAAATCCTTGCTAAAAATAAAAACATTGAAATCATTTATAATGGCAACTTGGCACTTATTCTTGAAAAATTTGTGTGTATCGAAGGTGTGACCCCAGCAATTACCACGCAAGGAGGCTCGACAATAACTGGTATATATTTGAATCACTTGGAATCTGTTAAGATTTCGATTCAATCCGCCGTTAAGATAGTTGGATGCATCGATTGTGTGATTGATGACATAGATATTTATAAAAAGTTTATCATACTAGAATCAACTGTCGTGAAATCTATCCTCAACAAAAAGAACCTTTCCACGTACAACCCTCTAGTTGCAAATGTATTTAACTGGTATTCTGAGTCTATCCCTAATGGTAAACTTGTTGACGAAGATCTCTCTCTTCGCATGCGCGATGAATACGTAGGAATAGATTTTAACAAACACTATGCTTCATGCTTGATATATATTTTGAAAACATTGGGTTTTCCAATTGTCCATCCATGGGATACATTCCAAGCCAATGAAAACAGACCTATCAACAGTAAGTTCTTGTATGTTGTGAAAATAACTAAAAGACACAAAATTTACAGCAAAGAACGTATGCTCATATACGGATACGAATTGTTACAAATGGAATCAATGAACGTCGAATATAGCATATTGTCATATTTAGAAGTTCTATGGGTAAAATGCGAAGAATTAGGAGACATAGTGGCATCGTGTTTTGATGAACAATACGAAGATATCCCATTAAAACTTCGAAAGGGTATACCCAACAAGTTGTCTGGATTGTTGGGAAAGAAATACAATACCAAAAGACAATCGGCTGTATTCACAAAAAAAGATGACGCTTGTAATTACTTGCTAAAAAAAGAAAAAGCGGCAAGTCATCTTGTGTGATATCACTATCCGAAGATTTACACATTGTGAATTTAACGGAAAAAACAGAACTAACAAGCGGATTTTTACCAATGAGAATAGCTATTATCAATAGGGCAAGATTTCAAGTAAACGAACTGATAGAAACATTGGCTAAATCAAACATTGAGGTTAAAGCCGTCAAAACCGATGCTGTATATGTTTTGAAAGAAGGAAACGATTTCAGTTGCATTGAGCGCCGTATTGGAGACGGACTGGGTCAATTGAAATGGGAGAACATTTCAATGCCACCAAATCATCCTATTGGTTATGATTTTCGCCCACATAATAACTCAATAACAGAGAATCAAAATACACAACAAATAGACGTTAGTAAACTCAGTACAAAGGAGATCAAACAATACCTTCAAACCAATCTAGACGAATATATATTACAATCCCGTGTAAATCCAACAATCACAAAAGAGGTAAAAAATAGAACATTTGTTAACGGTCTAGCTGGTTGTGGAAAGTCTTACACTACAATTGTAGATGCATTAAAGAATTTTGAACCAAACCAGATACTGGTTGTCGCTCCTTGGAATTCGCAAGTTAGAGAAGCTCTCTCAAAAAACACCGGTATAAACGCATGCACATTTCACAGCCTCATGGGATTTGATCATAATGGGAATAAAACACTAGGTTGTCATTCGATGGAAGGAATTAAATGCGTCATATTTGAGGAAATAATGTTGCTCACAAGACGCAACCTGGTTGACGTGTACAAGTTTATGCAGAATAAAAAACTATACATACTGGCTAACGGAGACTCTCATCAACTGGAATCCATTGGAGATGACGTAAGCACTGATGAAAAGACAGGGTATATCACCAAAATGTTCAAATGGACAATGACGCTAACACAGAATCATCGATTGGAAACAGATGAAGATAAATTGAAAATGCTTGAATTTTTCAATGACCTATTTCATTCTGATTTGGGTGTTTATAAAACTATCTTGAAGCATTTCCCAAAAAAGATATTGAAATCATTGAAAGACCTCAAAGAACTGGGTATTAATAAAGCGATCACACATCGAGATACCAGTTCTAATAGTGTCAACAAATATCTAGACAGTCTGATTGACAAGAAAAAGATAGAGAAAGCTGATAAACTCAAGACACTGGACAATGGAATCAAATATCACTACAATCAGGAACTGATCTGCAAGACAACAATAAACAGAGTGGTAAAGAATTCTCCCAAGACCAAGGATTCGCCTAAGGTCAAGAGCAATAAGATAAAAATGCGACCCAATTACAGATACACTATTATTGGACAAACCAATAAACATTTCACTTTGCAAGATGTTCAAGACAAAGAACTTAGAGTCGATATCCCCCATGACATGATTGTCGAACATTTCAAACTATCACACGCCAACACTTGCCATTCGGAACAAGGTGCTTGTATTGATGAGAAATTTGTCATTTGCGACATGAGAATTATAACAGACATCCGCTGGGCCTACTGCGCCGTCTCAAGGTGTGTCAGGCTATCTGACGTGTATTTCCTGGACTTTAACTTGAAGGAATTGAACTTGATAGAGTTCTTCAACGGGAAGATTTGCGGCTACAAGAAACAAGACAGGAAACGAGACAAAAACTTCGTGCCTTGCAACAATTACATCACTATTGATTGGTGCGTAGAGCTTTATAAAAAGGAAAATAATAGAATTTGCAGAAAATGCCAACAATATATGGGAGTTGAAAAACATTCAAAAAACCAATGTACTGTAGACAGAGAGGACAACGACCTGCACCATATAAAATCAAATTGTCATCTGTGTTGTCTGCAATGCAACAGAGCGAACCAAAATAATACTGATTGATCCTCCCCCTCCATAAACATTCATAATATATATAATGAATCTTGAATCCATTTTGAAAGCTAATCCAAATCTAAAATTGCTGTCCAAGGCAAAGCTATTTACTAGATTAAAAGACGACGGGATTACCAAACGAGATATCGAAGATTACTTCAATCCACGAGAGCTAACACAAATTTACCAAAGACCACAAAACACTAAATTCAAATTCAAGATCACTGCAAAACCCAGATCATTCCAGATTGATGTGGCAATTATGCCATTGTCGAGCAAGCGGGTAAATAACAATATCAATCAAATTCTTATGTGTATTGATATCATCTCTCGCAAATCTTATTGCTACCCACTGAAAAGCGGTAAGATGGATGACGTTTTAGATGCCTATCAGGAATTTATAGGCGATGTAGACGAAAATATCAACAGTGTATCAGGAGATAATTTTTTTCCATCTTCAATATTTGAGTCTTTCAATACAGAACTAAATATAAAGGTATATACGGACGTTGCAAAAGAAGACCACATTACTCCGATGGGGAACAAGCTGGGAATCGTTGACAGATTTACTAGGACACTGAAGGGTCTGATAAAGAAATACTCACTAGAGAACAAGACTAAAAAATGGGTAGACGCACTTGGTGAAATCGTTGAACTGTATAACGACTCCCCTCATTCTGGGTTGAATGATGCTTCGCCCAACGAGGTGTATGACGATCTCGATTATTCTCAAAAGCTATATGAAGCTCAATTCAAAAAAAATCAAAAGATGAACGACAAAGTGACCATGAAAGTAGGGGACAGAGTGCGTGTAATGTTACAGAAGAAGACCTTTGAAAAGGAGAAAGCCACGTTTTCCACAGAGATTTACACAATTGAAGAACATATAGGATACAGATTCAAGCTCAAAGGAGTCAAACGTCTATACAGACCAAGCGAAATGAACATTGTTACAAATGTGAAAGACAGATTAGAGCCAGAAAAAGAAGACAATCAAATCAGAAGGATGCAAAGATCAAAGGCATTTAATTCCTATGACGAGATTGTTACTGCTCTTGATAAGAAGGACGAACCAAAAGCAAAAAGAACAGTGCGAAAGCCCAAACGTTATGATTGATTATTTATCCGACTACTATTTTTCTTATCTATTCGCGTCAGCTCCCGAATCTTAGGCGAATCATCCATGGCAAATCACGGTACTGCTGCCACGGTATTGCACGGGAAAATCTACCGGACATCCTCCGAGATATAATTCGTGCGGAGGGACTATCGGAAGGACCCCTACTGGTTTTTTGAAGTAAAATGAAGTTATCGAAAAAGACCCGAAGACCGGCGTGCTCCACAACTAACTTACCCACACAACGCATAGCCACCCGGCCAGCCCGGGCCAGCCCAATGCATACCGACCCACGCTACAGGCGTCCACCCCGACACACCCGACCACCCCCTCGCGTCGGGTCAGGCCCAGACCGGAACGGCTCATACTGCCCAGCCCACACATGCAACACCTTCTCAAAATCCCCTAAAATTAACCCGACCTCTGATTGGTCTCATTTTTTCTGCATCAAATTATTACAACTAAAGCCAACCTCCATGTCTGCTCTGCATGACAGTAGAGGCACGTTCAATACTGCTTTAAACAGCAACACTGCAAGATGTCCCTTATTTGTTTAATTGTTATTTGTTACTTTGTTGTTACTTTGAAAGCAACAAGGCTACAACATAAGTACATAACTGACCGCCCGTACATAAGCTTATAATTCCAAAAACCAACAGCTCAGGGGGCGGTCAATATAGTTACCGCCCCTCCATGGGTAGCGACTTCGGTACATCAGTCGTACTGCCGGACGAGCAAAACGGATGCGCCAAACGGAGGCGCCAAACGGGTGCGCTAGGGAACCTAAGGGTTCACCCTAGAAAGGCCTACAGCCCCACGCCAGCACCCCTTGTCTTTGACATGTGACAGGCACACGACGTTGAATACGATGCACTTGTCACCGAATTCGGAAAGGCAGTCGCGTCACGCCGATGGTACGTAGAATCTGAAACGAAACGACTTGCATAGAAAGTTACCGCCCATCATCATATTCGAGGCGGATTCGAGACCTTATTAATAAGAAGCCTTTTGCATCCGACAGCAGTTGGACAGAAATATATTCCCCCAAATTATTACCAATCTTTCCATAGTCCAATGCTTGACGTTTGAATTCGGCAGTCGTCCCGAAGAAGACTGCCTAGTCACTGTCGAAGGGTGCACAGCCCTAGTTCATGTGGTAACGCGCGACTGTGTACCAAAGCGCGGTATACGAGACACACATTTCGCAATAACAGCCACGAGGGAAGCAACAAGGTTCACGAGGGCAGCAACAGGTTAAGACACACCGCACACCTCAAACCGCACACCGCACACAAAACAACCCTACTTACAGGGGGGGCTACCTATCCGGCCATCCCCATCCCCAGCGGATCCCTTGGTCCAATTGGTCCAATCCAACACAAGGGCGGTCACGCCCTTGTTTAGTGAGCTGCCTGCCGTATCCAAACGCCAGCTGGTGCGGGGCAAAAGGCAATTTTGCAGGCTAAACCCTAAGGGCCCGCAGCCCCGGCCTGCAGCGCATCCGTTTTGCTCGTCCGGTTGCTCCTCAGGTCAGGGCAGTACTGCTGATGTACTGAGGTCGCTACCCATGGAGGGGCGGTAACCATCATCAACCAGATTAACTGACGCACCTGCTAGATACGTGCATTCTTGCATGGACTCGAATCAAATGTTCATAAATGTACATTGCTTCGCACATCATTTCCTTCGTTTGAAGATACCGGTATAGACCTGTCCTGTGCAACTCTTCGTATTGTTGCTTTTACACACACACAAACACACGCACTCCACCAGCTGCCGACCCACGATCAATCTCACCCGCACCACTGCCTAATCGTTTGAGTATTACTACCGTAAAGGGAGTCACCAAGGCGTACTTGCCTGCAGGCAGTAACGCATAACTCCCGGTAGTACTTCTGCCGAAGGCGGGAATCTTTATCAACAAAGGATCGCGTTCGTTTTTATTACAAGCTGGATTTCTCCTAAAAACTACAATTGCTAACGCTGGGATTCGAATGCAGGCAGCCAGGGGCTAAAGGATCTCATGATAAGGCCCGCTCCAGAGTGCCAACTCGGACACAGTGGCAACAGTCCACATCACACGATTGCTGGCCAACGTGAAATTGTAAAACTCTGGTGCCAATCAGTTGAGTCTATACACGAGATAATACACGACAGCAATATATTCGTTCTTAGTTCAGTAAAACTAAGTTCGGTTGGGTAGAAGCAAGCTTAGGTTTTAGATAAAAATACGGCAAGTGTGTTCCAGTCCATGTGGACTAGTTCTGTTGAGTGTCAGGGTGCTTCAGGAGGACACCCGGCTCTGCTGCCTGGTACGCAACCAATTTTAAAGCCTGCGTCTTGTGACGCAACGGACCCTTCCTTCTGGTCAACGGACCCTCCCCACGTTTTCGACATTGTGTCTGCGACAGAGAACGCAGCGTCCTGCACAACCCTGGTTAAAGTCTCAACAGCCCTAGTGCTGAGGGCGAGTTTGGAAGACGAAGATCTCCCGGTCGGAACTGGAATCTGGCACATCAACCATACCACCCTCAATGTCCTGAGCTGTACCATCGAAGTGGGACTCAATCAGTACGCCCACTTTGGCCATCTGTGTCACAACCTGCATCACAGTGAATTGATTTACATTATATTGTGGTGAATTGATTTACATTAATTTGTGAGTGTCATAACTGGCGTTGTGTCGCACCGCGTCCGTGTTGCAACCTGCATTGCAGTGAATTGAATTGATTTACATTGTGAGTGTCATAACTGGCGTTGCGTTGCATCGCGTCCGTGTCAGGGTACTACATTTTGTCATTTTTGGTTGCGCTTTTGACACAGCTGCCTCCTTTTGGGCTGCGCTTATGACTCAACTGGAAACGGAAATCTGCGCGCTCCGCCCAGAGGAGGTTAACAAATTTGCATCAATCGCGCATTCAGGCACCAAAACCTTGCGCACTAGTGTGCGTCATGTAGTACCCTGAGCTCAGCAACTAGACCTCGTTTAAAAAACATGAAGCAAAGATAATTGAAACTAACCTAGGGATATTTTCTCGCAAGTAGCACTACCAACCAACCATTCAACCAACAAGGTTAACAATCACATCAGTTGCACAACCAAATAAATATAAAGAAGCCACAATCAAGGCAGCAGTCTGCGTCTGCAAACAATCAGTTGCACAACAAGACATAAAAGATACAGCAATGGTGGGAGCGATTTCCCTACATTGCACAACCAAAGACAGCAGTCTCCCTACCTCGTTCCTGTAGTCTGCGTCTGCAGACAGTAAGTTGCACAACAAAAGACATAAAAATAAACAGCAATCGAGGCATCAGTCTCCCTACCTCGTTCCTGTAGTCTGGGACTGCAGACAGTAAGTTGCACAACACAAGACATACAAATAAACAGCAATCGAGGCATCAGTCTCCCTACCTCGTTCCTGTAGTCTGCGTCTGCGGACAATCGCTTCTTACTGTAGTCCACCTCAAGCTCTGCCAAGCCCTTCCTAGCTCCCTCAGCCATGGTCATTCCCTTGGGGGCCAGGACAAGAGCGCGGGAGAAGTTGGCAAAGGCCAATGTCTCCACCTGAGCATATGTGATGCGGGGTGTGAGTGGTGTGGGGGGAATGCGGTGTGTGTGTGTGGTGGAGGGGGGCAGTGGTGGTGGTGGTGTGGGGGGGGGAGGCTTGGGTGGTGGGGGCAGGACAAGTGCGCGGGAGAAGTTGGCAATGGCCGATGTTTCCATCTCAGCGTAGTCGCATGTGATTTTGTTCCATTTGGGCTGGACGAGTGGCGGTTTGTGCGCTTTGTTTTGTGTTTCTGCATGTGGCATTACTAGCTCCATCAGCCAGGACCATTCCCTTGGGGGGAAAGGAAAAGTGTGCGGTGTGTGTGTGCAGGTGTGTGTTTTCTGCTTGTGGCTTTCCTAGCTCCATCAGCCAGGACCATCCCCTTGGGGGGGAAAGACAAGTGTGCGGTGTGTGTGTGTGCAGGTGTGTGTGTGTTTCTGCTTGTGGCTTTCCTAGCTCCATCAGCCAGGACCATTCCCTCGGGGGGAAGGACAAGTGTGCGGAGTGTGTGTGTGTCCGGGTGTGTCGGTGTGTAGGTGTGTCTGTCTGTTTCTGACCTCAAAAGCGCCAAGGGTGTTCCCCTAGTGGCTTACTTCTGACCTGACCTGTATCTTGTCTGTTTCTAACCCGTTTCTTATCTAACCTAGACTACTTAACTCAACACATGACAAAAAAATCACCTTGCCGCTTGTCTTGTTGTACTGGAAGGGCCATGGTGTGCCCCTAGTGGCTTATTTCTGCCCCGACCTGTATCACGTCTGTTCCTGTCCTAACCTGTATTTGACCCGTTTCTAACCTGACCTGGCCACTTAACCCAACCCAACACATGACATGAAAATCACCTTGCCGCTTGTCTTGTTGCACTCATTGTAAAGCGCCATGGTGCCCCTAGTGGCTTATTTCTGACCTGACCTGTATCTTGTCTGTTTCTGACCTGACCTGATTCTGACCCGTTTCGAACCTGACCTGACCACTTAACCCAACCCATGACATGGCATAGCATGAACATCACCTTGCCGCTTGTCTTGTTGTATGCAAAGCGCCAGGGTGTGCCCCTTGTGGCTTATTTCTGCCCCGACCTGTATCATGACTGTTTCTGGCCTGACCTGTCTCTGACCCGTTCTGTATCTGACCTGACCACCTAACCCAACCCAACACATGACATGGAAATCACCTTGTCGCTTGTCTTGTTGTACTCAAAGGGCATGGTGTGCCCCTTGTGGCTTACTTCTGACCTGACCTGTATCTCTTCTGTTTCTGACCCATTTCTAATCTAACCTGACCACTAAACCCAACTCAACACAGGACATGGAAATCACCTTGCCGCTTGTCTTGTTGTACTCAAAGCGCCATGGTGTGCCCCTAGTGGCTGCAGCCAGAGTCTCGCCTTGCCCAGGTGCTGCTTCGGCCATCAACGTGTTGGTGTCACCATCGGTGGGACGCGCCGTGTGCAGTACAAAGGACACGTCGGGCACGTACAGGTGCTGTATCAGGACAGCCATTGAGGCGTCAGCCTGCGGAGGATTGTGTGTTGGTATTGGCATTATTGGTACTGGTGTTGGTATTAGTGTCATCATCTGTGGGGCACGCTGTGTTTAGTGCACAGGACACGTTGGGCACGTACAGGTGCTGTATCAGGACAGCCATTAGTCAACAGCCTGTGGAGGATTGTAAGTTGGTGCCGGTACTGGTGTTGGTATGGTGTTGGTATTAGTGTCAGTATCTGTGGGGCGCGCCGTGTACAGTACACAGGACAAGTTGAGCATGTTCAGGAGCTGTATCAGGACAGCCATTGAGGCGTCAGCCTGCGGAGGATTGTGAGTTGGTGCTGGTACTGGTGTTGGTATTCGTGTCATGAATTCATTATCTAGGCCATTTACAGTACCAGTACAGGCACCATTACCAGCTAGCACCATCACAGGAATCAAAATGAACCTGTGGCACACCAGCAGCCACCACCACCAGCAGTGAGTGAGCATCGCTCTCCAAGTGTAGAGGGAGGTCTACACTTATGTGGTGTAGCACAGGGTAGCAGCAGTATAAAACCAAGACGAGTATAAACTACAGGCTTCACCATCACAGGAATCAAAACTAACCTGTGGTACACCAGCAGCCCTGTGACTGAGCATCGCTCTCCAAGTGTAGAGGGAGGCCTACACTTATGTGGTGTAGCACAGGGTAGCAGCAGTATAAAACCAAGACAAGTATAAACTACGGTTTCACCATCACAGGAATCAAAACAAACCTGGGGTACACCAGCAGCCCTGCGACTGAGCACTGCTCTTCGTGTGTAGAGAGAAGCCCACACGTCTGTGACCGCAGCTGTCACTTCAGCACTCTCTGACGCTTTCACGCCCACCACACTCTCGTACAGTCCAGCAGCAGACATGCCTGCTCAGGTGGGATGGTGAGGAAGAAGGTTGGCTTTATATTTTAGCCCTTCCCGTCAGGGTTGGGCAAGTCCTTTTAGCCTACCCCTGGATTGGAACATACATGCATACATGCATAAATACATACATCCCTATCAGCAGAGGGACACATCCACCTCGTTAGCCCTGCATACAGTAGGCTATGCGATTTGGGTGGTTAGGGTGATTTGGCTAGGCAAGCATCCTTTCAGGCCCTTGCGGCTAACTGTCTCCTCTTCTCCCATTTTTTTGCCCCCAATTTTAAAGGGGGTTCACCTACTCTTTTAAGGGGACGGTGATCAGTTGGCTTTCTCCCTTTCTTTATCCCCCCACCCTCCCTTTCACTCCCTCTCCCCCTCCTGTTCCCTGACCTCTCAATATCCCCTCCTACTCCTCATCCCCCCCCCCCCCCCCCACACACACACACACACCACCACCCTTTCTCCCTTCCCCTCCCCCAAGAAACCTACCAGCCAGGTCTTCGACATTTGCACTTGATTGTACAGCCAACAGAGATGAAGGCTGAAGGTGGAGGAAATCTTGCCAACAAGGCTAGCATCGATAGACATGGAGCGCAACAGCCCTTGCATGGAGTTACACACACCACACCCCTTTCTCCCTCCCCCCCACCCCATCCCAAGAAACCTACCAGCCAGGTCCTCAACATTTGCACTTGATCGAACGGCCAACAGAGTGCAAGGGCTGAAGGAGGAGGAAATCTTGCCAACAAGGCTAGCATCGATAGACATGGAGCGCAACAGCCCTTGCATGGAGTTACACACACCACACCCCTTTTTTCTCCCTACCCCCCACCCCATCCCAAGAAACCTACCAGCCAGGTCCTCAACATTTGCACTTGATCGAACGGCCAACAGAGTGGAAGGGCTGAAGGTAGAGGAAATCTTGCCAACAAGGGTGGCATCCACAGGGATGGCGCGCAACAGCTTTTGCATGGAGTCACACGCAGCATCCAGGGGTGCTCCGTTGAGACCACCATCCTCAAGTTGTTTGAGGATAGCCGTGTAGTCCTGCGTCTTGCCGGCAGCTTTGATGGCCACATCCATACTTCCAAAGGGGAGGCAGCAGCCCACGGGGGTCTTGAACAACCCCTTGCTGCTCTTGGCCATTACTTCGAGCTCAGCGCACTTGGCTGCCTTTGCTCCACAGTTGGCATCGTTAGCTTCCAGGAGAGGCACCAGCTCGGGCGCGTTGACACGCTTGATGGGAGAGGGGGAGTAAGGCTTGCTTCCATTGGGGGACCCTGTTTGAGCACGAGTTTGTGAATTAGTAAAGGTTTAACACTGAGAATCGGACTAAGTAAAACCTGTCACATCATGGCACGCTAGTGCTTTCCAACATGACCCCAAGGGGAGTATGAGATCATATGAAGTTGACCAAAGGCAAGTATGATATCAGATGAAGTTGATCAAAGGCGAGTATGATATCAGATGAAGTTGACCCAAGGCGGGCATGATATCATATGAAGTTGACCAAAGGCGAGTATGATATCATATGAAGTTGACCAAAGGCGAGTATGATATCATATGAAGTTGACCAAAGGCGATTATGATATCATATGAAGTTGACCCTAGGCGGGCATGATATCATATGAAGTTGACCAAAGGCGAGTATGATATCATATGAAGTTGACCAAAGGCGAGTACGATATCATGTGAAGTTGACGAAAGGCGAGTATGATATGATATGAAGATGACCCAAGGCGAGTATGATATCATATGCTATCATGCATGCAACATACGACATTGCATTTAAATTGTAACATTAGCCTAGTCATTCTGCCGGCATCATATGACATCATACTGCCGTTCCCAACATGTCAGTGCTTCCCAACGAGCGTTTAAAAACACCTTCTCACCCATAAGCACTTCTGTTCACTTGCTTCCCTTAGTGGCGTCGCTGATGTCTGCTGCACTTGCCTCCACCAGCTCCACATTCTCTTGAATTACGGGAACCAGATCACCTAAAACTTGTCCCATACTAGTGCTTCCCAATGAGTGTTCTACAAAACTCAACAGCAGGCACTTCTGCCCCCTTGCTTCTCTTTGCAGCATCGCTGATGTCTGCTGCACTACCTTCCACCAGCTCCACACCCTCTTGGGTCAGCGTGACCAGAATACCTAAAACTTACCCCATACTAGTGCTTCCCAATGAGCGTTCTACAACTCTCACCAGCAGCCACTTCTGCCCCATTGCTTCCCTTACCAACATCGCTGATGTCTGCTGCACTAGCCTCCACCAGCTCCACACAACCTCTTGGATCACCGTAACCAGATTACCTAAAACTTGTCCCATGTCAGTGTTTCCCAACGAGCGTTCTACAACTCTCACCAGCAGCCACTTCTGCCCCCTTGCTTCCCTTACCAACATCGCTGATGTCTGCTGCACTAGCCTCCACCAGCTCCACACCCTCTTAGATCACCGTAACCAGATTACCTAAAACTTGT
The DNA here is from genome assembly GCA_013435795.1 of Chlamydomonas sp. ICE-L. Lineage (NCBI taxonomy): Eukaryota > Viridiplantae > Chlorophyta > Chlorophyceae > Chlamydomonadales > Chlamydomonadaceae > Chlamydomonas > Chlamydomonas sp. ICE-L. The sequence continues at coordinate 41,835,301 of JACBWV010000626.1, forward strand.
CCCATGTAAGTGTTTCCCAACTAGCATTCTACCACACTCACCAGCAGCCACTTCTGAACCCTTGCTTCCCTTGGCGGCATCGCTGATGTCTGCTGCACTAGCCTCCACCAGCTCCACACCCTCTTGGGTCACTGTCAACTTCACCATCTTGCCGAGGAGAGGCTTCACGGTGGAGGTAACGTAATCTTGATCGTCGCAAGTGGCAAAGGTCACCTGCAGACGGGCGACAAATGTATTAGTGATATGAGTTATTATTATTAGTCGCAAGGAGCACTCCAAAAGCTACGTGCAGCGTCGTTTCTAAGGGTGCCAAGAACGATATGGACTTAAAAACTTATGAAGGGAGACTAGCTTCACCAACTACTTTGTCGCCCCTCTCCATGGACTTGAAAGGCCGTGAGCAGCCCAGAGTTGGCTGAAAATAATGTAACAACTCAACTCTCACCTACTTCTGGCGAGCACGCATACCCAAGTGACGCACAGCATAAAAACAGACACAGCACTACACAGGCACAGCAGGCCCAAGACAGACACAGCACGCCCAAGACATCAGCTACTCCTGGCGAGCACGCATGTCCAAGTGACACACAGCATGAAAAAAGACACAGCACTGCACAGGCACAGCACGTCCAAGACAGACACAACACGCCCAAGACAGACAAAGCACGCCCAAGACATCAGCTACTCCTGGCGAGCACGCAAGTCCAAGTGACGCACAGCATATAGACAGACACAGCACGCCCAAGGCAGACAGCACAGCACAACCAAGACAGGCACAGCACGCATGCCCAAGTGACTGAGGTGGGGTAGCTCCTGTGGTAGCACCACGCCGAGCAGGTCTTGACCCAAGGCGCCTAACCCTGACCCCTAAGAGAAGCCGGAAAGGCAAGCCCAGGTGGAGTGGTCTCACTCACCTGCTCCTGGCGAGCGCGCACGCCCAAGTGACTGAGGTGTGGCAGCTCCTGTGTCAGCACCACACCACGCAGGCGCTGACCCAAGGGACCCAACTCCTCGTCTCCCTCAGCAGCCTTCACCAGCAGAACCACGCCTTCGTCCGTAGCCCCCTCCATGGCATCGGGACCCAAGGAGTCTACTTGCTTCAGGATGCCTACACTTGTACCTGGGAAGAGGAGGGAGGGGGGATGGATATGGTGGATGGGTGTGTGTGTGGGGGGGGGGGGGCATGTGTGAGGGTGTAGAAGTGGGGATGAGAGGCATTTGTACTTGGGAAGTAGAGAGAAAGGAGGGGGAATGGGTATCGTGTGTGTGGGTGGGGGGGCATGGGTGTGGGTGAGGGTGTGGGGATGAGAGGCACTTGTTCTTGGGAAGGGGAGAGAAGGGAGGGGGGAGGGGTATGGCTTGCGTGTTGGTGTGGGCATAGGGTAGACATAGGGTGGGGTTGGGGATGGGGATTCACTAGCAGGCTGTTAGAAAGAAACATACACCAAAACAAGTGTCAATTAAAATCCCTCTTGCATTGAGCTGCTTTAGTACTCTCTTGCAGAACCTCAGCGCAAACATTCCGCATGTGTGTTTCGGTAGACTCACCTCCATGGGAATGAAACAAAATTACCAGTGAACATCCTATCCCAAGCATTCTATGTATGTATGTTACAGTCCAGGGGTAGGCCAAATAGGCTTAAGGGACTTGCCCAACCGTGATAGGAAGGGCTGAAAAGAAAAGGGACTTATGAACTTAACCCCAAACAGTCGTTTTCCCGACAGGGGCCAAGAGTTCGTGCTACAGTGTATATATGTATGTTACACAGTCCAGGGGTAGGCCAAGTAGGCTAAAGGGACTTGTCAAACCATGATAGACAGGGCTTAAATGAAAAAAATCGATTATGAACTGAACCCCAAAAATCGTTTTGCCGGATTCGTGCTGGCAGGAACACAGCCCCAAAGTTCCACAGGTTTGCCGAGAGACTCACCTCCTTGGATGTGAATGACCTCAATTTTCACCAGACAGATTGGCTCATAAATGAATTATTTTCATTATATTTTGAAATTTCTCTGTCATGGTGACATTCCTCAGCTGCAGCACACGGGAAGGTCCCCTTAACACCACGCCCCTCAAGGGGGTAACTCTATTTTAAGCCCCTCTTGACTCGGTCCACCCGCACAGCACATATGGAGTCCAGGACCAAGCACGAGGAAAAATGTAATCATCATCATCATCACCATCAATAGTCATAAAACAACATCTTACCTGTGACAAGCCCATCCCAGGCGTTCATATTAGCGGCTAATCGGAACGCCTTGGTCAGCATCGTGGCTAGCTTGGAAACCTGAAAGGCGACACTGGCACGGATCTCTCCCTCTGGAATGCACAGTCAATTGTTGAATAGTTGGGTGGTGGGCAGAGGTTGGTGGGTGGGTGGAATATGGTGGGTGGTGAGCGGAGGTTGGTGCGTGTTGGGTGGTGGGTGGAGGTGAGTGGGTGGAGGTTGGTGGGCGGCACGGATCACTCCCTCTGGAATGCACAGTCAATTGTTGAATAGTTGGGTGGTGGGCGGAGGTTGGTGGGTGGGTGGAATATGGTGGGTGGTGAGCGGAGGTTGGTGCGTGTTGGGTGGTGGGTGGAGGTGAGTGGGTGGAGGTTGGTGGGCGGCACGGATCACTCCCTCTGGAATGCACAGTCAATTGTTGAATAGTTGGGTGGTGGGCAGAGGTTGGTGGGTGGGTGGAATATGGTGGGTGGTGAGCGGAGGTTGGTGCGTGTTGGGTGGTGGGTGGAGGTGAGTGGGTGGAGGTTGGTGGGCGGCACGGATCACTCCCTCTGGAATGCACAGTCAATTGTTGAATAGTTGGGTGGTGGGCAGAGGTTGGTGGGTGGGTGGAATATGGTGGGTGGTGAGCGGAGGTTGGTGCGTGTTGGGTGGTGGGTGGAGGTGAGTGGGCGGAGGTTGGTGGGCGGCACGGATCACTCCCTCTGGAATGCACAGTCAATTGTTAAATAGTTGGGTGGTGGGCGGAGGTTGGTGGGTGGGTGGAATATGGTGGGTGGTGAGCGGAGGATGGTGGGTGTTGGGTGTTGGGTGGAGGTGGATGAGTGGAGGTTGGTGGGCGGCACAGATCACTCCCTCTGGAATGCACAGTCAATTGTTGAATAGTTGGGTGGTGAGCGGAGGTTGGTGGGTGGGTGGAGGGTGTTGGGTGGTGAGCAGAGGTTGGTGGGTGGTTGTGGAGGGTGTTGGGTGGTAGGCTGGTCATGGTGGGTGGTGGGGATCAAAAAGCCAGACGGGCAGCGTACCAGTGGTAATGACTAGGCGGAAACAATTGCGGATAGAGGTCGCTATTAGAGGGACATAAGGCACCAGATTAAGTGCAGCGGACCGAAGCCAGGGTTTAGGGCCAGGTTTGCGTGTGGACAACACGACAAACATGCAACACGACCAACAGAAATCAGGGTGACACTGGGGGTTTCCGCCCCCAAGAAGGGGGGGCTCTGCCCAAAAGAATCAGATTCCTCAAAGAGCACCGATTTCAGTGTTGGCCAATGAGCGTTTTACATCACTCAACTCTACCAAACCCACCTACCACACCCACCACTACCACACCCGGCTAAAAAAAAATAGATAGCAGGCTACTTGAGCACCCTCCTCACCTACAAAGATGCCGGTCATATACTCAGGCATGCCCAAAGTCACACTGATAGATGAAGAGAGCTCCACCTCCACACACCCCAACCATAATGCCCCCCCCCCCCCCCCCCCCCCCCCCCCCACACACACAACTCCTCACATCCAAAGATGCGGGTCATATACTCAGGCATGCCCAGAGTCACACTGATATATGAAGAGAGCTCCACCTCCACACACCCCTACCATAATGCCCCCCCCCCCCCCCCCCCCCCCCTCCCCCCCCCCCCCACAAACACACACACACACCACCACCACACACACACAACTCCTCACATCCAAAGATGCGGGACATTTTCTCAGGCTTGCCCAGAGTCACACTGATAGATGAAGAGAGCTCCGCCTCCACACACCCCAACCATAATGCCCCTCCCCCCCCCCCACCACCCAGCCACACACACACACACACACCACCACCACAAACACATAACTCCTCTCATCCAAAGATGCGGGACAATTTCTCAGGCATGCCCAAAGTCACACTGATAGATGAAGAGAGCTCCACCTCCACACACACCAACCGTAATGCCCCCCCCCCCCCCCCCCCCCCCCCCCACACACACACACCCACACACACCCACACACACAAACACACAACTCCTCACCTCCAAAGATGCGGGACATGTACTCAGGCATGCCGAGAGCATCTCCAATCTTTGCGGCCTTGTCTGCGTAGACATCCATCACTGCATCGCCGTATTCGTTGGCGATCCTGAGAACGCGCTCTACCGACGCTTTTCCACGGAGGGCATTTTCCATACCCTCAGTGAAAGGTCCTGCAGTGTGCCATGCCTGCAGTTCATTCTCCAGCGCAAACAGCTCCCTTGGCCCATACTGCCCCAGGCCCATGTTCCTCAAACCTGCGTGTATGTATGTGTATGTGCAAGTGTGTGCGTGTATGCATGTGTATGTACATGTATGTATGTGTATGTGTATGCATGTGTATGTACGTATGTGTATTTGTATGTATGTTTGTGTATGTGTATGCATGTGAATATATGTATGTGTATGTGCATGTATGTACGTGTATGTGTACGCATGTGTATGCACGTATGTGTATTTGCATGTATGTTTGTGTATGTGTATGGGAATAGCTTGCATATACGTATGTGTTGTGCATGTATGTATGTGTATGTTACGCAGGTTGTAGATGTAGTTTGCATGTAGGTTTGGTATGGTGTATGCATGTGCATATATGTATGTGTATGTGCATGTATGTACGTGTATGTGTACGCATGTGTATGTACGTATGTGTATTTGCATGTATGTTTGTGTATGTGTATGCATGTGCATATACGTATGTGTTTGTGCATGTATGTATGTGTATGTGTACGCATGTGTATGTACGTATGTGTATTTGCATGTATGTTTGTGTATGTGTATGCATGTGCATATACGTATGTGTTTGTGCATGTATGTATGTGTATGTGTACGCATGTGTATGTACGTATGTGTATTTGCATGTACGTTTGTGTATGTGTATGCATGTGCATATACGTATGTGTTTGTGCATGTATGTATGTGTGCATGTATGTGTATGTATGTGTATGTATGTACTCCAGGGGTAGGCTAAATAGGCTAAAGGGACTTGCCCAACTGTGACAGGAAGGGCTAACAGGAAAAAGGATTGATGAAGTGAACCCCAAACAATACTTTTACTGACAAGGGCCCTGAGTTTGTGCTACTGTAATGATTCAATTGTACAAATATAATTAAATCGTCATCCCACATGGTTGTCAAGCGCCTGCCATCAGTAGGTTCATGTTATCATCTGATATCTTTTGATGCCGACAGTCTGACCCTGCCCTAGCTGTGTGCACAGTGGTGTTTGGGCACTATCATGGCTGTGTGGTTGGTCTTTGGGCACTTCCATGGCTGTGTTGTGCTATGTGTGTTTGTGTGTGTCTGTGTGTGTGTGGGTGTGTGTGTGTGGGTGTGTGGGTGGGTGTGTGTGTGTGGGGGGGGGGCGCGAGGGTTGGCAAGCGCCTGCCATCAGTAGGTCAATGTTATCATCTGGTATCTTTTGATGCCGACAGTCTGACACGGCTAAAGCTAACATGTATATACAATATCATATGATGCCGGCAGTCTGACTAGGCTTAAGTTAACATGTATATACAACATCATTTGATGCAGTTTGTATGGTATCATATGATCCTGTCCCTACACATACATCTATGCCCAGATGGACAGGTTAAGCTTCGCCAACTTCTCTCGGCCACTGGCCCTGCCCCCCAAGGGCAAACCTCCGCCCGCCCAGCACCAAGTAAACCTAACCGCATGCGTCTATGTTCTGGTGGACATGTTGGACTATGCCAACTTCACAAAGGCACTGGCCCTGCCTGCCAAGGGCAAACCTCCGCCCATCCCACACAAAGTAAACCTAACCGCATGCGTCTATGCTCAGGTGGACATGTTGGACTATGCCAACTTCTCAAGGGCACTGGCCCTGCCTGCCAAGGGCAAACCTCCGCCCATCCCACACAAAGTAAACCAAATCGCATGCGTCTATGCTCAGGTGGACACGTTGGACTATGCCAACTTCTCAATGGCACTGGCCCTGCCTGCCAAGGGCAAACCTCCGCCCATCCCACACAAAGTAAATTAAATCGCATGCGTCTATGCTCAGGTGGGCACGTTGGAGTTTGCCTACTTGCCAGTCCCTAGTTGTCCCACCTGCTGTTGGGTGTTGGGAGGAGGTGGGTGGGTGGAGGTTGGTGGGCGGCACAGATCTCTCCCTCTGGAAAGCACAGTCAATTGTTGAATAGTTGGGTGGTGGGTGGAGGTTGGTGGGTGGGTGGAGGGTGTTGGGTGGTGAGCAGAGGTTGGTGGGTGGTGGGTGGTGGCCCCAGTCATCCCACCTGCTGTCATCGCAGACATAGGAATGCCCCACTCCTTGTTTCCAGCCTTGCTCAACATCTGTGCACCCCCCTCCGCCTCCAGGGTGTTGATGACTCGAGAGAGGACCACGAAGTTGAATTCTTCAAGTCGGATGTCAGCAAGGCGCCAGCGCTGCCTTTGGGCGAGCACGTCATCAGTGACGTCGTTTCGAAGTCCAGCAGAGAGACCACGGACATAGAGGGTACGAGCCTGTTGGGGTGGTTGGATGGTTGGTTTATATTGGTTTTGTTTGGTATTGTTGGGGTGGTAGGATAGTTGGTTTAGTTTGGTTTAGTTGGTTTTGTTAGATTTGTTTGATCTGATTTGGGATGGTTTGAGGTAGAGGAGCGCGTCATCAGTGACGTCGTTTCAAAGCCCAGCGGAGAGACCACGGACATAGAGGGTACGAGCCTGTTGGGGTGGTTGGATGGTTGGATGGTTGGTTTAGTTTGGTTCTGTTGTGTTGGTTGTGTTGGTTTGTTTGGTCTGATTTGGTTTGGGATGGGATGAGGTAGAGGAGCACATAATCAGTAACATCGCTTTGAAGCCCAGCGGAGAGACCACGGACAAAGAAGGTGCGGGCCTGTTGGGGTGGTTGGTTGGTTGGTTTGATCTGCTTTGGTCTGGTTTGGTTTGGGATGGGTTGAGGTAGAGGTGCGCGTCGTCAGTGACGTTGTTTCGAAGCCCAGCGGAGGGTCACAGACGTAGAAGGTACGAGCCTGTCGGGGTGGTTGGTAGGTTTGGGATGGGTTGAGGTAGAGGTGCACGTCGTCAGTGATGCTGTTTTGAAGCCCAGCGGGGAGGCCACTGGCGTAGAAGGTACAAGCCTGTTGGGTTAGTTGGTTGGTTGGTTGGTTGGTTTGGTCTGGTTTCGCTGGTTTGGCTTGGGATGAGCTGAGGTAGAGGTGCGTGTCGTCAGTGACGTCGTTTCGAAGCCCAGCGGAGAGACCACAGACGTAGAAGGTACGAGCCTGTTGGGTGGTTGGGTGGCTGGTTTAGTTTGGTTTGGTTTTTGTTGGGTTTGTTTAGTCTGGTTTTGTCTGGTTTGGTTTCAGATGTGTTAAAGTAGTGGACGGCAATGATGATCAGGATGAGGGACATAATATTTATAATATGTATACCCGTATCTCATATACATCAGGATATGAGGGACATAATATTTATAAGATGTATACCCGTATCTCATATACATCAGGATATGAGGGACATAATATTTATAATATGTACACCCGTATCTCATATACATCAGGATATGAGGGACATAATATCAACAGGATCAGGATATGAGGGACATAATATCAACAGGATCAGGATACGAGGGACATCATCTATATAATATGTATACCCGTATCTCATATACATCAGGATATGAGGGACATAATATCAACAGGATCAGGATATGAGGGACATAATATCAACAGGATCAGGATACGAGGGACATCATCTATATAATATGTATACCCGTATCTCATATACATCAGGATATGAGGGACATAATATCAACAGGATCAGGATACAAGGGACATCATCTTTATAATATGTATACCCGTACCTCATATACATAGGGAACGGCAACTAATATTAGTGTTTGAAAAACTAATATTAACTAATATTATTTTAGTGTCAAAATAATATTAGTTTTTCAAATAAATTCGAATTTCTGGTGAGACGGCTCTTCCGTCTAATATTGACTAACATTCACTAATATTATTAATTCACTAATATTAAGTAACTTAGCTTTTCCCTCCATATACATAATATAAATACAGTACATGTGTAGGGAACGGCACTATGATATCATATGATGCTGGCAGTCTGACTAGGCTGAAGTTACCATTTACATACAATATCATGTGATGCCATTGGTATGAAATCATATGATGTCAAACTCGCATTTGGTCAACATCATATGATATGCCGGTCCCTATACATGTGGCTCTGGCCAGGCCCACCTGAGTTCCAGCTTGAATAGCCCTAAATAGCCTGAAATGGCCTGAAATAGCCCGAGATAGGCACGCATGGGTTTCAGCTTGAATGGACCAAAATAGCCTGGAATGGCCTGAAATGGCCCGGAATAGGCACACCTGGGTTCCAGCTTGAGTAGCCCGAAAAAAGCGCACCTGGGTTCCAGTAAGAATAGCCTGAAATAGCCCAAAATAGGTCAAAATATGCACATCTGGGTTCCAGCATGAATAGCCCGAGGTAGCCTGAAATAGCCTGAGATAGCCAAAAATAGGCACACCTGGGTTCCAGCATGAATAGCCCGAAATAGCCTAAAACAGCCAAAAATAGGCACACCTGGGTTCCAGCATGAATAGCCCGAAATAGCCTAAAATAGCCCAAAATAGGCGCATCTGGGTTCCAGCATGAACAGCCCGAAATAGCCTAAAATAGCCCAAAATAGGCACACCTGGGTGTCAGCATGAATAGCCCAAAAATAGCCCAAAATAGGCGCACCTGGGTTCCAGCTTGAAGTAAGGCCATCAAGTCTTCAATACGCGTTCCTTCCCCAGTGCCCTCTACTTGGGACATGATATGGAGGAACTGGCCGACGGCAGAGCCGTGCGACTCATCGACATCAGACTGCATGCTCTCCAAGAGCTCTCGCAGACCAGTTGCGTTGAAGAACTCTCGGAGCTCTTTGGTGAAGATCTTAAACTCGTTGACAAAGCTGTCGTTGAACTCTCCGGGGTTCTGTGTGAGGCGCTTGAGCATCTTCTCAGTAGCTACCAAGTCCTCGGGGCCTGGTGCACGTGGTGGTGATGATGATGATGATGATGATGATGATGATGATGATGGTATCGATGATGATGGTGGTATTGATGGTGATGATGATGATGATGATGATGTACTTATGAACATGATGATGATGATGTACTTAAGAATTTCACAAAGCATGCATGGGCCAATCTGTCAAGTGAAAATTAGAGACACGAGAATATAAAGGATACAGCAGTGCATCACTGATTCTTTTCTTCGTGCGACACTTCGCAAATTGAGCAACTCGGTGCGACCCCAGTGCGACACGCTGCCCCCGAAACCCTGCAGAGCGCCAAGCCCAGGGCATTTCTGACTAGCTTAGCCGGACTCATGCGTTGCCATGCAGCGACGGAATGGCGACGTGTGGCACACCAAAAAGTGGCAGTGCATGATCCTGAAACTTAATTCAGTGAACATCAACTTCAACTTTGACTTAAAACACACATAGACTTCATCTTAAAACCCCAACCTCAACCTCATCCTCAACCCCAACTAAAACCTCAACTTCATCGTAAAAATTAGCATGGTGACAAGCAGCCTTTGGCCCACTAGACCAAGATGCCCAACCCCAACCCCAGCCTCAACCGCAACCCCAACCATAACTTGACGTTTCGCACTGCCAAGCATGTAAAGAACTCGTATTAGTATGGGAGTCGCTCCTGATTTAAACAGTTTAGGTCATTTTTGAGCCATTTAGTAATTCCAGTGGGTGGTTAGACCACATTCATGGTAGGTATTTTTGATTTTGACCTCGGCCTCAGCCCCAGCCCCAGCCTCGGCAAGTTCTTGGCATGATGAAGCCAGGCTGAACCACTCCATACATTAAGATACCGGTTAGATGATGACAGACAGCCTCAGATCAAGATGCTCACCTGCACACCGATGAAGCTTGTTCTGCAGTGTATGCTTGATCTCCTGCTTGATATCCTGGGGCATATCGTTACGATGGGCAATGTCACGGATTCGAGTCAAAGGCACACTCTGGCGGAACTCCCCACTGAAGGAAGGCAGGCGTGAATGCATGCGCCTGGCAGCAAGAACCCTTGCCTCAGCAGCAGCCCTTGTTTTGGAGTCTGCCCCAGGCGCTGTGTCTTGCAGCGCATCTGAGATGACCCACTCCAGGGACCTGAGCATATCAATGGCATAATGGTAAGGGAGAGGCTGAGTTAGTTAATATTAGTGAATGGATAATATTAGTGAATGTACGTTAATAATAGCAAACGAGCGGTCTCACCAGAATTTTGAATATATTTGAGAAACGATTATTATTGTGACGCTATAATAATAATAGTTATTATTAGTTTTTCAAAACATACCATTAGTTGCCGTTCCCTTCATAATCAGCATGGTGGTTGGGGCGTTTGTGGTCACCATGATTTGTACCCATGTGATATTTTGCGTACCATGAGAGAAAGAACCTTGACTGATGGGAAAGGTTAAGAATACATCAGAAGCAGCAGCTACAGGAACTGAGTGAGCTACAGCAATCCGACGGCACCCTGACTCAACGCTCATGATTGCTACATTGTTCACCTTCATGACGTAGATAACAATAATTGTGAACAAACGTTGAGAAAAGAAAAGAAAAGGTGAAAATCATCGGAAATTACCTAATCCAGGGACCTGAGCACCTCCAGGGTGCAATGTACATGGTGGTTGGGGCGGTTGTGGTCACCTAGATTTCTACCCATGTGATATTTTTGTGTACCATGAGAGAAAGAACCTTGACTGATGGGGAAGGTTAAGAATACATCAGAAGCAGCAGCTACAGGAACTGAGTGAGCTATAGCAATCCAAGGGCATCCTGACTCATGATGGCTCTGTTGTTCACCCATGTGACGTAGATAACAATAACGGTGAAAAAAAATTATTGAAAAAGAAAAGAAAAAGGTGAAAAGCATTAGAAATTACGCGCTCCAGGGACTAGAGCACCTCCAGGTGCAATCGGCATGGTGGTTAGGGCGGTTGTCGTAACCTGACGCAACGCTCACAATGGCTCTGTTGTTATGTGGCATAGATAAAAATCATTGTTGAAAAACAGTGTGTGGAAAGAAAGAACGCTGTGAGTAGAACAGCGTGTCCATTTGGTGGTTAGCCCTAGTGCTAGCAAACAGGCTGGCCTCCTCATACTCACACCTCATAATAAAGCGCACTACATATTTATTTATTAATGGACGACTGACCTGAACATCTCCATGGCATGGCGCAAGGGGCATGGTGGTTAGGGCGGTTGTGGTACCCTGACTCAACGCTCATGATGGCCCCGTTGTTCACCCAGGTGGCATAGATGAAAATCATTGTGGAAAAACACAGGGTAAAAAGAAAGAACGCTGTGCGTGAAACAGCGTGTCCAATTGGGAATGGACGACTGACCTGGACATCTCCATGATATGGGCATGGTGGTTAGGGCAGTTGTGGCGCCCTGACTCAACGCTCATGATGGCCCCGCTGTCCACCCAGGTGGCGTAGAGTAAATACGTTGTAAACAACGTTTAAAAAAAGAAATGAACAAGGTAAAAAGCATCAAAGATTACCCACTCCAGGGACCTGGAAATTGTGGGTCACATTATACCTTAAAAACTGACCTGAACATCTCCATGGCACAATGGGCATGGTGGTTAGGGCGGTTGTGGCGCCCTGACTCAACGCTCATGATGGCCCCGTTGTTCACCCAGGTGGCGTAGATATAGCAAACCGCCATGGCATCCTGTCCAGGTCTCATCTTATCTGGCTTGTTCACCAACAGATCTTTCATGAGGTCCAACTTAGATAGCCAATTGGATGAGTGCTCGTCCCCCTTGACCAAGTCCATCACAGCGCCTTCCTCAAGGCCCTCAGTATTCCACTTGCCCTGGCGCTCAGTCTTGTCCTTCCGCTGCTGTACGAACTCTACATCACCGCCGACCCAAGAGCTGTTGGTCGCGCTGCGAGCGCTCTCCTCGAAGGAGCTCAGACTGCCGGTTGAGGAGTTGTCCTTACTGGAACTGCTGCCGCTGCTGCTGCTCTTGCTGCTGCTGCTGCTGCTCTTGGTCCTGCCGTTGCCACCGGTCAGAGAGTCTGCGGTTGCAGCGGCAATGGCATTGGCGGTGCCCTCTTCAGATATCTCGTACGCCTCGATCCTTGTCTTGCGGGTCTTGTTCCACTCACACACGGCGGTGAGGCCGTAGTCAGGCCCCAGTGCCTTCAGAGTTCTGTTTGTGCTCCCCTCTTCCCAAACTTCGTCACTTTTAGAATTCATGACGAGCTGTGTAAAGAAATGGCATTCAGAAATTAGAACGCATGAAGGCTTGTGATGATGACACACACACACAAACACACATGGCTGAACTACGGCGGTGAGGCCCTAGGCGGGCCCCAGTGCCTTCTGAGTTCTGTTTGTGCTCCCCTCTTCCCAAACTGCATTGCTTTTAGAATTCATAACGAGCTGTGTAAATGAAATGGCATACATAAATTAGAATGCATGAAGGCTTGTGATGATGACACAAGAACCCACACCCACGGCCCACGCTCATACCGACACCCACAGGCCCATACCGACACCCACACCCACTGCACACGCCCATACCGACACCCACACCCACTGCACACGCCCATACCGACACCCACACCCAATGCACACGCCCATACCGACACCCGCACTCATACCCAGTGCATGTGACGGATAACGATCCTCACCCCACCACCCTCATAGAGGTGACGCCTACCCGGAGCCAGTTCGACTGGTTCTAGTAGTCATCACCTCCTCAAGGGGGCGCGGGGTGAGGATCGTTATCCGTCACACTCCTAGTGAAGGCTTGTGGTGATGGTGACAGTGTCCTGGTGCCCAACTGGACTGCAAATGTGGGCTCAGGAGTGTGGTGTAGTAGCGTGTGTACTACCTATGTTTACTCTGCCTGCAGACGGCGAGCAACTTGAAGGCTGATGGGCCATGCAATCCTACCAAACCTGTGCAACATGACGTGTGTGAGAACATGTTACCCACCCTCCCCACCCACCCCCCTTCCCACCCCACCCACCCCCCCACCTTTCACCAGATCGCCGGTATAAGATGTCTGGCTGAACGATTACTTCCGGAGGACGTGGGGCGGACGGGAACCTTCTAGGTGTTCCGGTACCTTCCGGGAAGCTGTGTCACACTCTGCTACCCCACAGAGTGTGCCCACCATTCCTTCCTCCTATACTCAGTATTTACCTATCTCTATACCCTTATCTTAATTTATGTACAGCTCTGCTCCTTCCGCTTTAACGTCGCATTTCTCAACAACGTGCCTCCTAGTCTCATTGCCCCTCGACCTATTGGCACACTCCGCCGACAGGTTATGGGCCCATCACGCTAACCACTGCATGGGATCCGCAGGATCGCGACGAGTCTACAATGACAACTGACATTCAGTTTTCAATGTTGGAAAACTGAATGTTACTCGTCATTGTAGACTCCCCGCAAACCTGCGAATCCTGCGCAGTGGTTACGCGTCAAGAGGGGCCGATAACCTGTCGGCTGAGTTTGCCAATAGGTCTAGGCCACCCCACCCACCCACCCACCCCAACCCCCTAAATACTCTTACCCCCCACCCCAACCCACCCCACCCACCCTCCCACTCAACCCCCTGAATACTATTACCCACCCCCCACCCCCACCCCCCACCCACCCACCCACCCCGACCCCCTGAATACTCTTACCCCCCACCACCCCCACCCACCAACCTCACCACCCCAACCCCCTGAATACTCTTACCCCCCACCACCCTGAACTCTTACCCCCCCTTGCCCATCCCAATGCTCATTGACAACACTATCTGCCATTCTTGCCCCATGAATCACCATACATTGATATCCTCAGCTCCTACACGATTTTGAAATCTTTACCAAGACCTTCTGATCACATTGTTTTATTATCATTCCCCCTGGAAACTTCACATTAGACAGGGCCCTTTAAAACAAACGTACCGCATCCATACCCACTCCATCTCTGACACACACACATAAACGACCACACCTACGCTTACACATACACCCACACCTGCACAAACACAAACACAAACACCCACACCTACGCTCACACAAAAACCCACACCTACACCTGTGCCCACACAAACACCCACACCTACACCCACACCTACACCAACAACCATACCTACGCTCACACAGACACCCACACACCCACGACCACACCACAATTACACAGACACCCACTCATACACCCACACCTACACCTACACGCATATAGACACCCACACACCCACGACCACACCTACGCTTGCACAAACACCCACACCTACACCAAAAACCATACCTGCGCTCACACTGACACCCGCACACCCACGACCACACCTACACAAACACCCACACCCACACCTACACAAACACCCACACCTACACCAACAACTAAACCTATGCTCACACAGACACCCACACACCCACAACCACACCTACGCTTACAATAGCACCCACAACAACAACACCCACAGCCACACATACACTCAGACAAACACGAACAACCACACCCACACCTACACCCACAACCACACCTTCACTCACACAAACACCCAAACCTACACACCACACTCACACCTGCGCCCACACAAACACCCACATCTACACCCACAACCAAAACTACGCTTACAGACACACACACCTACACACACGCCTCCCACCTCCTTACCTTGAAGTTTACTTCCTCCCCTACAGGAACCTTGGTGGTGAGATTCCACACATGCCCCTCATTCCACTTTAGAGCCGCCCCTTTGTTGACATCCCAATCTCCGAGCTCGGCCACATTACCAACTGCTTTGATAGACTCCCCCACCTTGGTCTGGAAGGGAATTTTGGAAGGGGTGGTGATGGGGGTTTAGGATGTCGTTTGCGGTTAAGGGGTAGGGGGGGCGATTGTGTGCGTGAGGGGGGTAGGGCTGTGTGTGAGGGGGGAGGAGGGGCAAGGGAGGGGGAGGGGGGAGGGGGTACTCATGGGCACCTTCAGGAATGTTCAATGTGGATAGTAGGGATTGATGTTCTGACCATGAACCATGCATGCCCAAGCATCGAAGTAGCTTAGTATGGATCAGGGTGTGTCTTGCAAGGGATTGCTTCGATCCTCACCCCCACCCCCCTCTTCACCCCCTCATCCAATCCCAGGGAAGTGCATGAGCTTTCAAAGCACGAGGATTTTGACGGTCTAGGAGAGCATGAGAAAATCCCAAGCGCATAAATTGCAGACGAGGGCTAAATTCGGCAGCTGCGTGCCAGATCTTAGACACGACGGGCAAGTTTCAGGCACCTGTGATCCAGGAAGAAAAAAAACCAGAGCCAGGGCAGAAACCCGGGCCAAGCCCTTGTAACCGACAAGTTCGCAATTGGCCTGTATGAGCTTGCCTACGCACCTCATAATTCACGAAGATGGTAAGAGGTACCGTGGCGTGGGCCCTCACTGCCACCTGCGACAATTGGGAACGATGATTGCTGTGTGCGTCAGATCAGGAATTGGAATTGGAAAGTGAGCGATTACTAGGTAGCGCAATTGAGTTACCCTTGAATTGGTTCGCGTGCTTATCGCACAGTTTCTTGGGCCAGGCCGCGGCAAGGAAGTTAGTCCTAATGGCCTTCTGAGCATGGCACTTTGATGCTGCATCATGACAGATGACAAAGCGAATGGCCGGTTTAGAGCAAAAACTTGCCCAGCTTGCAAGCAGCATGTGAGCAAAAAGGATCGAAGAAGCTGAGCCACGTGGTAGACGTACTGCCGAGGTACAGGTGTTGGGTATTGGAGCAGCTGCAGCTGTCCCCACCAGGGTCCCTAGTCCCCACGGCCAAATGGGCGCGCGCGCGCGGGGGCACAGTTTCAGCCAAGCCCAGCCAAACCCGATTTTTGACCCTGAATTTCCCCTGAAGAGTGGTCGAAATCTTGAGCCGCGTGCAAGACCCTTCAGAACGCTAGATAGCAGGATCATTGCACCAGGATGCGAGCTTGTACCTGACATTCATAGATTTGAAAGGGGTGGGCGCTCGAAAGCACAGGAGCTCGCTGACGGGGGTAGTCATGCCCCCATTGTGAGGCCTTGGTGAGTTTGCAATTGTGTACCCCAATAAATGAACTCGATCGAAGTCACTCAGGAACTGCTTGGCTATCTGTTATGGCAAGCGCAGAACATTTCGAGCATCAGCATCGCGGTCTACAGACATGTTTTCCCGGGGCTCGTTTTCACGCAGAGTGCTGAAGTAAAGAGATTTGGATGGTCTACAAGACATGCTGCAAACATGCAGTCACATTGTTGAGAATTATCCATTTGCCTGATAAGGACAAAATCAAAACCGGCTGCCAAAGCCCCAATCAGTATTGGGGGCAAATATCAGAAGCCTAGCCATAAGCGCCAATGTAGCTGAGCTGTAACTGGATCAGGCTAGACATATAGCGAACTGTACGCGGGTGTCGGGTGGATGGAGGGGTGTTTCACTGCCTGCGGCTAGGGGTGCTCAAAAGTAATAAGGCACCTATTTTTATATTTCACACCCCTAGCATACTGATTAAATAGGCATACTATACCATGATACTTGCGTATGACTCGTGTGCTGGGTTTGTAGGGATCTGTTTGACCGCACATGTATGCCTGCATTTAGCTAGGGGGGCTCTTCAACTTTTCCGCCATTTCCATGTGGCATGAAAGTTGTTACCCAAACATTATTTTTGCATACTTCTGCAAGGTTCGTTTTACCCACCCCTTCAGTTCCAAAGTATGTTTCTATGGACGGCCATTATGGTCCAAGGTCCACACATTTTAAGATATTGCCCCTGCAGATTGTCTAGCATCTACCCCCCCTCCCCCACACACGCACTTAGTGATTAGTCACACACAATGAGTCAATGACGTCACCAATTCGGAAGTGGTAAGGCACAACTGAGCAACACACGAGAGAACAAGCTAGCCCCACCTAACATGAAAAACAGTGGCCAAGAAAAATAAAACAGATCCTGTATTTCCCTCAGATTTAAAAGTTGTTAACACTCAAAACTAACACTACCCCTAGGTTACAGCTCACTAACATTCATGCCAGCATCCAACCACCCAAGCTAGATATAGGGATCCCCCATCCAGACCTGGAAGCTCTTACCCTTGGGTATAAGTGACTAGGAGATGGGAGCAGTCCAAGCCCATACAATAGTGGTTTAGTTACTTATACTCACGTCGCTGGTTACTTTTGAGCACCCCTAGGCCCATTTGCCCCCGCACCATTGTATCTTATGAGACTCCTCTGACTGATGTTATTTATGAACTACATTTCCGAAAAATGTAACTACAGATGAAACTCACTTGTTGCAGCCAACCTCTTATTATCGGAGATACTTTCATGTGTGTGTGTGTGTGTGGGGGGGGGGGGGGGGGGGGGGCAGGGGTCGCTTATACATAAGCCAAACCACATTTGCAAGATGACCAACTGATAGAGCGCGAAGTGAGGGTCAGTATACACCTAACTTCCATGACATAATTATTATTGGTGAGGAAGATATTGGCCTTTAAGCCAACGGTGGGGGGGGGGGGGTGGGGGGGGGGGGGGGGGGGGGGACTTCATAGCGTGGGTCTCCAAAAATAACTTCTTGAATCTTGATGGCCCCCTGGTTTTCGTCATGTTTACATTCTCCCTGGTAATTTATTTCACTACCGAAGACGGCGAGCATCCAAATTGCCGACTGGAGCTATGTAACCAAGTTTAAGTTCAAGTTTCAGCTGCATGTTCGGTTCTTCATAGAAGTAAAAACAATAACAAATATACACAGCTAGTACCTTCAGCCAAACAAAATTTCCTTGCATGCCAAGCCTCCAAGCCCTGATCTAGGGTAGGCCCTGATCTAGTGCGAGGCTTCTGCATGGTGCGAGCGCCAGAGTTGGCTCTGCAGGCAAGCAAGCCTGTTGGTTCAGATCCAATCCAATCCAGGCTATAAAGCCAGTTGGGGTCAGATCCAATCCAATCCAATCCAAGCAAGCAAGCTACTTAGGTTCAGATCCAATCTAATCCAGGCTATCAAGCCAGTTGGGTTCAGATCCAATTCAATCCAAGCAAGCAAGCAAGCAAGCTACTTCGGTTCAAATCCAATCCAATCCAAACTAGAAAGCTACTTGGGTTCAGATCCAACCCAATCCAAGCTAGTAGAGTAATATAAGCATCTCGAATCCATCAGCACACGAATCCAAGCTCCTTAGATTCAGCATCCTTCTTCAGGGCAGCAGCATCCTTCTTATCCGGTGAAAAGGTTCAGAGTAATCTTGCTAGCAAGGAATCGAAGCTTCTTGTATCCCATTAGCACATGAATCCAAGCTCCTTAGATTCAGCATCCTTCTTCAGGGCAGCAGCATCCTTCTTCTCTGGTGAAAATCTGCACACAAAGCTGATCAGACTGAGGCCTGATTTAGACCACACAGTCTTGGCCGTGTCATCTCCCTTGGCTTCTTTCACCCTGGGCATCAGGTACAGGTGGTTTGGTTTGGTTTTAGTCGGTTCCATTTGGTTTGGTTTCATTGGTTTTGGGAGGGAGAGTGTTGGGAGTTGGGAGGGGGAGTGCTAGACCAGGGTTTTGGGAGGGAGAGTGTTGGGAGTTGGGAGGGGGAGTGCTAGAGTGTTGGGATGGGGAGTGTTGGCAGTTGGGAGGGGGAGTGTTGGGAGTTGTGAGGGGCAGTGCTAGACCATTGATCGTATTGAACAGACAACTCAAGATGTGTAAGTACTGATTCTTATATACATGTACTGAAGTAGCAGGTTACCTCGCCACATTCTATCAAGCCGCGGGCACATTTGGAGTCCAGTAGGGCACCAGGAAAAATGCCATCATCATCATCATCATCATCACATCTATGGTTAGCAACTCAATTGATGATATTGTGTACACCATTAGGGCACCAGGAAAAATGCCATCATCATCATCATCATCACATCCATGGTTAGCAACTCAATTGATGATATGGTGTACACCATTAGGGCACCAGGAAAATGTCGTCATCATCATCATCATCATCACATCTATGGTTAGCAACTCAATTGATGATATTGTGTACACAATTAGGGCACCAGGAAAAATGCCATCATCATCATCATCATCATCACATCTATGGTTAGCAACTCACTTGTTGATGATGGTGTACACGACGCCGAGTGCAATGTCTGCGTCCACAAGAGGTGCCTCCCCCTCCTCCTCTAAGGGCTCTTCGTCTAATACAGCCTTGCCGATGGCAGCCAGATCCAACTTGTCATCCGCTACGAAGTCACCCACGAGCTGAGCCACCAGACCTGGGGCCTTGGGCATGTCCTCTGCTAAACTATGTAACGACCCCATCAGCGCATTCATGCCTTGTTGGAACTCAGAGGTGGACAGCGTTGCAGGTCCAGCAGCTAGTGCTGCTTGGAATGCTGCTTGGAAGGGCTTAATTCGCTCTGCTGGATCCTTGCCGCGGTAATCTAGCGCTTGCTGCACCAGAAAGTGGACGAGCTGATGCAGACAAGGGGGGGGGGGGGGGGGGGGGAGGGGGATACAAGGGCAGCAGGTGAGGGTTAGGGTGAGGGACAGGCCAGGGACAGAGCCAGGGCGGGGCCAGGTGAGGGTAAGGGCGAGGGCAGCAGGCCAAGGCCAGGGGGGCGTAGATGAGCATGAGCATGAGGTATGATCCGCCCTTGCCTCGGTAATCCAACGCTTGCTGCACCAGAAAATGGACGAGCTGATGCGGCCAAGGGGGGGATAGAAGGGCATCAGGGGAGGGTAAGGGTAAGGGTACGGGACAGGACAGGGACAGAGCCAGTGGTGGGTGAGGGTGAGGGTGAGGGCAGCAGGCCAGGGAGAGTAGATGAGAATGCTCATGTGATATGTTTCGCCCTTGCCTCGGTAGTCCAGCGCTTGCTGCTCCAAAAAGAGCAGGAGCTGATGCAAATGAGGGAGGGGGGGGGGGGGGGGGGGGGGGGGGGGGGGGGGGGGGGGATAGAAGGGCAGCAGGTAAGGGTAAGGGTGAGGGCAGCAGGCCAGGGAGAGTAGATGAGAATGCTCATGTGATCTGTTTCGCCCTTGCCTCGGTAGTCCAGCGCTTGCTGCTCCAAAAAGAGCAGGAGCTGATGCAAGTGAGGGAGGGGGGGGGGAATAGGGCAGCAGGTGAGGGTGAGGGTGAGGGCAGCAGGCCAGGGAGAGTAGATGAGAATGCTCATGTGATATGTTTCGCCCTTGCCTCGGTGGTCCAGCGCTTGCTGCTCCAAAAAGAGCAGGAGCTGATGCAAATGAGGGAGGGGGGGGGGGGGGGGGGGGGATAGAAGGGCAGCAGGTGAGGGTAAGGGTCAGGGCAGCAGGCCAGGGAGGGTAGATGAGAATGCTCATGTGATATGTTTCGCCCTTGCCTCGGTAGTCCAGCGCTTGCTGCTCCAAAAAGAGCAGGAGCTGATGCAAGTGAGGGAGGGGGGGGGAATAGAAGGGCAGCAGGTGAGGGTGAGGGTGAGGGCAGCAGGCCAGGGAGAGTAGATGAGAATGCTCATGTGATATGTTTCGCCCTTGCCTCGGTGGTCCAGCGCTTGCTGCTCCAAAAAGAGCAGGAGCTGATGCAAATGAGGGAGGGGGGGGGGGGGGGGGGGGGGGGGGGGGTGGGGGGGGGGGATAGAAGGGCAGCAGGTGAGGGTAAGGGTCAGGGCATCAGGCCAGGGAGGGTAGATGAGAATGCTCATGTGATATGTTTCGCCCTTGCCTCGGTAGTCCAGCGCTTGCTGCTTCAAAAAGAGCAGGAGCTGATGCAAGTGAGGGAGGGGGGGGGAATAGAAGGGCAGCAGGTGAGGGTAAGGGTGAGGGCAGCAGGCCAGGGAGGGTAGATGAGAATGTTCATGTGATATGTTCCGCCCTTGCCTCGGTGGTCCAGCGCTTGCTGCTCCAAAAAGAGCAGGAGCTGATGCAAATGAGGGAGGGAGGGAGGGGGGGGGGGGGATTGAAGGGCAGCAGGTGAGGGTAAGGGTGAGGGCAGCAGGCCAGGGCCAGGGGAGGGGAGATGAGCATGAGGAATGATCCGCCTTTGCCTCGGTGGTCAAGCGCTTGCTGCACCAGGAAGTGGACGAGCTGATGCAGACAAGGGAACGGAGGGGGGGGGATAGAAGGGCAGCAGGGGAGATTTAGGGACAGGGACACAGGCGGGGACTGGGAGTCAAACAGGGACAGGGGCAGTGCGACAATTCCGTTCCCAAACCTATGTATGCGCACATGATTGGATGGTACGAATTTGAAATGATGACAAATTTTACCCAAGAATTGTAGCTTTGGGCCCAAAAAGCACAAACCTTCGCTCCTTTTCTTTAATTGCGATGCTCACATGTGAAGTGAAGCCTGAAATAGTAGTTTGTGACAGACGGACACACACACTGTTTTGACAGGCTAATCCCTCAATAAAAAATGTTTTTTTTCTTCATTCGGGTCGCCAAACACATTGGGAGATAAAAATATCAGCGATGTGATGAGAAGAGAGACAGACAGCTACCGCATAGGACACAGGTAAATAACAAGGAGAATCTCCTAAGAAGAAAATCTCAAATTTAGCTTGAACATTCTGATACTTCTGATACTTCTGTTAGAATTGTTATCAATGGCCTGAAGAGGTTGGAAGTTGTTGCTGAGAGTCCTGAGAATTGTGAAAGAATTGCCATAAATTGCCTGAATGGTCAAGCGGTAAGATGACCTGTCAACCTGCCTAATCCAACCCAAAACCCTATAATCTGTCACAAGAAGAATTCCTCAAGGAGAATCCCTAACAGCAATTAAGGGAATGATTTGGGAGTTGAGGTCGGACTTAGTAAATTGTCTCAGGCCAATTCTCCCAGAATTCTCAGATTGCAGGCAAAATTTGAGATACACAGTCCGAAGCACGACGAAAACCCATCTCCCAAATCATCCCCTGACTTGCTTTAAGGAAATCTCCAAATGCTTGGGAAATCTCACCTTTGACATGTCTGCACGTTGTTCCCTGAGATCCCTAAAGCTAGCCAGCACCTCGTCCTCGCAACTATTTGTCCAGTACTCCTCAACAATACCTCGTGCTGCGTGGGAGGGTTGTGCGTGGGGGTAGGCGGGCTAGGAGGGCAAGGGGTGTGTGTGTGGGGTGGGGGGTGGGGTGTGTGTGTGTGGGGGGGGTCAGAGGACAAGGGGTGTGTGTGAGTGTGTGTGGGGGGGGGAGGGGGGGGGGAGGGCGAGGGGTGTGTGTGTGGGGGGGGTCAGAGGGCAAGGGGTGTGTGTGAAGAGAGGGAGGGGGTAGGCAGGTAAAGAGGGAGGAGGGGGGGTGGCCGGTGGGGGGATTGGGGGTGGGGAGGGGAGATCATAGCAATATGTATCATGCAACACAGTGTTGAGGTAGTCAGACAGGCAAATGATTCAATGATGGAGACTGATTACCAGCGCACCTGATGAGAAGATTTTTTCCTCCGCCATAGGGGGGCCTGCACTGACTCGAGACACTGACGGGGATTGATCTCTGGAGGTGATCGTGGGTGTTGATGCGCCCACGGGCGTGGAAGCACCCACGGCAGGCACCATGGGGCGCATGGCGCTAGTGACTGCTGCCGCTGCTGCTGAACCTGGCAAGGGAGGGGGAGGGGGTGGAACCCCCCCAGCACCAGCTCGTCCCCATGATGGCTTTTGGCCGGGGCGCAGGCTGAGCTCTGCTGAGACAGCCCTGTGCATAGCAGAAGAATTTAGCGTTTGAGGGACCTCATCTCGCTTCAGCATCCGGTCGTGCATCTGCTGCTGTGCGCGGGGGTCAGGGGCGTCCCGCCGGTCTCGCCCCATGCCACCGCCACGGCCCATGCTGCCCCCACGCCGATCGCGGTCGCGTTCCTCGCGGTCCCGCTGCGCCTGCATCTGCAGCTGCAGGGCAACTTCTTTATGAACATCCTCGATGCGCTTGGGACCCTCTGCCTTGGTGCGGGGAATCCACTTCCTCGCTCGAAGGTCGATCACATCCTGCAGGTACATGGGCAAGGGGCTCAGTTCATCAATGCTTTTATTTATATCCCTTATTGCCACAGTTGGGCAAGTTCCCTTAGCCTATTTGTCCACCCGTGGACTGTAACATACACACAGGTTAAAGGCACTTGTATTCTTTCAGTCTAGGGGTAGGGACAGGTGCCAAGGGGTCAATCACACCATGTAAGCTCATAGGCAAGGTACACTTGTGTCAGGGATTTCTTTTTCCGCTATATATAGCGATCGCTAGTTTTGACCCCGGTTTAGCGAAATGATCGCTATACAAAAGTAAAACAAAAGTTTTTTTTTTGTTTTGCCTTAAATAACCCTATCAAGCTACAAATAGCTAGACAAAGCACTAAAACGCTGTCCCAGGAGGAGGCCTAAGTCCATGAAGCTAGAAAAAAATCACTCAGGTAAAAAAAAAAACTTGTGTGCATCTTCTTACAGTTAAAGGGGTAGCCGATAAGGCTTAAGTGACTCACCCAACCTCAAACAGTTAACAACATTTATAAATGATGTGTACTTGTGTATGTTGTTACAGTCCAGGGGTAGCCAAATAGGCTAAAGGGACTTGCCAACCTCAAATCATATGCATGCAGCGCTTGTGTATGCTGTTACAGTCCAGGGGTAGCCAAATAGGCTAAAGGGACTTGCCAACCTCAAATAGTCAACAACACGTGTGTGCGTATGTTGTTACAGTCCAGGGGTAGCCAATCAGGCTACAGCGACTTGCCCAACCTCAACAACAGCAAATAAAGAATCGAATAGGCTGAAGAGACTTGCCCAACCTGGAAATTAGCATATAATTGGTAATGACGAGGCTGAAGGGACTTGCCCAACCTCGAAAAGAGCATTAAAAGGCATTGAATAGGCTAAAGGGACATGCCAAACCTCAAAAACAGCATGCAAAGGCATTGACAAGGCTATAGGGACTTTCCCAACTTCAAAAACAGCATATAAAAGCATTGGTTAGGCTACAGAGACGTGCCCAACCTCAAAAACAGCATGTACAGGCATTGACGGGGCTAAAGGGACTTGCCCAACCTCAAAAACAGCATATAAAAGCATTGAATAGGCTACAGGGACTTGCCCATCCCCCAAATAAGCATATACGTATGTACAGAGCGGCACTCACCTGCACCAAGAAGCAAAGTCGGCTATCTATACCAAGGTTGTCTTTCAACCTTGCCATGCGAGTGAAGTAGAGTGTAGGTGTAGGGTTGGTGGTGGTGTGTGTGTGGGGGGGGGAGGAGTGGGGGGGGATGGGAGAGTGTGTGTGTGTGGAGGGGGGGTGGGGGGGGTGGGGGCACGTACCTGGACCAAGAAGCGTAGTCGGCTATCTATAGCACGGTTGTCTTTCAACCTTGCCATGCGAGTGAAGTAGACATTCATAGAACTACGGCTTTCTGCCTTGGTCGAGCTGTCCAGCAGACTCCCCACGGTGGACATGAGCTTGCACAGGCACTCCATGTCCTCGCCACGGGGGTCGGACTCCTCGGAGAGAAGAGTCACGACGCAGTTATGCATGATCTTTTCGGTCAAGAGTCGCTGCTTATATAAGTGTCCGATAAAGGCGATGTTGCCAAGCATGCGGCGTCGGGCCTTCACCTCGTTCGCTGCTTCAGCTCTCTCGTCCATCTTCTTGAGTCGTTCTTCTTGGACGCGGATTTTTCCCTCCTCCAATCCGTCCTCCTCGGCCTTTGCGAGCCTCTCTGCCAGCTTGTCGGCTTCGGCTGCCTCGGCCTTCATGGTCTCATCGTCATGCTCCTCAGAGCTCTGGGGGGTGGGAGAGAGGTGAGGGGCATGGGTGGTGGTTGAGAGGTGAGGGGCGTGGGGGGTGGGTGAGAGGTGAGGGGCATGGGTGGGGGGGTGAGAGGTGGCGGTGGTATTCCTAGAGGGGTGGATTAGAGGCATGGTTGGTGGGTGAGAGGTTAGGGTGGTGGGTGGTGGGTGAGAGGTGATGAGCATGGTTGGTAGGTGAGAGGTGGGGGTGGCATTCCGAGAAGGGTGGCTGAGAAGTAAGAGGCATGGTAGGTGGGTGAGAGGATAGGGTGGTGGGTGGTGGGTGAGAAGTGATGAGCATGGTTGGTAGGTTAGAGGTGGGGGTGGCATTCCGAGAAGGGTGGCTGAGAAGTAAGAGGCATGGTTGGTGGGTGAGAGTTTAGGGTGGTGGGTGGTGGGTGAGAGGTGATGAGCATAGTTGGTAGGTGAGAGGTGGGGGTGGTATTCCGAGAAGGGAGGCTGAGAAGTGAGAGGCATGGGTGCTGCTGCCTGACAATGATGATATGATGCTACTGCATGAAGATGGTGATGGTGATGGTGATGGTGATGGTGATGGTGATGATGTTGGTGATGATGGTGATGGTGATGATGGTGATAATGGTAACGATGGTGATAATGGTGATAATGGTGATACTGATGGTGATGATGACGGTGATAGTGGTGATGGTGATGGTGATGGTGATAGTGGTGATGCTGACGGTGATGGTGGTGATGATGGTGATGATGGTGATGGTGATGATGGTGATGATGGTGATGATGGTGATGATGATGATAATGGTGTTGATGATGATGGCAATGATGATGGCGATGATGATGAAGATAATGATGATAATGATGATATGAAGATGGTGACGATGGTGATGGTATTGATGCTGGTGATGCTAGTGACGGTGGTGATGCTGGTGATGATGCTGGTGATGCTGGTGATGATGCTGGTGACGCTGATGGTGGTGATGCGCAAGGGCCTGGCTAAACTAGTCAGAAATGCCCCCCTGAACCCTGTGGGCTACAAGCTCCGCAGGATGCGGGGGGGCAGCGCGTCGCACTGAGTCACTCAATTTGCGACGCGTCGCACAAAACAAAAATAGTGGACATCCTGGGAACCGCCCTCTCTAAAGTGAACCTCCTCATGTCCCTCCCACCCCTCACCCATCCACCCACCGACCACCACCAACCAACCACCTAACAAAAACGGTGGAACAAATCTCACCCCTTTCCCATGCTTCTCCCTCTTCTCAACCGCCCTCATGGCTGCCGAGCCGTTCTCAAACTCCACCTGACACTTGTTCAGCAAGAGACGCCTGAAGTCAGTGGCCTTGGCTCCAGGTTCAGTTGCAGGGAACTGCATGAGGGGCAAGTAAAATTGCAATTGTTACATCCGAGTAATGTAGTCACTCTCAGGACGTGAGGATAAGGACACCACAGCGTAAGCCGGAGCTGCATGAGGGGCAATGTATGCAATGAATGTATGTATGAATGTTGAATGTTAAAGGGTTGAATAGTGAGCACAGTGAGCAAGCAGTGCGAGGTACAAGTCCTATGCAGCGTTGCAAGCAACGCGTAAAATTGGCAGAGTGTGTTGGCAACAGAACAAAAGGTGGCAACGGAAATGGAGCTGACCAAAGCCAGTTAGGTATGAGACAGTTGGCTGACGTATCAGGCTTCAATTTTTTGGTCGGTTGGTCGGACAAACAGACAGTGGGGTAACCCTGGGAGCTCCTGCCCCCCAGAAGGGGGGGCTCCGCCAACAATGTGTGTATGCATGAGGGGCGATGTGTGTACGTATGTATGTTGAATGACAAAGGGTTGAATAGTGAGCACAGTGAGCAAGCAGTGCGAGGTACAATGTATGCATGTTTGTATGTTGAATGTCAAAGGGTTCAATAGTGAGCACAGTGAGCAAGCAGTGCGAGGTACAATGTATGCATGTATGTATGTTGAATGTCAAAGGGTTTAATAGTGAGCACAGTGAGCAAGCAGTGCGAGGTACAATGTATGCATGTATATTTGTATGTATGAATGTATGAATGTACGTACGTATGTTCCAGTCCAAGGGTAGGCCAAATAGTCTAAAGGGACTTGCCCAACCGTGATAGGAAGGGCTTAAAAAGAAAAAGCATTGAAGAACTGAACCCCAAACAATCGTTTTACCGACGGGGCCCCTAATGATGGGTGTCAGACGACTAGGTGGGTGTAGATGTGGGTGGGGTGGGTGTCATGGGCATTTTTGCCCATAGTAAGGGCTAATAGCTCATATCCAAGAGGTGGATGGGGTGGGTGACAAATGGCTCATATCCAACACGCTGGAGCACTCACCGTAGGAAGCATGGGATGAATGGTTCTGCACAGGTTGGAGTACATCTCACAGAAGTGGCCTTCCACTAAGGCCTTATCAAAGATCTGGTCGATCAGGCCCTCCAAAGTTTTGGGTTCTGAGAAGTCCAGCTCAACGATCTGTGTGGGAAAAGAGGCAGGAGGGTAAGGGGCAAGTCGATCAGGCCCTCCAAAGTTTTGGGTTCTGAGAGGTCCTGCTCAACGATCTGTGTGGGACAAGAGGCATCAGGGTAAGGGGCAAGTCAAGGTAGACAGTGCCCAAGTCACCGAGTGCAGCCTGATGCGCTGTGACCCTCAGACCATGGGGAGGCTACCCCTGGGGCCCTGGACTGTCATGTCCATACAACAAGTGACTCGGGAGCATTCCTAAGGGGCAAGTCAAGGTAGACAGTGCCCAAGTCACCCAAGGCAGCATGATGCGCTGTGGCCCTCAGGAGGGTGAGAGTAAGGGGATTAGGTCGGGGGGGGGGCCATGAACGGGGTAAGTTTATTTTGGGTGTTACTAGCAGCTTATTGTCCATGGGGAGGTGATGGTGTGTGCGTGTGGGTAGAGGAGGGTAAGGGGTGTGGGATTAGGTCGGGGCGGGCGGGTGGGTGGGTGGGTGGGTGTTTGGGGGGGGGGGGGGGGGGGGGGGGGGGGGGGGGGGGCAATGGACGGGGTAAGTTATTTTGGGTGTTACTAGTAGGGATCGGCAAATCATATGATACTGACCAGAGGTGAGTATGATATCATATGATATCATACAAATTGCATCATATGATATTGTATTTAAATGGTAACTTAAGCCTAGTCAGACTGCCGGCATCATATGATATCATAAGATTACGTGATATCATATGACATCATATTGCAATAACTAACAGCTTGTTTGCAAGGGGAGGCTGGGGCCTGGGGAGGTTGGCAAATCTCATGACCGTCATTCAGCAAATTAACCAGGGGTTTCTCAATGGTGCTACTTGGCTCCAGAAGTTGGGGGCCTCCCTTATTTCATTAGGGGAGGGCCCCCAACTTCAGGAGCCATTTCTGCCCAAGGGGAGCGCGCAAAAATTTAGACCATATTTACCCCCCCCCCCCCCCCCCCCCCCTTTAAAATAAGGGTGGCCCCCAATTTTCCCCTTCGTAGCACAAGAGCTAAATGATGCACCTTGGCCCTTTGGGAGTGCTACATTGAGTCTTTGGGGTTACTTTTCAACGGGGTGGTGTGTTGGTGGGGAAGGATTTTAGTATGTGTGTGCATGTGTGTGTGTGTGTGTGCATGTGTGTGTGTGTGTGTGTGTGTAGTTTACTGGCACAGTGTGGTGTGTTGGCGGGGAAGGATTTTAGTATGTGTGTGCATGTGTGTGTGTGTATGTGTGTAGTTTACTGGCACAGTGTGGTGTGTTGGCGGGGAAGGATTTTAGTATGTAGGGTGTGGGGTTCGAAAAAAGCTACTAGCAGCACCCCAGAGGCTTTTACGAGCACCATGGTGCTACGTCAAGACACTGGTTCCTTTCCTTGCAAAATACCAAGAGGAGCAGCTACCCGCTTGGTGTGGTTGGTCCCAGTGCAAGCAAACGGGCTGGTTCCCTCAAACTCACGCCTCGTAATAAGGAGTGCTATTTATGTGTTTATTTATTACCTGCGTGTTAAGCTTATCAAAGGTGTCCAGAGTGTGCCAAGAGAACACTAGGTTAAGTATTTTGTACAGCAATTATGCGGATGCTTTGGATTTGGGTTGTCTGCCGTCCCCTGGCCCTCCTCCGGGCGGTCTGTCGTCGCCTTGCTGCCCTCCCACCCCTCCTTCCTCCCTCCTGCCCCCCTCCTCCCACCCTTCCTTCCCCCCTCCAGCCCCAAGAAACACTTACCCGCTTGATGAGCTTATCAAAGGTGTCCAGAGTGTGCCAAGAGTACACGGGTAAGGTATTGTGTAAAGCAATTCTGACGATGCTTTGGATTTGGGCTGTCTGCAGTCCCCTTGCCCTCCACCGGGCGGTCTGTCGTCGCCTTGCTGCCCTTCCACCCCTCCTTCCTCCCTCCTCCCACCCCTCCAGTACCCCTCCAGCACCCCAAAACACTTACCCGCTTGGTGAGATTGTCGAAGGTGTCCAGTGTGAGCTTGTTGAGCAGACCCTTCAAGGTCTCCTGCCTCTCCTCCTCCTCAGGGTCGTCTTTCCTCGCCTTCCTGCCCTCCCACCCCTCCTTCCTCCCTCCTGCCCCCCTCCTCACACCCCTCTTGCCCTCACACCCCTCCTTCCTGCACCCCTCCAGCCCCCCAAAACACCTACCCGTTTGGTGAGCTTGTCAAAGGTATCCAGAGTGAGCTTGTTGAGCAGACCCTTCAAGGTCTCCTGCCTCTTCTCCTCTTCCGGGTCGTCTGTCCTCGCCCTGCTGCCTTCCCCCCCCTCCTTCCCCCCTCCAGCCCCCCAAAACACCTACCCGCTTGGTGAGCTTGTCAAAGGTATCCAGAGTGAGCTTGTTGAGCAGACCCTTCAAGGTCTCCTGCCTCTTCTCCTCTTCCGGGTCGTCTGTCCTCGCCCTGCTGCCTTCCCCCCCCTCCTTCCCCCCTCCAGCCCCCCAAAACACCTACCCGCTTGGTGAGCTTGTCAAAAGTATCCAGAGTGAGCTTGTTGAGCAGACCCTTCAAGGTCTCCTGCCTCTTCTCCTCTTCCGGGTCGTCTGTCCTCGCCCTGCTGCCTTCCCCCCCCCTCCTTCCCCCCTCCAGCCCCCCAAAACATCTACCCGCTTGGTGAGCTTGTCAAAGGTATCCAGAGTGAGCTTGTTGAGCAGACCCTTCAAGGTCTCCTGCCTCTTCTCCTCTTCCGGGTCGTCTGTCCTCGCCCTGCTGCCTTCCCCCCCCTCATTCCCCCCTCCAGCCCCCAAAACACCTACCCGCTTGGTGAGCTTGTCAAAGGTATCCAGAGTGAGCTTGTTGAGCAGACCCTTCAAGGTCTCCTGCCTCTTCTCCTCTTCCGGGTCGTCTGTCCTCGCCCTGCTACCTTCCCCCCCCTCCTTCCCCCCTCCAGCCCCCCAAAACACCTACCCGCTTGGTGAGCTTGTCAAAAGTATCCAGAGTGAGCTTGTTGAGCAGACCCTTCAAGGTCTCCTGCCTCTTCTCCTCTTCCGGGTCGTCTGTCCTCGCCCTGCTGCCTTCCCCCCCCTCCTTCCCCCCTCCAGCCCCCCAAAACACCTACCCGCTTGGTGAGCTTGTCAAAAGTATCCAGAGTGAGCTTGTTGAGCAGACCCTTCAAGGTCTCCTGCCTCTTCTCCTCCTCAGGGTCGTCTGTCGTCGCCTTGCTGCCTTCCCTCCCCTCCTTCCCCCCTCTAGCCCCCCAAAACACCTACCCGCTTGGTGAGCTTGTCAAAGGTATCCAGTGTGAGCTTGTTGAGCAGACCCTTCAAGGTCTTCTGCCTCTTCTCCTCCTCAGGGTCGTCTGTCGTCGCCTTGCTGCCCTCCCACCTGTCGGCAGTTTCATATCATCATATTCATTGCTTAAGTGGATTCTATGGTCTTTAATTTACTGCTTTAATTTACGTTTTTTTTTAAATAGTACGAGCTGAATTAGTATGCCACAGGACTTGAGGTTGAAGGAACCCTCCTGTTTGCATGTACTGTACAAACTGGAGGATGGCTACTATGATGGGTTTATTCGGTTTCGCAGACTGCAACTGCGCCTTAGCTTGGACTACTGCGCAACAGCACGGAGGGAAGGTCTTTACCTCTTCCAAGGCAGCAAGTCTGAAATTTGTGAACCTGGCCAGGGCTCGAACCGCATACCCATTTTATTTCATGGATTTGTTTAACATGGTGGGTCCTTGCCTCGTTACCGTTCCGATCAATTTATGCGATTGGGCCGAAAAGGATACTTGACAGCAAGTTAATTGGGCTGAAAAGCATACTTAACAGCAACTTAATTGGGCTGAAAAGCATACTTAACAGCAACTTAATTGGGCTGAAAAGCATACTTGACACAGCTTGACAGGAAGTTAATTGGGCTGTAAAGCATACTTGACACAACTGACAATCCAATGCAATGCTATGTAAAGTAAAGTAACGTTACGTAAATAATGGCGACTACTGCTAGCTCCGGCTTACGCAGGTGTCCTTAACTTCACGTCCTGAGAGTGGCGCATTACTCGGATGTAACAATTTCAATTTCAATTTCAATTACGTAAATTAAGGTAAAGTAAGCAATGTAATGTAACGTAACGTAACGAATGAATGAATGAATGAATGCATGCATGCATGTATGTATGTATGTATGTATGTATGTATGTATGTATGTATGCATGCATGCATGCATGAATGCATGAATGGAATGAATGAATGAATGGAATGAATGAATGAATGAATGAATGAATGAATGAATGAATGAATGAACGAACAATGAATGAATGATTGAATGAATGAATGAAAGTATAAGAAAGAAAACCCTGCCCACCTGTTGGTGGTCCTGTGCAGGCCCACACCAGATGGCCTATTTCCCCCTCTCATGTTGGGCGTGGGCAGGTTGCCTACCCTCTTCCAATTGGTGCTAACACCATCATGCTGTTGCTGAGGGGCTTGGCGGCCCATGCTGTTGCCCCCCGCAGGGGGTCCTCCTCGCATTGGGCCGGGGCCGCCCTGGGGGGTGTAACCCATGCCTCCTGGTGGACCTCTGCGAGAGCCCCAGTCGTCGCCGCCACCTCCCCCACCAGCACCACCAGCAGCACCACCGCCGCCGCCCCCACCACCGGGGGGGTTTTGGCCGTACACGCTGGAGTGCTGGCGGCCGCTGGCTGGTGGCCCGTAGTTTCCTGAGCCCATGCGCATCGTACTGCCAGTGTCAAGGACGCCCATATCAAAGGGACGTGGCTTGTCCATGATGATGCTGAGGTCGGTGCCCTCAGCAAAGTTAGGGCGGTACATGCTGGCGTTGGCTAGACTGCGGAGGAAGTCACGGGAGTACTCCAGCCGCCCGTTGGGTGGTGCCACAGTTGGCTTGGCCTCCTTGTCACGTGGGGTGTTGGTTTCAGAGTCTCCTCGGGCCTCCCAGTCGTCAGGGCTTGCTTCGGAAGATTCGTGGGTTAGTGGGTTGGCAACCTTGACGTTGGGTGCGAGGCTTGCTACGTCCAGGGGCTCTGGGGGGGGCTTTGTGAGGGTGGGCTCCTTGGGAAGGGCGGGAGCTGAGGATGCGGGTGGGGGAGAGGGGGCTGGCGGGGTGGGGGCTGCAGCTGCGGTTGCTGGTGCAGGTGCGGTTGCTGGTGCGGGTGCAGGTGCAGGTGATGGTGCAGGAACAGCTGGTGCTGGTGCGGGTGCTGGTGTAGGTGCAGGTGCGGGTGCAGCAGCAGGTGCTGGTGTAGGTACGGGCGCTGGTGCTGGAGCAGGTGAAGGAGCAGCTGGAGCAGGGGTAGGTGCTGGTGCATCAGCAGGTGCTGATGCAGCAGCAGGTGCTGGTGTAGGTAAGGGCGCTGGTGTAGGTGTAGGTGCGGGCGCAGCAGCAGGTGCTGGTGTAGGTACGGGCACTGGTGCAGGTGCAGGTGCAGGTGCAGGAGCAGCTGGAGCAGGTGTAGGTGCGGGTGCTGGTGCAGGTGATGGTGATGGTGCAGGAGCAGCTGGTGTAGATGTAGGTGTAGGTGCTGGTGTAAGTGCGGGTGCAGGAGCAGGCGCAGGTATGGGAGCTTGTACTGGTGTAGGTGCGGGTGCAGGAGCAGGTGCTGGTGCAGGATCGGGGGAAGCTACGGGAGCTTGAGCTGGTGTAGGTGCGGGTGCAGGAGCAAGTGCGGGTGCTAGTGCAGGTGTAGGTGTAGGTTCTGGTGCCGGTTCTGGTGCAGGAGCGGGGGAAGGTACGGGAGCAGGTGCTGGGGTGGGGGCTGGTGCTGTTGTGGGAGTTGCGGAGGGGGGAGCTGTCTCTACAATGGGATCTGCGTCAGCACTAGCTGGCTCTAGAGCAGGAGGAGGAGGCTCGGAAGAACAGGGCTGGGAGCTAGCTGCTGGTGCTACTGGTGGTGCTGGTGCTTGTGCAGGGGTCGTTGCAAGTGGTGGTGGTGGTGCCGGTGCTGGTGCAGGGCTTGGTGCCAGCGATGGTGCTGGTGCCGGTGCTGGTGCAGGGCTTGGTGCTGGCGCTGGTGCTGGTTTTGATGCTGGTGCAGGGGTTGGTGCTGGCGCTGGTGCTGGTGTTGGGTTTGGTGCTGGGGTTGATCCTGGGGTTGCAGCAGGTGGCCCAGCCACCTTGGTAGCAGGCTCGGACTTTGCGTCGGGAGTTGGGGCCACAATAGGTGCCTGGGCAGCAAGCAAAAGGGGGGTGGGGTGGGTGGGTGGGGGAGATGTATTGGGTTGGGTTGGGTTGGGTTGAGTTGGGTTGGGTTGGGGGGGGGGGGGGGGGGGGGGAGGGGGTTGGTTTGGGTTGGGTGGTTGGGTTGGATGTGGGGCCACAAGAGGTGGCTGGAAAGCAACCAAGAGGGGTGGGGGTGTGGGGGTGGGGGGGGCGAAGCGGAGAGTTTCAAGGGAGGGCGGGGGGAGGGGAGGGCGGGAGTAGAGTTCGTGTGTGTGGGGGTGGGGAGGGGGAGGGGCGAGGGGGGGAGGGGATGGGGGGGGGGGGGGGGGGGGGGGGGGAGATAAAGTCTGTGAGGGATGCGTGGCGGTGAAGGGGGGTTGGGGGGGGGGGGGGGGGTGTGGGAGGGGGGGGATTTGAGGCGGGGGGGTGGAGTGTGATGAGGGGGTTGAGGTGGGGGGGTTGTGAGGGGGGAGGTGAGGGGGTTGAGGGGGTGGGCGGGAGAGGAAGGTGGGGTAAGTGATGGATTTGAGGGGGTTGAGGAGTGAGGAGTTGAGGGGGGCGGGGTGGGGGGAGCGGGAGGTTGGGTCAGTGAGGGAGTTGAGGGGGGTTGGGTGGGAGAGGAGGTGGGTGTTTGTTTTTTTTGTAAGTGCGGGAGTTGAGGTGGGTGAGTGAGGTGAGTGGGGTGAGGGAGGTGAGGGAGGTGAGGGAGGAACCAGGAAAGGGCACATCAGATCAAACTTAGCACTTTGTGATCAAGGAAAAAAAGTATGTATGTTGTTGCAGTCCAGGGGTAGCCAACTAGACTAAAGGGACTTGCCCAACCATGATACCAGGAGGGGCTGAAACGATAAATGCACTGATGAACTGACCCCAAACAATTGTTGTACCGACAGGGGCCCTGAGCTCTTGCAACAGTGATAATAAAATAAATTGCTTGCACTGGGGCCAACCATCACAGTGATCATTTACCTGAACGCCGGTGGCCATGAGTTATAAGCAACAGTGGTTAAATAAAATAAATAATACGCCTTATTATAAGGCGTGAGGTTGAGAGGGCCAGCCAGTTTGCTTGCACTGGGGCCAACCCCCACAGTGATCATTTACCTTGACGACGGGGCGGCTTTATCAGCATCATGCACAGCCCCCTTCTAGTGTATACAGCCAACATACGGATCGGTGCAACTTCAGTTACACCCCACCCCTACACTGCCCTATTTACCTTAACAACGAGCTGTTTAGGTGGAGGCTTTATCTCCCTAGCGGAAGAAAATGGTGGGGCAGCAACAGCTGGTTTCGGAGCTGCGTGAGTGGCAAAAAATAGGGTTGGGAAACAGGATTAACTAATTCGGTAAAGGGAAATGGAGATATGGGTGAGTGCATGGGTGAGTGTGTTGAGTAGGGAGCGTGGGTGAGTGAACGTGGGGGAGTGAACATGGGGGATTGAACGTGGGTGAGGGAAGGTGGGTGAGGGAACGTAGGGGAGTGAATGTGGGTGAGGGAACGTGGGTTAAGGGAAACGGGGGGAGTGAGGGATGTTGAATGTGGGGGAGGAAACATGGGGGGATTGAAACGGTGGGGAGAGTGACATGGGGGAGTGACCGTGGGGCGTGACACGTGGGTGAGGGAACGTGGGGGAGTGAATGTGGATGAGGGAATGTGGGTGAGGGAACGTGGGGGAGTGAACGTGGGGGAGTAAACTTGGAGTGACGGGGAACAGGGGGTGGGAATGTGGGGAGGGAGGAAACGTGGGGGCGTGAACGTTGGGGATGAGTGACTTGGGTGGTGAGGGGAATGTGGGTGAGTGAACGTGGCGTGAGTGAACGTGGGTGAGAGTGAACGTGGGGGAGGGAACGAGGGGGAGGAGCGTGGTGTGAGAAGAGAGAACGTGGGGGAGTGAATGTGGGGGCAGGGAACACGTGGGTGCGGAAACGTGGGGAGGGAACGTGGGGGAGGAATGTGGGGGGGGACGTGGGGGAGTGGAATGCGGGGAGTGAATGTGGGCGAGGGCAAGGGAACGGGGTGGAGGAACGTTGGGGGGAGGGGCGCATAGCATGGGGAGAGAACGTGGGGCGAGTAATGTGGGGGAGGGATCGTGGTGGGAGGGAACGAGGGGGGGGGGGAACGTGGGGGAGTGATTCGGGAGTGAAGTAAGGGGAGTGGGATGTGGGGGAGGGGACGGAGGGAATGAGGGGGAGGAGCTGAGCATGGGTGAGGGAACGTTGGGGGGGTGAATGTGGGGAGTGAAGAGTGAAGTGCGGGCGTGAATGTGAGGAGGGAAGTGGGTTAGGGGAACATGGGGGAGGGAAATGTGGGGTAGGGAATGTGGGTGAGTACGTGGGTGAGTGAACGTGGGTGGTGAGTGAACGGGGTGAGTGAAACGTGGGGGATTGGGAAGCGGGGGGTGAGGGAGCTGGGGAGTGAACGTGGGGGAGTTAGGGGAGTGAACGTGGGGACAGTGACGTTGGGGAGGGTGACTGTGGGTGAGGGAACGTGGTGAGGAAAAATGGGTGAGTGAAAGGGAACGTGGGGGAGTGGAGTGTGGGGGTGGGGACCGTGGGGGAGGGAATTGCCTGGGGGAAGGTGAATGTGGGCGAGGAATGTGTGGGAGGAGCGTGGGGTAGGGTTAGCGTGGTGGGGAGTGAATGTTGGGGGAGGGATCTTGGGGGAGGGAACGAGGGGGAGAGAACGTGGGGGAGTGAATGTTGGGAAGTGAATGTAAGGGGAGTAATGTGGGGGGGCACGTGGTGGAGGGAATGAGGGGGAGGGCGCGCGGGGGGGGAGGGAACGTGGGGGGGTGAAGTGGGGGCGGGAACGTGGGGGGTGAATGTGAGGAGGGAACGTGGTGAGGGAATGCGGGGGAGGGACTGCGGGGGATGGAATTGTGGGGGAGGGAACAGTGGTGAGTGAACGTGGGTGAGTGAACGGTGGGGGAGGGGGGGGAAAAACGACGTGGGGGAGGCGTAAGTGGGGGCGGGAATGGGGGGGAGGAATGCGGGGGAGGGAAACGGGGGGGAGGGAGCAATGGGTGAGTTGAAGTGGGTGTTTGAAGGACCGTTGGGGAGGGAATGTGGGGGAGGGAGGTTGGGGAGTGAAGTGAATGGTGGGTGAGGGAACGTGGGGGAGTGAATGTGGGTTGAGGGCTGTGGGTGAGGAATGTGGTGGGGAACGTGGGGGCGATAACATGGCGTGATGGAATGTGGGTGAGGGAAGTGGGGGAGTGAATGGTGGGAGGGAACGAGGTGAGGGAACGTGGGGAATGAATGTTGGGGGGGAACGTGGGGGAGCGAATGTGGGGGAGTGAACATGGGGGCTTGAACGTGGGTGAAGGGAATTGTTGGGGATGGGAGTGAACGTGGGGGAGGTGAAATGTGGGGGAGTGAATGTGGGGGAGGGGAAACTGTGTGAGGGACTGTTGGGTGCGGGACAATGTGAAGAGGGAACGTGGGGAGTGAACGTGGGGGATGGGTGGGGGGAAGTGGGGGAGTAAATGTGGGTGAGGGGAACGTGTGGGAGGGAACGTGGGGATGGAATGTGGGGGAGGGAACGAGGGTGGAGGGAGCGTCGGCGAGTGACGTTTGGGAGTGAGTGGGGAGTGAACGTTGGGGAGTGAATGTGGGTTGAGGGAACGTGGGGGGAGTGAAGGGAGTGACTGTGGGGGGGGAGTGAATGTGGGGGGCGGGAAGTGGGGGAGGGAATGCGGGCGGGGAGTTGAAGTGGGTGGAGGGCATGTTGGTTGAGGGAACGTGGGTTTGGGAAGTGGGGGAGGTAGGTGGGGGAGGGAAAGTGGGGGAGGATCGTGGGGGAGGGAACGAGGGGGAGGGAACGTGGGGGAGTGAATTTGGGGAGAGAACGTGGGGGTGGGGAGGGGATTTGGGGAGGGAATGTGGGGGAGGGAGCATGGGGGAGGGAAACGTGGGTGAGGGAATGTGAGGGAGGGGAGCCATGGGTGCGTGGAAACATGGAGGCTGTGACGTGGGGGAGGGAAGTGGGGGACTGTGGGAGTGACTGTGGTGTACTTGTGGAGTGTTCAGTTTTTTATTTCCGTGTTCGGTTGTATTTTTTGATGCACTTTGTAGTTAAGTGGGTGGATTGATGGTGGTGTAGGAATGGGTTTTTAGATTTGGGGTGAGATAGAGAGGATCTTGTTGAGGAACGTGGGTTTGAATTTTGATGAGTTGACTGACTATCTTAAAAATTGGGTTACCTACTTGTGGTTTGTACTTTGTGTATTTCCGTGGTTGAAGGACGGGGGGGAGGGGAACGGTGGGGGATGGGAAGGTGTGGAGTTGATGTTGGTAAGAACTTGGGGGAGTGATGTGGTTAGTGATTTTGGTGCGGGCACGTTGGTGAGATGACATGGCTGCATGACTTTTTGATTTATCGTGTTGGGAGTATGTTTGGTGTGCTTTACGTTGCTTCTATTCAACGTTTTTTCTGCCATGTGTGATGAGTTAAACATTGTTTGCGTGGAACATGTTGTCTGGAGCTTTCGCGATTCTTCTCACTTGTCTTCCTTTCCCCGTTGGGGCGTCTAACGTGTTTCGGGCCTGATGGGGGTTTATGTATTGTCTTGCCACGTTGTGTGTAGTTCACTCGTTGTGGTCTGGTGTTGGGGCAGTTGTCCACGTTGTGCGTTCCTGTGTTTTCTGGAGCCTCTCTCTCGTTCTCTTTTTTTCTTCCTGGTTTTATTTTCACTTTTTTCCCCGTATCCTCTTTTTTATTTACCTTTTTTCTGCCTTTTTTTCTGCGCCTTTTTTTCTTGTAACGTGGTTGAGGGCACTGTTTGCTGTAATGATTTTTCTTATAATTTTTTTAAGGAACTTTTTTTTGTGAATTGTTTTAGGTACTTTTTGGGTCTTGAGCTTTTTTTTGATTTAACGTTGTTTAGTTACATGGCGTGATTGAATTTGGGTGAGGGAACTTGGTGTATTGAAATGTGTTGGGGTATGGAAACGTGGATAGAAGTGAATGTGGTCGAGTGAACGTGTGGGAGTTAATGTGGGGGAGTGAACGTGGGGGAGTGAACGGTGATTGTGGAGCGCGTGGGGAAGTGGACACGTGGGAAATGCATGTTGGAGGAGATGGAATGTAGGGGCAGGGCCAACACACAATTGGGGCGTGCCTGTGGGGGAGGGAACGTTTTGGCGGAGCGTTGGGGGAGGGAACGGGGGGGCAGTTCTTTTGTCTAGTTTCTTTAGGTCAGTTCATGTAGCAAAATAGACCGTTTCAGTATTGATTGGTCTAGTGGTACACCCAATTGCTGAAATGAAGCAGGGTCGGGGGTTTGATCCCCCCCACAGCCGCCCTGAGCGTTGCTAGTCGTGTTAAGCGCGATCGTAGCTTTTCCAGTTGAGGTGGTAGACCGCTCTCTGCCCCCATACGACAAGTTCCCTTAATACAACGCCCCACCAGGTGTTATCATTCCTTTAGGTAGCATAATGTGCGACGCAAGCCTGATTCCAGGACGGTTGCGTAGCACCTTCACGTAGTGCCTAGGGGAGCAGGTGGAAGCATGAGGGCATGGAGTGTAATGCAAACCGTATAATCAAAATATCCGTGTTTAGGGCAATATGATAGGATATGATAGCATATCAACGGCAATATGATAGGATATGATAGCATATCATTACATGATGCAATTTGTTTGATATCACTGTGATATCATATGATATAATACTCGCCTTTGGTTAATATCATATGATATGCCGGTCCCTATCTGTATAACACCACTGTTCTCTGTCAATCATGATGTGGGGTTGTCAATCACTGATTTGTATTGTCAATCGCGATTAAAGGTTGTCAATCACTGTTTTGTTTATTGCCAACCATGATGTGGGGTTGTCAACCACTGATTTGTACTGTCAACCATGATGTGGGGGTTGTCAACCACTGATTTGTTTTGTCAATCTTGATTGAAGGTTGTCAATCACTGTTTTATTTATTGTCAATCATGATTAGGTATTGTCAATCACTGTTTCCTTTGAGTGCGGCGCGTCACAAATTGAGCGACTCGGTGCCACCTTGGTGATTATTCGAGGTTGGGCGAGTCCTCTTAGCCTAAGTGGCTACCCCTGAACAGTAGCGTCGTACATACATTTCAAGAGCAGTACAGTTATATTCATTACTCGAGGTTGGGCAAGTCCCCTTAGCCTAAGTGGCTACCCCTGGACAGTAGCGTCGTACATACATTTCAAGAGCAGTACAGATATATTCATTACTCGAGGTTGGGCAAGTCCCCTTAGCCTAAGTGGCTACCCCTGGACAGCAACAACATTCATACGGGCTGCATGGCTTTTCATTTCAGCTGCAAGCAGCAGGTTATAGTCAGCTCCCTGAGCCAGCCACTGGGCCAAGCCCCAAGATGGCAACACTACAGGAAATCTGGTTGTGTCAGCTTCAAGGTTCACTTGGTTGCATCAGGTTTGGATGACTAGGCAGTCAGGGGAGCTGTCTAGAAGCTGCTGCCCACAGCTGAAACGAAAAGCTTGGATGGGCTGATAAGCGAGTCCATTTGTCGCGGTCTCCACGTCACTACGCATTGCTTCTGCATCCTAGATACCATATCCGAAGACTACTAGGGCACCAGGATAATGTCGTCGCCATCATCATCACCACCACCACCATCATCCGCAACATCATCATCACCACCACCATCCTCGTCATCCATCATCATCATCATCATCATCATCATCATCATCATCATCATCATCATCATCATCACCACCACCAGGACTACCATTATCGCCAGCATCGGCATCTTTGTCAGCATCATCATCATCATCATCATCATCATCATCATCATCATCATCATCATCATCAACATCGTCATCATGCCCGACTCTGCATAGCACCAAACTCATCTCAGGACCAGGATCTTTTTCCATTTTTTATAATGATGATGATGCTAATTGACGATGTCGATTTGTTTGATAATGATGATGATGATGATCATCATCATCATCATCATCACCATCATGTTTGATAATGATGATGATCATCATCATCATCACCATCATACCCTACTCTGCTTAGCATTACAATCACCTTCAGGACCAGGAGCTGGCGCTGGAAGCTGCTTTACTTGTCACCCCACCACCACCACCACCGCCCCATCAACCACCACCACCCCACCACCACCACCACCACCAAACTCACCTTCAGGACCAAAAGCAGGATCTGGAAGCTTGGGCGCAGGAGCAGTACCAGGGACTGACGCTGGCACAGCTGGTGGAGCAGCCGCATCAGCTAGCGTGGCTTGCTTATGAGCCTCAGTTGACGTGGCTTGCTTAGGGGCACCGGCGGCCTCAGCTGGCGCGGCTTGCCTGGGAGCAGCAGCCTCAGTTGGCTTTTGCTTGGATGCTGCTAACTTGGCAGCCTCAGCAACATCCACCAGCTTTCCTGTACCGGGGTCTTTGATCACCAGTGGCTTCCTGGCAGGCGGTACATGTGCAGTCTTGGGCGTAGTGCTTGCCACAGCTACAGGGGGAGTAGTTACCGGGGGAGGCACTACAGGTGCTAAAATAGGCACCGCAGGTGCTGAAATAGGCACTACAGGTGGTGCAATAGGCATCACAAGTGGTAACATAGGCACCCCCTGGGGAGGTGGGACAGCTGCATGGGGAGGGGCCTGGACTGGGGGGGCCTGAGGGGGGGGCCTGGGAGCGTGGACCTCTGATTGGGGGGCGGGTGAGTGGGCTGTCATAGGGGGGGGCGGGACCAACATCGGCTGAGTGATGGATGGCGGCATGGCGGGAATGGGATGCATGGCGAATTGGAGACCTGGTGGGGGCATCCCTTGCATGTAAGCCATAGCTTGGGTCATGCCTTGGGTCATGCCTTGGGGCATGACATGGTACTGGTATCCATATTGCGGCGGTATAGCAACAGCATAGTTTCCACCGGGGTAGCCGTACATAGCTGGATAGCCAGGCTGGCCTGGAGGGAACCCTCCTGGCATGTGCTGGAAGTGTTGTGGCATGGGTGGCACCATGTAGCCAGAATGTGGCGGCTGGTGATGCTGCAGCTGTTGTTGATGTTGCTGCTGCAGCAGCTGTTGTTGTTGCTGCTGTAGCTGTTGCTGCTGCTGTTGTTGCTGGTAGTGGTACTGCTGCTGCTGTTGTTGTTGCTGCTGCTGATACACCACCTGCTGTCCCTGTGGTAGATGGTGCGGCTGCTGCTGCTGCTGCTGCTGCTGCTGCTGCTGCGGGGGCTGCTGCTGGGAGGGGTGGCCCTGGTTTCCCTGCTGGTGTCTGAAGGATACTTGGCTCCTTCCACCCTCTACGTTACCCTGGTCAGACCGCCCTCCTGTAACCCTACCCCCCCCATGGGGGGGGCCTCCATGCATGTTGCCCTTCCCTGGGTAGGGGGGGCCGTTGGGGTGGGGACCTGCGTGGGGTCCTGAGAGGGCTCCGGGGTGAGGTCCTAAATGGGGTCCTGAGTGGTTGGAGGAGTGAGGCCCAGAGTGAGGTCCAGAATAGGGACCGGCGTGCTGTGCGGGGTGGGGGCCTGGGTGGGGGCCTGAGTGGGCGCCAGCGTGGGGGCCTGAGTGGGGACCAGAGTGGGGGGCAGAGTGGGGGCCTGGGTGGGGGCCTGAGTGGGGGCCTGCGTGGGGGCCTGAGTGGGGACCTGAGTGAGGTCTGGAAAGAGATCCGGGGTGGGGGCCTGAATGGGCCCCTGAATAGGGGCCAGCATTGGGCCCTGGGCCTGAGTGGGGTCCGGATTGGGAGCCGCCCATGTGAGGCATATTGTTCACCCTAGGTTGCTGAGAGTGAGGGGGGCCATGCATGGGGGGCTGCCCCCCCCCCATGTTCAGGGGGGGTCCGGGTGGAGGCCCGGGCATGCCACCATCCAACATGCAGCCAATTTTGGGGGGTCCAGGCATGCCGGGCTGTGGCATAGGAGGCATTGAGTGCATGATTGGTGCATCCCTCATGGGCGGAGGGGGGGCAGGGCCGCGATGGTCGTGCTGCATGGGCCCAGCCGGCACATTGGGGGGAGGTGGTGGGTAGTCAGCATCCTGGCGGTGAGGAGGAGGGTGGTGGTTGCCACTGCGCTCCATCGTATGCGGCGGCTGAGGGGGAAGCACCACACCCACAGCCCGAGGCAAGGACCTCATCTGGCCAGGCCTAGGCATGACAGGCTGCTGGGCGTGTGGGGGGGACCCGTCGGCTAGACGGGAACCGGGCGGGGCTGTGGGGCTAGAGGTGTGGACTATTTTGTCCGGGATGTAGCTGGGGTTCTTGGGGATCAAAGGAGGGGGCCCAGGGGGGGCTGAGGACGTCCTGAGGAAGGGGCGCTTGCCACCCTGGGGTACAGGCAGAGATGGGTGGCATTGTGATGGTGGTGGTGGTGGTGGTGGTGGTGATGATGATGGCATTATCTTGTCCGAGATGTAACTAGGGTTCTTGGGGATCAAGGGAGGGGGGGTCCAGGGGGGGGCTGAGGATGTCCTTAAGCAGGGGCGCTTGCCACCCTAGGGTGCAGGTGGAGATGGGTGGCATTGTGGTGATGATGATGGTGGTGTTGGTGGTGATGATGGTGGTGTTGGTGGTGGTGATGATGATGGTGGTGTTGGTGGTGATGATGGTGGTGCTGGTGGTGATGATGGTTACATTATCCTAGTGCCCTATTGGACTCCAATGTGCTCGCGGCTTGATGGCGTCTAGGGGAACTTATACATATATGGACAGAAACAGACACATTGTAAGTAGTCAGAGGGGGGCCGTATGTTGGGTGGGTTTGGGGGAGCAAAGAAGAGATGCCAGGGGTGTTGGATTCTGTTGCAAGTGGTTTAGATTCCAACAGCAATGCAGAAATACTCAGCGTACAACAGAAACAACAGAATTACCTCAGCTCAATACAGAAACAACAGGAGCACTTCAGCACTATACAGAAACAACAGAATTGCCTTAGCACAAAACAGAAACAAGAGAGCTACATCAGCACACAACAGAAACAACATAATTGCCTCAGCACACAACATAAACACGAGAGCTACGTCAGCACCCAACTGAAACAACATAATTGCCTCAGCACAAAACAGAAACACGAGAACAACGTCAGCACCCAACTGAAACAATATAACTACATCAGCACACAACAGAAACACGAGAGCTAGGTCAGCACCCAACTGAAACAACTGAACTAGCTCAGCACCCAACAGAAACAACATAATTACCTCAGCAGCTTGTACTGCTTTGATTGCCTCACTCTTCGGAGGAGGGGCAGAAGAAGCATGAGTAGGGGAACTTGACTTCGGCTGATCCATGCTCACAGCAGGTGGAGAGACTGTGAAAGGTAACGAGTCGCACAAATATAACAATTTGTTGGGGGGGGGGGGGGGGTGAGGAACGGTGTTTCTGAGTCAAAAGTGATACAAACAGGAGGGCTAGGCAGGGGGGCCTAGCCCAAGGCTCATTACCACCTTTCAAAGCCACGTCACCACAACCCACTCTGACTCAGGAGAGTCTGTGTAATAGTAATTGGAGGAGGCGGCGGCGGCAAAGAGCTGCTAGGCGTTCATTACATGGGAGGTCAACAGGAGTAGTAGGTCCAGACACAAACAATAGCACCAACACCAACACCAACACTATCAACACCCAAAACAACACTAACATCAAAAATTAATACACCAACATCTGCACTATCTGAACCTCTTGAATAACACCCCTCCCACTCCCCTACCTATCTGATACCGACTGCCCCCCCCCCCCCCCCCCCCCCCCCCCCCCCCCCCCCATGACAACATCCACCCATGGACATTTCAAATCTTCATGTGCTCGCCTCCAGAGTCTAAATTTTCCCTCATCCCCTCCCATAGCCACTTTCAACTGATAACTGATTCACAGACACGAATACTGATGATGCCTTCAATTCAGTTTTGGAGATCCCCTGTCTTCTCACTCCCTACCCCACTCCACCCATGCCCGCCAACCTGAGTCACCAGCCTGTCCCCCACTTTACCCTGAGACAAAGGATTGGGGTAATTCGGAATCAAACCTTCGTCTCCCTGAGTACCCCCATCTTCCCATCACTCAACCTCAGCATGTGCAACCTATGGAGGAGCCTACATGACGTGTCAGATGTTTGGGGGGGGGGGGGGGGGGGGGGGGGGATTTCACTATCTACTGCATGCAGGACAGCGAGCATGGACGGAGGAAGAGAGCGTACGAATAATTTATGCTGCAGGCATCCCGTCACCAAAACAGATAGCAGTGAGCTGCACGGACCTTGCTGCTGAGCACCTTGTTTCGTATTTCCAGTAGCTGCAGCATCCGCCTGTTTTAGCTTCTCCG
Source organism: Chlamydomonas sp. ICE-L (assembly GCA_013435795.1). NCBI lineage: Eukaryota > Viridiplantae > Chlorophyta > Chlorophyceae > Chlamydomonadales > Chlamydomonadaceae > Chlamydomonas > Chlamydomonas sp. ICE-L. The sequence goes on from JACBWV010000626.1 coordinate 41,880,186, forward strand.
CGAAAGACGCGGCAGTTGCCCCAGGCGGTCCCCATCCCGTGCTTCCTGTCAATCGAAGTGATCAAATTATCAAATTAAATTCGGGGCGCAAGCAATTTTTAGGGGGGGGGGGATCTCAGCACTCGACCCACCTGTTCTGGGCGCACTCTCGCCCCCACCCCCAGTGTTATTCTGCCTTTGGAGAGCTCCACTTCCGGCAGCATGCTCGCTCTGATTCGGCCTACGAATAGCAGAACAGGGGTGGCAATTTAAAACGGGGCCAGGAGGTGCAAGGGTGATGGGACTGAAGATCTCGCACTAGGTCGCTACCTTCTAGGCTGAGCGTTGTTTCCTCCTCGATCTGAGTACTGTCCGCGCGAGCCTCGGCCCGCAGTGCTATTCCCTCGACTAGATGAACCTCCACCGGTTCCGTCCCCATGGGGGCCCCTAGGGGCCATACCGTAAAACGGATGAATTTATCAAGAAACGAAGGGGGGTCAGAGCGCGAGGATTGAGTTGGGAATTGTAAATGATCACAGGGGGATCTCGGGACATGGCAATTCGAGCTGGCTTGGGCAGGCTGGACTGCAGCGTGTATGACGTGTATGACAGCATGCAGGTTAGAAACGAGAACAGACCATTCCTCCAACCGATTTCCAACCAACTCAGACACAGCCACAAGCAGGTTCCCAACCGACTTTGAACCGAGTTTGGTTTCGAGAAGACCCCGGGGGCTCCCACCCCCACCCTACCCACCCCAACCCGCCCCAACCCATACCCACCCACCCCAGGCCCGCCCAGGCCCTACCCCCCACCCTACCCCCCGCCCCCGACCCTACCCTCACCCCCTATGGGGGGGGCTGCACCACAGCCAAAACTCTGATACGGGGATGGCCGGGAGGAGGGTACATCCACTCCTCTCCACTGTGAATTTGATGTAGGATGAATATTTATATGTATATTAAGCTCTGACTATGCTGAAAAGTTGGGAGAGGAGTGGACCAAACCCTCATCTAGGCCCCCAAACATGGACAAAAAAAGGGGGCCACTTTTGTTTGCAGGAAAAATGTTTTTTAGTTTTACAAAGTTCGGTCGACAATTCGACTCAGAATTGGAAATGGAGAAAAACAAGGTTTTTCCAACTGTGGGAGGCCCAAATGGCCTAGCAAATGGCCAAAGATGGGCTTTACAAGCAGCTTGTGGCATGTGAAGTGCCTTGGGTATCTCTTAGACCACTTTTTATACCATGTTCCTGATCTGTGGGCCCATTGAGGTATTTCCACAATGGTCCTGTGAGGCCTAAACCTGATTTATGAGGTCTGCAGAAGGTTTTTGGCCCTAAATGACCCAAAATGGCGGAAATGGACTCACAAATCAGTTTTTGCCTCTATGACGCACAGATCAAACCTGGTACTGTTTTTACTGCATATTACTAAAATATTGCCAAAATTTGGTAGATACCGGCATTTAGACAAACATTTACAAAGCTCCCCTTCGGATTTCAGATAAAGCAGAACCTTTATGAATGGAAATGGCACTAAGACTTTTTGGAGCAGCCTAGCCGACTATCTCTCTACTTGTAGAAGAGCAAGACAGGAAGCCCTGGACTGCTTAGTGGCACCGTAATTTATTCTTCTTCTTTTTCTTGTTACTTCTCATTTGTTAGCTTCTTCCCTCCGCCACTGTTCGTGATTGAGATCTGGGTCCTGCTCTTGGGGGTTCAATACCTACGCCACTAAAACGGTGATTGGGAGTTTGGTTTGTTTGTCCTCGACACACCCCTGATGTAATGGTTTTTTTTTGCTTTGTGGGTGCTTCTTCTTTTTGTTTAAAGCACAGAGTCTCATACACCTTCGCGGTGTCAAGTAGACTTTAACATGTAATGTAATGTAATGTAATGTAATGTAATGTAATGTAATGTAATGTAATGTAATGTAAATAGCGGCCATCTTTATTCCCTAAAAAAAAGCGAAAAGCTTTTAGCCGCATCTATTCTGCGACCAGCTGCTCGGCCACTTGGCAGACCAATGCCCCATACATACATGAATACCATTACATTACATTACATTACATTACATTACATTACATGTTAAAGTCTACTTGACACCGCGAGGGTGTATGAGACTCTGTGCTTTAAACAAAAAGAAAAAGCACCCACAAAGCAAAAAACCCCATTACATCAGGGGTGTGTCGAGGACAAACAAACCAAACTCCCAACCACCGTTTTGGTGGCGTAGGTATTAAACCCCTTAGAGCCGGACCCAGATCTCAACCACTTACAATGGCGGAGGTAAGAAGCTAACAACTGAGAAGTCACAAGAAGAAAAAAAGGGATGATAAATTACGGTGCCACTAAGCAGTCCAGGGCTTCCTGTCTTGCTCTTCTACAAGTAGAAAGATAGTCGGCTAGGTTGCTCCAAAAAGACTTAGTGCCATTTCCATTCATAAAGGTTCTGAATGTGGAATCGCAGAATTCCACATTCCATACGGTTAAGTCGGTATCCTCCTGGACATGCCTATAAATATCTGTAAACAGCTTCTGGTAGCGGAGGCGAATATCATTATAAAAAGGGCACTCAAATATATGCATTTCATCCTCAGGTTTTTGGAACCCACACATTTGACAGTGCCTCATTGATTGTGATGCCTATTGACAGTGTCTCATTGATTGTGATGCCTATTGGCAGTGTTTATCACAAATGGGGCGCACAGCACACTAATTTCATGCTTTTAGACACCCATGTTGCCCACCAAGATCAAGCTATACGGTTTGTTTCATAATCTGAAGTATAGACTGCAGACACTAGTCCGTATGCTCATTACATAGAGTGAAGATAAATGTCAAGCATGAAGGCTTGAGCTATATAGAAGATCAAAGGTGGCGGCAGGTAGTACATCAGGTACTGCAAGGTAAGGCACGTGGCCATAGTTGGCATCGGCCCTTATGCAGCAGGCGGTACTAAGCCTAGGAGGGTCTCAGACCTGTGTGCTCTTTGCCACTCTAGAGGCGACATATTAGTCGCACTACCCCCCCCCCCCCCCCCCCCCCCCCCCCCATTCCATGATATTCTTGTACACAAGAATACCGTGGATTATACCTGAGGGGCAATCTAAATTTAGATATGCAAGAACAATGACTGTAACTGCTGGTCAGGCTTGTCAAGAGATCAATAGTAAAATTATGCTGACTGTGGCAGGGCGGGTAGGCGCTGTAAAGGTGATTACCTAATCTAAAGAACTCTAAATCACTGATCTAGGTAAGTAGCTTCAGGAGCTGCCAGGAAGGTACAGACTGAATTATAAATAAGTTCAGCGGGGATGAAGGACAGATAAGTCATACATGAGGTCAGCCAACTATTCCCCCCTGATTAGGAAGTCTTAGTGTTAGAAAGACTTGTCGAATCAAGGATGACATCAGGAGGTTAACTAAATCAGAGGCAAGGGGTACCAAAGTTCATGAGAGGCAGAGGTATCCAGAGGATGGTAATCCGGGAGGCTGTACATGTGGCAGTCCATGGATCAATTCCTAAAGATACCTAGTCCTACTCTAGCGGTTCATGGTGCCCTGAGATCTAGTCCTACTCTAGTGGGCATGGCCACTAAGTCCCATGGGATGATGGGAAGGGTAGCCGTTGAGGGTCAGTAGCTTGGAAATCCTGGAATACCCTGCCCTGGGGTCCGTTTGAAGTACCCTGCACAGAACGCAGACTATGGAATTGGGTGCCTCTCAGGACGCAGCCTGTACAATTAGGTGCATCTCGGGCAGCATCGCCTGAAGTACCCTGGGGTCCGTTTGAAGTACCCTGCACAGAACGCAGGCTATGGAATTGGGTGCCTCTCAGGACGCAGCCTGTACAATTAGGAGCATCTCGGGCAGCATCGCCTGAAGTACCCTGGGATATGCTTGGATTTATGAGCACTGGATGTGCTTGATTTTATTCGGCACTGGATGTGTTTTAGTTAATGAGCACTTCGTGTGCTTGAGTTATCAGTAAAAACTCTTTGGCCAACTTACTAGCTGAAACATCAGATTATAATTTACTGTACAAAGGTTATAGTGCACAGTCTGTCGAAGAACTGAACTCTGTTAAGAGCGCGGCGTTCGTGATCTCCCTGCCTGGTAGCGAACCTGAGTCGACCAGAGTTAACGATCTTGCAGACGAGTCGCGAGGAGGAAGCGATAAGTCGAGAACTACAACACCCCATTCGCGCCAGGGGGGTTTGGAGGCATTGGTCTAGGTTCATGAAGTGGCATCGACAAAGGTCGGAACAGATAATAAGGCTAACAGTCTGCGGTGACCCTACCTAGCTACCAGTGCCTAGCTACGGTGGCCTAGCTACCACCCCCTAGCTACCACCAGGGTGCCTAGCTACCGGTGCCTAGCTACACCGGCCTAGCTACGTCGTTTGCTGACAGGCCAGGCCAAGCCAAACCCAAATACCCCAGACTAGGCACAAGGAGGTAGGCAAACGCACACGTGCACGAGTACATCAGGACTGTATGTACACAGCATACCATTCAAATGATCGTCACGCTGACATTTGTTGCGCTTTGAACCCTGACGGATTACTCCCGATTGCAGAATTGCTGTGAGTATAACTGATCATCCTTTTCCTCCCGATTTACCTTGGACAATATCTCCCCACCTCGGATGTCATTATCCGGACCAGGACTAGATCCGGGCCTTCTGGTTTCGTAGATACGATCAGCAACTCAGATGGTAGCATATAAACGCCCATTGCACGTATAGGCTTCGATCGTGAAGGCTCTGGCGTGTCCTGAATTTACCTGGCATCTGCCCCGTTCTGAGTTTCCCCTCTACCTTGCACAGCCGAGGCAATCGACGGTCGGCACAGGCTGAGGCGGGGGCGATAATAGGTTTCTTAGTTCCTAGGAGCCCTTGGCTGTTTATGATAAGGAGGGGATCCATCTGATATATTCAGCATGCCCTTCCAGCCTCAACCCTACTCCTCACAGCCTAGCAACTCCCAGGAAAACACAGTGCCAAGAACCCAGCAGCCTGCATTCAGGACTCAAGGAGAGTACCAGACTCCTCAGCTGAGATCTCAACCAGAGTATCAGGTTCCCCAGCTGAGATCTCAACCTGAGTATCAGGTTCCCCATGTCAATCATGGCCCTGTGTTGACATGGCAGCAGCAGGAGCAGCAACAGCTTAGGTCCCAGCAGCAACAGGGACGACCGGAATACCAGACCCCTCAGCCTAGTAGCAGCACCCAGGTGCCGGTATTGACCTGGCAACAGCAAGCACTCGCAGGGGGGGTAGAGCAACACCCGGTTCTGAAAGCCAAGGCACCAGCATCTGCACATGGAAGCCAGGGGTCCAGGACCCAACCCGCCCTTCAACCACCCTTCAACCAGCCTGAGCCCCTGAGGCCTAATCGGCAACATAAAGCTGAGGAAGCCTTTGAGGATTCATACTCCCTTGGCTCTGGCTATGACAAAGGCTACAACAGGCAACCATCCTTCAACCAGAGTGGGCGCCAGCGGCCTCCGCAGCAGCATAAAGTACAGGAAACCCTAGACAGCTCGTACTCACAAGATGCTGGCTATGACAGGCAGCCACCTGTTAACCAGAGTGGACCTCGGAGGCAACAGCCTACCCTAGAGCCTACTCAACAGCCTGTAAGGCAACGTAGTGTGCGTGAAGATAATGAGGATCGATCTGTGGAGGATGCTGTCTATGACAGGCAACCACCCGGGCCTTGGAGGCAGCAGCCTACTCAACAGCCTATTACGCAAGGCAGAGTGCAGGAATCTTATGCGGAGGACCTATTCGCAGAGGATTCTTTCTTTTATAGGCAAGTGCCCTCAAACCAGACTGGGCCCCAGAGACAACAGCCTACTCGCCAGCCCAGGGTGCAGGAAGCTTATGAAGACCCATATGCAGGAGGTGCATTCTTTGACGCTCAACTTCCTATCAACCCGATTGGGCTGCGAAGGCAACAGCCTGCTCAACAGCCTGTTAGGCAGCGCAGGGTGCAGGAAGCTTATGGGGATGAGCCATATGCAGAGGATGCTTTCTTTGACAGGCAGCCACCTATCCACCAAAGTGGATCGCGGAGGCAACAGCCTACTCAACAGCCTGTTAGGCAACATAGGGCGCAGGAAGAATCCGAGGAACCAAATGCAGACAATGCTTTCTTCAGCAGGCAACTGCAGATCATCCAAAGTGGACTTCGGAGGCAACAGCCTACTCAACAGCCTAATCAGGCTGGTGTCTACCTTGACGGCAACAGCCAATCAGGAGGCTTAAGATTGCCTACCTCGGAGTCAGCAGCCTACCTCGGAGACAACAGCCTACTCAACAGCCTGCGCAATAGCCTTCAGCAGCCTGTTCAACAGCCTACTCAACAGCCTACCTCGAAGTCAGCAGCCTACCTCGGAAACAACAGCCTTCTCAACAGCTTGCGCAATAACCTTCAACAGCCTACTCAACAGCCTATAAGGAAACGTAGTGTCCAGGATGATTCCGCAGACCCCTATGCAGAGGATGCTTTTTTCGACAGGCAGCCAGCTGTCTCCCAAGGTGGGCCCCAAAGGCAACAGCCTTCTCAGCATCCAATCAGGGAACGAAAGGCACAGGAAGATTACGAAGACGCATACGCAGATGATGCTTCCTTTGACAGGCAATACCCCTCCAACCAGACTAGACCCCGGAGGCAACAGCCTGCTCGTCAGGTCAGGGTGGAAGAAGCCTATGGGGCCTCGTACACACAGAATGCTGGTCTTGAACAAGGTACCGAGCCAGGTTACAACAGGCAACCAACCTCCAACCAAGGTGGGTCCCTGATGCAACAGCCAACCTCCATGCTGGGTGGCCTTTCCCCATCCAGATCCACCGGGTCTATTCGGGGGGAAGGCCCTGGTGGGCCTGGCGCCCCTTTTAACCTAGGCGCCGCCCTCATGTCAATGATGGCTAGGACAGGTGGGGGGCCAGGCAGTGGGGCTGGCGCTGGGCCTGGGGCCCCTCTTGACCTAGACGCCCTCTTGTCGATGATTGCTGGGATGGATGGGGTGCCGGGCGGAGGGGGTGGCGGTGGCAGTGGCGGTGGGATGAGCGAGCTGATGCACAGGGCCCAGTCGATGGCCATTGACCCCACCATGCAGCCAACCTCCAACCAAGGTGGGCCCCCAAGGCAACAGCCCTCTCCCCGTCACATGTCAGAGAATCCCTACAGGGATCCTTACGCGGATTCGTCCCCTCAGGATGCTACCTATGAACGTGGATCTCAGCATCAGTATGATAGGCTACCACCTTCCATCCACCTTCGGTCCAACCAACAGCAGTCGGTCCATCAGCAGTTTGTCCAACCACCTTCCAGCCACCTCCGATCCAACCAACCACAGTTGGTTCAACCCCAGTTGGTCCGACCACTTTCCAACCCCAGTTGGTATGTAAGGCAGCAGCCTAGCGGCCAGAGCCGGTTAGATCAGGATTATGAGGACCCATACGCTGAGGTTGAAGTCTACGACAGGCAGCCGGCCTTGAGACAGGGTGGGCCAGAGAGGAAACAGCCCGCTCGTCAGCGCAGAGTTGAGGATCCCTTCGAGGACGCCTCTGCTCCGATCTCTGTCCAAGAGCGTGACTATGAGAGGCAACCCCTGGCCAACCAAACTGGATCGCTCAAGCAACAGTACGCTCTCAAGGACGCTAGTCAAGCTCAAGCTCAAGTGTACGGTGAATCTCCCGCTCAAGCTCAATCTCTCCAAGCTCTTATAGCTCAAGCTCAAGCTCAAGCTCACGCACGCGGCAAATCTTCCGCTCAATCTCAATCTCTTCAAGCTCTTATAGCTCAAGCTGAAGCTCAAGCTCAAGCTCAAGCTCAAGCTCAAGCACGCGGCGAGTCTTCCGCTCAAGCTCAATCTCTTCAAGCTCTTATAGCTCAAGCTCAATCTCAAGCTCAAGCACGCGGTGAATCTTCCGCCCCTGCTCAAGCTCAATCTTTTCAAGCTCTTAAAACTCAAGCCCAAGCTCAAGCACGCGGCGAGTCTTCCGTTCAAGCTCATTCTCTTCAAGCTCTTATAGCTCAAGCTCAAGCTCAAGCTCAAGCACGCGGTGAATCTTCCGCCCCTGCTCAAGCTCAAGTGTACCGTGAACCTTCCGCTCAAGCTCAATCTTTTCAAGCTCTTAAAACTCAAGCTCAAGCTCAAGCATATGGTGAATCTCCCGCTCAAGCTCAATCTTTTCAAGCTCTTACAGCTCAAGCTCGAACTCAAGCTCAAGCTCAAGCACGCGGTGAATCTTCCGCTCAAGCTCAATCTCTTCAAGCTCTTATAGCTCAAGCTCAAGTGTACAGTAAATCTTCCGCCCAACCATATGGTGAATCTTCTACCAGAGTGTATGGTGAATCTTCTTCCCAAGCGAATGCTGCCAGTGGCCTCGTGACGGCTGCATCCTCCTCACAAGGGAGCTCCACATCCCTCGATCAGATCTCTCAGGATGCGTATGGTGAATCTTCTTCCCAAGCATATGGTGCTCTGGGCCTGGTGACAACTGCATCCTCCTCACAAGGGGGCTCCCCATCTCTGGACCAGGTCCCTGAGGAGCCACCAGCTGCCGAGCCAGGTTCCTCCTCCACTGAGCAGTCTCAGCAACCCCAACAGACCCAGCAGACCCTGCAGGATCAACAGGCCCAAGCGTATGGAGCCGGAGTCAGTGGCCTCGTGACAGCTGCATCCTCCTCACACAGGGGCCCTTCATCCCCAGATCAGGTCTCTCAGGTCTCTCAGGGGCAGCCAGCTGCCGTGCCAGCGTCTTCCTCTGAGCAGTCTCAGGAACCCCAGAAGGATCAGCAGCAGCCCCAACAGGTCTCTCAGGAGCAGCGAGCTGCCATGCCAGCGTCCTCCCCCTCTGAGCAGTCTCAGGACCCCAAGCAGGCCCAGCAGCAGCCCCAGCTGATCTCTCAGGAGCAGCCAGCTGCCATGCCAGCGTCCTCCCCCTCTGGGCAGTCTCAGGACCCCCAGCAGACCCAGCAGACCCAGCAGCAGACGCAACAGCAAGAGCAACAGGCCCAGCAGGTCTCTCAGGAGCTTCTAGCTGCCATTCCAGCGTCCTCCCCCTCTGAGCAGTCTCAGGAACCCCAGCAGCCCCAGGAGGATCAGCAGACCCAGCAGCAGCCCCAGCAGGTCTTTCAGGAGCCCCAGAAAGATCAGCAGCAGCCCCAACAGGTCTCTCAAGAGCAGCCAGCTGCCATGCCAGCGTCCTCCCCCTCTGAGCAGTCTCAGGACCCCAAGCAGGCCCAGCAGCAGCCCCAGCAGGATCAGCAGATCCAGCAGCAGCCTCAACAAGTCTCTCAGGAGCAGCCAGCTGCCATGCCAGCGTCCTCCCCCTCTGAGCAGTCTCAGGACCCCAAGCAGGCCCAGCAGCAGCCCCAGCAGGATCAGCAGATCCAGCAGCAGCCCCAACAGGTCTCTCAGGAGCAGCCAGCTGCCATGCCAGCGTCCTACCCCTCTGAGCAGTCTCAGGACCCCCAGCAGGCCCAGCAGCATACCCAACAGGTATCTCAAGAGCAGCCAGCTGCCATGCCAGCGTCCTACCCCTCTGAGCAGTCTCAAGACCCCCAGAAGGCCCAGCAGCAGCCCCAACAGCAACAGGCCCAGCAGGTTGATCGAATCACCCCCTTCGCTGAGGGAGGGGAGGTAGCTGATGTTGAGCGAGCCAGGCAGCCACGCTTGAGACGGGTGTTGTACCAGCCGCCACCCCAGAGGCGAAACGCCCTTGAGGGCCAAAGCTCAGGACTGTTTGAAGAAGCCAGCCAAGCTGAAAGTTCGACCTCCAGTCTGGGTGGAGATGGCCAGAGTAAGGGAGAACTGAGGCTGAAGCCCTCCTCATGCTCTGAGCTTTACGTTGCAGCCCTGGAGGGTGGTGAGGGCAAGCAGGAGGAGAGCGAATTCTCTTGTAAGTGGAGTTGAGAGGTGGTCTTAGCTGTGGTGGGGGTGGGGGCCGGGGCGAATTCTTTTGTTAGCGGAGTAGAGGTATGGGCTTTGCTGTGGTGGGGGTGGAGGATGGGGTAGGGGGTGGGGGCAGGTTCTCTTTTAAGCGGAGTAGAGACACAGGCTTTGCTGTGGTGGGGGCGGGGGTGGGGGCGAATTCTCGTGTAAGTGGAGTAGAGGCAAGAGTTTTGATGTATTGGGGGTGGGGGTGGGTTCTCGTGTAAGTGGAGTATAGGCGCAGGCTTTGATGTGGTGGGGGTGGGGGTGGGGGCGAATTCTCGTGTCAGCGGAGCAGAGGCAAGGGCTTTGATGTAGTGGGGGTGGGGGTGGGTTCTCGTGTAGCGGAGTAGCGGGGTGGTCTTAGCTATGGTAGGGGTGGGGGTGTGTTCTCGGTAAGTCGAGTGTAAACGTTGGCTTTTATGTGGTGGGGGTGGGGGTGGGGGCGAATTCTCGAGTCAGCGGAGCAGAGGCAAGGGCTTTGATGTGGTGGGGTTTGAGGTGTGGACGAATTCTTTCTTTGATTTGTTGAGGATGGGGTGTGGGTTGGGTGTGGTGGTGGGGAGGATAAGGGTGAATTGGGTTTTGTAGGGTGGTGGTGGTGGGGTGGGTGGGTGGGGTTGGAGGGGCTGAATAGTGGTTTGCAATTCAAACCATCCCCCTTAGCAGTGATGTTGATCCTTAGCACCTTGCCTGCAGGTGTTGTATGCTGCGAGCAATCCTTCGCGGTGGCTATAGGGCCGTGTGAGCACTCCGAGGTTTGTGCACGCTGCTGCTTGCGTATGCGACTGTGCTACTCGGATATGAAGTGCCCGCTGTGCAAGGCATCCAACTCAGATATATTCATTGTCAGGTGAGATTTTCTTTACAACTGAGAGCAACAGCTCCTAGACAGCTCCCCTGACTGGCTATGCAGCCTTACTTACAGCAACCTGGGGCACCCTGAGGTGGTTCTGCTGTTTTAAAGTAGGTTTACACTCAATAACCTCGTCAGCTAAAAATAAAGCAGCTTGAAAACTGGCATGAGTCATTACATGACATATACTAGCCTCTGAGTTTCAGACCTTTCTCCAAGGCCAACAATTACGGCATGTGTGCACTGCTGCTTGCGCATGCAACTGCGCTACTCAGATGTGAAGTGCCCGCTGTGCAAGGTGTCAAACTCAGTGATATCAATCGTCAGGCGAGTCAGTCCTGCCTGCCTGCCTTCCTGCCTGCCTGCCTGCCTGCCTGCCTGTGCAACTCAGATATGAGATGCCCTCTGTGCAAGGCGTCCAACTCAGATATATTAGTCGTCAGGTGAGCGGGTCTTGCCTGCCTGCCTGCCTGCCTGCCTGCCTGCCTGCCTGCCTGTGATGGTACTTGGATATGAGATTCCCTCTGTGCAAGGCATCCAACTCAGATATATTCATCGTCAGGTGAGTGGGTCCTGCCTGCCTGGCCCCACCCACCCCACCCCACCCCACCAAACCACTCCACACCACACCACACCCTCAAGCCATCTGAATCAGGGTGCAACTACTGCTATTTTGTGAATGCAGGCCACCAACCGATGGGACCAGCATTGAGTTCAAGAAAGTTGCTGCAGCCAGTCGGGAGCAACTCTGGACAAAGCCACGTTGGGCCAAAGGAGTTTATGTATATGACCCACTTGAGCTCAGGCCGCGCCCAAATGTAAAGCCCTTGCATGTTGCACTCCTGCAGGCAAGTTTGTGTTTTTTTTATTTTTTTCTTCCCCCCCCCCCCCCCCCCCCTTCTTTTCTTTCCCCCCGGGTATATTTCATTATCTAGGTGTTCATGGCTATGACCCTCTTGAGCTCAACCGGCCTGAATGTCATGCTCTGCATGTTGCGCTCCTGCACGCAAGTTTTATTTTATTTGTGTTTTAATTGTTTTTTATTTTATTCAGGTACATTTTATTATCTAGGTGTTCATGTCTATGACCCTCTTGAGCTCAGGCCGCGCCCCAATGTCAAGCCCTTGCATGTTGCACTCCTGCAGGCAAGTGTTTTTATTTTTTTATTTTTTTATTCAGGTATATTTTATTATCTAGGTATTCATAGCTATGACCCTCATGAGCTCAACCGGCCCAAATGTCATGCTCTGCATGTTGCACTCCTGCAGGCAATTTTTATTTTATTTGTGTTTTATTTTATTTTTAATATATTTATATTCAGGTATATTTTATTATCTAGGTGTTCTTAGGTATCTATGATCCTCTTGAGCTCAAGGCGCGCCCAAATGTCAAAACCCTTATATGTTGCACTCCTGCAGTCAAGCTACCTGTTGTGTTGATATCTCCTCTACTATCTCCTTAACTTTTTAAGGTTATCACCCTCCCATGCCCTTATTATTTTTCCGGGCTAGTGTCAGACCCTTACAGGCTCGTAAGGCTCTGCCCTTTAGGACATTGGCCCGCCTTAAAATAAGTATCTCCCATGTCTATGCCCCACCTGAGCTCAGGCCGCGCCTGAATCAGGGTACTACATTTTGTCAAATTGATCAGCGCTTAAAGCGCACAAACGTCAAATTGGTCAGCGCTTTGTAGTGCAAAAAGCGCAAGAACTGCGCGCTGCGCCCACAGGGGTTTGAAAAACTGTGCGAAACGCTCAGTGGGGCTCAAAAAGCGTGCGCGAAACCGCGCTGCCGTGCGGGCTTTGTAGTACCCTGGCCTGAATGTCAAGCCCTGTTGCATATTTATCCCCTGTTTATCTGCATGCCTGTGTGTCTGCCTGTGCATGCCACTTTTGCGACTCCCAGGGCAAGCGGCTCTTCCCCAACCACCTGTCGGCTTGTCTCTATGCCCACCTGCCGGCCTACCTACCTGCCTGTCCACCTGCCTGCCTGCCTGCCTGCCTGCCTACCTGCCTGCCTACCTACCTACCTACCTACCTGCCGGCCCACCTGCCTGCCTGCCTGCCTGCCTGCCTGCCTGCCTACCTGCCTGCCCGCCTATCTACCTACCTGCCAGCCCACCTGCCTGCCTGCCTGCCAGCCTACCTGCCTGCCTGCCTGCCTACCTACCTACCTTCCGGCCCCACCTACCTGCCTGCCTGCCTGCCTGCCTGCCTGCCTGCCTACCTGCCTGCCTACCTGCCTACCTGCCTGCCTACCTGCCTGCCTGCCCACCTGCCTGCCTGCCTGCCTACCTGCCTGCCTGCCTGCCTGCCTGCCAGCCTGCCTGCCTACCTACCTGCCGGCCCACCTGCCTGCCTGCCTGCCAGCCTGCCTGCCTGCCTGCCTACCTGCCTGCCTACTTACCTGCCTGCCCACCTGCCTGCCTGCCCACCTGCCCACCTGCCTTTGTGCCTGCCAGCCTACTTGCCTATTTTTGCCTGAACCCATTCTTAACACTGCTTTCTCGCTGCCTGCCTTCAGATGACTTCTTGTGTGTGCGTGCCCTCTACCTACCTACCTACCTACCTACCTACCTACCTACCTACCTACCTACCTGCCTGCCTGCCTGCCTAGCTGCCTGCCAGCCTACTTGCCTATTTTTGTCTGAACCCTTTCTGAACACTGCTTTCTCGCTGCCTGCCTTCAGATGACATCCTGCGCATGTCAAGTGTGTGACTCTCAAGGCAAGTGGCCCTTCCCTAGCCATGCAAACCTACAGGAGCACTTGTATTCGCAGCACTACAAATCCCTGTGCCACGTGTGCATCCAAGCAGGCAAGCACTTTGTGTTGGAGCTGCAGCCTATGACCGATGGGGTGAGCACTTACAATAGAGGTGGTGTGGGGTGACCTGGTGTGGTGTGACCTAGTGTGGTGGGGTGTGTGATGTGGTTTGACCTGGCGTGGTGTGGTGTGGTGTGACGTGAGGTGAGGTAAGGTGGTGTGTTGGAGCTGCAGCCTACGACCGATGGGGTGAGCACTTACGATAGAGGTGGTGTGGGGTGACCTGGTGTGGTGTGGTTTGTGATGTGACGTGAGGTGATGTGACATGAGATGTTGGAGCTGCAGTCTATGACAAATGAGGCAAGCACTAACAACAGAAGTGGTGTGGTGTGGCCTGGTGTGATGTGGTGTGTGATGTGATGTGACATGATGGTTGGAGCTGCAGCCTATGACAGATGGGGTGAGCACTTCCAATAGAGGTGGTGTGGGGTGACCTGGTGTGGTCTGGTGTGTGATGTGGTTCGACCTGGTGTAGTGTGGTGTGACGTGGTGCGACGTGAGGTGAGGTAAGGTGGTGTGGTGTGTGATGTGGGTGAGCACTTGCAATATAGGTGGTGTGGTGTAATCTGGTGTGGTGTGGTGTGACGTGAGGTGAGGTCAGGTGGTGTGTTGGAGCTACAGCCTATGACCGATGGGGTGAGCACTTACAATGGAGGTGGTGTGGTGTGACCTAGTGTGGTGGGGTGTGTGATGTGGTTTGACCTGGCGTGGTGTGGTGTGGTGTGACGTGAGGTGAGGTGAGGTAAGGTGGTGTGTTGGAGCTGCAGCCTATGACCGATGGGGTGAGCACTAACAATAGAGGTGGTGTGGTGTTACCTGGTGTGGTTTGTGATGTGAGATGAGGTGAGGTGACTTGGTTGAGCTGCAGCCTATGACCAATGGGGTGAGCACTAACAACAGAGGTGGTGTGGTGTGACCTGGTGTGGTGTGGTGTGTGATGTGACGTGGGTGATGTGACGTGAGGTGATGTGACATGGGGTGTTGGAGCTCCAGTCTATGACACATGAGGTGAGCACTAACAATAGTCCTCCTCCTCCTCCTCCTCCTCCTCCTCCTCCTCCTCCTCCTCCTCCTCCTCCTTCTCCACCTCCTCCTTCTTCTCCTTCTTTTAAAACTGCTGCTACTCTTGCTGCTTCTTTGCTTTCTTCTAACACTGCTGCTACTCTTGCTGCTTCTTTGCATAGGAGCTCGAAAAACACACTAAATCAGAACATGCCTGGTGCGAGTTCTGCTGCCAGCACTTCTACGGAACCGATGACCTGTACACCCACATGACACTTGAGCACTTCTCGTGCCATGTGTGCCAGCGTGGCGGGCAGCATCACGTGTACTTCAAGGACGCTGCCGGCCTGCAAGAACACTGCAGTACAGAGCACTTCTGTTGCGACCACGGAGACTGCGCCGATTGCTTCACGGCATTTCAAACTGAAGAGGAGCTAAAGCAGCACTGGACTCTGAGGCATTCAAGGTGAACCGGGATGGCTTTTTGAACTTGAATTTTAACTTGAACTTGATTTTGGTTACATGGTTTAAGGCTGCTCGCTGACTTCGGAAGTAACATAATGGCTTTTGTGTGCGTTGACGTTCTGTTTATGTTCTGGTGGTGACTGGGAGTCCGGGATCATTTGTTCTGGTCTGTTAATAGGCACTGAACTCAGAGGCACTCAAGGTGATGACTGGGTTCTGTGTAGTCACAATTTATTGATGGTCTGTTGATGTTCTAGTGGTGACTGGGATCATTTGTACTGGTCGGCTTATAAACGCTGGACTCAAGGTGATGTCTTGGTTTGTTTATTCACGTTTTATTGATCCCGGATGACTTGTTTGTTGTTAGTTGTTGATAGTTGTTGGTGGTTACTGATGTTTGTCTGTTGACGTTCTATTGCGGCCATGGAGACAGCGCCGATTGCTTCACGGTGTTCCAAACTGAAGAGACGCTAAAGCAGCACTGGCATCAGAGGCACTCAGGTGATGACTGGGTTCTGTGTAGTCACAATTTGTTGATGGTCTGATGATGTTGTAGTGGTGACTGGGACCATTTGTACTGGTCGGTTTACAAACACTGGCATCAGAGGCACTCAAGGTGATGACTGGGTTCTGTGTAGTCACGTTTTGTTGATGGTCTGTTAATGTTGTAGTGTTGACTGGGATCATTTGTTCTGGTCGGTTTACAAACACTGGACTTAAGGTGATGACTGGGTTCTGTGTATTCACGATTTGTTGATGGTCTGTTGATGTTCTAGTGGTGGCTGGGATCATTTGTCCTGGTTGGCAGAGCCCCCCCTCCTGGGGGGCGGGAGTCCCCAGATCCACCCCGTTGTCCGTCTGTGCGTCTGACCGCGCCCCCGATACAAAGCCTGACACGTCAGCCAACTGGTTCGTAACTACCTGGCTTCGGTCCGCTCCATTCCGCTGCCACCTGTCGTTCCTATAGCCAACACTCTCCGCCAATATTCCGCGTCGCTTGCTACGCTGCCTAGGACTTGTCCGCATCAGTCATTCTCTGATTACTTATGGGGGATTTGTTTTGCACTGCCGTTGCTCTAGTTTATTATATTTAAGGAACAGCAATTAATATTAGTGTTTTAAAAGTTGCTCGAGTACCGCATGTCGGAATCGGGGCCTTAAGGGGTCGTAAGCCCCGAAACTATCGAAAAAGTTGAAAAATGGATCGGGAGGGTGTAGATATCCACCCCTTAAAAACGGGGGGGGGGGGGGGGGGTCCGGCGACTTTCAGAAATTTCCTCTGGTGTAAACTGTTAGAGGCCAAAACTTCCTCAGGACTCGGTCTCTGATAAAATTTAGCAGACCTATGACACAAGCTCGACAAGATCTTTCCGAATCCGCACTTATTACCGACACCGAGTAAATCTGGAGGCGAGGTCCTCTTGATCCAAGTCGAGGCACCTGGTGACCTGGCAGATCCTCGTACATGGGTCGAGCCGGTTTCGGAAATATCCTCGAAACTTCCTCACCAGACGGAATCTGACGAAGTTAAGCATACCCACGAAACTGGTTTGACGAGAGCATTCCGAATCCGCGCTTGTTTTCGAGATTGAGGAAATGTGTCGAGGTGGTGCTCGAGTAGTGACCTCCACAGGTTCTAAGTACACCAAGTGTGAAAGTTGGGCCAAACCAGAAACTCAGTATTTCCTCCCCAGACTTCTTGGGTATATGGAGGGTACTTAGGCATGCAACTAAGGCTTAACACCACCTTCAAATTCTGAAACACCAAAACTTGCTGGCTCAGCTCAGAATCAGGGCTAGGAAAGAGTGTTTGCTTGACCATGTTGAGAAACTTTGCTAAAATCCAAATGTAAGACCAAAAATGGATAGATCTCGCTGAGGGGATCACCATAGACCCTACTTTGACACCCTAATTATAATTCCTGAAGGAGATATGGCCTTTTGGGGGGGGGGGGGGGGGGGGGGGGGGGGGGGGGGGGGGGGGGTAAGGCCGATTACAAAAACTTCCGACGTAGGTATATGAAAAAAACTTCCTCGCGACCCCCCGGTGTCACCATAATATTAGTATTTCAAATAAATTCGAAATTCTGGTGAGATGGCTCGTCCGACTAATATTATATAATATTATATAATCTTATTTATTCACTAATATTATAACATAGCCGGCCCCTAATTATATTCCTATCAGAGTTGGGACCCTAAAAAAGCCTGAATTCTGATATTTTGGCCTGAGAATAGAGTTGTTGATGGTCTGTACATGTCCCAGTAGTGACTGGGATCAATGGTTCTGGTCTGTCTACAATCTTTGGACTCAGAAGCACTCTTGGGGTGGACGCTGGTTGCTTGCTTTTGTTTTTTTGGCGGAGCCCCCTCTTCAAGCGGGTGGGAGCCCCCATGTTTACCCATTTGTCCGTCCGACCGATAAATTGCTTGAAGCCTGACACGTCATCCAACGGTCGCGTAACTAACTCGCTTCAGTCAGCTCCATCGTTGCCACCTTTCGTTCCGTTGCCAACACACTCCGCCAATTTTCCGCGTCGCTTGCGACGCTGTATAGGACTTGTTCTGTTGGTTGTGTCCGATGATTTGGTCTGTATTTGTTCTGTCGAGTTTTGTCCGTTGTTTGTGTCTGTACTGAGGGGTCACTTTTTACTTCCCCACCAGGTCCATGCCCAGATGGGACAATGCCCGAGCTCGTCCTCTGATTCTTGACCTTCGAATCGGCACCGCCCCCGTGTCAGCCCTCCCCTCCAACTCCTCCTTTGGAGGGCGGGGGGCGAGAGGGCGGGGGACCAGAGGGAGAGCATCTGCCGCCACTGCCTACGATTTGTCCTTCCCAGCTCAGCTAGCCCTATCTGATCAGAGGCAGAGCTCTAGGCCTCTGGAACTTGGCGAGATGTCCCTCCCAGCTCAGCCTCCCCTGTCTGATCTGAGGCAGAACTCCAGGCCTTGGGAACTTGGCGAGATGCAAGACATGGATGGGGGACTTAGAGTGATAGATGATGATCTGGGTATGGCCGCTATTTGGGTGAGTGATTGATGATGGATTTGGCAGCTATTTATGCTGGCCTGGTCCACTGGATTATGTAACCCATCACTGTTTGTATTGAGGGGGCGAGGGGGGTGGGTAAGGCGAGTCCGTGGGCTACCCCTGAACAAACCCCTACGTGCTGTATGTGCGTCTGTTCAGGGGTAGGACAAATAGGCTAAAGGTACTTGCCCAACCGTGATAGGAAGGGCTAAAAAGAAAAGGCATTGATGAACTGAAGCCCAAACAATTGTTTTACCGACAGAGGCCCTGAGTTCGTGCTACAGTGATCATTGTGCTGCAATATCTGTAACCCATATAGGATGATATATCAACAAACAAGACGACGACAGCTAAACACCTAGTATCATTGTGTCTCCTTACAGGGCACCCCTCCAGCGGTCCATGAGCAAGAGCCATCTGTTGGGCGACAATATCTTAATAATATGTTTATGACAAACTAACAACAGAGACGACAGGGGCAGGAACATCAAACACCTAATATCATTGTGTCTCCTTAAAGGGCACCCCTCCAGCGGTTCATGAGCAAGAGCCATCTGTTGGGCGACAATATCTTAATAATATATATATATATATATATATATACGACAAACTAACAACAGAGACGACAGTGGCAGGAACATCGAACACCTAGTACCATTGTGTCTCCTTACAGGACACCCCTCCAGCGGTCCATGATCCAGAGCCATCTGTTGAGACAATATGAAAATAATATATGTATGACAAACTAACAACAGAGATGACTGTGGCAGAAACATCTAACACCTAGTAGCATTGTGTCTCCTTACAGGACATAATAAACTGGTTACACTAATGTATCGATTTAAAATGCGCTAATTTAAATACATGACGAGATTCACCGCCAATGTATGAATATAATTACAGCAGAAATATCTAACACCTCGTATCATCGTGCCTCCTTACAGGGCTCCCCTCCAGCAGTTAGTGAGCCAGATGCATCTGCTGGGTTTCAATCCATGCTTCATCTACACCGATCTCCTGCATCCAATCCATGACAATCTACTAACAACCATGACGACGGCAGAAATATTGAACACCTCATACCATCGTGCCTCCTTGCAGGACTCCCCTCCAGCAGTCCGTGAGCCAGATGCATCTGCTGGTTTTCAATCCATGCATCATCTACACCAATCTCTTGCAACCAATCCATGACGATCTACCAACAACCATGACGGCGGTAGAAATATCTAACACCTCGCATCATCGTGCCTCCTTGCAGGACTCCCCTCCAGCAGTCCGTGAGCCAGATGCATCTGCTGGGTTTCAATCCATGCATCATCTACACCAATCTCTTGCAACCAATCCATGACGATCTACCAACAACCATGACGACGGTAGAAATATCTAACACCTCGCATCATCGTGCCTCCTTGCAGGACTCCCCTCCAGCAGTCCGTGAGCCAGATGCATCTGCTGGGTTTCAAACCATGCATCATCTACACCAATCTCTTGCAACCAATCCATGACAATCTACCAACAACCATGACGACGGTAGAAATATCTAACACCTCGCATCATCGTGCCTCCTTGCAGGACTCCCCTCCAGCAGTCCGTGAGCCAGATGCATCTGCTGGGTTTCAATCCATGCATCATCTGCACCGATCTCTTGCAACCAATCCATGACGATCTACCAACAACCATGACGACGGTAGAAATGTCTAACACCTCGCATCATCGTGCCTCCTTGCAGGACTCCCCTCCAGCAGTCCGTGAGCCAGATGCATCTGCTGGGTTTCAAACCATGCATCATCTACACCAATCTCTTGCAACCAATCCATGACAATCTACCAACAACCATGACGACGGTAGAAATATCTAACACCTCGCATCATCGTGCCTCCTTGCAGGACTCCCCTCCAGCAGTCCGTGAGCCTGAGCCCTCTGCTAGGTTTTAATCCGTGCTTCATCTACACCGATCTCCTGCAACCAATCCATGACAATCTACTAGCAACCATGATTACAGCAAAAATATCTAACACCTCGTATCATCGTGTCTCCCTACAGGACACCCCTCCAGCAGTCCGTGAGCCAGAGCCATCTTCAGGGTCTGGAAGGACATCCTCCCAGGCTGGCTCCAGGGAATTCGGGGCTTGGTCACCTCAAGGTAAATACAGCAGTAGGGGTAGCTTGGGGTGGCTTGGTCTCCTCAAGGTAAACAGAGCAGTAGGGGTGGCTTGGGGTGGCTTGGTCTGCTCAAGGTGAACACAGCAGTAGGGGTGGCTTGGGTCGGCTTGGTCTGCTCAAGGTGAACACAGCAGTAGGGGTAGCTTGGGGTGACTTGGTCTGCTCAAGGTGAACACAGCAGTAGGGGTGGCTTGGGGTGGCTTGATCTGCTCAAGGTGAACACAGCAGTAGGGGTGGCTTGGGGTGGCTTGGTCTGCTCAAGGTAAACAGAGCAGTAGGGGTAGCTTGGGGTGGCTTGGTCTGCTCAAGGTGAACACAGCAGTAGGGGTGGCTTGGGGTGGCTTGGTCTGCTCAAGGTGAACACAGCAGTAGGGGTGGCTTGGGGTGGCTTGGTCTGCTCAAGGTAAACAGAGCAGTAGGGGTGGCTTGGGGTGGCTTGGTCTGCTCAAGGTGAACACAGCAGTAGGGGTGGCTTGGGTCGGCTTGGTCTGCTCAAGGTAAACACAGCAGTAGGGGTAGCTTGGGGTGGCTTGGTCTGCTCAAGGTGAACACAGCAGTAGGGGTGGCTTGGGGTGGCTTGGTCTGCTCAAGGTGAACACAGCAGTAGGGGTGGCTTGGGGTGGCTTGGTCTGCTCAAGGTAAACAGAGCAGTAGGGGTGGCTTGGGGTGGCTTGGTCTGCTCAAGGTGAACACAGCAGTAGGGGTGGCTTGGGGTGGCTTGGTCTGCTCAAGGTAAACAGAGCAGTAGGGGTGGCTTGGGGTGGCTTGGTCTGCTCAAGGTAAACAGAGCAATAGGGGTAGCTTGGGGTTGCTTGGTCTGCTCAAGGTGAACACAGCAGTAGGGGTGGCTTGGGGTAGCTTGGTCTGCTGAAGGTAAGCAAGGTGGTAGGGTAGGCTTAGGGTGTCTTGGCTCGAGGGGGCTTGGGGTGTCTTGGCTTGGGGTGGGGTGTCTTGGGGTGTCTTGGGGGGGGGGGGGGGGGGGCTTGGTCTGCTCAAGGTAAGCAAGGTGGTAGGGTGGGCTAAAGGTGTCTTGGGGTGGGGTGTCTTGGGGGGGGGGTTGGGGGGGCTTAGTCTGCTCAAGGTAAACTTAGCAGTAGGGGTAGCTTGGGGTGGCTTGGTCTGCTCAAGGTAAACAGAGCAGAAGGGGTGGCTTGGGGTGGCTTGGTCTGCTCAAGGTAAACAGAGCAGTAGGGGTGGCTTGGGGTGGCTTGGGCTGGCTTAGTCTGCTCAAGGTAAACAGAGCAGTAGGGGTGGCTTGGGGTGGCTTGGTCTGCTCAAGGTAAACACAGCAGTAGGGGTAGCTTGGGGTTGCTTGGTCTGCTCAAGGTAAACAGAGCAGTAGGGGTGGCTTGGGGTTGCTTGGTCTGCTCAAGGTAAACACAGCAGTAGGGGTGGCTTGGGGTGCCGTGCGTAGCCCCAAAGTTAAACAGTGGCTCTCCCCGTGTTCTGCACGAGCTGCTTTTAAGGAGGCCTTCCCCTCCTTGTCCGGTGCAGGTGCTGGCCAAAAAACAAACAATATCATGAAATAATAAACATCTCATATGCAATCAAATGCAATGAAGTTGTGTAGGAGTCCCGCATTGTGTACGCCTTCCCCTCCTCTTATGCTGCTTGCGCTGGCAAAAGACAATAACTATAATTAAATACCATACTGTTACCGCGTTGCGTAGGATCTTCCATTGAGGAGGCCTTCCCCTCCTCGCATGCTGCTTGTGCTGGCCAAAGACAATAAATATAATTAAATACCATATTGTTACCGCGTCGTGTAGGATCTTCTATTGAGGAGGCCTTCCCCTCCTCGTCCGGTGCTGGTACTGGACTCAGGGCTGGCGCCTCGGACATTCAGCGAGCTGCACCCACCAATGGTCAACGACCTGCGCCCACCAACGGTCAACGACCTGTGCCTTCTAACGGCCAACGATCTTCCCCGTCCATTGGCGAGAGCTTTCCAGTACTGGGTACTGGTACTGGGCTAAGGGCTGGCGTCTCAGACATTCAGCGAGCTGCACCCACCAACGGTCAACGACCTGCGCCCTCTAACAGTCAACGGCCTGCCCCATCCATTGAACGGAGCTTTCCCTCACTAGGTGCTGTTCTGATATTACTCGTCTGATATTACTGCCCCATATAATGACTGATCTGATATTACGTATCTGATATTACTGCTCCATATTATAACTGATCTGATATTACTGCCCCATCAAATAACAAGAGCTTTCCCTCATTAGGTGCTGTTATGATATTACGCATGATGGCTTAATTTCGTACTACCATTGCTTTAGTTTATTTATTATTACTACATTATTATTGTTTTTGTTATTATTACCATTATTAGTATTAGTAGTAGTAGTATTAGTAGTAGAACAGTACCCCGTGTGGCCGGTGGCCACCCTTACACACATCATCCCGAACCCAATCATAAAAGGGTGCCCGTGGGGCTGGATAACAGAATGGGCTCCACCCCTGTCATAAACGTAATCATCATGTTTCCCAAACTTAAAATGCTGACGCATCTGACCCCCCCCCCTCCCCCCCGCCGTCCCCTGCCATCCCCAGCACCAACAACTACCCACACACCAATCCCTCCCCCACCCCCCCCCACCCCCCCACCCCCCCCACCCAACTCCCCATTCTGCCAAACCTGGACCCACGCCCACTCTCACATTTGCCTCGCCCCTTTACCCGCCAACACACACGTACTTCCCTGCTTCTCTGTTCCCACTTATCTTACCTCCACTCGGCCACTTTAGCAGTTGGGTCTGACAGAAGCGATTATTATGTTTCCAGCTGAGTTCAAAACCGCGCAGACATTAGGAAGTGCGAAGACTTTTGGTTATTGCAAACGAACGTCTGCGCAGCTGGAAACATCGAATTGTGCAAGAGCAAAGCTGCATAGATACCCGGTTGGGCGTGCAAGATGTTTCCCGAAAGGGCCTTCTTGCAGTCAACTCTGACACGCACTCGCTACGGCTCAGCGCGAAGATAACCTTGTCGTTGCAGGGTGGGGGTGGTGAGGTGTGTGGGGGGATCTTGAAGAGGTACTGCAAGTAGTGCAAAGAGCACGCAGCAAGAAGGAAGCAGGAAGTCGGAAGAACGTCACAGGGTTGCAGGACTTGCATCGTGCAGAGCTACCTTGAGCCTTGCGAGTGTCTTAGCTCGCAGCAAGATGAATGTATCAATAGAGCCTGCAGAAAGGCTGGAGAATGGAAGTCTACCAGTCACGAATCAGGCGATGTGATAGCATAATGAGATGACGAATGTAATGCTGAGATGAAGAATCAAGTGCGCATGCGTGAGCCAAGTGAGAGTTAAGGGCCAGCTGAAGCCTGAACCGAAGTGAAAGTTCTGGAGCATGAGCTGCAGAAAATGTATTGCAGTCAAAGCATGGGAGGCATTTGTGGACATGAAATGAGCGCACGCGCATAGCTTAGCACATCTGCTGTTTCGGTAATTGAATTTTTCGCTGGGCGGGGAGTTGGGTGTACGGAAAGTCGATTGCAAGTCGGTTACACTTTCATGGCACGTGCGTACGCGACCACCACCAATGACACCACCATGACCATGACCATGATTTCTTTATATGTAGATGATTATTATGAGTAGTAGTATTAGTATTATACTTACTTGACCATACAGGTTGGTCAAGTACATTTAGCCTTCCCCCTGTTAGCTACCCCCTATACTGTAACATTCATACACAGGTTCATACATATTTATTTGATTGTTTATGAGTTTATACTAAACTGGTCAAACTTAACGTCACAGAGGAAGGTACATGAAATTCGTATTCCTATTGGAGGTGGGCCCCTAGAGAAACGTGACTGCCATCGCTTTAGTGTATTCTATTCCTATTGGAGGTGGGACCCTAAAGCAACCTGAATGCCGCTGCTTGAGTTTATTATATTCCTATTTGAGGTGGGCCCCTACAGAAACCTGGCTGCGTTTGCTTTAGTCTATTCTATTCCAAATTGAGGTGGGCCCCTAAATAAACCTGGCTGCATTTGCTTTAGTCTATTCTATTCCTAATTGAGGTGGGCCCCTAAATAAACCTGGCTGCATTTGCTTTAGTTTATTCTATTCCTATTGGAGGTGGGCCCCTAAACAAACCTGAATGCTGCTGCTGCTTTAGTTTATTATATACCTTTTGGAGGTGGGACCCTAAAGGAACCTGACTGCATTTGCTTTCATTTATTCTATTCCTAATGGAGGTGGGACCCTAAAGGAACCTGAATGCCGCTGCTTTAGTGTAGTCTATTCCTATTGGAGGTGGGCTCCTAAACAAACCTGAATGCATTTGCTTAACTTTATTCTATTCCTATTGGAGGTGGGCTCCTAAACAAACCTGACTGCGTTTGCTTTAATTTATTCTGTTCCTATTGGAGGTGGGCTCCTAAACAAACCTGACTGCGTTTGCTTCAGTGTGTTATCTTCCTATTGGAGGTGGGATCCTACAGAATCCTGAATTCTGACATTTTGGCCTGAGAATCGAGAATTTCTGAGAATTTACAGAGATGGTGCCTGCAAAAGTTGAGGTACGATCTACGAGACTCAAATCCAAATCATCTGCTGAAATACCATTCAGGGGTTGCAAAACTCAAACTTATGAGAATGAAGCAAATCCATATCAATGTTGGTCTTCCCCTCACTAGGTGCCGTGGTTGGTCAACGAGCTGGCCAATTAACTGTGGCAAGCTCCACCTCCTATACTGCAAGTTCCTCTGCCTCTGCCCTGACGAAGGTGGCCATCCGCTGCCCCTGTGGTTGCCGCACAGACTCCTTCTTGTCAGAGGAGCAGGACATGGTAAGCATCATAGAGGGGTTGTGTTGAATGTGTGTTTTTCTTGGTTTGGGCTGTTTACCGCCCTCAATGTAGCTGAGACCCCCCTTTTACATTGGTGACAGGCGGCCGTCCGCTGCCCCTGTGGTTGCCGCACAGACTCCTTCTTTTCAGAGGAGCAGGACATGGTATGCATCATAGAGGCGATGTGTTGAATCCATTATTTTCTTGGTTAGGGCTGTTTACCGCCCTCAATGTAGCAGAGACTTCCCTTTTACACTGGTGACAGGCGGCCGTCCGCTGCCCCTGTGGTTGCCGCACAGACTCCTTCTTCTCAGAGGAGCAGGACATGGTAAGCTAAGCAACATGGAGTCGTTGTGTTGAATCCATTATTTTCTTGGTTAGGGCTGTTTACCGCCCTCAATGCAGCAGAGACCCCACTGTTGCACTGGTGACAGGTGGCCATCCGCTGTCCCTATGGTTGGCGCACAGACTCCTTCTTTTCAGAGGAGGATGACAGGGTAACTTGATTGCATGACAACTGAATAAATAGACAGAACGCCTTTTTACGAGGCGTGAGGTTGAGGGGGGCAGCACGTTTGCCTGCACTGGGGCCAACCTCCATGAAATTGAGATGTGTCAACTAACATTTGAAATTTGTGCTGCTCCTGCTGCTGTTCCTGTTGCTGCTGCTGCTGCTACCAGCCATGTTTTGTGATAGTGGCTGTGCTCTCAAGCACCTTAAAAACAAGTTGACTCGCACATTTGTGCTGCCCCTGCTGCTGCTGTCAAATTTGTGTCAATATATGCTGCTGCTGCCGCTACTGCTACAACTGCTGCTGCTGCCGCTACCAGCCATGTCTTGTGATAATGGCTGTGCTGTCAAGAACCTTAGAAACAACTTGACTCGTACATTTGTGCTGTCAAGAACCTTAGAAACAACTTGACTCGTTCATCTGTGCTGTCAAATTTGTGTCAATGTATGCTGCTGATGCTACCGCTAGCAGGCATGGCTCCCTCACAGCACATACATTAGATTTAGGTATGACGTTTTCAGCAGCTTTGGCATCTTTTTGGCTTAGAGGTGCTGAATGGAAGGAGTTAACCAATCCCATGTGTATCAATTTGTGCTGCTCCTGCTGTTGCTGCTGCTGCTGCTGCTGCTGCTGCTGCCGCTAGCAGGCATGGCTCCCTCGCAGCTCATACATAAGATGGAGGTCCGATTTTTCCAGTAGCTTTGGCATCTTATTCGATGAGAGGTGCTGAATGGAAGGAGTTAACCAATCCCATGTGTATCAATTTGTGCTGCTGCTGCTGCTGCTGCTGCTGCTTCCACTGTTCCTGCTGCTGCTGCTGCTGCTGCCGCTACCAGCCATAGCTCCCTCACAGCACATACATAAGATGTAGGTCCGACGTTTTCAGCAGCTTTGGCATCTTGGCTGCGAGGTGTTGAATGGAAGGAGTTAATCAATCGCATGTGTATCAATTCGTGCTGCTGCCGTCAACTTTGTGTCAATTTGTGTCAGTATATGCTGCTCCTGCAGCTGTAATCAAATTTTGAATCAATTTGTGTCAATTCGTGCTGCTCCTGCTGCTGCCGTCAGATGTGTGTCAATTCGTGCTGCACCTGCTGCTGCCGTCAAATGTGTGTCAATTTGTGTCAATTCGTGCTGCTCTTGCTGCTGCTGACAAAACAATGTCAATTTGATTCAATTTGTGCTGCTCCTGCTGCTGCTGTCGAATTTTGAGTCCATTTGTGTCCATTTGTGTCAAAATATGCTGCTCCTGTTCCTACCAGGCATGGCTTGTGATAGTTGCTGTGCTGTCAAGCACCTTCAAGAAAAACAACTTAGCTTGTCAATTTGAGCTGCTGTTGCTCCTGTTTCTCTTGCTGCTGCTGCTGCTGCTGCTGCTGCTGCCGCTGCTTCAGCTACCAACCATGGTTCGTGATAGTGGCTGTGCTGTCAAGCACTATCATAAAAAACAACTTAACTCGTCAATGTGTGCTGCTCATGCTGCTGCTGTCAAATTTGTGTCAACGTGTGCTGTTGCCCCTGTTACTGCTGCCAGCCATGGCTTGTGAAAGTGGCTGTGCTGACAAGCACCTTCAAGAAAAACAATTCACTCATCAATTTGTGCTGCTCATGCGACTGCTATCATCAAATTTGTTTCAATTTGTGCTGCTGCTCCTATTACTGCTGCCAGCCATGGCTTGTGAAAGTGGCTGTGCTGGCAAGCACCTTCAAGAAAAACAATTAACTCGTCAATTTGTGCTCCTTATGCGACCGCTATCATCAAATTTGTGTCAATTTGTGCTGCTGCAGCTACCAACCATGGCGTGTGATAGTGGCTGTGCTGCCAAGGCTCGGCTTGCAGATGCTTTTGGAGGGGAGAACATGGAGCGGCATGTCAACTACTTTAATAGGAAGCGAATGCCTTGCTATTCAGCTGCCCTCATTCGGGTAAGTTAGTGATGGTGGTGGTGGTGAGAATGGCGATTTTTTGAGGGGAGGGTGTGGAGCGCCATGTCAACTACTTTGATAGGAAGCGAATGCCTTGCTATTCAGCTGCCCTCATTTGGGCAAGTTGGGGTCTTTCAAACTTATTTCATTGAGTCTTTGTATAGCCTAATAAAAGACTAGTTAGTGGTGATGATGATGGTGGTGGTGATAATGACGATTTTTTGATGGGATGGTGTGGAGCGCATGTCAACTTCTTGTCAGGAAGATATTGCCTTGCTATTTAGCTGTCCTCATTCGGGTACGGTAGTAGTGAGTGGTGATGATGATGGTGGTGCTGATAATGACGATTCTTGGAGGGGAGGGTGTGGAGAGCCATGTCAACTACTTTGATAGGAAGAGATTGCCTAGCTATTCAGCTGCCCTCATTCAGTTAAGTTAGTGGTGACGATGGTGGTGGTGGTGATGATGACGATGATGGTGGTGATGATATTGGTGGTGGTGATAATGACGATGATGATGGCGATGATGGTGATGATTATGAGGTACCCCGCCTTGCCGATATCATGCCACTCCCATGCCTTGCATCATCGCAGCCATGACCTCGTGCCTAGGGATAGGCAATATGATATCATACGATATCATGTCATCATACGATGCCGGCAGTCTGACTAGGCTAAAGTTACCATTTATATACAATATCATATGATGCAATTTGTATGATATCATATGATATCATACTCGCCTTACGTCAAAATCATATGATATGCCGATCCCTACTTGTGCCGCTGCCCTGCCTTATAAGAGCCAATAACCTCATGCCACTGCCTTGTGCGCAGTCTGCGCAAGATAATCATTCATGACGAAGGGGTTTGACACTACCCTGACTTGCATCGTATGCATCAAAAACCTTGTGCCGCTGCTCTGCCTTGCCTTATATGTGTCAATACCCTCATGCCACTACCCTGCCTTGCATCATATGCATCAATACCCTCATGCCACTGCCCTACCTTGCATCATATGCATCAATACCCTCATGCCGCTGCCCTGTCTTGCCTTATACGTGTCAATACCCTCATGCCGCTGCCCTGCCTTGCCTTATACGTGTCAATACCCTCATGCCGCTGCCCTGCCTTGCCTTATACGTGTCAATACCCTCATGCCGCTGCCCTGCCTTGCCTTATACGTGTCAATACCCTCATGCCGCTGCCCTGCCTTGCCTTATACGTGTCAATACCCTCATGCCGCTGCCCTGCCTTGCCTTATACGTGTCAATACCCTCATGCCGCTGCCCTGCCTTGCCTTATACGTGTCAATACCCTCATGCCGCTGCCCTGCCTTGCCTTATACGTGTCAATACCCTCATGCCGCTGCCCTGCCTTGCCTTATACGTGTCAATACCCTCATGCTGCTGCCCTGCCTTGCCTTGTACGTGTCAATACCCTCATGCTGCTGCCCTGCCTTGCCTTATACGTGTCAATACCCTCATGCCGCTGCCCTGCCTTGCCTTATACGTGTCAATACCCTCATGCCGCTGCCCTGCCTTGCCTTATACGTGTTAATACCCTTATGCCACTACCCTGCCTTGCATCATTAGCATCGATTAAGTTAATTTATCTGCATGGCACGAAGTCCAGGCCCCCGTCATTCACAATTTGTTGGGGTTCAGTTCAGCAGTGGTTTTTTCATAAACTGCCTTTCTTGTTTTTAAGATTAGAAAAGTCCCTCTGGCTGGTTTGGCTACCCTTGGACTGTACAAATACACTTATAGAAACGAATGCAGACATAGGCATCAATGCCCTCATGCAAATACAAATGCAGATACACCTCTATAACCTTGATAACCTGATGCAAGTACAGATGCAAATACACACATAAGCATCAATAACCTCATGCAAATACACACATAAGTATCAATAACCGCATGCAAGTACAAATGCAAATACACACATAGGCATCATTAACCTCATGCAAGTACAAATGCAAATACACACATAAGCATCAATAACCTCATGCAAATACACACATAAGTATCAATAACCGCATGCAAGTACAAATGTAAATACACACATAGGCATCAATAACCTCATGCAAGTACAAATGCAAATACACACATAGGCATCAATAACCTCATGCATGTAGATGTGCAAATACACACATAGACATCAATAACCTCATGCATGTAGATGTGCAAATACACACGTAGGCATCAATAACCTCATGCCAAATAAAATGCAAATACACACTCAGGCATCGATAACCTCATGCAAATACACAGATAAGCATCCTTAACCTTATGCCACTGCCTTGCCGTGTGTGCAGATTGCACAAGAGAATTCTTCATGGGCAAACGGAGTGGAACGTGACATCGCTGTTTTCTTGAGTGACCCGTCTGCTACCAGAACTAGTTTGCAGCCAATGGCTAGAGCACAGAGGGACCTTGTGCAAGAGCTGGCAGAGCATGGGTATGGGCTAGCTACTTCCTTGCTTGGGTGAGTGAAATAATGATAATGCCTGGTGGGGCGTGGTATTAAGGGAGCCCGTCATACGCGGGCAGAGATGGGTCTACTACCTCAACTGGACAAGCTACCATCGCGGTTGATAACAACCTGCAACGCTCAGGGTGACCGTAGGGGGAATCGAACCCCCGACCCCGCTTCGTTTTAGCAATTTGGTGTACCACTAGACCAATCGTATCACTGAAACAGGCTGTGAGTGATATAAGTGTGGTTAGTGAGTGTGGCCTGGTTGCTTCCTAGTTGGATGATTTAGGGAAGTGTGACTGCTGAGTATGGATATGGCCTGGCTACTTCCCTGTTTGAGTGAGATATATATGTGTGGTTAGAGAGTGTAGCCTGGTTGCTTCCTGGTTGGGTGATTACCACCCTCAATGGAGGAGAGACTTGACAACTCAACAACTCAACAACTCGCAACTCAACAACTCGCAACTCAACAACTCGCAACTCAACAACTCGCAACTCAACAACTCGCAACTCAACTCAACTCAACTTTACAACTCGCGAGCAACACGCAACTAAACAAGCAAACAAAAAACAAATTCCAGCTGAGCAGGGCGTTCATTCTAGTTTAGGGAAGTGTGACTGCTGAGTATGGACACGGCCTGGCTTGAATGAGTGATATACGTGTGGTAAGTGAGTGTGGCCTCGTTGCTTCCTGGTTGGATGCTTTAGGGAAGTTTGACTGCTGAGTAAGAATATGGCCAGGCTTCTTCTTTGTTTGGGTGCGTGATACAAGTGTGGTTAGTGAGTGTGGCCTGGTTGCTTCCTGGTTGGATGATTTAGGGGACTAAGACTGCTGAGTATGGACATCGCCTTGCTACTTCCTTGCTTGGGTGATTTAGGAAATGAGTGACTGCTGAGTATAGATACCGCCTTGCTTGGGTGCGTGATACAAGTGTGGTTAGTGAGTGTGGCCTGGTTGCTTCCTGGTTGGGTGGTTTAGGGGACTAAGACTGCTGAGTATGGATATGGCCTTGCTTCTTCCTTGCTTGGGTGATTTAGGAAATGAGTGACTGCTGAGTATAGATACCGCCTTGCTTGGGTGCGTGATACAAATGTGGTTAGTGAGTGTGGCCTGGTTGCTTCCTGGTTGGGTGATTTAGGGAACTGTGACTGCTGAGTATGGATACGGCCTGGCTTGGGTGAGTAATGGAACTAAGCGGGGTGTTTTGTAGAGGATCGTTTTGTCGCTGTTGATAGTCAGAGGAATGTGATATAATTAGTAGTTAGTTAGCAGTTAGAGCAGTTAGTTAGCAGTTAGAGTAGTGAGTTAGTAGTTTGTAGTTAGAGTAGTTAGTTAACAGTTAGAGTAGTGAGTTGTTAGTTAGAGCAGTTATTTTTTAGTTCAAGTAGTTAGTTATTAGTTAGAGTAGTTAGTTATTAGTTAAGAGTAGTTAGTAAGTAGTTACTTAGTTGTAGTAGTAGTTAGTCAGTTAGAAGTTAGAGGACTTAGTTAGAAAGTAGTTATAGTAGTTAGCGCTGTGTGCCGCTTCTCAAGACGGCAGGTTGTGGAACATTGTTTACATGATACAGTACGTTACTCCAGACCAAACTTGGGAACATCTCCAGACTAAAAAATAGATAAATTGAATTACTATATCTTCACCTATACCTTAACCTCATACTTAAACAGCATATCTAAACCCTAATCCCTAAACCCCATGACACACACAGGTGTGAGCCCAAGTGCTGTGTGCAGCTTATCAAGACGGCAGATTGTGGGGCATTGATTACATTTTACATTACGTCACGATAAATGAATTACATTCTTATATTACCACCACATGACATGCACAGGTGTGAGCCCAAGCGCTGCGTGCAGCTTATCAAGACAGCAGGTTGTGGGGCGCCGCAGCTGAAGCTGTCTACCATGGCGCGCAATATGGACGAAGAAGAATTGGCAGAGCTTGAGGCTGCTACCTCGGCTGGTGGGAAGACGCTGAAACTGTTTGATGTGGCGCCCAATGCTGACATAGAGCGTCACTTGAGGGAGTGGAGAGGTAATGGAATGACAGGTTGGCCATACTACTCGACCATTTGTTTTTGTAGTTGTGAATTGGCAGAGCTTGAGGCCGCTACCTCGGCCGGTGTGAAGACACTTTGAAGCTGTTTGATGTATCGCCCAATGCTGACATAGAGCGACACTTGAGGGAGTGGAGAGGTAATGGGATGACAGGTTGGCCATACTACTCTACCATATTTTGTGTGAAAGGTATTTCACCCCAGGAGGTGGGTCTCCCGACACAAACCAGCGACACTGAGGATCCAGTTTAAATGGCATTGCCACTCCTAAAACAGAGTTGGCGCACTATGGGTCGGAGGGAGATACCGACACGCGACAAAACATTCACCACTACCCTTACTGACCATTAACTATGATGCCAAAGCTAGGGTTTACCTTGGAGCTAGGGCCACAGCCCCTATTGGCCATTGACTATGATGCCAAAGCCAGGGAGATACCGACCCGCGAAAAAACTAGCATTCACCAACAATGCACTTATACAATGCACCTATATTAGGATGACAGGTTGGCCGTCCTACTCTACCAATGCACCTATACAAAGCACCTATACCACCGATGTAATAATAACGCCTGGTGGGGCGTCGCGTTAAGGGAGCCCGTCGTACGCGGGTGGGGAGCGGTCTCCTACCTCAACTGGACAAGCTACCATCGCGGTTGACGACGACCTGCAACGCCAAGAGCGACTAAAGGGGAAGTCGAACCCCCAACTCTTCATCCTCAAGCGATCTGGTCTACCACTAGACCAATGTATATCACTGAAAGGGGCTACTACCAATGCACCTATGACAGATAGCTGACGACTGATAGGTGCATTGGTAGAGTAGTCTGGCTAATCCTGTCAGGGGACACCCACACCCACAAACACACCCACACCCACAAACACAAACACTGATCCTGGTATTCCCCACTGCTTGGGCCATGCTCCTTGCAGTTGACCTCTTTAACCCTTTGTTATGTTTCAGTCATAGATATGCAATGACAACTAGAGATACATTCCCAAATTCTGCAGAATGGCTGAAAATGTTGCCTACTTTGGGCCACGGTCTTAGCTCGGCGGCTTCATATTGTTGCACCACGTTTGTCGATACTGCGGGAGACCAATGTCCTCTAGCTGACTAAAACATGTGGGGGACAATAGTGCCCGCAAGGCTGTCCTAAATTAAAAAACCGATGTATCACAAGCACACAATCCCTGCTCCGCAGGCAAGTACACCCTTTCCCAGAGCGGCTCAAGCACGAGCGTGATCTTCAAGCATGAGAGCCACTTAATACAAATACAAACGCAGACACTGGTACCCATAGTATTACTACTATTATTATTCTATTATTATTATTATTATTATTACTACTTCTATTAGTATTAGTATTAGTATTATTATTGTATTATTCTATTTTGTTTCTTACTAACACAATCGATGCACCGCATGTGAGTACCCTTTTCCCCAGTACAGCTCGAACGCATGCCTCGCCTTCAAACAGGAGAGCCACTTGATACAAACACAAATGCAGACAATGGTACCCATATTATTACTACTAACACAATCCATGCTATGCAGGTGAGTACACTCTTTCCCAGCAAGGCTTGAACACGAGCGTGATCTTCAAGCATGAGAGTCACTTGATACAAATACATACGCAGACACTGGTACCCATAGTATTACTACTAACACAATCCATGCTATGCAGGTGAGTACACTCTTTCCCAGTACGTCTCAAATGCAAGAGCAGCCTTCAAGCATGAGAGGCACTTGATACAAACACAAATGCATACAATGGTATCCATATTGTTACTATTATTATTCTATTGTTATTGCCACTACTATTATTATTATTATTTATTATTATTTATTATTATTATTATTTATTATTATTATTATTATTATTTATTATTATTATTATTTATTATTATTTATTGTTATTACAACTATTTTTTCTTCTTACTACTAACACAATCGATGCTCTGCAGGCAAGTACACCATTTCCCAGCACGTCTCGAATGCGAGCGTGACCTTGAAGCATGAGAGCCACTTGGTACTCTTTTATATATATTTTTTTTTTTTTCAAATACAAACGCTGGCACTGGTACCCATATTATTACAACTTGTATTATTCTATTATTATTACATCTGCTATTATTATTTGTTATTATTATAACATGTTCTTCTTCTTACTACTAACACAATCGATGCTCTGCAGGCGAGTACACCATTTCCCAGTACGTCTCAAATGCGAGCGAGATCTTCAAGCATGAGAGCCACTTGGTACAAATACAAACGCAGGCACTGGTACCCATATTATTACTACTATTATTATTATTATATTATTATTGCCACTATTATAATTATTTATTATTATTGTTACTACTATTTTTTCTTCTTACTACTAACACAATCGATGCTCTGCAGGCGAGTACACCATTTCCCAGTATGGCTCGAATGCGAGCGTGATCTTCAAGCATGAGAGCCACTTCCGCACAGCATCTGACCTGCTCGCTGGAGGAGTGCGGGGTCTATTCCGAGTGGAACGTGCAACTGCGCACAGTGTGGCGCCCTCATTTGCAGGTACATTGTGTTTTTATTGTATTTCGCATGCATGTATACTGTGTTGTGTACTGTCCTGCGCGTCGTCATTACGTTGCTGCATGGCGATGCATGGGTCCAGCTTAACTAGCATACTTAGTAGTACTTTGCAGGTATGGGGAAGTTAGCTTCCACTTCAGTAAACAATAAGTCGATGGGGGTGGCTGGTATTTCCAGCGATGGTGGTAAGGAGGATGTGAGACAGGTGGTGAAAAATAATGATACCGCCTGGTGGGGCGTGGCATTAAGGAGGCCCTGTCTTACCGCGGTAGGGGCCTGTTCCGAGTGGAGCGTGCAAGTGCGCACAACGTGGCGCCCTCCTTCGCAGGTATACTGTTTTATTGTACTTTGCAGGTATACTGTTTTATTGTACTTTGCAGGTATACTGTTTATTGTACTTCGCAGGTATACTGTTTTATTGTACTTGGCAGGTATACTGTTTTATTGTAATTTGCAGGTATACTGTTTTATTGTACTTTGCAGGTATACTGTTTTATTGTACTTTGCAGGTATACTGTTTTATTGTACTTTGCAGGTATACTGTTTTATTGTACTTTGCAGGTATACTGTTTTATTGTACTTTGCAGGTATACTGTTTTATTGTACATCGCAGGTATACTGTTTTATTGTACTTTGCAGGTATACTGTTTTGTTGTACTTTGCAGGTATACTGTTTTATTGTACTTTGCAGGTATACTGTTTTATTGTACTTTGCAGGTATACTGTTTTATTGTACATCGCAGGTATACTGTTTTATTGTACTTTGCAGGTATACTGTTTTGTATTGTACCTCGCAGGTATACTGTATTTGTATTGTGTGACGCGTTGCCATTCCGTTGCTGCATGGCGACGCATGGGTCCAGCTTAAGTAGTCAGAAATTCCCCTCCAACCCCCCCGGGCTCCGTGGGGGTTGGGGGGTAGCGTGTTGCCCTGGGATCGCACCAAGTCGCTCAATTTGCGACGCGTCGCACAAAGAAGAAGAAAAGTGTGCAGGTATGGGAAGTTAGCCTCCACTGAAGTTAGCCTTAACTTCCGTTAGCCTCCACTTTAGGAAACCCTTAACCCACCTAGACCCTGAACCCTAAACCCCGTAAAAACTAGAATCCCTTAACTTGGAGGCTTTCTTCCCCCCCCCCACCCCCACCCACCCACCCACCCCACACCTTCGCCCACCTCCCACCCCCACCCACCCACCCACACCCACACCTTGACAGCGCTCGCGGCAGCTGCCGCCCCTCCCCCATGCATTGCATCATCCTCCACCTCAGCTAAAGCCGGCTGGGGCCAACTTTCAAAGCCCCGAGCACCGCCTCCCTGCTCAGCACGCACAGAGCCTGGGAGCGGGTGGCTGGTGGTGAAGAAGGGAGGCAGTAAAGCAGTGCCTGCACCTGCAGCGTCTGTTGATCCCTGGACGGGCGAGTACATGGGAGGTGAGGCAGAGGGTAGTCAGCGTGTACAGCCGGTGGCGGCCCTAGCTGACAACTGGGACGACGAGGAAGAGGCGGCACCCAGTGAGGGGGCCAAGTCCAAGGGAGGGCCTGTTAAGGACCCATTTGTTGGAAACAATATGTGGCAGGCCCTGGAGGGGTCTGGAGATGAGGAGGAGAAGGAGAGCAAGCAGGAGGAGGAAGAGGTGGAAAAGAAGAAGGAAGAGGTGGAGAAGGAGAAGGGAGCAGCGGCTGAGGCGGAAGAGGGTAGGGATAACAATGACACGTCCATTATGTGCGGCATTGCTGTTGAAGTTTCAAATTATGAAGTGACTGGGGTCAGCAGTGGTGTTGGTGTTGGAAGTGCTGGTGCTGGTGTAGAGGATCTGAAGGCAGTGGAGGGAGTTGTGGCCCATGCGGTGACTGAGGTCAGTGCTGCAGCTGCTGCTGAAAGTGGTGTCAAGAACGCTGATGCTGGTGATGATGCTGGTGTGGAGGATCTGAAGGCAGTGAAGGGAGCTGTGGCCTTTGCAGTGACTGAGGTCAGTGCTGCAGCTGCTGCTGAAAGTGGTGTCAAGAACGCTGATGCTGGTGATGATGCTGGTGTGGAGGATCTGAAGGCAGTGAAGGTAGCTGTGGCCTTTGCGGTGACTGAGGTCAGTGCTGCAGCTGCTGCTGAAAGTGGTGTCAAGAACGCTGATGCTGGTGATGATGCTGGTGTGGAGGATCTGAAGGCAGTGAAGGGAGCTGTGGCCTTTGCGGTGACTGAGGTCACTGCTGCAGCTGCTGCTGAAAGTGGTGTCAAGAACGCTGATGCTGGTGATGATGCTGGTGTGGAGAATCTGAAGGCAGTGAAGGGAGTTGTTGCCTTTACGGTGACTGAGGTCACTGCTGCAGGTGCTGCTGAAAGTGGTGTCAAGGGTGCTGCCGATGGTGTAGATGATGATGGTGCCGCTGCTGATAGTGGTGGATACGTCGAGGCTGCGTTGGTGGTGGAGGAGGCTGCTGCTGTGTATTTTGCCTCAGCTGCTGATACTGCTGGTGGTGGTGGTGGATCTGGTGCAGGTGCAGGTGGTAGCACTGGTGCTGGTGTTGGTGCCGTTGGTGTGGTCACATCTGATAAGGACGCGGATGATGCACAGGCGGTGCAGAATGTTGTGTCCACTGCTGTTTCGGTGGTTTCTGCTGTTGCAGATGTTGGAGGGGTGGGGGCTGCTGGTATTGCAAGTGAAGATGATGGGGAATATATGAGGCAGGTGGTGGAGGACGTGATGGCCTCGGCTGTGCCTGGGCTCAGGGCTGCTGGTTGTACTGGAGATGGAAGTCAGGTCGCTGAGGCTGCTGCTGATGCAGAGGCTGATGTCAATGCCAATTCCAAGGCAGGGGCTGATGCTGAACTACTGATACTACTATACTGAACTGAGCCCCAAACACTCGTTTTACCGATGGGGGGGGGGGCTGAGTTCGTGCTACAGTGATCATTTAATTTCATAAAATAATTAAATCATCATCTCACTTGGGATAATAATTTAGTTGTACGATTCTTATCGCATTTAAATACATTGCATTAAGTATTTCCATCCTTCAAAGGAATCAGGATTCATGACCAGCTTCATGCTGGAGTCTTTTTCAGTGTACTTCCATTGACCAAATTGGCCAGCCCTTTAGCGCACTTGAAAAATAAACTGCGCTTTGTAGTGCAAAAAGCGAAAAAATGCTTGCTGCGCCCACAGGGGTTGCAAAAAACTGCGCAGTGGGGCTCAAAAAGGCAGCGCGTCAGCGCGCTAAAGTGCGCGCTTGGAAATACCCTGCTAGAGACTTTATCCACCAACTATTTTTCTAATATGAAGTTCATTTCATCTTCAACCACTATTATACCGCTAAACAACATATCACAGAACCTGCAAATTCTGCCAGAACAAGAGGTCATCCTTTTCTGATTCACCATTGTAGTTGCGAGCTCGAAGAAGTAGTCCTGCTATCGTATGCATTTTATATCATCCCTAGTATTTAACAAGTAACTTTTACATTACATTACATGTTAAAGTCTACTTGACACCGCGAGGGTGTATGAGACTCTGTGCTTTAAACAAAAAGAAAAAGCACCCAACTGTACGTGGAACTGTTGTTTCTATCCTCTGCAAGTCCCTTTAGCCTATTTGGCCTACCCCTGGACTGTAACGTACATACATACATCCTCTGACATCATCCAATTCGCAAACGTAATAGTTTTAATACCGACTCCTGGGTTATCACCAAGATTCCTGGGGTTCACTGTACTACCGGTAGCTTCAGCCTACAATTAGAGCACAGTAGACGGTGAGCAGCCTTGAGGCTGATAGACCATGTAATATAATGTAACTGAGCACGCCTTCTCACTTCCTCATAGAATCCCTGACCTGAGCACGTATGTATTTTTACAGTACAAGCGTAGCCAAAGCCTCTGGGTACATATCTTTGGAAGCTACTGATATCTATGAAAGATCTTACATGCTGTATTCCCTTCAGTAGTAGAAGCCAAGCAAAAAAGGGAAAAAAGGAAAAAAGTGATTTGTTCGAGTTTGCATTTTCCTGGTTAATAATGTTTCTACTGTCGAAGACGGCGAGCAGCTGGCTGGAGCTATGTAACCAAGTTCAAGTTCAAGTTCAAGTAGAAGCCAAGCGGGGCTTCTAGTACGCAGGTAAAGACCCTACATATCGTACAGTAGGTTATCCAGCACTACACAGGATGACGTGGGTCTTCCTATAACAGCCTCTGGGATCCCCCACTCTGGGTACATATCATAGTTGTTCAGGAAGCTGCGTCCTCCGTTGTAGACGCAACGTCAAAGAGTCCGTTGCGTCGCAGGAAGCAACGTCGGGAGGGTCCGCTGATCAGAAGGAAGGGTTCGCTGTGTCGGAAGAAGCAGGCTAAACAATTGGTTGCGTCCCAGGAAGCAGAGCTGGGGGTCCTCCTGCAATAACCTGGTGCATATCCCTTGCCTAGTCACAGTTTATCTTATTTTCACCCTAGGAAATGGGAACCCGTACACAAACAGCACCCACCAAGGCTTTGTAGATAAGGCAGAGAAATTCCTACTAGGGGGGCACCAGGGTACTTCAAATTGCCAAACTGGCCAGCGCTTTAGCGCACTTGAAAACAAATAAACTGCGCTTTGTAGAGCAAAAAGCGCAAAAATTGCTTGCAGCGCCCACAAGGGGTTGCACAAAACTGCGCTTCAAGCGCTGAGGGGGTCAAAAAGTCAGCGTCCTAAAGCGCAAAAGCGCGCGCTTTGAATTACCCTGGGGGGCACCCGTTGGAAAGGAGGGGCATGCTAGAGCACTTGCCAATCGTGACTTTGACCAATTTTCAGATGGTGAAAAATGACATTAAATCAGGGGGGGGGGGGGGGGGGGGGGGGGGGGGGGGGGCCAAAAAAGTGGAAGACCCCATCACAAAAAAGTGTGAAGGCACCTTTCTGCATACCCCCCCCCCCCCTTTCAATTACCCCCCCCCCCCCCCCCCCCCCCCCCCCCCGGCTCCGGAACCCACTGTGCAGCCACTACTTAGCCACCACTTAGTTACATTACAGTAAATTACATTACATTGCATCGCATTACATGTTAATGTAAAGTAACTAAGTGGTGGCTAAGATAGTGGCTGTAATGGTGTCTATTTATGCTCATTTTACAGGTTATTTTAAAGGCCTATCCATTTAGGTTGGTCTCGAGACCATTGGGAATGTTTGGAACATAGAAAATCATCATCATCAATCAGCCACCAGCTGCCGTAGCGATCAAAGGCTGAAAAAAACTGGTAAGCAAATGCTTTGATGCGCTGCTGAATCTCGACTTCTGGTAGGCTGCAGCCAAGCACGCAAAATAATTTTGGTGGCGCTCAAAGTTTCCGTGGTCGCCGCAATTTTGTTTCAATCTCTCTCTTCGACCCCCCCCCCCCCCCCCCCCCCTTTGCAGCCCCAAGCTTTGGAGGACCATTACTATTTCCAGGTCGTGTTGAATCCCAAGCATTACTGTCAGTAGACCTGCGCGTGTGCTTGTTCGCTTCCGGCCACATACTTTAACACAAGTCAAGAACGGGCACACGAGCCCCAGGGCCGACCTCTAGGGGACCCACCAGGGTGAATGCCAGACATGATGACCAGAGTTTTTCCGCGGCGGCGGACGCAACGCCGAAGTGTCCATTGCGTCGAAGGATGCAACGTAGGGAGGGTCAATTGACCAAAAGGAAGGGTCCATTGCGCAGCACGATGCAGGCTATACAATTAGTTGCTGGAGGCTGGGGAATCTATCTGGAGGCTGGGGAATCTATCTGGAGGCTGGGGAATCTATCTGGAGGTTGGGGAATCTATCTGGAGGTTGGGGAATCTATCTGGAGGCTGGGGAATTTGGTGCCAAAATCCATTGGAACTTCCATGGACACTCAGTAGCCTCATCGCGCCTTGTTGAGCTCCCTCTGCACACGCTTTTCAAGTACTGCCTTCATTACATTACATTACATTACATTACATTACATTACATTACATTACATGTTAAAGTCTACTTGACACCGCGAGGGTGTATGAGACTCTGTGCTTTAAACAAAAAGAAAATTCATAAGGCTTCATAAGGCATCCCAGGTCTCCTTTGGCCAACAAGGGCTCCAACATTTCAAGGTCTTGGGATGCTATGACATCCTGCTGGCCCATTATTCAAGCCATGCGCACCTCATAGTCATCATTCTTTGCTCTGAATTCTGCTAGCTGCGCCTCACACTCCTCATTCCTTGATCTTGTTGCTGCTAGCTGCTCCTTATACTCCTCATTCTTTTATCTCTCAGATGCTAGCTGCTCCTCGTACTCATCAGTCTGTGACTTTGCTGCTGCTCGCTGGGTACTCAACTTACTTTTCTTTGTTCGCAAGTTTCTACTTGAGTTTTGAGCGGGTCGTTGGTCCCCACCTTTTTGAGCAACAGACCTCCTACTTATGTGAATGGAGATGACATCAGCAACGTCTTGGTGGCCATGTTCCAACGCTTTATCTCGTGCTGACTGCCCATGAGTATTCTTAAGGGTCATCATAGCACCACTGACAAGGAGAGTCCTGATGCACTCCTCGTGTCCATTCTGTGCGACCACATGCAGAGGGGTTCTGCCGTTATTATCCTGTGTGTCCACATCAGCACCGCTTTCAAGGAGAGCCTTGATGCACTCCACGTTTCTGCTCCATGCAGCATGATGCAGAGGGGTGCTGCCGATTTCACTCTGTGTATCCACCTCAGCACTGCTTTCAAGGAGAGCCTTGATACACTCCACGTGTCCCTTCCAAGCAGCCAGATGCAGAGGGGTTCTGCCATCAATACTCTGTGTGTTGAGCCCAGCACCACTGACAAGGAGAGTCCTGAAACACTCCATGTGTCCATTCACTGCAGCCCTATGCAAAGGGGTGCTGATGTTGTTGTCTAAGCAATTCACGTTGGCTCCCCGCTTCAGTAAAGAAACTACCTTATTAACATCATCATCTAGGGACGACTGTAGAAGTTGATTGTCAAGATTGCTCAGTATTGGCGACATGTTGCCTTCCCAATGACAAGAGCGGTGTTGAGCAGCTTCCTGCGTTGATGAGCATGCAACAAACGTTGGTGAATTGTACGATCAAGTCAACTTCACACGGTGTCCCAAGTGAGACTGCTAGAGAAAGTGCTATAGGCTGCAATAAGTAAGGAAGCGTTAATATGCAAGGCTAGGTGGCTACCATTGCACAGACAGGCAGGCACCAAGCCCGCATGGGCAGAAGATTGGGCTTCAGCCTCGGGCCCCAGTGCACTCCATATGGCCTTGGCAGGCTTACATATGGACGGAAAATAGTGTGGACAGTATCCCCGGAAATATGCTGCTTTGTTTTGGCTCTATTTCTTCTTTTGTCATTTCTATTGCTTGTACCCTTTGATTGCTCGTTCTACAATGGTTGGAAGTACCCCACACACCCTTCCACCCTCCCACCCAGGATGTTTTGGAGCGGGCTTGTCTCGAGTCAAAAATTGCGTGTCGGCACTCACTGATGACAGGTGTTCCCTGAGTTGGCGATGAGACCGGATTACGGCGAGAGCAAGGACTCTTGGCTCGCAGAAGTAAGAATTGAGGTCCAACTCAAGGAGGACGATATTTGACTACGCACAGATCCGAAACTACGCATATCCTCGATATGAAATGCAGAGAGTGACCAGGGAACAGAGTGAGAGTTCGGACACGAGGCAGTGGGCCGGCCTGGGACCTGGGGGAGGGGGCGGGGGGGGGGGAGAGGGGGGTGTGATGGCCACAATATTATCATATCTTCCTGGGCAATTCTTAAGACCGTCTGATCCGTTCAGTAAGCTCCCTGGTTTCAATATCGCACGGAGTACTTGGACTTGGGAGACGATGAGCAACCTAGAGATGGCTGAAAAACTTCAGAACGAGCAATCCAATGAATAATCTAGTTATCTGACCCTCTGATATTCCTTATACTGACGATATCTGGTACTTTGGTGTCCGACAGAGTGTGAGACTGCGAGACACAGGAGATAGAAGCAACTGATGTTGATTACAGTATTGATTGATTGCGACATGCCGGATAGGCGGCCATGTTATACTAGCCGGTGGCAGTACAGTAGTACTGCACGGCGGTGCACGAGGTCCCAGGGACACGTGGACAGTGCAGAGCCAGTCAGTGATTACACACTGGCTTCTCTGAGTAACTCAGTAGCCGGTGCATAATCCGGTCTACAACAGGTACCGGTATGTAACCAAGTTCAAATCCAAGTTCTACTGTGCTCTAGAGCTGATGAGTATGTTAGAATTCTGACAAGGAAAAACAAGCACAGCTACACTGAACAGCCATGTAAAGGATGTACCGGTAATCACACAAGTGAAGCATTCCAATGCAGTGAGTTGCGGTAATCACACAAGTGAAGCATTTCAATGCAGTGAATCACACAAGTGAAGCATTCCAATGCAGTGAGTTGCGGATGTCACAATACTATGTTCTGGCCCCGATTGCTTTGGTTTGATTACATGGTCTATCAGCCTCCAGGCTGCTCACCGTCTAGCAGGCTGATGGGTAGTATTAGAAAAACTACACTGAACAGACAAGTAAAGGATGTACGTACATATACTGGTAATCACACAAGTGCAGAAAGTTCCACATGTCTCAGGCCTTAATTCTGGCCTCAATTGGTTTGGTTTGATTACATGTTCTA
The DNA here is from genome assembly GCA_013435795.1 of Chlamydomonas sp. ICE-L. Lineage (NCBI taxonomy): Eukaryota > Viridiplantae > Chlorophyta > Chlorophyceae > Chlamydomonadales > Chlamydomonadaceae > Chlamydomonas > Chlamydomonas sp. ICE-L. The sequence continues at coordinate 41,923,455 of JACBWV010000626.1, forward strand.
CCAGCCTTCAGTCTGCTCACCGTCTGCGGGCTGAGTAAACATGGGTAGTATAAACGCTACTACACCACACTCCCGAGTACAAAAATACAGAATGCAATCATCCTCCTTTTTTGTGCGTGAAAGGAATTTCACCCCAGGAGGTGGGTCTCCCTACACAAACCAGCGACACCAAGGATTCAGTTCGAATGGCGTTGCCAGTCCTATAAAAGAGTAGGCGCATAGTGGGCGCATAGTGGGAGATACGGACCCTCGAATAAACAAACATTCACCACTATCCATTGTCTACAAAATATGAAGATGAAATAAAGAATGAATTAATAAATGAATAATTAAATGAAGTAGCTAACAGTTAAATGAAGTAGCTGACAGTTATCCAAGCTACAAACGTAAGCTATCCATGTCATGTTGGATAGATCCGCTTAGTATGCTCCCTGGTTCTCAAGCAGATCGCAAAGAAATTGAAAGATGGTGAGCAGCATTGGCCGAAAAACGGGTGACAATCCAATCCATGCTATGTTAGCTCTGCTCACAAGCAGTGGGCACCGTCCCTGCGGCAGCCTGCACCCTGTTCAGGTTGTTAAACTGGTGTTTAGGGTGTTAAGCACCTGTTTGTGTACACCATTGTTTAAACATGTAGGAGTTGAACAGGTGCATAACACCCTGAACACTAGTTGAACACCCTGAACACCTGTTCATACCCTGAACACCAGTTGAACACCCTGAACACCTGTTCATACCCTGAACACCAGTTGAACACCCTGAACACCTGTTCAAACCCTGAACAGGTGTTGAACACCCTAAGCTCCTGTTTAACAACCTGAACAGGTGCACACTACAGCAGGTAACGTGCTTGGCTTTTAATCTGGCATATAATTATATTATTTCTGTACCACAAACTCAAGGCCCCCGTCGGTATTACAATTTGGAGTTCAGTTCATCAGTTGTGTCCTTCCGTTTAGCCCCTCTAGACATCATGGTTGGGCAAGTCCCTTTAACCTAATTGGCTACCCCTGGACTGTAACAACATACACACATTAGCCCCTCCAGGTACTCTCGACGTGATCTTGATCGTTCCAAGCTGGGCAAGCCCAGTTTTACCTAGTTTGTTTTCCAGCCTAGTTGGCTACCCCTGGACTGTCACATACATACATAGGATGCAAATTGCAATATAGCAGTACGTCTTCACATGTTGGCAAAAACTGTTTCTTGTTTGGGCTACGGGTAGCAGCTTCTAGGCAGCTCCTTTCCCCCATCCTTGGGCCTAACCTGAAGCTAACTAGCACTGTGCTACTGTTGCTGAGGAGAAATCGACTGTTGTAGTCGGCGGTGAAAGTCAATGTAGGTGATGTGCTTAGCAAAGGTGGAGGGGGAGAGGGTGTCACGCATGGGACAAAAGTCTGAGGCACTGTGCTGCTATTGCTGACGGCTAATTGACTGTTGCAGACGGCGGTGGAAGTCGATGTGGGTGATGGTGGCCTTCTTAGCAAGGGCGGAGTAGGAGAGGGTGTTATGCATGGGACAGAAGTCTGAGGCACTGCGCTGCTAGTGCTGATGAGCGATGGACTATTGTAGTTGGCGGCTGTGGAAGTCAATGTAGGTGATGCGCTTTGCAAGGGTGGAGGGGGAGCGGGTATCACGCATGGGACAGACATCTGAGGCACTGTGTTGCTACTGCTGGTGGGTGATGGACTGTTGCAGTCGGCGGTGGAAGTCGATGTAGGTGACGCGCTTAGCAAGGGTGGAGGGGGAGAAGTAGGTGTCAGCACTTGAAAAGGGTTGTAGCGTCTCCAATAGAGGGAGGCTTGAATGGGAAGCAGCTACAAGCAGACGAGATAATATAATGTTATTATAATATTATCTGTTTATAGAGTACATTATGACTTTATGAGTACTGAATACAGGACATACAGGACTGCTAACATGCACTTATTAGTGTTGAGAAGTAGGTGCCAGCACTCGAAAAGGGTTGTAGCGTCTCCAGTAGAGGGAGGCTTGACTGGGAGGCAGATACACGCAGATGAGATAATGTTATTATAACAGTATCTGTTTATAACGGGCTGGCCCCCTCAAACCTCACGCCTCATAACACGGCGTACTATTTATTTATTTATCTGTTTACAGAGTACATGATAAGTACTGGATATCGGACATACAGGACTGCAAACATGCAGCCTGTGTCCCACCGACCCTAAGTGCACCTACTCTTTAGTAGCCACATCCATCTCCTACATACAAACTACCCCCACCCCCCACCCCCCCCACCCACCCACACCTCCTACAATTCCTACACCCCCCCAACCACCCCCACCCCAGCCAGCTTTTCTCCCACCGACCCTAAGTGAGCCTACTCTTTTGTAGGAGAGCCAACGCCATTCGAACTGAATCCTTTGTGTTGCTTGCTTGTGTAGGGAGACCCACCTCCTGGGGGTGAAATTCCTTTCACAACTAAAAAAAGGTTCCACATAGGTCTGAACTTTGACTTGTCGACCAGGACCCCTCAACCAACCCCAACCAACCAACCACATGGTTCTGACCTTGACCTGCCAACCAGCACAAACCAACCAACCAACCTCAACCAACCAACCACATAGATCTGAGCTTTGACCTGCCAACCAGCGCCAACCAACCAACCACAACCAACCAACCACATAGTTCTGAACTTTGACCTGCCAACCAACACCAACCAACAAACCTAAACCAACCACATAGATCTGAGCTTTGACCTGCCAACCAGCGCCAACCAACCAACCACAACCAACCAACCACATAGTTCTGAACTTTGACCTGCCAACCAACACCAACCAACAAACCTAAACCAACCACATAGATCTGAGCTTTGACCTGCCAACCAGCGCCAACCAACCAACCAACCACATAGTTCTGAGCTTTGGCCTGTCAACCAGCATCAAACAACCAACCCCAACCAACCACATAGTTCTGAACTTTGACCTGCCAACCACCACTAACCAACCAACCAACCCCACCCAACCAACCACATAGTTATGAGCTTTGACCTGCCAACCAGCATCAACCAACCAACCCCAACCAACCAACCACATAGTTCTGAGATTTGACCTGCCAACCAGGACCAACCAACCAACCAACCAACCAACCAACCCCAACCAACCACATAGTTCTGAGCTTTGAACTGCCAACCAACCAACCAACCAACCGACCACATAGTTCTGAGCTTTGACATGCCAACCAGAACCAACCAACCAACCCCAACCAACCAACCAACCACATAGTTCTGAGATTCGACCTGCCACATGAATGTGAAGAAGCGCTTCTTGCCTGAGTTTCTTTTTGGCGCGGGAAGTTTTTCAAATCTAAAAGGAATCTAATTTCTTTTTTTGCCTCCTCCCAGGACAGGATCCGAATTTACCGGGTTACGATTTTAGCTCTGAGCGAAGCGAAGCACAGCGCGAAGCTCGAAAGCTCCTTTCGGCCTCTTTTAGGGGGGGGGGTCCTTCAGGAAACATGCATTTTGGATTGGAAAATTTGGCAGAGCCCCCTCTTCAGGGGGGCGGGAGCCCCCAGGTTCACCACGTTTTCCGTTTGTCCGTCCGAGCGTCCGACCAACGACCGAGGAAAATCCTGACACATTAGCCAACTGATTCGTAACTAACTGGCTTCAGTCCACTCCATTGCCACCTGTTGTTCCAATAGCCAACACTCTCCGCCAATGTCCGCGTTGCTTGAGACGCTGCCTAGGACTTGTTTTAGCTCAGAAAGTGGGTCACCTGGTAGTGGACATCGTGTCTTCCGTAGCGGACGTTTTGGCAAAAACGGGTCCTCGTGTAGCGATCGCAAATCCAACATGGCCACCCATCCATAGCCACAGCCACCCCCAACTAAAATCACACCACCCCCACTCCACCCCACCCCACCCCACACCGCATTACACATCCACACCCACATGGCCACACAGTCACACCCAAATACACTCGCACCACTCCACCATTACACCCCCACCTCCACCCTAACCCAAACCACACATCAAAAGATAACGGAAAACAAATCCCTGCTTCTTGGCTTCGAACCACCACATGACTGTAAATCTGCATAAAATATAAATAAATAACACAATAAATAAATTATAAATAAATAAATACTTGGCACGCCATATGACAAGGTGTGAGGTTGAGGGGGGCAGCCTGTTTGCTTGCACTAGGGCCAACCACCAGCTGTACACACGCACAACTCACTTGGCATGGCTTAGTAGGACAGCTGGACTGTAAATGAACACTACTTTTGTTTTTAAAGTAAATGAACACTACTTTTGTTTTGAAGTAAATGAACACTACTTTTTTTTTTGAAGTAAATGAACACTGCTTTTGTTTTTGAAGTAAATGAACACTACTTTTGTTTTGAATTAAATGATCACTACTTTTGTTTTGAATTAAATGAACACCACTTTTGTTTTGAAGTAAATGAACACTACTTTTGTTTTGAAGTAAATGAACACTACTTTTGTTTTGAAGTAAATGAACACCACTTTTGTTTTGAATTAAATGAACACTACTTTTGTTTTGAATTCAATGAACACTACTTTTGTTTTGAAGTAAATGAACACTACTTTTGTTTTGAAGTAAATGAACACTACTTTTGTTTTGAAGTAAATGAACACTACTTTTGTTTTGAAGTAAATGAACACTACTTTTGTTTTGAAGTAAATGAACACTACTTTTGTTTTGAAGTAAATGAACACTACTTTTGTTTTGAAGTAAATGAACACTACTTTTGTTTTGAAGTAAATGAACACTACTTTCGTTTGAAGTAATGACACTACTTTTGTTTTGAAGTAAATGAACACTACTTTTGTTTTGAAGTAAATGAACACTACTTTTGTTTTGAAGTAAATGAACACTACTTTCGTTTTGAAGTAAATGAACACTACTTTTGTTTTGAAGTAAATGAACACTACTTTTGTTTTGAAGTAAATGAACACTACTTTTGTTTTGAAGTAAATGAACACTACTTTTGTTTTGAAGTAAATGAACACTACTCTTGTTTTGAAGTAAATGAACACTACTTTTGTTTTGAAGTAAATGAACACTACTTTTGTTTTGAAGTAAATGAACACTACTTTTGTCTTGAAGTAAATGAACACTACTCTTGTTTTGAAGTAAATGAACACTACTCTTGTTTTGAAGTAAATGAACACTACTCTTGTTTTGAAGTAAATGAACACTACTCTTGTTTTGAAGTAAATGAACACTACTCTTGTTTTGAAGTAAATGAACACTCTTGTTTTGAAGTAAATGAACACTACTCTTGTTTGAAGAAGTAAATGACACACTTACTCTTGTTTTGAAGTAAATGAACACTACTCTTGTTTTGAAGTAAATGAACACTACTCTTGTTTTGAAGTAAATGAACACTACTCTTGTTTTGAAGTAAATGAACACTACTCTTGTTTTGAAACAGAAGAGTGGACCAACTGAAGAACAGATCCTGTTCACGTACAGTAAATAGACACTACTGGTGGTTGGCTACAGTGCAACTAACTACTGGTGGTTGGCCACAGTGCAAGCAAACGGGCTGGCCCCCTCAACCTCACACCTCGTCACAAGGCGTATGAATAATGAATGAGTTAACTATTGCGTCGTCACAAGGCGCATTATTAAATAATTGATTGATATTAAGCACTAGTGGACTTCTCACTTGGCATGGATTTGTAGCAAAGCTGCATCACCCCCTCGAAGCCTTTGGTGGCAGTCGCCGATTTGGCTTGGGCAGCATTGGCCTTCTCACGTAGGCTTGCATCTGGTGAGGTGGTCCACTGTATCAGCTGGGCTTTGGATTGACCCAACAATATCGGTCCCAGATCAGGAGTGAGGTGAATGAGGAGGGATGGTAGGGGAGGGAGTGGCGGTCGGGAGGCGGGTGCTATCGCGCGCTCTCTCTCGCTCCTATCTCTCTAGAGCTCTCTCTCTATCTCGTCTGTTTCTTTCTTTGTTTTCCTTATGACTTGCCTTCCGACGCTGCCCTTCACTTCCTTCCGTCCGTCCTTCCGCGGCCGGTTCTGTCCGTTCCTGCCGTCCGTCCTTCCTTCCTTCCTTCAGTCCTTCCTTCTTGCCTTCCTTCGCTTCTTCCCGCTTTCCTGCCTCCTTCCCTTCCGTCCTTCCTTCCTCCTCCTCGCCGGCACGGCCTGCCTTCCGCCTTCCTGCCGCATTCCTGCCTTCCTTCCTTCCGTCACCTTCCTTCATTCTTTAGTAACGGCAGGACACAGTCATCCCGATAGCCGACAGGCCTTACAGGAATCCACTACTAAGACCGACACTATAGACCGAACTCAACACACACAAACTCCAGAGCTAGTATAAGACGGACAGAAAGTAAACACACACAAACACGCAAAGGAACAAAAGGCAGTCGATGCTAGGAAGCATGGCTGAAGGCGCAGACATACCTCCTATAAGCTGTTGGAAAGCTGGTCCGCTCAGTTGTACCTTCACAAGGGCAGTACCATCCTCCACCCAAGTCTCACTCTGATATGTACTATGAATGGTTGCTGCTATGAGAACCCTCACCGGCAGCGACGAGTGCGAGGCCTTTGCTAGTGCTGCCGGTATTTGGCTCAAGTACATGGCGGGGGGCAGACCATCAGACGATCGAGAGAAAGGACAGCTGTTGGTGCCAGAGCCCCCTCCTCCTTGGGCTGGGCTGGGATGGGGTGTATGGTGTGAGGGTGCATTGGACTGCGATAGGTATGCACCACCCATGGGCGTTTGGGGGGAAGTTCCTGCTGCCCCCCCGTCTCGGCCAAGCGTGGAGCCCTGCTGGGCAGTACTGGACCCTGCGCTAGATAGGGCCACTTTTGGGGGGCGTCCTTGTGGACTGGGCCCAGCCCTAGCTAGCGCCAGATTGGTGTCTATGCTCTGTTCCAAACTAGGATTCAATTTGGGGAATGATAGCCCTAGCCTGGTTGACCCAGTGGCTGAGGTGGCAGAGAGTCTGGCCAGCTTGGCAGCAGGCCCATCCGGATCTGGCTTGATCTTGGGAGGAGGCATATCGGGATCTAGCTTGATCTTGGGGGCAGGCCAATCAGGATCTGGAGTGATCTTGGGGGCAGGCCAATCAGGATCTGGAGTGATCTTGGGGGCAGGCCAATCGGGATCTGGAGTGATCCTGGCAGCAGGCCCATCTGGATCTGGCTTGATCTTGGGGGCAAGCCCATCCAGATCTGGAGTGATCCTGGCGGCAGGCCTATCTGGATCTGGCTTGATCTTGGCGGCAGGCCCGTCCGGATCTGGCTTGATATTTGGCATGATTTTCACGTCCTCTTCTTCATCATCAGAAATGAGATTAATCATGTCGTCCTCTGGGGGCACAGATTTGGGCAAGGCCCCCCCCGCATGATGTGAGTTGACACCGAAACCGGTTCCAGGCACAGAATGGGATGCTTCCGTAGCTGGGAGGCCCCCCAGCTGACTTGGCACAGGGTCAGGGTCAGGGACAGGCTGTAGCTGAGACTGATTCAAACGTCGACGGGAGAGTCGCCCCAGGGGAACTGTACTGCCTGCAGGGGGGGCGGGGGCAGACGGGTGTACTGCTGCTATATGGGGGTTAGATTCACGCTCCGTGTTGTTGTCCAAGGCCACGTTGACAGCACAGGAGGGCAGGGGGTCCCTGTGGGCTTGCCTCCTCTCCTGTCCCAGGGACCCCTCGTCGTGCACGCGGCTAGCTGGCCCTTGGCCCAGGGGGGCCCGATGATAGGGTGGGAGGTTTTCGTCTTCTGGGGGGCCTGCCTCTGAACCAGCGTGGGGTGGAGGGCTTGTGGAGGTTGACGCGCGGGGAAATGCAGTAGGGACGTTATGTGATGGGGGGGAGTGCCTTGGTGGTGGTGTTAGCTGGCGGCTGGGATGTGATGAGGGGGAGTGCTCAGGTGGCGGTGCTAGCTGGCGGCTGGTATGCTGGGGAAGGGCACCAAAGGCCAGGTTAGAAGAGGGTTGAAGGTCAGTTCTGGCTTGCTCTACTGTGAATCGGCCTGAACCCCCAGGCCCCCCTTGGACCGGGTCAGCTCTGGCTTGCTCTGCTGTGAATCGGCCTGACCCTTCAGCCCCCCCTTGGACCGGGTCAGCTCTGGCTTGCTCTGCTGTAAATCGGCCTGAACCCCCAGGCCCTCCTTGGCCAGGATCAGGCCCCCCTTGGACCGGGCCGGGCCCCCTAAATTGAACCTGTGCACCCGCCGCTCGGATTGGAGACCACAGGTTGCGCTCCTCTTCTTCGTGCATCAACATTTCCTGCTGCTCATCATACTCATTCTCATCTAGCCCCCAGTCAGGCGAGGGGGGCCCGGGGGGGCCTGTCAGGTCTATAGACGGCCCGGGGGGGCTAGTTAGGTCTAAGGACGGCCCGGGGGGGCCTGTCAGGTCTACAGGGGGCGGTGGCCGAGGAGCTCCATATTGGGCGGGGGGCCTAGGCCAGCCAGCTTCAGACCCCCAGGGTCCTTGCTCATGCCGGTGGTAGCTGGTAGGGGGCCCCATTGAGCTGAGGGAGGGGGGAACCCCTTGGGGTGTGCCTACCCCACGGGAGGTGCTAGCTGTCTGCTGTCGCATGTGGGTCTGGTAGAGGGGTATGGGCCCCTCCTCATTTGGGCCTGACCCCCTATCCGAAGTACCTGCCGGTGCAGACCTGGAGTGAGCTGCCTCTCTCTGAGGGGGTGGATAAGGGGGGCCTTGGGAGGGACCCGCCTCTCTTTGAGCGGGTGGATAAGGGGGACCTGGGGGGGGGCGCAGCCCTCCCAAGGGGGGCCCAGTCATTGGTTGGGGCAGTGGTGGCTGTAGCTGGGATTTGGCCTTGCTCAGGCCAGGCTGCTGCACGCGCCTCGGAATAAATGTCACGTGGGCCATCATCCCGATCGCCCCTATGTGGCAGGGGTGGTGTTGTGGGTGGGTGTGTGTGGTGTGTTGTGTGTGTGTGTGTGTGTGTGTGGGGGGGGGGGGGGTGGGGGGGGGGGGGGGGGGGGGGGGTGGGGGGGGGGGGGGGTTGGTGTGGGGGGGGTGGGGGGGGGGGGGGGGGGGGTGGGGGGGTGGTGTTGTTTTTTTGTGTTTTTTTTGTTTTTTATTGTTTCGTCTTTTCTTTTTTTTGCCGTGGGGGTGTGGGCTTTTTTCGTTTGTGTTTGTGTGTGTTTGTGTGCTCTTTTGCCAGGCTCCAGGCTTTGTTTCGTCAGTCTTACCAGTAGGGACCGCATATCACATGCCAAAGAAACCCAGGGTGAGTAAATGATTCACATGATTCATTCAAACTGCATCATATGATAACTGGTATACACATGGTAACTTTAGCGCTATTCGAACTGCCAGGCATCATATGAATGTCATCACCGGGGTGCCACCAGGGGTATCTTTTTGGCGAAGCCCTCCCTTTCTGGGGCGGGAGCACCCCAGGGTTACCCATTTGTCCGTCCATCCACCATCCGCCATCCGTCTGACCGGTGAGGAAGCCCACACGTCTCCAACGGTCCTCCTAATACTAACTCAACTCAGCTTCCGTTGGCACAACGCCTGTCGGACTCCCTCGCGTATCTCTCCGCCATTTTTAAAAGCGTCGGAGGCGACGCTCTGCAATCGAACTTGTCCGGAATATATTCCGATCGGAATACGAGACCCCGTTTTGGCTTAAATTGCCGGAATAAGAAAACTAACTAGAAAAGCTTTCTTTGTTTTACTGAAATTGACTAAAAAATACCCAAATCGACCCAATCGGAATAAGGATCCCGTTTTGGTAGGAAAAAAGGGAGGGGGAAAATAAAAAGGAACAAGATTTCCTCTTATTGATTTGAAAACAATATCCCTGGTGCAAACATGAAGCACCCGATGCTTCTCAACCAACTCCACATCCCATCCCAACCCCACTACATATCTTAACAACAATATGTACCCCCCCCTCCCCCCCCCCCCTACCACCTACCCACCCACCCGTACCACCTGCCACCATCTACCACCTCCCCTCCCCTCCCCCAACCAACTGCCACCACCTACCAGCTAGTCGGTTACAACACGCAACAGCTCTCTTTCTAGACTCCTCCAAGTACTCAACATGACCCCAATCAGAACCCTACCACCTACACACGCACCGGAACCACCTATCCACCCATACCTTTCCCTGCCCACCCTATTTAACCAGTATATCACATAGACCCAAACCCACCTCCAACACCTACCCACCTACCAAACCACCCCCCACCCCTACCACCTACACACCCACCCCTACCACCCACACCACCACCTACCCCCCCACCCCCCACCCCTCCTACCACCTACACACCCACCCCTACACCCCACACAACTACCCCCCCCACCCCTACCACTACAACCCAACCCCTAACCACACCCACACCATCCACACCCCTACCACAACCCCAACCACCCCCTACCACCGTATCCACCGGCACCCCTACCACCCCACCACCTCGCCCCCCCACCACCCTACCACCTCTACCCCCCACCCCATACCAGACCCACTACAACCCCTCCCACCATCAACCCCTACCACCCAACCCTCCACCCACACCACCTCCCCCCGCCCACCCCTACCACCCACCTGCACCCCCTAACCCCCCCCCCACCCCTACCACCTATACACCCACCCCTACCACCCCCCCCCTCGCCCCCCCCAACCGCCATCCCAACCCACCAAAACCACACAGATACCCCCCCACCCCAATACCAGCGCCCCCACCACCCCCCCCGCCGCCCCCCCGCCCCCACCTCCCCAACCGCCCCCTTCTACCCGACCACCCCCCCCGCACCCCCCCCTCCCACCCCCACCACCTATACACCCCCCAGGCACCCCCCCCCCCCCCCCTACACAGACAGATCCCCACCCACCCTACAACCCCCGCCCCCTCCCCCCGCGCACCCGCCCCTTCCCCGCATCCCCGCACCCCCGCCGCCGCCCCTCACGCCGACCCACCCACCCCCTAACCCCGCCCAACCCGATCCTCCCACCTCGCCCACCCACACCGGGCCTACCCCCCCCAACCCCCTCCCCCCCCCCCAGACACTCACCACCTATCCGACCCCCACCCCTCTCCCAACAACCCGCCCCCCCACTCACCCACCCGTCCCCCCAAACCTCCCCACTCTCCCCACCCACGATCCCTCCCCCCCCACAGAAAAAAAGAGGACCACCGTACCCAACCCCCCACCCCCCCCCCCATCCCACCCGGCCAACCCCTACCCACCCAGCCCCACCCCCACTCCCCGGCTCACTAACCACCCCCTTCCCCCTCCCCACCGCACGGGCCACTACCACCCCCCCCCACGCTCCCCCCCATTAGCCACCGCCTCCCAACGCCACTCCACCGCCCCCGGGGCAGGGGCCCCCCCTCCACCCCCCCTACCCCTACCCCCCCCCCCCTACCCTGACCTACCCCCCCCAACCCCTCCGCACCACCCAGCCCCCTCCCCTACAAAAGCGCCCACGGCACCCCTACCACCCTATACACCACCCACCCCTCCCCCCCAGCAAAGCACCTACCCCCCACCACAAGGGAGAAAAAAAAGCCCCCCCCCCACTCGACCACCCCCCGTGACCCCCCCCCCCAAAAACGCCACTACCGCTCCAACCCCCCCCCCCCTACACCCGCCCGGTCACCAAAAACCCTCCCCGACCTCCCACCCCCGCCCTAACCCCCCCCGCCCCCCTCCCCAAGCACTCCGACTCCTCCCACCAAATCACAAAAGGTCCACCCCCCACCCCTCCCTCCCCCCCCGCACGCCACCCACCGTACCACCGACACACCCACACCGACACAACAGCCACCGACCCGCCACACCCCGACCATCGCTACACCCACGCCGACCCCCCACACCACCGACCGCCCGCCACCCCGACACCGACCACCCACCCCTACCACCTCACACCACCTACCACCCCACCCTGCACCTACACCCCACCCGACCACGCAACCACCTACCCCCCCACCCCTACCACCTACACACCCACCCCGACCACCACAAACCGGACCCCCCCACCCGACAACCGACAACCCACCCCTACACCCACACAACGACCCCCCCCACCCCGACCACCGAGACAACCACCGACCCCCCCAACACACCACCCCCACCCCGACCACCGACCCTCCCAGCCCGACAGCACCACACCACGCGACCTCCCCACCCCGACCACCGAGACACTCACCCGAGCCAGCCCCACACCAAGACCCCGCCACCCCTACCACGACACAACCCACCCGACACCGCACCCACCCACACAAACCCACGCCAACCACCCACACAGCCGCCTACACACCCACCCACTCCACCCAACCGACCCACACCACCGACCCACCCACCCACCCACTCAACCCACCCACACACCGACCACCCACCCACACCACTACCCACCCACCCACACCACGAGGCCCACACAAACCCACGCAAACCAGCCACCAGCAAGCCCACCTCCACCCACCACAGCAAACCACACCACCGACCACCACGCACCCACACACCACCGACCCAACGCACGGCACCCCCCACCCTACCCCACCGACCCACCCACGCCACAAACCCACCCGCACCAACCGACCCCCACGCCACCACCACCAACATCCAACGACCCACACACCAAAGCCACCCACCCACCACCCACCCACTCACCCACCCACACACCGACCCAACAGGCACCACCCACCGACCCTAACCACTCCACCCACAACCAGCACACCTACCCACACTGCCACCCACCCCACCCACAATACAATTCACCCCGACCTACCGCTCAAACCACTCACATAACTTCAACAACCCCAACCGACCACCACCCAAGCACCCACCCACGACCACCGACCCAACCACGCCACCCACCCACGTTCGCACCGGGCGACCAACCACCACCCACCAACCACCCACACCACGACCCACCCAACCACCCCACCAACGACCCATCCCACCAACCACCCACACCACCGACCACCACGCCACGCCACCCACCCACACCCACCGACAACCCCCTCCACCCACCCACCCACACCACCGACCCGACCCGCACCCTCCTTAAACCCACCCAACACCGACCCACCACGCCACCACCCTACCACCCACCCACAGCCACCGACCCAACACACGCCACCCACGCACCCCACACACCGACCCACCACGCCACCCACCCACCCACCCACACCACCGACCACCCACGCCAGACCCACCACCAACACCACCGACCCACCCACGCCTACCACCCACTCTACGCCAACCGACCCACCACCCCCACTCCCCACCCACCAGCCACCACCACCGACACACCACCCAACCACCCACCACACCACCCACCGACCCACCCACTCCAACCACCCCCACCTCACACCACCGACCAACCCACGCCACCACCCACCCACACCACCTACCCACCCACACCACCAACCACCCAGAACCACTACCCACCTACTCCACCCACCACCCACACCACCTAACCCACCCTCCACCCAACCCAACCCACACCACTTACCCACCACTACACCCACCCACCCCACACCCACGACCCACCCACGTCCACCCACACACCACCCACCCAACGACGCACCCACACACACCCCCGACCACACCACCCACCCACGCGCACCACCACCCACACACCGATCACACGCAACCACCAACCTCACACACCGACCCACGCCACCCACACCCACCAACCAACCCACCCACGCCACCCAGCTACACCACCGACCACACCCCACGCCACCCACCAACACCACGAGCCCACCCACCACGCCACCACCCAATACCACCTATACAACCCACCCACAGCCCACCAACAACACCACCGACCACCCACCACGCAACTACACCACACCACCTACACCACCCCCGCACTCCACCCACACACGACCCACCCACGCCAACCCACCCACCCCACCCGACACCACCGACCACCCCCACACCACCCGACCAAACCACCCAAGCCACCCACCCCACCCACATCAACCTCCCACCCACCAACTCACACACCACCCACATCACTTTAATCCACCACCCACCCACCCCACACCACCTACCCACCCCCCACCCATCCACACACCGACCCACCCCCCCACTCCACATCCACACTCCACCACACCACCTCCCACCCACCCACATCCACCCAACCCTACCACCTACCTACCCAACCCACCACCCACCACCACCTACCCACCCACCCCTGCCACCGCATCAAAGCTTCAGGGACTTACCAGCTGTTGGTTCCTACACACAACTGTACCACCCACCCACACCACCTGCCACCACCTACCCACCCAACTATACCACCTACCCACGATCTATCCCTACCTATCCACCCATTCCCATCCCTACCTACCTATGTTAACCACATATATCTACCCACCCACCCACCCACCCACCCACCCCTACCACCTACACACCCACCCCTACCACCTGCCACCACCTACGCACCTACCCCCCCCACACACACACCTACCACCTGCCACCATCTATGCACCCCCCCCACCCACCCACCCACCCACCCACCCTACCACCTGCCACCACCTACGCACCTCTCCCCCCCACACACACCTACCACCTGCCACCACATACGCGCCCCCCCCCCCCCCCACACCCACACCCACACACCCACACACACCCTACCACCTGCCACCACCTACCAGCTGGTTGATTCCAACATGCAACAGCTCTCTTCCTAGCCTCCTCCATGTGCCCTACATGTCCTCCTAGTAAGGCGGTGTTGTGGCTGTGGAGCAAGAGGATTCCACGCCGCACCTCCACATTGTGTATGACCAGCTGGAGGGGGGAGGGGGGTGGGAGGGGGTTGGGGAGGGTGGGGGGTAGTGGGAATGGGGGAGGGGAGGGCAATTAGGGGGAAGTTTTTGTTTGTGAATAGCCCATGGAGAAGCTGGAAGTTTGTAAACATGTTACACAATATTGGTTTTGTGGCAGTGGAGCAAGAAGATTCCACTCCACACCTTGACATTGTGTGCGACCAGCTGAAGGGGCGAGGGGAAAGGTGATTATGGGACAGCTTTTATCGGAGGATTCAGTTTAAAAGGTTGTGTTGTGGCTGTGGAGAAAGAGGATTCCCCGCCGCAACTCCACATTGTGTATGACCGGCTGGAGGGAAGGGGAGGAGGGAAGGGGTGGAGGGAAGGGGAGGAGCGAAGGGGTGGAGGGAAGGGGAGGAGGGAAGGGAGGGGGGAAGGAAAGGGGAGGGAGAAAGGAGGGGGGTAGGGGGAGGGACAGCTTTAATTGTTTGTGGGATGCGTCACAAATTGAGCGACTTGGCGCGACGCTGGTGTTGTGGCTGTGGAGCATAAGGATTCCTTGCCGCACCTTGACCTTGTGTATTACGAGCTGGAGGGTGAGGGGTGTGTGTGTGTGGGGGGGGAGGGAGGGTGGGTGGGTGGGTGGGTGTGGGTGGGTGTGGGGGGGGTGAGTGTGGGGTGGGTCTGGGGGGGGGGGGGGGGGGGGGGTTGTGTGTGGGGGGGGGGGGGTAGAGTAAAAGGGGGAGGGGAGGGCAATTAGGGGGAAGGTTTTGTTTGTGAATAGCCCATGGAGAGGCTGGAAGTTCGTAAACATGTAACACAATATTTGTGTTATGGCTGTAGAGCAAGGGGATTCCACGCCGCAGCTCGACATTGTGTGTGACGAGCTTGAGTGTGAGGGGAGGGTGAAGGGAGGGGGGAGGGCAAGGGTGAGGGAGAAAGGATGGGGGTAGGGTGAGGGGAAGTTTTATTGTTTGTGCGACGCGTCATAAAATTAAGGGACTTAATGCGACGCCGGTGTTGTGGCTGTGGAACAAGAGGATTCCACGTCGCACATCGACACTTTGTGCGACCAGCCGACTGGATGAGGGGAAAGGTAATTATGGGACAGGTTTTGTCCGAGGATTCAGTTTGAATGGTTGTGTTGTGGCTGTGGAGCAAGGGGATTCATCGCCGCACCTCGACATTGTGTACGATGAGCTGAAGGGGTAAGGGGAAAGGTGATTATGGGACAGGTTTTGTTAAAGGATTCAGTTTGAATGGTTGTGCTGTGGCTGTGGAGCAAGGGGACTCCACGCAGCACCTCGACCTTGTGTATGAACACCTGGGGGCTGAGGGGAGGGTGAAGGGAGGGGGGAAGGCAAGGGTGAGGGAGGAAGGAGGGGGGTAGGGGAAGGGGCAGTTTTGTTTGTTTGTGGGATGCGCCACAAATTGAGCGACTCCGTGTGACGCCGGTGTTGTGGCTGTGGAACATGAGGATTCCAGTATTCCACGCCGCACCTCGACATTGTGTATGGCCAGCTGAAGGAGTGAGGGGAAAGGGAGGGGTGAGGGGAGGGGGGGGGGGGAGGTCAAGGGAGAGGGAGAAAGGAGGGGGGGAGGGGGAGGGTCAGCTTTTCTGTTTGTGCGACGCGTCACAAATTGAGCAACTCAGTGCGACGCCGGTGTTGTGGCTGTGGAGCACGGGGATTCCAGTATCCCACGCCGCACCTCGACCTTGTGTATGACCAGCTGAAGGGGTGAGGGGAAAGGTGATGGGGGAAAAGTTTTGACCGAGGCTTCAGTTTGAATGGTTGTGTTGTGGCTGTGGAGATGGGGGATTCCACGCCGCACCTTGGCATTGTGTATGACCAGCTGAAGGATTGAGGGGAGGGGGAGGGGTGAAGGGGAGGGAAGGGGAAAGAGGGGAGGGGGAAGAGGGAAGGGAGAGGTGAGGGGAAAGGGAGGGGTTAGGGGGAAGGAAGGGGTGAGAGGGTAGGAGGATGGATGGGGGGAAGGTAAGGGGAGAGTTGAGGGGGAAGGAGATTAGGAGAAAGGTTTTATTAAAGAACAACGGTTGAATACTTGAGGGCAAATATCATTGCAAAATATCATACCCCAAAACACGGGGAGTGACTGGCTGACCCCCCAGCAGTTTTTCCTTTTTTTTATGAAAGGAATTTCACCCCAGGAGGTGGGTCTCCCGACACAAACCAGCGGCATCGGGGATTCAGTTTGTTCTGTTACGGGGATATTATTTTCAAATCAAAAAGAGAAAATCTTATTCCTCTTTATTTTTCTCCTCCCTCTTTCCCTCCCAAAACAGGATCCATATTCCGATTTGGGTCGATTTGGGTCATTTTTAATCAATCTCAGTAAAAAAGAAAGATAGATATCCCTGCTCTGTTACGATCCTTCTACTAAACAAACTGTTCCACAGACATCCGCCGTTACTCCTTGCAATCAGCTTGCAATCAGCTTGCCCTCGCCAAGAGAACTTTCCAGTGGCCACGTCAGCCATATCCTTCACATCCGTCTCCCCACTCCCAACCCCTGTACACACCCATACCCCCACCCCACCCACCAGCAACACCACCCGCCACCACCTTCGGCCCGTGCCACGATAACTTCCCAGCATCCAAGCCAGCCACGTCCTTCACGTTCGCCTCACCCCTCCCCACCTCTGTACACACCCACACTCCACCCTGACCTTGCAATCAGCAACACAATCCCAGCTTGAGCTCCCAATTCTTCCATACTTAATAATAGGTGGCACCTGCCTGGCACATGTCTTTATCGATCCTTTTACTACAAGATGTCCTCGCAAACAAACGGACAACGCGGTGACCCTGGGGGCTCCCGCTCCGAATAAGGGGGGGACCGGCCAATAACTGATCCAAGAACATCCATCGTCACTCACCTTACAGCCAGCTTCACAATCCCAGCTTGAGCTCCCAATTCTTCCATACTCAATCATAGGGGGCACCTGCCTAGCACATGTCATGCTCAGTTACGATCCTTTTACTGAAATAAATTGATCCAAGGACATTCATCGTCACTGACCTTACAATCAGCTTCACAAATCCAGCTCAAGCTCCCAATTTTTCGGTGCTCAATAAAAGGTGGCACCTGCCTGGCTCAAATCAAAATTGTTTTACTAAAATACACTGATACAAGGCCGTTCACCGTTATTCACCTAACAACCAGCTTCACAATCCCGGCTCAAGCTCCAAATTTTAATAAACTCGATCATAGATGGCACCTGCCTGGCGCATGCCATGTGATGCTCTTTAATTATCCTTTTACTAAAATGCACTGATACGAGGCCGTCCACCATCACTCACCTTACATCCAGCAACACAGTCAAAGCTCAAGCTTCCAATTTTTCAATACTCAATAATAGATGGCGCCTGCCAGGCAAATTTCACGTGATGCTCTTTTGCAATCCTTTTACCTGCTTTTACTCAAATACACTGATCCACGGACATTTACACACGTCACTCACATGACATCCACTGTCACTCACCTTACAACCAGCTTCACAGTCCCAGCTCAAGCTTCCAATTTTTCGGTACTCAATGCCCATTACGTTTCGTGTTCCTGTGGACCAGGGCCAGTGTTAAATATGTTAAAATGTGAATCCAGGACCAGGGTCAGTGTTATATATATCAATATATTGATATAATAATATGTGAATCCAGGACCTACATTTTGTGTTCCTGTGGACCAGGGTCACTGTTAAATATATTAATATGTGAATCCAGGACCAGAGTCAGCGTTAAATATATTAATATGTGAATCCAGGACCAGGGTCAGCGTTAATATATTAATATGTGAATCCAGGACCTAGCATTGTACTGGACAAGCAGTACAACGGCAGGCTATTTGTTCCCCCAGCCGCGTTTCATATTTACTAAATTGCCAACTAGCAACAGCCACGCTTCACGTCAGTCCACCGTGTAAATCTCTCTCTATATCTATCTATCTATCTATCAATCTATATATCTATCTATCTATCTATCTATCTATCTATCTAGTGCCAATTAAATAACAGCGGCGAAACGAAATTTCAGTCACTCTGTGACGTAACGAAAGTTCAATCACTCTGTGACGTAACGAAAGTTCAATCACTCTATTGGATCAGGGTACTACATACCGCGCCTTATTGCATGCTAGCACGCAGATTTTGGAGCCTGACTGCGTGATTGAAGCAATTTTCTAAACCTTCTCTGCATGCAGCACGCAGATTTTGGAGCCTGACTGCGTGACTGAAGCAATTTTCTAAACCTTCTCTGCATGCAGCACGCAGATTTTCTGCCTACCATTGCATTCTGGGCCTGAAATAGCCTGAAATTCCCTGACATAAAAAAACAATATTCTGTCAAGTTATACCGCCATACTCTGTAACGCCTTAACGCCATACCGCTATGCAAAAAACTGAAATAGCCTGAAACAACCGGGGAAGAAAAAATGCCAAGCTATACCATGCCGCCATACTTGATTGTTATCTGTTACAGATGCTAATTGAGTATGGCTGTATGGTGGCATGGTATAGTTTGGCAGGAGGAAGAAAGGACATCACTTGGGCAGTACTTCTTCACCTACCCACCCACATACCTCCACCCCACCCCCCCATACACATGGACAGTACTTATACACCTACCTCCACCACAACCACCACCAGACCAAAGGACATCACTAGGACTGTGGATTAAGCCAGCAGGTCTTCGTACTACCGATGCATTCTGGGCCTGAAATGGCCTGAAATAACCTGAAATAAAATAATAAAAATCCAGTCGAGCTATCCCGCCATACTCGATACCACCATACCGCTATATGCCGCCATACTTGATTGTTATCTGTTACAGATGACAATCGAGGATGGCGGCATGGTATAGCTTGACAAGAGGAAGAAAGGACATCATTTTGACTGAGGATAAAGCCAGCAGATTTTCAGGCTACCGTTACATTCTGGGCCTGAAATAGCCTAACATAACCTGGACGACAAAAAAATGTCAAGCTATCCCATGCTGCCATACTCAATTGTTATCTGTTACAGATGGCAATCGAGTATGGTGGCATGGCATAGCTTGGCAGGAAGAAGAAAGGACATCACTTGGACACCTCATGTACTTCTTCACCTACCCACCCACATATCCCCCCCCCACACACACACAAACACACAAACACATGGACAGTACTTACATACACCTACCTCCACCACAACCACCACCAGACCACACACACAAATGAAGACTTACATCTGGGTCAAAGCCACAGTCTAAACCCTAAACCTTTGAATCAAAACCTGAACCACTAAACCCTTATTAGATTGGTATTAATAAAGAATGAAAAACTGTTTTCATACTTTATTGGTATTAATATAAGGATTGAACCTTATTAGATTAGTATTACTTAAGAATGAAAACAGTACAAGTACAAATTTAATATGAATAAATATGACTGTATGAGCTCAATCATTATATTAATATTAATAAAGTATGAAAACAGTTTTAATGTGGATATTGTATGACTATATGAGCTCAATCCTTATATAAATATTAATAAAGTATTAACCGGTTTTTATGTGAATAAATATGACTATACGAGCTCAATCATTATATTAATATTAATAAAGTATGAAAACAGTTTTAATGTGGATATAATATAACTATATGATTATATTAATATTAGTAAAGTATGAAAACAGTTTTAATGTGGATATAATATAACTATATGAGCTCAATCCTTATATTAATATTAAGAAAGTATAAAAACAATTTTATTGTGGATATAATATGACTATATGAGCTCAATCCTTATATTAATATTAATAAACAATGGAAACAGTATTAATATTAATATAATATAACTATACGAGCACAATCCTTATCATCAGTCAAGTTCAGCTTCAGGCAGCGGCTGGATTATCGTACACGTAAATATGAAAACAATACTAATATTAATACAATATTACAATATTAATGATATTTTATAATATTAAAATGAATACAATATGAGCACAATCCTTACCATCAGTCAAGTTCAGCTTCAGGCAGCGGCTGGATTATCGTACATGTAAATATGAAAACAATACTAATATTAATATAATATTAAAATATTAATGTTATTTTATAATATTCATATGGATACAATATGAGCTCAATCCTTACCATCAGTCAAGTTCAGCTTCAGACAGCGGCTAGAGTCTGCTCCCCCGGAATACCTACAGCATCCGTTTCAGGGGAGGTGAAATGTCAGGACAGGCGTGCATCTTAAGAGTGGTATGTATTTTTTAAGGTGTGCATTTCAGGGGAGATTAAATTAAAGGACAGGCGTGTTTCTTAGGAGTGGTAGGGTGTGTCTTAGAAGCAGTTTGCACCTGCAGCATCCGTTTCAGGGGAGGTGAAATGTCAGGACAGGCGTGCATCTTAAGAGTGGTATGTATCCTTCAAGGTGTGCATTTCAGGGGAGATTAAATTAAAGGACAGGCGTGTTTCTTAGGAGTGGTAGGGTGTGTCTTAGAAGCAGTTTGCACCTGCAGCATCCGTTACAGGGGAGGTGAAATGTCAGGACAGGCGTGCATCTTAGGAGGGGTGTGTGTCCATTAAGGTGTGCATTTCAGGGGAGATTAAATTAGAGGACAGGCGTGTTTCTTAGGAGTGGTGTGTGTCTTGGAAGTAGTTTGCACCTGCAGCATCCGTTACAGGGGAGGTCAGATGTCAGGACAGGCGTGTTTCTTAGGGGGGGGGGGGGTGGGGGGGGGGGGGGTGGGGGGGGGGTGGGTAGGAGTAGTTTGCACCTGCAGCATCCGTTACAGGGGAGGTGAACTGTCAAGACAGGCGTGTATCTTAGGAGGGGTGCGTGTTTTAGGAGTAGTTTGAACCTGCAGCATACATTTCAGAAGAAGTGAAATGTCAGGACAGGCGTGCATCTTTAGAGTATTGTGCATCTCAGGAGTGGTGTGTATCCCCCTAAGGTTTGCACTTCAAGGGAGATCAAAAAAAAGGTAATGATAACGCCTGGTGGGGCGTAATGTTAAGGGAGCCCGGCGTACGCGGGTGGGGAGCGGTCTCCTACCTCAACTGGACAAGCTACCATCCAGGTTAACGATGACCTGAAGGGAGATTAAACAAAGGAGTGGCGTGTGTCTTTGGAGTAGTGTGCACCTGCACCATCCATTTCAGAGGAGGTGAAAGTTCAGGACAGGCGTGTTTCTTAGGAGTGGTGTGTATCCCCTAAGGTAAGCACTTCAAGGGAGACTAAATTATAGGAGTGGCGTGTGTCTTCGGAGTAGTGTGCACCTGCACCATCCATTTCAGAGGAGGTGAAAGTTCAGGACAGGCGTGTTTCTTAGGAGTGGTGTGTATCCCGTTAGGTGTGCACTTCAAGGGAGACTAAATTATAGGAGTGGCGTGTGTCTTAAGAGTAGTGTGATACATGAATACATGGTTACCAGTCTCGTGCAACAAGATGCATGTTCACAACTCCACCCACTTGCAAAGTGAATCTATTGCCTGCCCCTTACTAATATACACGCCTTGTACATGAGTACCAATCACGTGCAACAAGATGCATGTTCACAACTCCACCCACTAGCAAAGTGAATATAAATATATTGCCTGCCCCGTACGAATAAACACGCCTTGTATATGAGTACCAGTCCCGCGCAACAAGATGCATGCTCACAACTCCACCCACTTACAAAGCGACTCTATTGCCTGCCCCTTACTAATATGCACGCCTTGTATATAAGTACCAGTCCTGTGCAACAAGATGCATGTTCACAACTCCACCGACTTGCAAAGCGACTCTATTGCCTGCCCCTTACTAATATACACGCCGCATACATGATTACCTGTCTCGTGCAACAACATGCATGTTCACAACTCCACCCACTTACAAAGTGAATAAATTGCCTGCCCCTTACTAATATTCACGCCTTGTATATGATTGCCTGTCTCATGCAACAACATGCATGTTAACAACTCCATCCACTTGCAGCGCAAATATATTGCCTGCCCCTTGCTAATATACACGCCGCAAACATTAGTACCTGTCACGTGCAGCAGCATGCATGTTCACAACTTCATCCACTTGCAAAGCAATTTGCCGCTGAGCACCTGCTTGTGCATTGACTGGGGGTGGGGTGGGGGGTAGGGGGGGATGTGATGTGAGGGAGAGGAGAGGGAGGGAGGGGAGGGGAGGGGAGGGGAGGGGAGGGGAGGGGAGGGGAGGGGAGGGGAGGGGAGGGGGGGGACGGGGGGGGGGGGGGGGGGGGGCATGCTAGGTGAGGTGAGGGGGGAGGGGATTGGGGAGACCCAGCGTTGAGTGAGGTTTGTGTGAGGTTAGGAGGTTGGGGTGGGGTTATTGGGGTATATTTTTTGTTTTGGGGCTACGCGTTGCAGCTTCTAGGCAGCTCCTTTGACACATCTTTCGGCTAGACCTGCAGAAGAGGCAGGTGAGGGGAAACCCTAAATCCTGAAGGTGCAGGTGGGGCAGAGTAAGGGGCAGGTGGGGCAGGTGAGGGGCGACCCTAAACCCCTAAGGGGCAGGTTAGGCGTGGTTTTTTGGCGGAGCCCCCTCTTCAAGGGGGCGGGAGCCCCCATGTTTACCCATTTGTCCGTCTGTCCGACCGAAAAACTTGAAGCCCGACACGTCAGCCAACGGTCGTGTAATTAACTCGCTTCGGTCAGCTCCATCGTTGCCACCTTTCATTCCGTTGCCAACACACTCCGCCAATTTTCCGCGTCGCTTGCGACGCTGCATAGGAGTTGTTTGTTCTGGGAAAGATGATGTGATCCGTTACTGCTTAGTATGGTGGCACCATATATCATGGTGTCCATGTGACTGTACCGCAGTACATTTGCATATGCAGAACATAAATGGCACCGTGATACATTTGCATATGCAGAACAATACACGGCACCGCAGTACAGTTGCACATGCAGAACAATAAACGGCACCGCAATACATTTGCATATGCATAACAATAAACAGTACCGCAGTGCATCTGCATATGCAGAACAATACACAATACAGCAGTACATTTGCATATGCAGAACAATACACAGTGCCGCAGTACAGTTGCACATGCAGAACAATTAACAGTACCGCAGTACATTTGCATATGCAGAACAATACACAGTACCGCAGTACATCTGCAAATGCAGAACAATACACAACACCGCAGTACATTTGCATATGCAGAACAATACACAGTACCGCAGTACATCTGCAAATGCAGAACAATACACAATACCGCAGTACATCTGCATATGCAGAGCAATACACAAGACCGCAGTATATTTTCATATGCAGAACAATACACAGAACCGCAGTACATTTGCATATTCAGAACAATACACAGTGAGCAGTGCAACATGAACCTAACAAAGATGAGTTGTACAGTAGCACATATTTATATTAATTATTAACAATAGTAGTTAATTGTACAGTAGCACATATTTATATTAATTATTAACAATAGTAGTTAATTGTACAGTAGCACATATTTATATTAATTATTAACAATAGTAGTTAATTGTACAGTAGCACATATTTATATTAATTATTAACAAAGATGAGTTGTACAGTAGCACATATTTATATTCTTAACCCACTGAGCTGCACTGAGTCATCATTTACATACAATATTCAATGATGCAATTTGTATGATATCATACTCGCCTTTGGTCAACATCATATGATATGCTGGGCCCTGACCATCATACATGGGTGCAAGGTGAGGATTAGTGAGTTGCAAGATCGGCTCATGTTGCTGCATGGCATGTCTCCCATGCACTCAATGCTTGTAATGCTTTTACTGCTGCCCATCTTCCATTCCCTACCCCGTTCCACCAACACACACCGCCCGTTCACCAGCGCCATCACCCCGCACCACCCCACGACCCCCCTCCTCACACCCCCACTTCAACCCATGCCCCCACCCACCACAACCCTGCTCCAACCTCACTCCTGCCCCCAACCCCCCTACCCCGTAAGGCCCTCTCCCGCCCACTCCCCCTTCCCAGCACCGTCCCTCCCCCCACCCCCCCATTTCTTTAATGCCTCCATCTTTATCTTCCATTCCTCCATGGCATCTATAAATGCTCCATGGCATCTAGGAAATGCGTCCAGCATCTAGAATGCCTCCAAGGCATCCATATATATATAAAATGCGTCCATGCATCTATGAAATGCGTCCATGCATCTATGAAATGCATCCAAGCATCCATATATATATAAAATGCGTCCATGCATCTATGAAATGTGTCCATGCCTCAATGAAATACGTCCATGCATCCATATGTCTATGTAATGTGTCCATGCATCTATGAAATGCATCCATATATCTATGAACTGAATCCATGCATCTATGAAATTCGTCCATGCATCCATATATCTATGAAATACATCCGTGCATCTATGAAATGCGCCCATGCATCCATATATCTATGAAATACAGCCATGCATCTATGAAATGCGTCCATGCATCCATATATCTATGAAATACATCCATGCATCTATGAAATGCGTCCATGCATCCATATATCTATGAAATACATCCATGCATATATGAAAAGCGTCCATGCATCCATATATCTATGAAATACATCCATGCATATATGAAAAGCGTCCATGCATCCGGATGCATCCATATATATATGCAATGCATCCATGCATCTATGAAATGGGTCCATGGATCTATGAAATGCGTCCATGCACCCATATATCTATGAAATACATCCATGCATCTATGAAATACGTCCATGCATCCATATATCTATGAAATACATCCATGCATCTATGAAAAGCGTCCATGCATCCGGATGCATCCATATATATATGCAATGCATCCATGCATCTATGAAATGGGTCCATGGATCTATGAAATGCATCCATGTATCTATGAAATGCGTCCATGCATCCATATATATCTGAAATGCATCCATGCATCTATGACGAGATTTGAAATCGGGTCATTGTTGGATTCAACCAAAGAAGCACTGTGTTGAGTGTCGCTTAACATGGTCCTTAAGTCCATATTTTTGACTTAGGGAGTGGTTCTTAAGTCTATATTATGGGCGTAGGGAGTGGTCCTTGAGTGCATATTCTGCACTTAGCGAGTACTCCTTCAACTAAGCAACTACCTTCTAAGTTGAGTTTCTCAACTTAGGAACTACCTTAAGATTCTCAACTTAGCAACTACTCTTTTAAGTTGAGATTCTCAATTTAGGAACTTTCGTCTCCCTGTAATCAAGACATTTCCGTGTCAAGGCACTTATTTATAACCAGATAAGTCCCTTATAACAAAGAAATTCTCATGTATGGAGTACTAAGTTGAGATTCTCTATTACCCGATAAGTACCTTATTTCAAAGAAATTCTCATTTATGGACTACTTAGTTGAGATTCTCTATCACCCGATAAGTACCTTATAACAAATAAATTCTCACTTATGGTGTACTAAGTTGAGATTCTCTATTACCAGAAAAATACCTTCAAACAAGGAAATTCTCATTTATGGGGTACTGAGTTGAGATTCTCAACTTAGCAACTACTCTCCTAAATTGAGATTATCAATTTAGGAACTACCTTCTAAAGTCAGATTCTCAACTTAGCAACTACCCCTTAGTCCATATTCAGGACCTCCTAAGGAAAGGATTTACCACTTAAGTGAGTGCCAGGTAAGCCTGTACCGTAATAAGATATGAAACAGATATGTGTTGTTAATGTGGAATCAGTGTCGTGTATCGATACTTGACGTTGTTACGATTGGATACTATGAGTTCGACAATGTAAGAAATCGATTCGCACCAATGTCAGAAATTGATTCCTGCAAATGCATCGACGCAAAGATACCTGGATATCCGGTGGCAGGCAAGGTTGGCCACAAGCATGCAAATCGCAAAGCAGGAATTGCGAAAAGGTGGCATCGACGACTCGGTGGAGGGGCCAAGTAGGAAAATCTGCATGTTCGGACCCGAGCCAGCTCATGCATGAGTCCACCCAGTCCGAGCCAACATGCACAGATAGTTGTTGGCGCAGCTGATCGGCCACTTGATCAGGAGAAGGCGGCATTTTAGCTCATGGAAGGGAAGATTGCTACAAGGGAGGCGTCGCATGCGCCAGGATAATCGAGATGAAATGGTCCTCGGGTCAGTCAGGTTCGAATATTCAAAAGCGCAAGCCTCCAGGTTGATCGATATCTCTGGTATCGTACTACTCCGTAGTACCATTCGCGAGACCGATCAACCTGGAGGCTTGCGCCTGCGCATGCTGCATTTATATAAGGTGGTGGGGTCGCCCCCGGGGTCGCCTGCTCGTCCTTCGGCTTCGGCTTCGGCTTCGGCTTCGGCTTCGGCTTCGGCTTCGGCTTCGGCTTCGGCTTCGGCTTCGGCTTCGGCTTCGGCTTCGGCTTCGGCTTCGGTTTCGGCTTCGGCTTCGGCTTCGGCTTGGCTGACATCTCCAGGTGCTTTGTAATAAATATTTACAATCTAACTGTTGCATGTGGCATATAAGGAAGTCCCAAATGTCCCAAATGACTCAAGGAAGTCCTCAAGTCACTTGTTGGGACATTCTGTAACAAGGATGTTGCTGATTACAATTCCTGTAGGCAAGGACGAGATTAACAAATCTTGTCCACATAATCTGTAAATAAGGAAGTTCGTCAACACATAACCAAGGATGTTTGCTGATTACAATTTCTGTAAACAAGGATGTTTGCTGATTGTATGTATGTAACAGTCCAGGGGTACGCCAAATAGGCTAAAGGGACTTGCCCAACCGTACAGGAAGGGCTTAAAAAGAACAAGCACTGATGAATTGAGCCCCAAACAATCGTTTAACCGACGGGGGCTGATTGCAATTTCTGTAAAAAAGGATGTTTGCTGATTATAATTTCTGAAAACAAGGATTTCTTAATGATAGGAAATCCCACATGCAAGGAAATATTTTTACACATTATCCGTGAACAAGCCAATCCTTATTCGCTTGATCTGTGAACAGGGAAATGCTTATTCGCATAATGTGTGAACAGGGAAAGCACTATTCACGTAATCCGTGCTCAACAACTTACATCCTCACACAATCCTTGCACAAGTAATTGTCTTCTCACAGAATCCGTGAGTAAAAAAGCTTCCTCACAAAATCCGTCAGTAGGAAATTCCTTCCTCACAGAATCCGTGCGCAAGGAAATGTCTCCACACAGAATCCGTGCACAAGTAATGGTCTCATTACAGAATCCGTGCGGAAGAACTTTCATCCTCGCATAATCTGTATTATCTGTGTAGCTAATGTATGTCAATTATGTCAAAAAAATCAAAGGTTGTGGCCTCTAGCTTTTATGAAAGGATAGTTGGAAACTCCCATGGAAACGTGGCGGGGACTCATTTTGGTTGTGGTTGGGTGTGGTTGGGTGGGTGCATGTGCATCAGGGTACTACTAAGCGCGCGCGGCGAGCGCGGCCCGCGCTGCCTTTTTGAGCCCATCTGCGCGTTTCGCGCAGTTTTTATCAACCCCTGTGCGCGGAGCGCGCTGCTTTTTTGAATATCACAGCGCTTTCCTATTTTCACTCACTCAGAGGAAGCGCAGAAAAGCGCAGAAACCGCTGTCCCCACGTGCGCTTTCTCATTTTTTGAGTGTGAGTCATTGAGTGACTCAAGGGCTGGATTGCCCTCTGGGATTTAAATTGTGTGACAGCCAATGACCATCGGTTATCGCCATGGAAGCTGCCAGGTAGGGGGACTCTCAGACCGTCGAATTTGAACACTAACAGAAACAACCGAACAGACATCCTGATAGCTGAACCCGCCCATGCTGTCGCCATTTCGTCACTGCTCTAGTCTGATAGTCTCCTCCCCCCGCACCAAACGAAAGTTTGTTTGCTTCTGAATCGACCAGTCGAGTAGTCAAACCTGCCGAATTGCTGAAAACTTCAAGTTTCTAAAATACTCCTTTTCCCCTGTGCAGTCCTCCTCCCACTCCTCCTCCATCGCCTGCTGCTCCTCCTCGCTCCTCCTCCGCGCTCCTCCTCCTCTGGCCTCCCGTTCCACGTTCCTTGTTTGCACTCGCCTTTTGCTCATTTGCTCTCGTTCGTTGTTGCCCGCGAGGAATCGAACCGAGAAGGAAGCTGGATGAAGGGGTGAGACAGGCCGGGGCGCATGTGATGGCCGGCGGGTAGGGGGGGGGGGGGGCATGCGACCACGCTTTGCCTCTGCCTGGATGCTGTCTCCATAGTCGGCTTAACTGTCTTGTATACCGTGAACCGAGCGTCAGCCTATGCGATTCGACGCAGTTTCTCGAGTCGTTTCTGCCTACTACGCGCTATCCTAAACTCCTGATCCGATCGTTCCAGCCCTCTACTCCAGAGCGCAGAAAACAGCGCACAAAAAGCGCAGAAAAAAAATATCAGAAGAGTGAAGAAAGCGCAGTTTATTTTTTTGAGGAGCGCTTTTTTTCACCGCGCTGTAGTTTTGGGGGGCTGTGAGCTCACCGCGCAGTTTTATTTTGGAGCTGTGCGCTTAAGCGCTGGTCAATTTGGCCATAAGTAGTACCCTGATGTGCATGTGTGTGGTTGGGTGGACCCCCTGACCCCCACAGAGCACTAAGCCTGGATCCCGTTGTGTGTGTGTGTGTGTGTGGTTGGGTGGGTGCATGTGCATGTGTGTGGTTGGATGGACCCCCTGACCCCCACAGAGCACTAAGCCTGGATCCCGTTGGGTGTGTGTGTGGTTGGGTGGACCCCCTGACCCCCTCCGACCCTGAGCTGTATGAAGTACGTACCGAACTACCGATACGTGATTACGTGTGTATTTTGCAGTCCAGGGGTATGCCGAATAGGATAAAGGGACTTGCCCAGCCGTAATAGGCAGGGCTAATCAGGAAAGGCATTGTTGAACTTAACCCCAAACAATCTATCTACTGACGGGGGCACTGAATTCGTTCTACAAGGATGATTTAATTATACATTATGATTCTTTTCGCATGTGTATACAAAATAAATAATTAAAATAAGGTATTTCCACCTTCAAAGGAATCGGGATTCGTGACCAGCTTCATGCTGGAATATTTATCAACCAATTTAGGTTCAATTTTCAGTACTGGAAACACTTGTGCCACGCTGGCAGCAAAAAATCAACTGTTCGGTCCACTGGAAAGAACGCCCCTAGAGACATGCCAAAATAGTTGGGTGCCCTGGCGGGTCCACTGAAGGTCGGCCCCGGGGGTGGTGTAATGTTTGTCAAGCAACAGTGGCAGCCTCCTTGATGATAGATACACAAGCAGTTGCTTACTTATCCGTACAATTTATCATTGGGTGGGTGGGTGGGGGTGGGGGTGGGGGGTAAAGAATCAATATAGCATGGCATGGCAATATTATTCAACTTGGTGGCCTGTAAGGCTAACGAACTTAATAGCTCACTGACTTCCCGAAGTTCCGTGGAGGCAGGTGCAGCAACTCCCGAGGCTACAGTTGCTGCTGCGGAACCTGCAGGAACTAGTGCGAAAGAGCAGATTTCCTTGTCAAGCACAATGCGCTACGAGAGGCATGAAGAAGCGAATTTTTCAAGGGGAAATCGTAGGCATGCTCCAGGTCCCTAGATTGAGTCCACAGGACAGTAGAGAAACGACAAATGAAAATGCCGCGTCCACAGCCCGCAACCCTGAGATACGTTCGCGAAAAAGTGCCCTCCGAGGTAATCCGCCCCCGACGGGAAACGAACACGAGTCGCTTGGATGTCAGGCCAGTCGGATGAACCGGCAAATTTGACCGGCGTTCTTGGGAAAATGTGAAGATTTAAGAAAGAGGACGATTTCGCCAGCTGATTTCGCGCAAGTATCGCATAAATATGTCCCCCATAACCCCTCCCTTCTCTTTTTCGCCTCCCTTTCTCGCTGGCTGTGCTAAGTTTGTTGGTTTTGTTTCTCTGGTTATATCTCTAGTTTGTGGCTTCTGGTGTACGGGCAGGGCAGGTATACCAAGTGTGGTGGATTATTTTGCCCCTGTCCTGTGTGCTTGCTTTCTGAGTCTTGCTCGGTAACTCGGTTGACTTGTGCTTTCTTCCTTTGAGGGCATTATCGCTGCATTCTAAGGTGCTCATAGCGCATGCTCTTGGGTGGTATTTAGTTCTTTTAGTTCGGCCTTCCTCTCTTGTGGTTGGTGGGCTTGGTGTTCTGGATTGCATACTTTTGCATCCCTCCCCTTTCTGCTCTCCTTTACGCCTCTGGTTTGTTTCCTTCTTTTGGACTTGACCTAGTTTGTTTTCAAGTTTGTGGGGGCGCCAGAAAACCCTCGTGTTTCCGTGTTACAAAATTGGATGGTCGGCAGGCTATGCTGCTGTCCAGTCTCGGCAGTGATTTGCTGAGTTTATGTAACGAACCCTATCTCTCCCCCATAGGGGGCCGACCAACCTGGTAAATCTGGCCATAGCTACCCCAGCACCTCCCCCACCCCCCTCCCCCCCCCGGCCATGGGGGGCCGCGCAACCGCGACACGCTGTCCGCTGTCACATGCGGAGACTGTCCTCGAAGCGCCAATTTTGTTTTCCATTACGAAATTTCTTCGCCCAGCCCTTCTTAACTTTTTACAGATCTCTAGGCTGCATTCCATTCGCTGTCGTCGGTATCAGGACTGGCCGACAGGCTGGACATCTACCAACAGACCCAGCTAGCGACCCTAAGGACCCGACCCCAGCCCCAGCCTTCCCAAGTTCTTGCATATTTCGAATCGCAAGGTGGAAACGCTCTCGTAAATCTGTTCAGATGAACATCCGAAGCATCCCCTGAGTAGAATTCCTCATCCTTCTTTGGGTACCGGCTGATTGCCCGCCTGTCTACTGACAGTCCTGCCTGGTTGGCCCTTCAGATCAGGGACACTGATTTGGGGCCCCAATCTCAGCTGACACCGAAGAAGCTCACCCTAGAAGCTCATCTAAGAATCTGTACAGCAGTACGCCATGGAAGTGAAGGGTATAGGCAAAGTGGCCCTCACCGTTTTGGTGTCCGTCACATGGATGATGGTTTCGACGGTATTAATCTTGTTGAATAAGGTACGAGCAGTCTATTGCCTCCTGTACCAGCATTCTTGCCAAAACGCCGCATGAAAGAGTCCCTACCGCCTGGAGGGTGACACTTACTACATCTGCCGTGGTGACTCCCCAGCTGCGGCGTACGGGAGGGTCTTAACACCACGCCCCTCCAGACGTTCTCTTTTTTTTGTACAGGAAGGGTTGGGTGCAAGCCTCCTCAGGTGGACCGTGGCATTCATGGGGTGGGGTCAAGGGGTATCCACATGGTGTTAGTCTGGTGGTTAACACCACGCCCCTCCAGGAGTTACCTTTTTTTTACGAGAAGGGTTGAGTGCCAGCCGCCTCAGGTGGACTGTAGCATTTATATGGTGGGGTCAGGGGGTATGAACTTGATGTTTGTCTGGTGGTACGTACATCGTGTAGCCATTTGTCTGGTGGTACGTACATCGTGTAGCCATTTGTCTGGTGGTACGTACATCATGTACATCTTGTAGACATTGTCTGGTGGCACGTACATCATAAACGTTAGGTAGCCATTTGTCTGGTAGGAAATAAAATAATGTCCTGATGAGTCTGGTGGGATGTACATCATGTCCTGGTGCGTCTGGTGGGATGTACATCATGTCCTGGTGCGTCTAGTGACATAAACATCGTGTACTGATGTGTCTAGTGGGAAGTAAGTCATGTACTGATGTGTCTGGTGGGATATGCATTGTGTACTGATGTGTCTGGTGGGATATACATTTTGAACTGATGTGTCTGGTGGGATATACATTCTGTACTGATGTGTCTGGTGGGATATGCATTGTGTACTGATGTGTCTGGTGGGATACACATTCTGTACTGATGTGTCTGGTGGGATATGCATTGTGTACTGATGTGTCTGGTGGGATATACATTGTGTACTGATGTGTCTGGTGGGATATACATTCTGTACTGATGTGTCTGGTGGGATATGCATTGTGTACTGATGTGTCTGGTGGGATATACATTCTGTACTGATGTGTCTGGTGGAATATGCATTGTGTACTGATGTGTCTGGTGGGATATACATTCTGTACTGATGTGTCTGGTGGGATATACATTGTGTACTGATGTGTCTGGTGGGATGTACATTCTGTACTGATGTGTCTGGTGGGATATACATTGTGTACTGATGTGTCTGGTGGGATGTACATTCTGTACTGATGTGTCTGGTGGGATATACATTCTGAACTGATGTGTCTGGTGGGATATACATTCTGAACTGATGTGTCTGGTGGGATGTACATTCTGAACTGATCTGTCTGGTGGGATATACATCGTGAATTCTTTTGTCTGGTCGGAAGTAATTCATATACTGATGTGTCTGGTGGGATGTACATCATGTCCTGATGTGTCTGGTGGCATGTACAACGAGTTCTGATGTATCTGGTGGAAAGTGAGTTGCATACTGATGTGTCTAGTGGCATGTACAACGAGTTCTGATGTGTCTGGTGGAAAGTAAGTTGCATACTGATGTGTCTGTTGGAATGTACATCGTTTACTGATGTGTCTAGTGGCATGTACAACGAGTTCTGATGTGTCTGGTGGACTAAGTTGTGTACTGAAGTGTATGGATGGATGTTCATTGTGTATTGATGTGTCTGCCTGGAAGAAAGTCATGTTCTGATGTCTATGGTGGAATGTACATTGTGTACTGATGTCTATGGTGGCATGTACAACGAGGTCTGATGTGTCTGGTGGACTAAGTTGTATGCTGATGTGTATGGATTGATGTGCATTGTGTATTGATGTGTCTGCCTGGAAGGAAGCTGTGTACTGATGTGTATGGTGGGATGTACGCTTTGTACTCATGTGTCTTGTGGAGTGTACATCGTGCACTCTTGTGTCTGTCAAATTTCAAAGCCAAAGTTTCGAGCCTCAGACCCAGATCAACCCGAAACCAAACGAAACCAAACCCAAAGCCAAGATTTCAAATCTTAACCCCAACCCAACTCTGAAACACAAACCTCACCTGCCTGCCTGCAGTTTATCATGGTCGACCTGGGATTTCCAATCTGTCCCAACACCCCCTCCCAGTATCTAGTAGCATCCTACATGTCAGGACCCTCAGCTGAGTCTAGGCTCTTGAGGAGATTCTCAATTCAGGGGTCCTGCCCTCCCCTACCTCACCACCAACTTACACCGCTCTTTCTCACCTGCCTCAGCCCACCCACCCCGTCCACCCCATCCCGCTGTACCCCACCGACCTGTCCCACCACCTCCTCCCGGTATACAGCAAGGTCCCGCCCTACCCTACTTCGCCACCAACCGACCCTGCCCTTTATCACCCCTGCCTGCAGTATATCATGGTCGACGGGGATTTCATAGGACAAGGCGCGGGGGGGCCAGGAAGGAGAGAACCCAAACCGAAACCAAGGAATA
>JACBWV010000626.1:41958096-41990744 GCA_013435795.1 Chlamydomonas sp. ICE-L
TAACCCAATACGGCCATGCTACTTGTATATAATTAAGATTCGACTACATTTAGCCAAGGCGGATTGTCGTCGAAAGGTCTCAAGACAGTTCACCTGCCACTCGCCTTAAGACGGCGGTTGTGCACGTAAATGAGGCGAAAAGTACGGTCTTTGGACATACACTAGCATCGTACTTCGTGCAGAAGGCGGTTTGGGCACGGTTGGTCGGAGAGGTAGCATGTCAGGAATATTTCCATGAGCATTTCTCGATGAACACCAGGATTCGAGGGA
Organism: Chlamydomonas sp. ICE-L; assembly: GCA_013435795.1. NCBI lineage: Eukaryota > Viridiplantae > Chlorophyta > Chlorophyceae > Chlamydomonadales > Chlamydomonadaceae > Chlamydomonas > Chlamydomonas sp. ICE-L. The sequence continues at coordinate 41,958,367 of JACBWV010000626.1, forward strand.
TAGAGTACAATACATACGAAACTATGCATCCATAAACCTATGTCTACTATGTATCTATATGTAAGCATCCTTACACATGTACATTCACTACAGCCCCAGGTATTCCCTATAATCCATAACCATAGAATAGACAGCGAGCAAAGACGATGAGCAAGCAATCGCGGCTGGAACCATGAGCTAATTAGGTCAAGTCAAGTATCTACGCAGCCTGCAGGCAGCTATCTATTGTTACTTACTGAAAACATAGGCCTATAATATCCACAAGTAGAAACGCCCAATCAAGCTATACATCTATAATCTTCACTGATTATATTTATATTTCCGATTCAGCATGTGTAGTTCTTCGCGGCCAACACTCTTCATCGCGGGCGGGGTAGCCGAGGCTTTCACCCATAGCTTGCCCTGCAAGAATGCAGGCGGGCATGCGTTAGAGAGCAACCAAGGCAGGGTGAATGGCACGGGGCAGGACGGTGCGGTGCTGCGCAGAGCGGCCTGCGTTCCCACATCAAACAATGGCAGGCGCCTGCACAGGGCAGGCATGTGCTAAACAGAGGCAGAGAGGCCTAGCCGAATGAGCAGGGAGCCCGGTAAGGGGCATGGATGCGATGAAGCAGATCAGGGCATGTCGGTTAGAGAGCAAAGCAGGGAAGAGAGCAAAGTACGCGGAAAGTGATGATCAGGAGAAGGGAATGCGTTCAAGAGGAAGGAAGGGAAGGGAGACAAGCAAGGGGCAGGGACACAGTATAAGCCAACGTAATGATGATTTGGACCAAGAGCAGGGAGAATGGCAATTGAAAGTATCCCGCCCCTCTTGATCTTCTAACGCTTCCCATTCTTGTCAACACTTCGTCTTGACCACCTCATTATCCCTGCCCTCTTTGCTCACTAACGCCGGCCCTGCCTTGTTCATCACTGTCGTCGCTGGGGGGGCGGAATCGGGGCAGGAAGGGGTCGTAAGCCCCGGAAACCATCGAAAAAGTCGAAAAATGTGTCGGGGTGGGGATAGATATCGACCCATCAAAAAGCGGGGGGGGGGGGTCCGACGGCTTTCAGAAATTTCCCTGGGAAGACTGTTCAGGGCCGAAACTTTCCAGATCTCGGTCTCTGTAAAAATAAGCAGAACCTAGAAAACACGCTGGGCGAGATCGTTTCGAATCCACCCTATTCCGCACGCGTAAATATGGAGACGTGTATCCTCATAGATCCTATCTACCATCCAACGTCGCGGCAACCTGCCCAGGCTGGCAGATCCTCTTTCAGGGGCGAAGCCGGTTTCGGAAATATTTGTAACTTACTCCACCAGACGGAATCTGAGAGATAAGCATACCCACGAAACTCGGTAGGACGAGAGCATTCTGAATCGCGAATGTTTAGAGAAGTGAGTAAATGTGTCGGGTAGTGCTTGAGTAGTGACTCCAACGGTTTTAAATACACAAGTGTGAAGTTGGGTAAAACTCAGGAACTCAATCGTCAATCCCCAAACTTCTGGTATAAGGGGGTACTTGGGCATGCGACTATAGGTTAAACACCACTTAAATTTCGCAAACACCAACATAGCGAGCCAGTCAGAATCAGGACTAGGAAAGGGTGTTTGCATGAACCAGGTTTCAAACTTGAATCAATCCAGAAATGTAAGTCCCACAAATGGATAGAGTCGTCGAAGGGGATCATTATAGACCACTACCTCGGACCCCCATATAATGTTGCAGAGGAGATATGGGCTGTGGGCGGGTGGGGGGGGGTAAGGCTGATTACAAAAAACTGTATGTGAAAAAAACACTACAAGGGACCCCTGCTTTAAACCGTCATTTAGTACATATTTCGAAGATTCAAAAATACCCGCGGGTAAAGATTCGACGACCTGTCGCGAAGATTCGCCGACCTGGAACTCTGGGGATTCTCCGGGGAGACTCCGGGGAACCCCTGTGGAAACAAAATTGCCTACCTGGCACCGGGGAGGGTTTACTTTTTGTTTCCGGGGACGCGAAAATCTCTGTGGAAACACACCCTTACCCCGTCGGACACCGCAAGCCCAATTCTCTGCCCCCCCGCCCCCAGGCGCATCCCCAACACCACCCCCCCCCTCCTTCCCGTAACTATATTCCCATAGGAGAATCCAATTCCCCTCAGTACTCTCCCCCCCCCCACCCCCCGCCCCCCATCACAATATTAAGTAGTCAGAATATTGACACTCTAGAATTCCCTTTTATTTGAAACATCATAAATTCCATGAATTCTTCTGAATGAAGAAAACACGGCATTGGGGGAGTCAAACAACGGTTCTCCGGTGTAGTAGAGTGTCTTAGGCCGCCAGGGCCTTCTGCATGGGAAGTTCCGTTGTAGTCCTATGCCCGATAGGGCCAGCACATACAGGCGGCAGTACCCTGAGTACGGTCGCCTTTCTTCTTTATACCTTCCTGTGCCTGACTGCTACACGATTGTAAGAACGCCCTAGGCCCTCACGGTGAGAGTGCTCAAAGACATATCACTCGGAAACCTACACATGAGTATTCATCATTATATCAAGGAGTTGTTGAGGAGTGGTCGCTGAAGGTTGCCTATGTTAATACTAAACAACTGTGCTGACCCCTTACAAGACCCCTGATCATGCTGTGTTCTGGCGGTTGTACCGCACAGCATGCATGGAATGGAACGCTTCACCTTGAGGTCATATTTGTTTTGGTACATCTGTCTCTTTGTTATTATGGTTGGCATTTAGGTTCTGACACAGATGGGTTCCTATACGTGTTACCCAACTTTGATATTCGGTTAGGGATTACGTTAACCCTGCCCCGCCGCATTCATTTACTCACTCCCAATCTGTCCCACCCTGGATCCTCCCCCTCACGTTCCTGGCCCCCTACCTGTGTCGCCGTTATCCACCTACGCCACCAGCTTGCTTTTCTCTCGCCCACACTCTCTTTCTCTCCCCATTTGGCCTGAGCATCTCTGCCCCCGTCATCACTACGGCTTGTCTTTACCTTTCCTGTACTTACAGCTTTCCTACCCCCTCCGAGTCCTCATTTTCGACGTAGACGCTCTTCCCCATTCTCCCCTTTCTCTTTCTTTTCTTTTTTCTTTCTTTTGCTCCTTCCTCCTTTTCTTCTTCTTCTTCCTTCCTCTCCCTCTTTCGCCCTCTCCCCCCTTCTGTCCCCCCTCTCCTCTTCGGCCTCCTCCTTTCTCTGACTTCTGTCCCCTCCTCCTCCTTCCTCACTTTTCTCCCTGCTTTTTTTATCCCTCGCCCCCCACTTCTCTCTTCCATGGTTTCTCCCCTCTTACCTGTTTTCTTTTTCCCCCATTTTTCAAACTCGCCCCACCCTCCCCCCCCTTTTCTCCATCCTCCCCTTCCACCTTTTTTCCTCCCCTATCTTTTCCTCTCTTCAACATTCCCATTACTTACACAAAGTTAGCTTGGCAGGTGAATTTGTTTTCTTGCCTAGTTTCTCCATTCCTCTACTTGGTTTCCTATGGAGTTCTCCCGGATTTCGGAGTTCTTCGATTTTTTTTTATGTTACACATAGTTCTATGACACCTGTACCATAGGTGGAGTAATCGTATTGTATGTCACCTGCGTCATAGGTGGAGTATCAGCATCAATTGCGGTTCACTCAATCGTTTTATGTCTTGGTGACTACTTATGTACTTTCTTAGAACTATCGGTACAGACATTAACTCCTTTTCTGTCTGTACTGTCAGTGTCAGCTTCACGTAGACTGTGTCATCCTTCATGACACGGTGACAGCTTCCTGTAGGCTGCGTCCCCTGATCCCCTGACACGCGCTGTATAGCCTGTACCCTGATTAGGTTCCAGGCTTTCGCCCCTTCCACCGCTGGTGTCCTTTGTGGTTCCCCAGTCGCTGTAAAGTATTCTCATCTCCGTGTATAGATTGGCGCGTTTGTCCGCTGTAAGCATCTCTCCACTCTTGAAGTGTTTAAGCTGATATTTGCCAAATTACATTTCCTTGTAACATGTTGAAAATCACCAGCCTAGCCAGGGAGGAAGGGAGGGAGAGTGGGACAGAGAGAGTACAAAATACCCAGCCAAGGATAGTATTTAATAACCAGGTTTTACAGTAAAAACGAAGAAGTACCAGTTACGTATTGCATTTATTGCAGTTAACCACAGGCTGGCCCACTGCTACAAGCTACACATCATCGGCTTGAATAATTACGACATTCGGGCAACCCAGCATTGTGCTATGACTGCCCAGCCAAGGGTTGCATTTAATTACCAGGTTTAACAGTGAAAACCAAAATTTTCCAGTCACTCATTGCAGTCAACCACAGGTGTTATTGTCCGTTGCGTCGGACACTGAGTTGGCATAGTGCACGCGTGGTCCTGGTGCTCCAGGACCCGGGTTGCCTGCCGCCAGGCCGTAGGCTAGCTATGGCCTGCACGTGTCTTCAGAATCTTCCTGGAGACTTCCTTTTCTATATAGCCGCACGAGTTGCGGTGTTAAGCTATCTGCTCTTCAGTAGTCTTCACTGTGTAACCACTCTATCGATTGAAAGGTTATGGGCCCATCACGCTAACCTCAGATCCCACCCTGGATGCATCTCCGTCGCCATCGACGTGGCGAGGAACCTACCCCCCGACGGTGAGCCAACCAATGCTGACGGATACCCATTGGAGGACTCTTATTACCCGAATTTGGAACACGCTAATGCAACTAATGCAGCTCGTGCTGTTCCCCATCCAATCAGCATGGTAAAGAATGCTGTCGCCTTCAATGAGATCCTCAAGCATTGTTCAGAACCAATCCAGCAAGCCATACTTGCAAACACTGACGTACGTCGCTGCCAAAGCCTACAGGTTCCTCAAGCTCACGTATGGAGAACGGAACTCTGACCTGGAAACAGGTGCTGTGCGATCCATGTATAACCTCAGCATGACTACTACTTAGCCACTGCAGGTTGACCTCTCTCGCAGCTATGAGCTGTATACCTTGCTTCCCCAAGTCAATGGTGTCAGCAACACCTCCATCCCTGCTTTTCTAAGCATTATTGTCCAGGGACTCACACCTCGCCCAGAGTTCAGGTTATCCTTCCACAACTCTGTCTGCCCTGACTTTGCCTCATTCCAGACACAGATCATCAGGTACTAGGTCTCCAACCAGATATCTGACTCCACCATCTCTCCCGAAGAAAATGAGCACATGGCAGCTGCTGCCTTCCAAGGACGACCAAGGAAGGACCGTATCCCATCAACCCAGATGACCTGCTGGAACTGTAATGGTTTTGGGCAGAACTCCCTCACTTGCCCCAGTGCCTCCACTGAACTGAAATATAGACCTCCACCGTTTTTATCAACATCTGGCAATAGGGGATCTCCATCACCCCCCAAGGATGCAGCCAGGAGGTCCTCCAGCAAATCCAAGTCACCTAGGAGAGACCACAGGAACTCCACCAGAAACCCCAAGAGCCGCCGTGACAGAGGTAGGCATGCCCATGTGGCAGATGATGGCTGCTCTACCTCCCAGTCCAGCACAGACAATGAGAATGAGCACAACTTCATGGCACTGACTACTGATGGACCCCAGCCTCTCCAGTATGCTGAGTCAACAAGAGGCAAGTCCACACCCCTGTCTCTCCCACATGCCCCCCTGGATGACATTGCTTTCTTTGGACCCATGAATGATACAGACGCCTGTCTTATAGAAAGAGAAGAGTCCGTTACAGACCTAGTCTCAAGTGATGGCACTGATGATGATGATGATGATGAGGGGAATGCAAATGTGGATCATGCTGTCAGTACACCCCTTGATCACTACCAGACAGCCCTTTAGACAGAATGGCTTTTAGACTGTGCAGCCCACTCCCACTGCACCAGTAACCCCTCCAACTTGCATGACATTCAGGATCTCCCTCAGCCTACCCTATTAGCCTCCACCTGGCTGACCTTGGAGCAGCCCCACTGCTCTGCCTCCAGAAAGGGAAAGCTCATATCAGGGGACACCATGGATCCCTGATCACCCTCCACGATGTGCTCCTTGCCCCACCCCTGACTACAGCCAACATCATCAGCTTGCATGCAGCACACAGGCTCTCTCCCAAGCTTCAAGTCCATATGTCCAATGCTGCTGCTACTCTTTCCTTACCCACAGCCAAGGGTACAAAGACTATCCTCTTATGCCCCAAGAAGCATGGCCTCTATCACTATGAATTAAACTCGATTCTACTATACCCCATTTTGACTAGTATTTATTTATTACGACCCCATGGTTGTTTTTATTGCATTTGGTCGTATTTGTTTTATACGATAGGGGTAGTAAATGTGAATACGATAGGGGTAGTAAACCATCAGATGGTGTAGTAAACCGTCAAATTTGTACTAACCCAATATACTAGCCCTAGTATATTACCCTAGTAGATTCGTTACCCAGTAGATTCCGGTGTAAGAATTCTACAAGAATCCGTGTAGAATTATAGGGGAATAATTCTACTAGAATCCGGGTATAATTATGGGGTAAGAATTATACTACAATTCGGGTAGAATTCTGGGGTAAGAATTCTGGAGAATTCTCGGGGAATAAATTGGGCAAATTTGGGGATTCTGGTGAATTTGGACGGAAATTCAGGGGGATTCCGGGGGAATAAATCGGGCAAATTTGGGGGGATTCTGGTGAATTTGGGGGGAATTTTTGGGGAATTCTTCGATTCAGGGTATAATTCTGGGGCAAGAATCTTACTATAATCCGGGTACAATTCATGGGGTCGGGTAGAATCCGGCTAGAATTTTGGGTTTTGGGAAATCGTACCTCCCCGGATGGCCTGGTAGGAGCAGTGCTTGCACTGTAGATATATTTAAATATCTATAATAATGTACATAAATAATAGAGAATATATATATATATATATATATATATATATATACACACACATAGGTAGGCTCGTGGGGGAACATGGCATGGAACATCTATGTTACAGAATAGGATGGCAATGGATGAACCCTAAATTGAAGATAATTGTAATAATCGATTACTTAAAACTAGTGATGACATAGACCCCCAACACCCCATGACTGTAGTGATGACATAGACCCACAATACCCCATGCATGTCACTAGTGATGACATAGACCCCCAACACCCCATGTCACTAGTGTTGGCATAAACCCCCAACACCCCATGACTGTAGTGATGACATAGACCCACAATACCCCATGTCACTAGTGATGACATAGACACCCAACACCCCATGACACTAGTGGTGACATAAACCCCCAACACCCCATGTCACTAGTGATGTCACAAACCCCCAACACCCCATGACACTAGTGAGGACATAGACCCCCAACACCCCATGACACTAGTGATGACATACACCCCCAACACCCCATGACACTAGTGATGACATAGACCCCCAACACCCCATGACACTAGTGAGGACATAGACCCCCAACACCCCATGACACTAGTGATGACATAGAACCCCAACACCCAATGTCACTAGTGATAACATAAACCCCCAACACCCCATGACTCTAGTGATGATATAGACCCCCAACACCCCATGACACTAGTGTTAACATAGACGCCCATCACCCCATGACAATAGTGACGACATAACCCCCCAGCACCCCATGACACTAGTGATGACACCCGGCACTCCATGTGCAGCATGGCAGCACTGCATCTGCAGCAGCACAAAAAGGAACACAAATTAGTGTCGCTGATAGAAAAATGCAAGGGCAGTGACAGTGGCAGACAGAGACAGAGGCAGTGATAGGGGTAGAGAAATAGACAGCAGTAGTGACAGTGTCATAGACAGAGACAGAGGAAGTAACACAGATACAGAGCAAGTGACAGAAGCTAGACAATAACATAGACCTAAACCTAGGTGGAGTACGTAAGAGGCAAAGGTAGAGACATATGTAATGACAGATCAGTGGCAGGGCCAGAGACAGAGACGTGAACATATACAGAAAAATAGACAAAGGCAAGGGCAGTGACAGAGACAAGGGAAGCGGCAGACAGAGACAGAGGCGGTAACAAAGGCAGAGACATAGACAGAGGTTAGGGCAATGACATGGCAGACAGAGACAGAAGCACTGATAGAGGTACAGAAATAGACAGCGGTAGTGACAGTGACATGGGCACAGGCAGAGGAAGTAACACAGATACAGAGCAAGTGACAGAAGCTAGACAATAACATAGACATAAACCTAGGTGGAGTACGTAAGAGGCAAAGGTAGAGACATATGTAATGACAGATCAGTGGCAGGGTCAGAGACAGAGACGTGAACATATACAGAAAAATAGACAAAGGCAAGGGCAGTGACAGAGACAAGGGAAGAGGCAGACAGAGACAGAGGCGGTAACAAAGGCAGAGACATAGACAGAGGTTAGGGCAATGACATGGCAGACAGAGACAGAAGCACTGATAGAGGTACAGAAATAGACAGCGGTAGTGACAGTGACATGGACACAGGCAGAGGAAGTAACACAGATACAGAGCAAGTGACAGAGGCTGACATAGACAGATAGGCAAAGACAAATAAATAGTAAGAGTCAAAGGCAGAGGCAAAGGCAAAGACATAGACAAAGGTACAGACGGAGTCAGATGCAGGGTCAGAGACGGAGGCGTGAACATTTACAGAAAAATCGACAAAGGCAAGGGCAGTGACAGAGACAAGGGAAGCGGCAGACAGAAACACAGGCAGTAACAAAGGCAGAGACATAGACAGAGCTTAGGCCAATGACATGGCAGACTGAGACAGAAGCGCTGATAGAGGTACAGAAATAGACAGCGGTAGTGACAGTGACATGGACACAAGCAGAGGAAGAGACAGAGAGACAGGCGGTAGCAGAGGCAGAGACATAGACAGAGTTTATGCCAATGAAATGGCAGACAGAGACAGAAGCACTGATAGAGGTACAGAAATAGACAGCGGTAGTGACAGTGACATGGACACAGGCAGAGGAAGTAACACAGATACAGAGCAAGTGACAGAGGCTGACATAGACAGATAGGCAAAGACAAATAAATAGTAAGAGACAAAGGCAGAGACTAAAGCAAAGACATAGACATAGGTACTGAAAGAATCAGATACAGGGTCAGAGACGGAGGCGTGAACATTTACAGAAAATAGACAAAGGCAAGGGCAGTGACAGAGACAAGGGAAGCGGCAGACAGAGACACAGGCGGTAGCAGAGGCAAAGACATAGACAGAGTTTAGGGCAATGACATGGCAGACAGAGACAGAAGCACTGATAGAGGTACAAAAATAGACAGCGGTAGTGACAGTAACATAGACACAGAAAGAGACATTATCACAATAACAAAGCAAGTGACAGAGGCAGACAGAGACAGATACGTAGACCTTGACAAAGAAATATAAAGAGGCAAAGGCAGAGACAAAGGCAGAGACAGAGGTAGTAACAGAATCAGTGGCAGGGTCAAAGACGGAGGCGTGAACATTAACAGAAAAATAGACAAAGGCAAGGGCAGTGACAGAGACAAGGGAAGCGGCAGACAGAGACACAGGCGGTAGCAGAGGCAGAGACAAAGACAGAGTTTAGGCCAATGACATGGCAGACAGAGACAGAAGCACTGATAGAGGTACAGAAATGGACAGCGGTAGTGACAGTGACGTAGATACAGACAGAGGAAGTAACACAGATACAGAGCAAGTGACAGAAGCTAACATAGACAGATAGGCATAGACAAAGAAATATTACGGCAGTACGCGAGCGCACTTTCGAAAATCTCAGTTGACAGCTAGGAAGCAGGAGGGTTGGGGGGGGGGGGGGGGGGGGGGGGGGGCACGGTAATCCTATCATCCGATGAAGCCCTAAGTTCCTCCCGTGTCTCTCTCCTCCGTCTCTCCGTCTCCATCTGTCTCTCCGTGCCTCCGTCGAGGCGTCTGAACAATACCGGGCACCTCCACTCCAAAACATTTGGGTCATAGTTGGAGTGCGCATGACAAGAGTTATCAGCATCGCAACGGTCATTATCCTTCGCAAAAGTTGTTCAATGTTTTGTAGCTTTATTTGGCTACTAGTAGCTCCTTTCTCAACTTTTGAACCCCCCTGCTGCTGGTGACTGCTAAAGCGTTCTTCCGTGTCGCTTGCTTGCTGTTCCTCTTGGGACGGCCAATGCTCAGAATAATTATTATCTAACCACATGCACAGTCCTGGCTCAAATCATTGAGGCATAGGGAAGTTATAAACCAAGATTGTGTCCTAGAACCTGCCACGGTAATCCTGTCATCCGACAGTGTCAAAATATTCCCAAAATATTTCTCATCTCTTTGGTAGGTCGTTAGATATTATTTATTCTTAGCTAAATCCAAGAGAACTAGAGTATAGAATATCAGCTTGAAATCACTCCGGTAGAGTGGACAGTAGATTAAAGCAGCGGAACAGACGCACCAATCTATACACGGAGACAAGGATAACGTTACAGACACAGGAGACCCATAAAGGGGCACCTGTGGTGAAAGGAGGCGGTAGACAGGAACCTAACAGGGTACAGATCAGACCGGAGACGTAGGTGACAGGAAGCTGCCACTGAGTCATCTCAAGATGACTCAGTCCCACTGGAAGCTGGCTCAGGAGAGCCGATAGTTCTAAGGGAGTACATAAGTAGTCACCAAGTCATAAAACGCGTGAGAGCACCGCTATACATGCTGATACTCCACCTATGACACAGGTGACATACAATAGTACTACTCCACCTATGGCACTGGTGACATAGAACTATATGTAACAAATTAAAAAAAAAAAAATCAAAGAACTCCGAAAAAAAAAATCGAGAGAAACTTCAAATGAAACCCGAAGGGTGTAAGGGAAGGTATGAAGCAAAGGCAAAGAACCAAAATTTGCCAAGTGGATATAAGAGGACAACTAAATATCAAAGTCGGGTAACAACGGTATAGAAAACCCGATCCGGGAATAGGAACCTAATGCCAATCAATGATAACTTAAAGAAACTCTAAATGTAACCAAAGAAACCCTAAAATGTAACCAAAAATTCCAGAATACATGTAACCAAAATTCTAGAATACATGTAACCAAAAAAAATTGGTTTAAGGAGAAGCAGTCATTCCAAACATGCGAATGAAACGCCAGAACACCATAGGATCAAGGGGCTTGGTGAAGGGGTCAGCACAGTTGTCCTTAGTGTTAACATAGGCAACATCCACCTGGCCATCCTCCACCAGCTCCTGGATATAGTGATGGATGACATCAATGTGCTTGTTGCGAGGGAGCAGCTGACAGTCATTGGCCCAGCTCAAGGACCCCAAGTTGTCACCCTGAATGGTGACCAGGTCACAAGGCAGCCCTAGATCAATTCTCAACTTTTTCAACCATTGCACCTCCCTGGCAGTCTGAGACAGGGCCTGATACTCAGCCTCACTGGGGCTAACAGCAACAGTGGGTTGCCTTTTGCTCATCCAGTTCACAAGGCAGCCTCCAGCAAGCACAGCATAGCCAGTCTGAGATCTCCTGTCAGACCCATCATCAGCAAAGGATGAGTCACTAAAGACAGTAAAAGAGAAACCAGGGCTGTGAGTGTAAGTGAGGCCCAGATGGGAATGTTCTCTCAAATACAAAAGCAAGCGCTTGGCTGCAGCCCACAGGGGGGCAGTGGGTTGAGCAGAAAACCTGGACAGGTAGCTAACAGCAAAAGAAATATCAGGCCTTGTGCAGGTAGCCAGGTACAGCAAAGCCCCCACAAGAGAGAGGTACTGGCTATTAGAGGCCAGAGGTTCTCCAGGAGGATCAGTGACAGTGCACTTGGACATGGGAACTGAAAACTTGGGCTTGGTAGCAGCAGTGAGACCAAACTGCTCCACCAGCTCAACAATGTAGGAGTGCTGGGAGAGGTCGATCTTAACACACCTGCCGTCAGAATCAAGTGTACAAGTCATGTCCAATGAAAGGAACTGGACAGGTACACCCATTTCCTTGACTTCCCACCCAGCTGCTTCCATAGCCTTGATCAGCAAGGCATACCTATGCAGCTCACTAAAAGCACAGATAAAGTCATCCACATAGGTCAGGACATAGCTCCACCCACCAGTAGAATCCCTCCTGAAATACAGAGCAGGTTCAGCTTTGCACATGGTAAAACCGTGGGCAACCAAAACCTGCTTTACATCTTTGCTCCAAGCCCTGGGTGCCTACTTCAAACCATAAAGAGATTTAATTAGCTTGCACACAAGGGGAACATTGTCAGGACCAAGTTCATGAAAGCCCTCAGGCTGGTAACAGAACAGGTCCAGACCAGGTTCCAGCTTGGCATTCAAGAATGCAGTCTTGATGTCCAGCTGCCTCACAAACATTTTTCTATGAGTGATGGCAGCAAGGAGCACACGAAGACCTGCTTTAGAGGAGACGGGGGCATATACATCATGATAGTCCAGCCCAGGACGTTGCAGAAAACCACGAACTACAAAACGAGCTTTAAAACGCAAAGAACCATCAGCCCCATGTTTCTTGACAAATAACCATCTGCCAGATAGAATCCTCTGCCTAGGAGGCTGTGGAGTGAGGACCCAAGTGCCATGAGCATGGAGGGAGGCCATCTCATCCTTCATAGCCTGCAGCCAGAGATCTCTGTCAGGGTTGGTAGGTAACATTGCAGCTTTATAAGAGAGTTCAGTAGAGGTAGAAATAAAAGCCCCCACGTACAAGCAGTGTACTTGTACATGGGCAGCGGGGATATCAGCAGTATCAGCAGTAACCGGTAATAAAGCCCCCAGCGCAGCACTCATGCGTGGTTGAACAAGGCCGGCCTCCTTTGCCTCTAAATCGTCGAAGCCTGGGTACACTGGAACACCCCAGCCATACGCAGTATCTGACCCGGACCAGTGTTCGAGGTCATCACTCACATCATCTGTGACGGCCACATCGTCGCAATGCCTGGTCCGGTATAAACCACCAGGTATAGCAGGGGGTGAAGTGATCAACAACTCCCGCGAGCTATCCGAATAGGTGGACGGGGGGTGGCGACTAGTGGGCAGTGGACCTGTACTAGGTTCCACTATGACCCGAGGCTGTCCTAATCCTACGACTTCACCGACGAAACGTGGCGCAGAGGAAGGCCCGGCGACCCCCTGAGATTCGAATAAATTAGAGCTTGAAGGAACATCAGACTCCCCCTGGCCCAATGCCGCCGCACGCGATACAGCACCATCATTACCTGGCCTGGGACGCATTGTCATCCCATGACCAGTAAAGCGGTCAACAATCGGGGTTGGTAAAGGGCCCAGGACATTGTCAGTAGTATCAAGCCCTTTACCGATGATAGCGGCAGGGGTGCGAGAAAAATACTGAGATCCATCATAGGGAAAGAGCCCAGGGATACAGTTATAGCTAAACTGTTCATAGAAGAGCACATCACGACTCTCTACCACCTGGCGCAACTTCGGAACCCAAACAAAATAACCCTTACTCACCAGAGAATACCCAACCAGTCTACCAGATAACGCCCTTTCGTCAAGCTTATTGCGCTTCTTCCCATTCACTAAGGTAACATAGCATGGGCACCCGAACACGCGCAATAACGATACATCAGGTAGAACCCCAAAGAACAACTCATAAGGAGTCTTGTCACCCTGATTAGGCAGCCGGTTGCGTAGGTAACACGCGGCGAGGAAGGCATAGGGCCAGAAGGACTTAGTGAGCTTAGACTCCAAGTGAATGCTCCTAGCTACGTTCTGAAGGACCCCATTGTACCGTTCCACAGTCGCATTCTGCTGAGCAGTGTAAGCCATGGACAATTCATGCACAGCACCAACCGATTCTAACCAATCCTCGAACCACTTCACTATAAATTCCTTAGCCCTGTCAGACCTAAGACACTTGAAAACAAATCCATGCAGCTGAGTCATCCATCTGAGGATGGTAGTTTGAACTGCTAAGGGAGCTTCATCCCTGGTTCTCAAGCACAAGACCTCAGCATAGCCAGAGTATTGGTCAGTGAGACACAGAACATAAAACTCCCCACGCAAGCCCCTAATATTAAATGGCCCCATGATGTCCAAGTGAAGGCGTTGTAATGGGGCACGGATCCTAGTTTTGCTTTCTTTAGGAAAAGGGATACGTTTTCCCTTTGCCTTCTGACAAGCATCACATGGGATCTTAGACAGTCTTTGCACCTGTTGGAGAGTGAGGGGTAAGTTCTGAACCAAACCCTTCCTTACAAGGTTGTGCATGGCATCATAGCCAGGGTGACCCAGCCGCCTATGCCACAACCATTCAGGAGTGGTAGGGATCACAACTCCACCATCCTCATCAACATCAAGAGCAAAAGCTGGATAATTTTCAGCACCATACAAACGGCCACGAGGGGTGTGACAAGGCCTACATGCAAACTTGTACACACCATCACTGGAGGCAGGGAAAGACCACAGAACAGAAGAGCCCTGTGTGGCAGTACAACTAAGACTATCAAAATAAATCTTGCAGTTGTGAGCATGGGCAACAGCATTTACTGACATGAGGTTCACCGGACAGTGTGGGATGTAGAGAACATTGGTTAAAGTGATTGGTGTTGGTAACCAATCACTACATAACACAATAGAACCCTGACCCACAGACCGTTGAACCACACCATCACCAAATTTAACTGCTGGCCCAGTCTCAGAAGCATGAAACACAGTGAACAAAGACATATCACCTGTGATTGACATCCCAGCTCCAGAATCAACATGCCAGACACCCTCAGACAGGCTCGGGCTGCAGACATTTGAAAATTTCGCAGTGCAAGAGAAAAGGACAGAGCGTACCTCCTATTTCTTGTCCAAAGCATACCCATCAATCTGAGCCTGCAAGGAGGCCAGCTGCCGCGGAGTAAGCACACCTGGAAGGGCCAAGGCCATGGGCACCGGATTGGTAACCGGTGCACCAGGCTTGGTCTTACGCAGGTGCGGATGCTTCGTGAAACAGCGATCCTCCGAGTGGGTCGTCTTGCTGAGGCATGGGCCCCAAGTGCAATCCAGACGTCGCTTGTTGGAACCAGAACCCTGAGAACCAGATCCCTGCCCACGCTGAAACGCAGCATTGGCAGGAACCTGGGGAGCGTCCCGGGACCAACCAGGATGCCTGGAGTCGGACCTGGGGAGAGCAATGTTCAAAATGTCGAGAGACCGATATGCCTCCAGACAAGACCAGTAATCTACAGTCTGTCTGTTAGCCAACATCATACCGTACTGGATCCGCAGCGATTCAAATCGGATCAAACGGATCCCATTCACAATGGTTTCCATGGCGTGGCGCTGAGTGACAGGATGTCCAGCACTGCGGAGGTCAGTGCACAGACTGCGAACCATGCGAAAGAAATCATCGACACGGTCAGAAGGGCCCATGTGCGCATTATGAAGTTCGATACGCATGAGAGGGACTCTAGAGGCAAGGGCATCAGACTGCGTCTTCCGGATATCCAAAAGGATATCCCGAGGGGTGGCAAAGTCCTGGTATACCTTGACCATATCGTCCTCCATGTTCGCGAGCATCATAGTTAAACACATGAACTCCTGACGTTCGAGAGGCAGTGCACTGAACCCCAACAGTGCAGGATCAAACCGAGACTCACCATGAATGAGGGTATTAGACCCAGCTCCAATCGCAGAAGGGACAGGAGCCAAGGACCTACGAATGTCCATGAAATACTCCGCAGCAAGACCAGCGTCAAGAGCGCGCTGGTCGTCTATGTTCCTAATCACAGGAATGGACCTCGCAACACTCATAAGCAGCTCGAAATCTGGGCTAACAGGACACAGAGGGACAGGCACTCGCACAAACTGATAACCAAGCTTCTCGTGATCACTACGCCTCGTACCACCAAAGGAAACACCATGATCTGGGGGATACAGAATCCCAGAAGTGACTGGGCCAAGAAAAGAACGACACCTGGTACCAAGCTCAGAGAAAGCCATCACTCGGCGATGCCTCAGCTTCACACTAACATTTGCCATTGTAGCCTGCATATCCATCCGACCGTACAAAGAGCGGTTCAAGGACTCACCATCCCGTCGATCCTGGTTGATCAGGCGGTAGTCCCGCAAGTTCAAAGTCGGAGGAGATCCACCAGTGAGCAGATGCTCCCAAGATTTGCATGACCGCGTATATAGCATAGGAGGAGGGCCAGGGGCAGGAGGCAGCTCCACCGGCGGAGGCGGAGGGGGTTCCAGGGAGGCACCAGCAGCAGAGGTGCGTGCAGAGGAAACAGCAGCCTCGCGAGAGCGAGTGTGGTAGCCAGGGAGGCCACGCTCCATGGGGGCAGATGCAGAGGAAAAAGAAGCAAAGCCCTTCAAGAAAGTGGGCTTAGCCACCTCCGGGTAAGCCGGGGGAACAGGCTCAAAGGGAGGCGCCGACGAAGGCTGAGGCTGATACACAGGCGAAAGCTCTCGATTAGGCATCTGCTGATCAGCAGGCTCATACACCGGCGAAACAGCGGAAGTCTCAAAGACACGAGTGGCAGCAGCAGATGGAGTCACGCCACCGAAGTCAGCACTCGTAGCACTCTTCAAGTCCTCCTCATCATCAGTAGTAGTAGAGTAGTCTTCATCATAATTGAAAGGGACGAGAGGAGGCTGCGGGTCTGATGCACAACGGATGATCTGTGTCTGTACACAACACAGCTTCATCAGGACATCCTCAACATCAGAGGAAAGGCGTCGAACATTGAGAGAAGGAACCGTAAAGTTGGAGGATTGATCGGGGGGGGTTACTTCCTTGATGGCGGAAGGACCCTCCTCTCCGGCAGCAGAGGCCGCTGGCGCGCAGTCGTCTAGCCAATCTAGAGGAACCTTCACCCCCGTTGGGAGGATTCGGTCGCATCCATTGCTCACAATGACACTGCGGATCCCACGAGCCCATGAAACACCATTAAGTTTGGTAAGTTTCACAAAGCCGGCAGGAGGCCCTCGCGGAAGTTGCATTATCAAAGCAGTGGTAGTGATGAGGAGCCCAATAACCTATCAGCTTGAAATCACTCCGGTAGAGTGGACAGTAGATTAAAGCAGCGGAACAGACGCACCAATCTATACACGGAGACAAGGATAACGTTACAGACACAGGAGACCCATAAAGGGGCACCTGTGGTGAAAGGAGGCGGTAGACAGGAACCTAACAGGGTACAGATCAGACCGGAGACGTAGGTGACAGGAAGCTGCCACTGAGTCATCTCAAGATGACTCAGTCCCACTGGAAGCTGGCTCAGGAGAGCCGATAGTTCTAAGGGAGTACATAAGTAGTCACCAAGTCATAAAACGCGTGAGAGCACCGCTATACATGCTGATATAGAACAGGTTAGGACTTTGGAGAAAGATTACGACTGCGTCAGTCGCAGGGATTACCCTGTGTTACACCCAGAGCAAGTAACAAGGCATGCCCTTGACTTATAACTTAACTAACCCTGCCTCCATGGTTCGTACCAAGACTTGGTGAGTCGTTAGATATAATTTAATATGACTTACATCCAACAAGAAAAGAGTATGGAACAAGTTTGGAGAAAGGTTACGACTGCGTCGGTCGACAAGATTACCCCATGTTACACCCAGAGCAAGTAACAAGGCACGATCTTGACTTATAACTTAACTTACCCTGCCTCCGTGGTTCGACCCCAGACTTGGTAAGTCGTTAGGTTTTAATCTGAGCTACAGCCAAGAGGGAAAGAGTAGAGATAAAGTCTGGTGGAAGGTTACGACTGCGTTGGTCTACGGGATTACCCGTTGTTCCACCCAGAGCAAGTAACAAGGCATGTTCTTGGCTTATAACTCCACCCTGCCTCCATGATTCGTCCCAAGACTTTGGAAGTCGTTTGTTATTATTTAATCTGATTTACAGCAAACAGGAAAAGAGTGGATAACAAGTTTGGAGAAAGGTTACGACTGCGATGGTCGACGGGATTATCCTGTGTTCCACCCATAGCAAGTAACAAGGCATGTTCTTGGCTTATTACTTAACCCTGTCTCCATGGTTGGGCCAAATACTTGGTAAATTGTTAGGTATTATTTAATCTGAGCCACAGCCAAGAGTCAAAGAGTATATAACAAGTTTGGAGAAAGGTTACGACTGCTTCGGTCAACGGGATTACCTTGTGTTTCACCCGGATACATATCAGTTCAAATAAAAGGAGAGGTATGAATCGTACTCGGATCAGTAACATAGATAGAAGTACAGTTCGGGGGGAATAAAATTTCTCCTAGAATCCGGTTATAATTCAGATGTAAAAATTCTACTACAATCCAGGTATATTTCTGGGGTAGGTATCGTACAATGGGATAAGGGGGGTAGTATAATGGTGTACGGGCGAATTCCAAATGAAGGGTGTCGTACTTAGGTCCTGGGGTATAGTGAACCGATCGCAAAACGTCTGGATCGACATTCCTAAAAAAGTACGAGGGGGGTAGTATTTTTTCAATATACGATGAGTGCAACAAAAGCACTAGCTAGTAGACACTCGGGGAAGTCGACAGATCGCGTACGAGCGCAGCGGAATACACGCGGAACGCACGCGGAACACACGCGGGGTCCGCGATTAGTCATAGTCATTTAATGACTAATCACTTCTGACTCTGGCGGTAAGCCCTATACCCGTGTCGCCTGTAGCTCGGAATCCTGAGACACTAGCATCTGAGCCCGTCGTTCCGACGGGAGGACCACCCCCGTGGCCACGTCAGCGACAGGTCACGAAAAATCGAGATCCGAAACCACTGAAACCAAAAGCCCAACCGCCTGGGCCAAAAGGGCTAAACCATATCACGGCCATGCTACTTTATATAATAAGATTTCGCCTACATTTAGCCAAGGCGGATTGTCGTCGAAATGTCTCAGACATTTCACCTGCACCTCGCTACGCACGGCGGCTTGTGCACGTAAATGAGGCGAAAAGTACGGTCTTTTGAGACATTTCGCCTGTACTTCGCCTGCAGGGCGGTTTGGGCACGGTGGTCGGAGAGGTCGCATGTCAGGAATATTTTCCATGAGCATTTCTCAATTACACCAGGATTCGAGAAGATAGATTACATACATAATAAACTATGCATCCATTAACCTATTGATCTACCTATTTATCTATCATGTAAGCATCCTTACACATGTACATCCACTACAGCCCATGTATTCCCTATACATCCATTAACCATAGATAGACAGCGAGCAAAAGACGATGAGCAGCCAAATTGCTGGCTGGAACCATGTAGCTAATTAAGTTCAAGTACAAGTATATACGCAGCCTGCAGGCAGCTATCTATTTGTCTACTTATGAAAACATAGGCCTATATATCCACCAAGTAGAAACGCCCAATCAAAGCTATACATCTATATATCTTCACTGATTATATTTTATATTTCCATCTTCAGCATGTGTAGTTCCTTCGTGGCAACAATCTTCATCGCAGCCGTAGCATTTCCATCCATCATTTTGCCCTGCAAGACATGCAGAGCAGGGCATGCGTTAGAGAGCAACCAAGGGCAGGGTGAATGGCAAGGGGCAGGACGGTGCGGTGATGAGCAGAGCATGGCATGCGTTACACATCAACCAATGGCAGGGAGCATGGCAAGGGGCAGGCATGTGCTAAACAGAGCAGAGCAGGCATTATAGAGCAATGAATGGCAGGGAGCACGGTAAGGGGCATGGATGCGATAAGCAGATCAGGGCATGTGTTAGAGAGCAAAGCAGGGAAGGGAGCAAAGTACGCCTGGAAAGTGATGATCAGAGAAGGGCATGCGTTCAAGAGGAAGGAAGGGAAGGGAGCAAGGCAAGGGGCAGGACCACAGTGATAAGCAAAGTAATGCATGCATTTGAGAACCAAGAGCATGGATAATGGCAATTGCCAGTATCCCTGCCCCTCTTTGATCTTTAACGCCTTCCCTTCTCTGCTCATCACTGTCGTCTTGCACCTTGCCATTATCCCTGCCCCTCTTTGCTCACTAACGCCTGCCCTGCCTTGTTCATCACTGTCGTCCTGCCGGAATCGGGGCCGGAAGGGGTCGTAAGCCCCGGAACCATCGAAAAAAGTCGAAAAATGTGTCGGGGTGGGGTAGATATCGACCCCTCAAAAAGAGGGGGGGGGGGGGGGTCCGACGGCTTTCAGAAATTTCCTCTGGTGAAGACTGTTAGAGGCCGAAACTTCCTCAGTACTCGGTCTCTGCTAAAATTAAGCAGACCTATGAAACAAGCTGGGCGAGATCTTTTCGAATCCACCCTTATTTCCGACACCGAGTAAATATGGAGGCGTGATCCTCTAGATCCTATCTAAATCCAAGTCGAGGCACCTGCCAGGCTGGCAGATCCTCTTTCAGGGGTCGAGCCGGTTTCGGAAATATCTTCGTAACTTCCTCACCAGACGGAATCTGAAGAAGATAAGCATACCCACGAAACTCGTTAGACGAGAGCATTCTGAATCCGCGAATGTTTTCGAGAATGAGTAAATGTGTCGTGGTAGTGCTTGAGTAGTGACCTCCACAGGTTCTAAATACACCAAGTGTGAAGGTTGGGTAAAACCAGGAACTCAATCTTTCCTCCCCAAACTTCTTGTGTATAAGGAGGGTACTTGGGCATGCGACTTAGGCTTAACACCACCTTCAAATTCTCAAACACCAACACTAGCTAGCTCAGCTCAGAATCAGGACTAGGAAAGGGTGTTTGCTTGACCATGTTGTCAAACTTTGATCAAATCCAAATGTAAGTCCACAAATGGATAGAGCTCGTCGAGGGGATCATTATATACCCTACTTTGACCCCCGTATTATAATGTTTGAAGGAGATATGGGCCTTTGGGGGGGGTGGGGGGGGGTAAGGCTGATTACAAAAACTGGTATGTGAAAAAAACTTCCTAAGGGCCCCCTGCTTTTAACCGTCATTTTTCGTACATATTTCGAAATATTCAAAAATACCCAGGGGTAAAGATTCGACGACCTGTCGCGAAGATTCGCCGACCTGGAACTCTGGGGATTCTCCGGGGAGACTCCGGGGAACCCCTGTGGAAACAAAATTGCCTACCTGGCACCGGGGAGGGTTTACTTTTTGTTTCCGGGGACGCGAAAATCTCTGTGGAAACACACCCTTACCCCCGTCGGCCCCGCAAGCCCAATCTCCTGCCCCCCCCCGCCCCCCAGGGCGCCTCCCCCCCCCCCCCCCCCCCCCCTCCCTTCCCGTCAACTACTTCCAGTAGGAGATATCCAATTCCTCCAGTACTCTCCCCCCCCCCCCCCCCCCCCCCCCATCACATTATTAAGTAGTCAGAATATTTTACACTCTAGACTTCCCTTTTACTTTGAACCTCCTAAATTCCATGAATTCTTCTGAATGAAGAATACACGGAATTGGGGGGGATGTTATACACCGGTTCTCCCGGTTTAGCTAGAGTGTCTTAGTGCGCCAGGCCTTCTGCCTGGAAGCTTCCGTTGTAGTGCCTCTGCCCGATAGGGCCAGCACCTACCGGCGGCAGTACCCTGAGGTACTGTCGCCTTTCTCTTCTTATACCTTCCATGTCGCCTGACATGCTATCACGATTGTAAGCACACGCCCTAGTCCCTTCCCTGTGAGAGTGCTCAAGACATATCACTCCGGAAACCTACACATTGATGTAATTCATCATTATATCAAGGAGTTGGTTGAGGATGGTCGGCTGAAGGTTGCCTATGTTAACACTAAGGACAACTGTGCTGACCCCTTTACCAAGCCCCTTGATCATGCTGTGTTCTGGCGGTTTGTCCGCAATTCCGCATGCATGGAATGACCGCTTCCCCTTGAGGTCATATTTGTTTTGGTTACATCTGTCTCTTTTGTTATCTATTGTTTGGCATTAGGTTCCTATTCCCAGATTGGGTTTTCTATACCGTTGTTACCCAACTTTGATATTCGGTTTGTCTTTTTCTAGCTTGGCAGGATTTTGTTTTCTTGCCTAGTTTCATTCCTTCCTCTAACCCTTTGGGTTTCCTATGGAGTTCTCCCGGATTTCGGAGTTCTTCGATTTTTTTTTATGTTACACATAGTTCTATGACACCTGTACCATAGGTGGAGTAATCGTATTGTATGTCACCTGCGTCATAGGTGGAGTATCAGCATCAATTGCGGTTCACTCAATCGTTTTATGTCTTGGTGACTACTTATGTACTTTCTTAGAACTATCGGTACAGACATTAACTCCTTTTCTGTCTGTACTGTCAGTGTCAGCTTCACGTAGACTGTGTCATCCTTCATGACACGGTGACAGCTTCCTGTAGGCTGCGTCCCCTGATCCCCTGACACGCGCTGTATAGCCTGTACCCTGATTAGGTTCCAGGCTTTCGCCCCTTCCACCGCTGGTGTCCTTTGTGGTTCCCCAGTCGCTGTAAAGTATTCTCATCTCCGTGTATAGATTGGCGCGTTTGTCCGCTGTAAGCATCTCTCCACTCTTGAAGTGTTTAAGCTGATATTTGCCAAATTACATTTCCTTGTAACATGTTGAAAATCACCAGCCAGCCAAGGAGGAAGGGAGGGAGAGTGGGACAGAGAGAGTACAAAATACCCAGCCAAGGATAGTATTTAATAACCAGGTTTTACAGTAAAAACGAAGAAGTACCAGTTACGTATTGCATTTATTGCAGTTAACCACAGGCTGGCCCACTGCTACAAGCTACACATCATCGGCTTGAATAATTACGACATTCGGGCAACCCAGCATTGTGCTATGACTGCCCAGCCAAGGGTTGCATTTAATTACCAGGTTTAACAGTGAAAACCAAAATTTTCCAGTCACTCATTGCAGTCAACCACAGGTGTTATTGTCCGTTGCGTCGGACACTGAGTTGGCATAGTGCACGCGTGGTCCTGGTGCTCCAGGACCCGGGTTGCCTGCCGCCAGGCCGTAGGCTAGCTATGGCCTGCACGTGTCTTCAGAATCTTCCTGGAGACTTCCTTTTCTATATAGCCGCACGAGTTGCGGTGTTAAGCTATCTGCTCTTCAGTAGTCTTCACTGTGTAACCACTCTATCGATTGAAAGGTTATGGGCCCATCACGCTAACCTCAGATCCCACCCTGGATGCATCTCCGTCGCCATCGACGTGGCGAGGAACCTACCCCCCGACGGTGAGCCAACCAATGCTGACGGATACCCATTGGAGGACTCTTATTACCCGAATTTCCATAAACTATCCTACAGTAAAGGACATAACCAAATATAACCGACAAACTTCGAGAGCAAATTTCGTAGGCGCTACTTCCCCTCCGCATTAGCGGAAACTGGATTCGGAATGCCGCGACGCTAGGCTTTGTAACGATCACACCCGCGAGGGAAATGAGCAATGTGCCCCCATCTCAGATCCACCGCTCCCCACCTCCACCTCCTCCAAAGTGATCCATCTCAATTGTCGGCGAGCAAGCAGTTCGAATCCAGGGAAGCAGCGCTCTGGAAGCACCAGAGCGCAGCAAAACCCATGGGAAAAGGTAGGGAATATCAAAGCGCCCAACGCCACTGCCAGCATCACCCAACCAAATTCTACCACCAAATCCCCATACCGGGCGGATTACCAAATCTACACCAATCAAGAAGAACAACACCACGTTTCGAGCGGACACGCTGTCGCGAAGCGATCCTGGAACACCTGCTATACAGATATTCCAGGATGGGGCACCTGCATACCAAATCCCACTAAGATCGTCACTACCCTCCGACGAATCCTGACCACCATAAAAAAAAATATCATCTCCACCTCCAGCATCAAACATTCAAAAACCACCACCAAACCCTACTATGGAAAAGTTTCCATCTCCAACGCGACGATCCACATCGTCGTCCTTCTTATCCTCCTAACAAGCACAGCCTTCCTACACCGCAACACTTGCAACTCTCAAGCCCCACAACCCTCCAACGATACTATGCTCCGATATGGCCCCTACCAATCCAAGCTCCTCACAGGTGAGAACTACGAGTCGTGCCTCCCCAGTAACGACCTGTACTCACGCACCGACCCTCAACCTCCATCCGACCATCGCTGCGTCTCCCTGCTCTGCAACAACACACTCCATCCAAACCAACATCTCCCCCAATTCCACCCCTTACTGGGATAATACCGTCCATCGCGGCGAAGGTGAGAGTCCTATTGAATCCTGCAGATTCAATGGGGGGCAAAAGCCTGACGGCAGCCCCCAAAATGGAAAGCATAAGCCTGACGGCAGCTATCCGAACCTCGCAAATAACAATATCTCCTCGACAGGTCTCAGTGGCACCAAGCCTGTGCTCGAATCCAGAGGGGACGTCCTCTACCCCCCCCGAGGATTCACCGCGCAACGCCACTTCTTCCTGGATGCTCACCTACAGCGAGCCATCCGAGCCTATGAGACCCACGAGGAAATTAACGCAACCACCCACCCTCCGTCACCCAACGACGAATCAGTCTTCCACAACATCGACCCCTTCGCGGCCGAGCTGAGCGACCAAACAGTTGTGACTTACCCCATCCACGGCATTCCCCAAGATGCCAAGATTATCAAGGTGGTGCTGGGAGGCATTGTTGGCAACACCACCAGCATGAGGCTTACCAACAGGCCTAGACCCGGCTTCTTCCCTGACAATGCCTTGGCTTGCACCACCCCTGACTCTGTTGCTAGGCATGTCAACGCAGCATTCCGCCAGATGCCCCCTGGCATACTGGCTGGCGACATCAGTGAGAAGCATGTCGATCAAGTCCGCAGCACCCCTACTACACCTGTAGAGTGGAAAGTAACAGTCCACATTCATGCCACTCACCTGCACAAACTCCCCCTCCTGACTATCAAACACCTCTGCAACTTTGCAGTCCTATCCAAAAGCAGAAACCTTGAGACAGGGGTACCCACTCTCACCCCTCTAGTAAACACCAACCACCTCATTCCCTGCAAAATCTAGTCAATATTGAAGACAGTGAGAGCCTCTATCCCAAGGGCACCATCTCTAGAGCCAACATCATCACTAGACTTACCTCCCTGGGCAGGTCCACCAGAAACCCTGCCTGGCAGATCATTGATGTTTGTCAGCAGGCCAGGATCTCCACCCATACTCCCAGTGGAAGTGTCCTCTCAGAGCAACCCACTGCACCTACTGCCACAACACTTGTACCCATCCCCCACTATCCCCCCGGCAGAACAACCAACCCTGCACACCCACCAGCCCCAGGGGCATCTCCAGCTGAAGGGGGAGATGAGCATATGACAGAAGCACAGGGCACAGATGTCACTGACTCTCCCACACCCCTCTCCAACCCTGATGCCCCTGGCCATGACCATGCCCTTCCCACCAAGAAGGCCTGTCAAGGGGCCAAGAAGCAGAAGACCGCAGATGATGCAGAAGTCACAGGACCCCCCAGAAAACTCACCTCACCCTCACCTCCCCTCAGCTTCTCTGTCCCAGTGACTTATCCCCCCCCTGACTACCTCGACTTCCACGACATCGAGGAGGTTCGCCGAGCCTCTGAAGCTTACATGCACTCCGACTGGGAGGAACATCGAAGCAGAAGACAAACCCAACTGGCTTGTGAAGCTCGAGGTCATCCTCCAGCTTGCCTTGATTAACACAGAAGACCAAGTCGCCACCATTACATTGCATAACTCACTCAACTTCATGATGGTAGAGACCACTCGCGACAACAGGACTGTCACCAGCGCCATGTGCGCCACTCCCGCAATCAAGGAGTCCATTGAGTCCCTGCTCCCCCTCCACATCAGGAGGACTGGCCACTACAGCCTCTTCATCAGTCCCTCTCACATCCCCTCAGATGCCTACCAGTGCTCAGTGATCTTGAAGACTGACCAGATTGTCAACCTTGAAGACCGCCTTGGACTGCACCAAGCCATCATGGAATCCAACAGTCACTACCTCGCTACTCTAAGGAGGATGTTCCCCAAGGAGCTGGAGGGCCTTGATGAGGACCTACACTCACCAGACCTATGGGACATCATCTCCAGGGAAAAGATTCTGCAGCTATGATGTCACCACTGCTGCTCACATTAACAAACTCCCTTGTCACCAGGGAGGGCATCCCCCTCCACTTACATGATCCTATCACCAGGTCAACACAAGCCAACCGAGCATCCACCTCATGCTCTTAAACAGAGCTACAGTCCTGATAACCTTCCTCTCCACCAGAGGCATCCTCCATTCTGGTGGCTCTACCTACACCCTCAGGCCCTCCTTCCTCCCTGACTACGACCCTGCCATGACCAAGGGCAAGCCAGGCAAGATCTGGAACTGCCTGGCCACTTGGATGATCAGGAGAGAGATCTCCAAGAATTCCGCCAAGGGAGAAGGCCCCCTTGACCCCCACACCAAGGGTGACCTGGACCAATGGAAGGCTCTCAAGACCCTCCCTGGATGGACACCCCCCCGAGTACCATGTCACCACCTACCAGAAGCATTGTTGACATGCTCCTCAACCATGCAACCCCTGACCCACCTGCAGCCTGGCCAACCTGCACCCTACGAAGCCGCTAATGATGATGACATCTTTGGAGCAGGTGCCATCACCAGTGAGCACTGCAACACCCCAGCAGACCCTGAACTGGGAAATGACTGGAGCAGCTTCCTCCAAACAGCTGCTCTCAAGGTAAACCCCAATCAAACCAAACCCTATAGTACCTTCTACATCTGCATCCCTGCCACCAAAAACCAACAACATCAAAACACTCACCACTCCACAGGTTGCCAGCACCACAGCCAACAAGGCCTACCCCAAAGCCACCACCTACAAGGACACAGGAAGTAGCAACCCCCCCTGGACCTCTGGATAACAGCACTGCTCCTCCTGCTCTTCTCTCTATCAGCACTACCCACTGTCTCAGTGGAAGCATCCATAGCAAGAGAAACAAGAATAGGGAAAATATACATGGATATGAGCCCCTCTGGACACTATCTCCTATCATAGTCCCTGCCAGACCAAAGGCACAGCCTGCCACTCCTGTGCTGAGATTACAACCTGTAACAGATTAAACCTTGCCTGCACTCTTCCCTCCCCCATCTCTCCTGCTCTCACTCTACCCATAGACAGCTCAGACACTCAGGAAGATGCTCACAGCAGTAAGTTACCCCTACAGCTGCCCCCCTCTCCACTCCTCCTACACCCCCACACTCAGAGGGAGGTAGACCAGAGGAAGCAGACGCCTACAAAGTAAGTCTGAGTCTGCCCCATACTGGGAAGCCCAAACAGCCTCCCACTGCCAAATTCACTCCATCAACGCCTACCTTGGATACAAAGCCATGGATATCAACCTAGTCCTAGACTTTGCTAACAAACTCCACACTCAAGTCACTAGAGCCACTGATAATCACTGGAAGGTATGGGATCATATTTCTCAACCCCTCTGGAAACTATAATAATGCCCTTATATGACTACTACACCTTCACCAGGCAGACTGGCACTGGATACCTGGTCAGCCACAGGAACCACCCATACACACCACTACACACCTCATCTCCTAACACTGAAGAAAACTATGAAACAGGCATCCAACTCGGTTAGCACCAAACAACAAATTCTTAGCAGAATTCCCATCAATAGCACCAAATTCATACTGCACTACTGGTCCAATGGCTATGGTCATGCAATCACTATCAAATACTACAACAATAAATGGTACAACCTTGACTCTGAACTCTCTGGACCCACCATCCTAACCCCCCCAAGACTGGCACCAGCTCCAGGGGTGCATCTACACTCTTAGCCAGGCTACACCCTCCTTCCATGGCTATCCATTTCAACCTGATCTCTATTTTGATCCAACCAATCCCACCCTAATACCAATGATACCATCCTAGACGACTCTCAACAGATCAACACCTACACCAATCTACCACCTTCACCACCAGATCAAACAATCCCTACCACTCAAAATAACACTGGAACACCCCACAGGACGAAGATGATGTTATCTATCTAGTATCTGAGGATGAATCCCACACAAAACATAAGAAACCCTACACCTCTACCAAAAAACCTAAAAAATCCAAGAAAACCACCACCATTAAAAAACGGTCACGAAGTGACCTTCCCCTCCCCAATACAGGCAGCAAGGCTCCCCACCCCCAGCAGGCCTACCATCCCTGAATACAACAAGCTCAGACAGACCTGGATCCCTGGAGCTCCCCCCCCAGCCAAGAAGCAGCAGTCCATCAGCACTACCAAGCCCACCTCACCGGAGAAACGTAGTAAGCCTAAATATTCTGAACAAACCTCAGACCACCCTGTCCAACAGCAGGAGCACATTCTTAATGACACCAACATCACCACTATCAACTGCAGGGGAATTGGATCCTCCTGGGAAGTCATCTATGATCACATTAGATCCAGGGATAATGATATAATAATTCTCACTGAAACCAAACACTCTCACACAGAAAATCCATTCTAAACATGATTAAATCAGACATGCATGATTATCACTTCCACCACAACAGCAAAACTACTCTCCAAGCTACCAGCCCTGACAAAATAGTCACCCCCTCAGCAGGGGTCATTACACTAATCAGGGAAAACAGTCACTGCTCACCCAGTCAATCATGAAAACTCCAGTCGAACTCTCTGGACACATTACCCACCCAAACATAAACACATAACCCATGTCCTGGGCGCTCTACATGCCCTGTAACAATGCCCTCAAAAGAGAGCACATCTACTCCTACATCCACCACATTACTGAGAAAATCCTACCCACCACTACATCCTAGCAGGGGACTGGAATGCCACATGCACACCACTGACAGAAGCAGTCTAACCAAATATCCAGATGACATTTCTCACCAGCAACACATTTCTCACTCTGATGTATCACTCCACAACCACAACCCAGACCTCACACATATTTTTCTTGCAGCAACAACACCCCCTACAGCAGTCGTATTGATGATATCCTGCTCATTCAACCCACCTCCGGGCACCCACACCACTGAAAGCACCCACCAAATGGGGGACACCCTAGACCACCATGCACTTGAGCAACGCCTCACCTCCACTCTCCTTCCCCCTCCTGCCATACCTCCAACCAACACCTACACCTCCCCTCAGCTCCTCCTCCCTCTTAAACAATCAGACAAAGAGAAACTAGGCAAGCCATCACTACTCAATACCTCCACCAATTTCTGAGCTCCCACACTAACATAGAATCCGCCTGGCAAACTGCTCAGGACCTTCTTGGGGAAGACAGGACTGCCTCTCACATTCAATCCATCCGGCAGGAACTGATGACTGCACTTCCAGAAGACCTCAACAGTATGGCCGACCACCTTATGACCACCCTGCATCAAGCCCTCAGTATCATGATAGAGACTTGCCCACTAAACAAACCATTTCTGGCATCTTCCTTCCCAGAAAGACAGCTAAATCCTACCAACAACTTAACCAACACGTGAAAACACATTAAAACTCTCCGCACCCAATCCTACTCCATGGACCAATCTGGATATGATAACCTGCGCCTCTTCCCATCCTTTCCCCCAGACTGCCCTCTACAAACTAAAACGCAAGTCCAACTTCTCCTCCTCACAACCCCCTTCTTACCCAATACCGTCAATCACTCACTGATGACATACAACACACTATCCAGGAGCTACGCACTATCCAAGCCCTGCAAAAGGAGGAAAGAAGCACCAAGGCCATCAAGAAGTTTCGCCATCGCCTTAATACACAGGCGCGGGTTATGCATAGACACATCATTCAAACCAGACGGCCAACCCCACTCTCCCACTGTCCCTTCTTAACCAGCAAACTGGAACCCTACATACTAAAACTAACGATCTCCTTGACCTTTTGACCAAAACACATGGGCAAACTCATGTCCCCCCCTGTGCCCCCACCCAATGGCAACTACGCTGCCTACTCCACCCCTCCCCCCTGGGAAACACACACTGACAAATTTCAACTCGAAACCCCCGCCACCTCTATTCAGCATACTGCCTCACCCTACACCTACCTCTCATCTCCAACTGCCTACACCGACTGCATCAGAAAACTGGCCACAAATAAAGCCACAGGACCAGATGGGATACCCAATGAATTACTGATGTGTCTCCCCAACCGAAATGCACACTGTTCATTCACAAACTTATGCAAATCTCCTGGATCCTGGGAGAAACCCCAGACTGCTGGAAAACTTCTCACACAGTTATGCTTTACAAAAAATCTGACCCATACCTTCCCCAGAACTATAGACCCATAGGACTTAACAATTCTGTGGCTAAACTCTGGACCTCTCTCATCACCAACACAATTTCCACCTACTCAGAACCAATCATATTCTCAGCACCTGCCAAGAGGGATTCAGAAAGACAAGAGCACCTATAGGCAGCTCCTCAACCTCCTTCACAACATAGAGGATGCCTCCCTCTTCCAACAAGACCTGTACGCAGCTTACTTTGACTTTAGCTCTGCCTTCAACATGATAGATCACCAAAACTTCTTTGCATTATGCACAACCTGGATTCACCCACGACACCATAGACACAGTCAAAGGGATCTACACCAACTCCAACACTCACATCCTCCTTAACAACACACCTGGTCAACCCATCCCCATCACCAGGGGATCCATCCAAGGGGACACACTCTCCCCTCTCCTCTTCATCATCTTTATTGAACCCCTCCACCGATGGCTATGCTCAGGAGGCAGGGGATACCGCGCTGCCTCCCTTCCCACCGCGGAGGCTGACGAGCACCTCACCAGCAGCCTGGGGTATGCGGATGACACCGCCAGTCCTCACTGGAACGGTCGAGGACCTCCGCATCCAATGTGGTAAAGTCCAACTGTTCAGCACCTGGTCTGGCATCCCTCTCAATGCTACCAAATGTGTGGTCAGTGGCATCCTTCACAAGGACACACCCCTCAAACCCCACCCACAATGATATCCTCAAACAAAGACTCCAGGACAAATAACCCTTGGAGACACATATGCACTTATCAACCACCAGATATAGCCTACAAATACTTAGGAGTCCACATCTCTCTCACCTCAACTGGAAAACCAACTGCATGCCACCCTTGAATTATTCACACCAAGGGCCTACATATACTCAACAAAGCTAAAAGCAGGGCAAACCCCTGAACAATGCATACGTATAATCACACAATGCATCAGAGCAGCCATCAAATACCCTATGATCGTAGCCCCCTTCTCTCTCACAGACATCCACATTATAGATAAAGCAGTACTTAAGACAGTCAAACTGTGCAGCAGCCTTCCCATGTCCTTCCCCACTAGGGCACTACACCTGCCAAAACAGAGGCAGGCCTAGGATCCCCTCTCTCCTCACTGAATATACACAAATTACTGCCTCTGCCCTCACCCACGCCATGAATGACACTGGACGCCTGGGCATACTAACCAAATCTCTCCTCACTAAAACCTTCAAAACTTTCCACACTCTCACTCCAACCTCTCTCTCTCCCAAACTCCTCCCAATATTCATCTCTTGCCCGGCAACTTCAACTCCTAGACCATTCAAACATCAAATCACCTGGAATGACACAGAAACTCCTGGATAAGCTCAACATCCAATCAGTACTCCCTCAACCTGCTCACATCCCTGTCTCCCTTGTGACTCCCTTCCACGATCTAGGGATCTATACATACCACGACCTGGTTACTCCAGCAGGCACTCACCTTATCACTACCACGGATCTCCCTCTTATCACACAGGGCAAAGTAACAAAGCACCATCGGCGCTCCCTCAACCTCCTTACAGCACACCTCACTGGCAACAGCCCCGACCTGCTCCCCTCCCTCAGCCATGCCAACCCTCTTCCATTACCGCAGCGACGACTTACCCTCGTCATACACCATCCCACCCAAACCGTCAGCCTATGCGCAGAACATGTTTGTCGCCCGCCCGGCCTCCACCCCAACTCAGCGCTACCCCACCAGCCGAGCGCAACCTCCTGTCAAGGAAGCGGACTACACAGCAGACCCTCTCCGTGACATCAGCGGGGAACAATGGTGGCGTGGACCACCTGCAACTCCACAGCCGAATGGAACGCCAACGTCGACCATTACGGTAAAGCATGGGGCAACAACGAAGCAGCGACAACCTGGGCATCCCGCCTTCACCTCTGCAAGGCCATCCTCCGCGGCCAGCCAAGCCCTTCTTTAAGCACTACAACATTACTAAGGCTCCAACCCTGATCTTCTCAAGGCAGCAATGCTCCACCCTACCCCTGGATCCCCTTCCCCCCCTACCCGTCTCCTTCACCTCACCTATGGTAACCAGTACACACCCCTCAGCATCACCAGCTGGCGCAAGCAAAGGACCATGGACACTAGGGACACCAGCATCACCACCACTGCCCACCTCCAATGGCCCCCCCCATCACCATGCACACGACTACAGTCAATTATAACCAAAATTGGTTACACTATCCTCACAGTAACCAATTACTAACCAACACCTTTTCTTTTTTGAGGTACATGGAAACCACA
>JACBWV010000626.1:41991095-42108595 GCA_013435795.1 Chlamydomonas sp. ICE-L
GGTGATATGTTATTGGGTGAGGGATTGGTGGTGGGTGGGTAGGGGGAGAGTGGGAGGAGAGGAGTGAGTGGTGGAGGAGGGGGGGGAGGGGGGGTGGAGAAGAATGAGGGGAGTTGTAGATCGATGTGTAAAATAGTGATGCGAGAGCCCCCACAAACCCATTACTGTAGTAGCTGACCTAGACCCCCATCCCATGCTTCACGATTGAAGACATAGAGCCCCAACGCCCTGTCTAGTGTTGACATAAACCACCCAACCCCCATGACTGCAGTGAGACATGACCCCGATCCCCATGTCCTAGATGGAGACATGACCCCCCAACCCCCCATTACTAGTGAAATACCCCCCCACACCCCATGGACAACTAGTGATTATATACCACAACACCCCATGACACTAGGTTGACATAAACCCCACCAACCCCATACTGTGTGGATGGACGTGACCCACAACCCCGTGTCAATAGTGAGACTAACCCCACCACCATGAAACTAGTGATGACTACCCCCCAACACCACCTGAACTGTGATGACATAAACCCCACACCCAATGTCCACGAGTGAGTAACAAACTCAAACACCCCCTGACACTATGGATTACATAACCCCCAACACCCCATGAACCCAGTGAATGCCACCACGGCACTTCCATGTGCAGCCGCCCACACCCTCTTCATCATACAAAAGTACACAAATTAGTGTCTTCTTGAGGTAGACAAATGCAATTTTCATGACATTGGCAGACATGCAGAGACAGTGATAGTGGATAATAATAGACACATCGTGACAGTACAGTGACTAGACGCGATACAAGGCATACACCAGAACGAGCAAGTGACAGAATCCTATCAAACATAGACCTAACCTAGTGGAGTGCGTAAGAGTTACAAGGTAGAGACTATTTTGACAGATCAGTGTCAGGTCGAGACTGAGATGTAACTTATACAGCAAGTTCGACAAAGGCATTGAAGTGAGGCAAGACGGAGGGAAGCGGCATTACCGACAGAAGAGGCGGTAACAAGGCAGAAATATAGGAGTTAGGGCAAATTACATGTCATACAGAGACAGAAGCACAGATAGAGTACGAATAGACAGCGGTTAGTACCTACATGACACAGGCAAGAGGGATACCAGAGACAGAGCACTCAACTGACAGAAGCTGACAAGACAGATGGCATAACAAAGAATATATGCAAGCAGACGGGAGAGATTAGAACAGATATGCGATCAGATCAAGGTCAGAGAGACGTGACCATATACAAAAAAATAGACAGGCAAGGGCAGTGACAGAGACAAGGGGTTGCAGACAGAGACAATAGGCGGTCAATAATAGCCGAGACATAGACATAACGAGGGGGGCACTCCATGGGAAGACAGACAGAGAGGTGGTATAGAAATAGACACTGCAGTGATGTGATGTAAACATGCAGTAACGCAGACAGAGCAGTTACAGAGGAAAGAGAACAAAGGCAAAGACATAGGCAAGGATTAGAAAGACAGGGCAAGGTAGTGACAGCGTCCGTAATCACGTGCAAGTAATTATCATGAAATAGCGTAAGTAAAATAACTTAGACAGTGTTCAGACTGATTCGTGTTTCCAGTGTGCATCACAGATCAGGAACTGTATGGATCGTGGCCAGCAGATGAGCCCGTAAAGCAGTGCTCCTTCTCCAAGCTAGGTGGCTTAACAAGACCTCCATCTGCAGCATGCAAAAGGAAAACGGTCATTAGGTGTTGATGACAGGAAGATGAACTCATGTCCGTCCATGCAAGCTTATCAATGATGAGCATCGAGTAGGAGCAGTCGTCTCGCAGAAGCAGGCGCTCAACCTGAAGCGGCGAGGCAGGCAGTAGCCAGGCCAGCAGTGAGGTTTTCAAGCTGCAGAGGTACTAAGCGGGCGCATCCGGCAGGCAAGGCGGCTAGCATTGTCAAACAGGAGCAGGAGGCACCGTTTGACTCAATACGATTTGATCGTGTGTTTTGCATGGTTTTTCGCATCAGCAACATCGCAAGGAAATCTGCAAGAAAAGATCACCAGCGAGATTCAGCCAGCACGTTTCAAACCTTCGATTCATCTGCGCCAGCTCCCTTTTCCCTCCAACCCCAAGCCAACTCAATCGCCTCGGCTGGAAGCGGAAATTCGCCCAAGTAGAGCTGTTGAACGATCGACGCATTGAAGATGGTCAAGCGTAGTATGTTTAAGACACGGCTTTGTGTGAGGAAGAAAAAGTAGTGGCAATGTGACAACGCGAACGCTAAATAAGAGACAGGAGATACGCGTGTAGGTCGACTAAACTAAATAGTTGAAACTGCTTGGCTAGCGGAAAGCACGGCCAACTAGTTAATTGTTGAAAGACAGCGCTTTTGTGGCGGGAGCGATCAGTATGGCATGAGAAGAGACGCTAGAAACAAGGAAGAGAGGAGCGCGGTTGGTTCGACCAAGCAGGCAGTACGGCAGTACGCGAGCGCACCTTCGAAAATCTCAGTTGACAGCTAGGACGCAGAGGGTTTGGGGGGGGGGCCACGTAATCCTATCATCGATGCAGACCCTAAGTCCTCCCGTGTCTCTCTCCTCCGTCTCTCCGTCTCTGTCTGTCTCTCCGTGCCTCCGTCGAGGCGTCTGAACAATACCGGGCACCTCCACTCCAAAACATTTGGGTCATAGTTGAGTGCGCAATGACAAAGAGTTATCAGCATCGCAACAGTCAATGTCCTTCGCAAAATTGTCAATGTTTTGTAGCTTTATTTGGCTACTAGTAGCTTCCTTTCTTAACTTTGAACCCCCTGCCGGGACTGATAAGCGATCTCCGTGTCGCTTGCTTGCTGTTCCTCTTGGGACGGCCAATGCTCAGATAATTATTATCTAACCACATGCACAGTCTTGGCTCAAATCATGGAAGCATAGGGAAGTTATAACCCAAGATTGTGTCCTAGAACCTGCCACAGTAATCCTGTCATCCGACATGTCAAAATATTTCCAAAATATTTCTCTTCTCTTTGGTAGGTCGTTAGATATTATTTATTCTGAGCTAAATCCAAGAGAACTAGAGTGAAGAACAGGTTAGGACTTTGGAGAAAGATTACGACTGCATCAGTCGCCAGGATTACCCTGTGTTACAACCCAGAGCAAGTACAAGGCATGCCTTGACTTATAACTCAACTAACCCTGCCTCCATGGTTCGTACCAAGACTTTGGAAGTCGTTTTATATAATTTAATATGACTTACATCCAACAAGAAAAGAGTATAGAACAGTTTGGAGAAAGGATACGACTGCGTCGGTCGACAAGATTACCCTGTGTTACACCCAGAGCAGTAACAAGGCACGATCTTGACTTATAACTTAACTAAAACCTGCCTCCGTGGTTCGTCCCAAGACTTGTAAGTCGTTAGGTTTTATGTAATCTGAGCTACAAGCCAAGAGGGAAAGATTAGAGATAAAGTCTGGTGGAAGGTTACGACTGCGTTGGTCTACGGGATTACCCGTTGTTCACCCAGAGCAAGTAACAAGGCATGTTCTTGGCTATAACTCCACCCCGCCTCCATGGTTCGTCCCAAGACTTTGGAAGACGTTTGTTATTATTTAATCTGACTTACAGCAAACAGGATAATAGTGGAGAACAAGTTCGGAGAAAGGTTACGACTGCGATGGTCAACGGGATTATCCTGTGTTCCACCCAGAGCAAGTAACAAGGCATGTTCTTGGTTTATTACTTAACCCTGCCTCCATGGTTGGGCTCAATACTTGGTAAATTGTTAGGTATTATTTAATCTGAGCCACAGCCAAGAGTCAAAGAGTATTTAACAAGTTTGGAGAAAGGTTACGACTGCTTCGGTCAACGGGATTACCTTGTGTTTCACCCGGATACGTATCAGTTCAAATAAAAGGAGAGGTATGAATCGTACTCGGATCAGTAACATAGATAGAAGTCCAGTTCGGGGGGAATACAATTTCTCCTAGAATCCGGGTATGATTCAGAGGTAAAAATTCTACTACAATCCAGGTATATTTCTGGGGTAGGTATCGTACAATGGGATAAAGGGGTAGTATAATGATGTACGGGCGAATTCCAAATGAAGGGTAGCGTACTTTGGTCCTGGGGTATAGTAAATCGATCACAAAACGTCTGGATCGACATTCCTAAAAAAGTACGAGGGGGGTAGTATTTTTTCAATATACGATGGGTGCAACAAAAGTACTAGCTAGTATAATCGAGTTTAATTCATAGTGATACGAGATAGCATGTCAGGCGACATGGCAGGTATAAGAAGAGAAAGGCGACAGTACCTTAGGGTACTGCCGCCGGTAGGTGCTGGCCCTATCGGGCAGAGGCACTACAATGGAAGCTTCCAGGCAGAGGGCCTGGCGCACTAAGACACTCTAGGTGAACCGGGAGAACCGGTCTATAACAGTCTGAGAAATCTCCAATATTAGACACGAAATTTTCTAGGGTGGTCTTGAGCCGCATGCGAAACTATTCAGAACGCTAGATAGCAGGATCATTGGCCAAGGAGTAGAGCTTGTAGCTGCCATTCATAGATTTGAAAGGGGTGGACGCTCGGAACTAGAGGAGGTCGCGAACGGGGGTATACGTGCCCTCATTGAGAGGCCTTGGTGAGCAATTGTACACCCTAATAAATGAACTCGGTCGAAGTCACTTGGTAACATTTTGGCTTTCTGTTAAGCGCATGGCCTTGCCAACATCCTCGGCCAATACTTCATCTAGACAGAACAGTTCGAGCAGCAGTTAATTGGGCGTGGGCGCTCCAACTCGTTCGCGAGCCACTACCAGCCTCACTCTTCCGAGGCCAATTGACGGGTAACCGTACTGCCGGCTGGTGTCGGGATCACCGAACTTTGGTACTCGAAACTTGCCGTGCCCCCCCCCCCCCCCCCCCCCCCCCCCCCACACACACACACCCACACACCCACACACAGCAACTTTCACCCCGCCCGGTGGCACCCGCCCCTGCCCCACGCACGGCCCTGAGGTGGGGTCCGTGGGCTAATTATAGCACAAGTGCCCTTGGGGAATGTTTCGTCCATTGTGATGCTTACATGTTTCGCCTCAAATTTTTGACGACAATTCTGCTCCCCAACCTATGTATACGCACATGTTTAAGTGGTTCGATTTTGAAATGTTAGCTCAAAACACCTTGAAATCAAATTGTTAACCGTTAATTGTAGCTATTTGGCCCAACCTAAGCTCCTTTTCGTGAATTGCGATGCTCATACGTGCTCTGGTGAGAATTTGTCCTGTATAGAAAAGTCTCATAATTCGTCAAAAATATAGAATGTTCAACTTTTTGATGTTTTCCATATAACCTGAAAATGTGGTTGGTGACACACGGACAAACGGATGAACGAACGGACATTTTAACGGGGCTTATCCCTCTTCATTAAAAAATCTGGAGATTTTTTTCATTCGGGTATACCCTTTAGTATCATAGATTGCTAACTTGACAGGAGGGCATGTTACATTACCGGTAGTCATACCTTCGGTTGAGGGCAATCTATTGAAAGCGTGAATGGAGAAAACTGCACGCCGTTTCTTTATATTAGAGGGGGGGGGGTGGGGTGGGGGGTGGGGGGTGGGGGGGACAAGATTGCTGGGAGGGGCTTAAAAGATTTCTCGGATATTATGGGAGCTAGGGAGGGACTTGCAAGATATTCCGCTGTGCGCGCTCTGTCGCGCTGGCACTGCGTCAACTATGAGACACCCATAAAGGGTGAACGATTAGGTTTTCCAGGGGTAGCGATCCCTTGAAAAAGAAAAGCAGTACGCCAATTCGGCGTGATTAAGGAAGCTGTCCAAAGGGGGTCCTCGGACAACACCCTTGCCCTTGTGATATCAGACACCCTTTAGGACCGCAGTAGAAGCTGTACAAACTGCCCACGCCCCTTAGCTGTACACACAGCTTGGCACTACTACTACTTTACACGTGGCACAGCCCGCATGCGTACAGCTCAATCATTTAATATCTTGAAGTGCGTCGTCGAACTGGAGTATCTATCTGCCCCCGCGCGAACCAGCGCCTATCTTTACAGTACCATCCAGCGTTAGCTCTGACTATCCTGCGCGGAGTGTGCAAGCCTAACGTGCTTTCTGCTGCACCTATCTATCGCCGCGTTAACCAGCGCCTATCTGCCTCTGGCCGTCTTGGGCTTCTAGGTGTTCATTCACACACCCAGCTTGACGAGATGCCCCCGACAGCAGCCTTGTGCTTCAATTCAAGCCTGGTAACGATGGAGACCACCAGGTGAGAATGAGGGTGGTGCCCGTATTTCTCATTGGCGACTGGCCGTGTTACCACCATGGTTGTGGGGGTGGTGGGTGGGTGGGGTGGGGGTGGGCCAATTGAAAACAGGGCATGGACAATTGCGCGCAAGCGCTACTTGCTTGTTACAGTCCCAATCGCGCTGAGGCCTACGCGGCCACCACCACGTGCATCGTTCACTGGCACCGCATGCGCACCCACTTGCCCGTGTTAGGCTTTTGCTCGTAGTGCAGGTGGGGCCAGGCTGTGCCACCAGCTTCCGTTCGGGCGAACGCGCGTTTGGTTGAGTTGCTTCAGTGGATGGTGCGATCGAAATTAACTTATGACTCACTCACAATCCTGCACTTGGATTTTCAGATCCCCCCCCCCCCCCCCCCCCCCCCCCATACATCACGTTAACAACAACAACACACAAATTCGCCTGGCACGTGCCTCCCACCCCCCACCACCCACCCCCACCACCACCCCACCACCACCACCCCCACCACCCACCCACCTTAATCCTCCTGCTACCGCTATTTATTCAGAATTCACACCTGCGCCTCTGCCCGTTCTAACACCCCACCCTTGTCTTCGTGTCTTGTTGCAGCGACAGTGCAGTGGCTCTCCACAGCCAACCGGATACCCCGGCTGATCTGACTGCCCCTCAGGGGCTCTCCCTCCCTGCTGGATTTGAAACCTCTCCGTCCTCTGGTCTTCACGCGCCTGACAGGCCGCGGGCAGTCGGCGAGGTCTCGGAAACTATGGTTCCGGAAACTATGGTTCCGTCATGGGCGAATTTACCCCCTGCCCTGGTGCGAAGAGTCATGGTGCTGGCTGGCGTCTGGAGTGGGGTCCCAGCCTGGAACACCTGCCGGGCGTGGCATGAGCACATGGAGGCCCAGGATGTGGCTGAGTGCATGGTGGGGGGCTTGGGACTGCAAACTGCCATGTGCCGTGCTGCCCAGGTGGGACGGCATGATTTAGTGACTCACTTGCTGCAGTATGACCGGCAGCATGCAGCAGATCTGAAGTTGGGCATGCCTTTAGTTGCTGCGGCTGGCCATGGGCATGCCTGCATCGTCAGACTCCTGCTGGAGCACCACCCTGTGGCTGATGGCCAGTCGGACTATTGGCTTGGCCACGCTCTCAACCTAGCAGTCAAGGACGGTCATGACTCCGTTGTCCACATGATTTTGTCATGGCCACGTGGGGCCCCTGCAGCAAACCACGGAGATGGCAGCGCACTGGTTGCTGCAGCTAGTAGTGGGCGAGTGAGCACTGTCACCTGGCTCCTCTCCTGGCCTGAGAACGCACCCATGGCCGACTGCAGAGATGGGAGGGCGTTGGTGGCGGCAGCAGAAGAAGGGCATGTGGACATGGTGCGTCTCCTTTTGTCGTGGCCTACCCGCCCAGCCCATGCCGACTGCAGGAGGGGGGCGGTCTTGATCGCAGCCGCATCATCGGGCAGCCTAGAGCTCGTGGAGCTGCTGCTGAGCTGGCATGAGCATGCGCCGCTCGCCAACTGCAGCTCAGGGGAGGCCCTGCTGGCCGCAGCTGGGGGGGGGCACATCCACGTGGTCCAGGCCCTCCTCAGCTGGCCTCAGCATGCTCCCTCAGCCAACTGCCTAGGGGGAAAGGCATTCATTGCCACCGCTAAGGAGGGTCATGTTGACATCCTTACTGTTTTGCTCTCCTACCCTGGGACTGTGTCTAGTGTGGTGTTCGAGACAATGGTTACTACTGCAGCGTTGCACTACCAATGGCCTGTGGTGCGCTTCTTACTTCATAGCAAGGGGTGCAGTACACGCCCTCTCTGCCTAGCCTCCCTGCAAAGGCTGTTCCCACGTGTGTGGACTACTAGCAACGAGTGGAGTGGCAGTGAATATGCCCCAATCTTCACGAAGAATCCTAGCCTCAAGATATACTGATCTGATATCTGATCTTTGAGGGTTGATGTTCAGCAGAAGACGATGAGCAGCCTTTACCCTGGTGATGATGCCGCACGCTCCCTGAAGGGTCCTGGCCTCATGATGAACTGATCTGATTGATTTGGATGCTGCTTTGCCTGCCACGTTCGGTGTGCATTCTTCATGGGTGTGTCTCAGGTCCTGCTGGAGACAATTGTAACCTCTGTTTCCTTTTTGGCGGAGCCCCCCCTTCTGGGGGGCGGGAGCCCCCAGTGTTACCCATTTGTCGGTTCGTCCATCCATCCATCCATCCATCCATTCATCCGTCTGACCGCGATGAAGCCCGACACGTCAGCCAACGGTCTCGTAACTAATTCGCTTCCGTTGCCACCTGTCGATCACTCTCCGCCATTTTTTTGCGTCGCAGGCGACGCTGCATAGAACTTGTTGGGCTACGCATAGCAGCTTCTAGTCATCTCCTTTCGCCCATCCTTGGGCCAAACCAAAAGCTCGCTAGTGCGCCCGAAAGCTCATATGATAGTCACTCCAATGCAGCTGGAAACTTTGGGCTTGACCCATTGGCTGACTGTTAGAGCTGACGGGAAGCTGCCATGAGTAGCCCAAAAATGGAACAGTGCCACTGCAGCCTCATGGTACCAGTGACTTGTGGTGCACCTCTTACATCATAGCCAGGCATGCAGTGCACATCCTCTCTGCATACCCTTTCTACTTGGGCGGTGCCCTGGCGCATGGGCTCAGAGCGGGCAGGGTGGCGGTGACCTGGCGCATGGGCTCAGAGCGGGCAGGGTGGCGGTGACCTGGCGCATGGGCTCAGAGCGGGTAGGGTGGCGGTGACCTGGCGCATGGGCTCAGAGCGGGCAGGGTGGCGGTGACCTGGCGCATGGGCTCAGAGCGGGCAGGGTGGCGGTGACCTGGCGCATGGGCTCAGAGCGGGCAGGGTGGCGGTGCCCTGGCGCATGGGCTCAGAGCGGGCAGGGTGGCGGTGACCTGGGGCATGGGCTCAGAGCGGGCAGGGTGGCGGTGACCTGGCGCATGGGCTCAGAGCGGGCAGGGTGGCGGTGACCTGGCGCATGGGCTCAGAGCGGGCAGGGTGGCGGTGACCTGGCGCATGGGCTAAGAGCGGGCAGGGTGGCAGTGACCTGGCGCATGGGCTCAGAGAGGGCAGGGTGGCGGTGATCTGGCGCATGGGCTCAGAGCGGGCAGGGTGGCGGTGATTATGCCACATGCTCCATGAAGGGTCCCAGTCTCATGATATACTGATCTAATCTGACCTGAGATCTGGTCTGTGATCTGATCTGAGATCTGGTGTTTGAGGGTTGAAGTTCAGCAGATTTTGGTGAGCAGCCTCTACGGCTGGAGCCAAGTAAACAAGGTAGAGTTCAAGAGCTACTGGCCTGGCCTGACTTGGCCTGATGAATGGCAGATCCAACCTGATGATGTACCAATGGTAATGATGATTATGATGATGATGATGATGATGATGAAGATGATGATGATGATGATGATGATGATGATGATGATGATGATGACATTTTTCTTGGTGCCCTACTGGAATCCAAATGTGCCCGTGGCTTGACAGAGTCAAAGGGGACTTAAGAGCACCAGGAAGAAAAAAATGATTATGCAGCCTCATGATATGCACAGCTTGCCACTCTGTCGCTTGTGCTTGTGCAGTCGCATGTGTGTATGTGCATGACTGATCACATGCGTGCATGTGTTGTATGTGCATGTGTTGTATGTGCATGTGTGCATGTGCATGAGTGGTCGCAGGTACATGTGTTGTATGTGCATGTGTGCATGTGCATGAGTGGTCGCAGGTACATGTGTTGTATGCGCATGTGTGCATGTTTTGTATGCGTATGTGTGCATGTGTTGCATCCACATGCGTGGGTTTAGCAGTAGTCTCCCTGACTGCTCTACTTTTTTCTTGTTTAGTGGCCCTTACTCCAGTGGACAGCCAGATAAGCAAAAAGAGACTGGCCCGTGTCAATTTTCCGATCACATCAACAAGGTCCTTGAGTCTAGGGCTGGCGCATGAAGACCCACCCTTTGAGACGGAATTTTTTGTTGGAAAGAAAACAACGAAAACAAATGGGGGTTCTATATGTTACAAGAACAAATGGAGGTTATGTTACAAGGACAAATGGAGGTTATATATGTTACAAGAACAAATGGAGGTTATGTTACAAGGACAAATGGAGGTTATATATGTAACAAGGACAAATTGAGGTTATATATGTTACAAGAACAAATGGAGGTTATGTATGATTAATGGGATGCAGCCTGGGGCGTCTTGACAGGGGGGCACTTCTTTCTGTACCAACAACGTCTACTATGTCCTGATATCTGCTACGTACTGATATCTGCTAGGTCCTGACATCTGCCATGTACTGATGTCTGCTATATACTGATATCTGCTATGTACTGATATCTGATGCGTACTGATAACTGCTTTGTACTGACATCTGTTATGTACTGATAACTGCTTTGTACTGACATCTGTTATGTACTGATACCTGCTTTGTACTGACATCTGTTATGTGCTTATAACTGATTTGTACTGACATCTGTTATGTACTGATAGCTGCTTTGTACTGACATGTGTTATGTACTGATAACTGCTTTGTACTAATATCTGCTATGAAAAGTTGTATTATTTTGCACTGTGTGTGAATGTTTGTGTATGTATGTAGCAGTAAGTTAGTGCGATCTAACTGTATGTAGCAGTGAGTTAGTGTGATCTAACTGTATGTAGGTGTAAGATGCATGGGGCACTATCGGTATGGCTATTGTTTGCAGATGAGCTCGGACGCAATGCATGTATGCAACGTGAACAGGTCTTACCAATACGAGCACCTTGGGCGCCTACCTGCTTTGTTATGCACGTTGCTTTGTCTTATTCTGCTAGGGGGAGGGTGTGATGCAGAAAAGTGACGATGTGAGGCGTAACAATGGAGCCATGTTTAGATCACCCTCCATGCTGCATGGAGTGGAACCGGTTTTGTTATACACGTTGATTTGCCTTGTCCTGCTTGCAACGCATC
The DNA here is from genome assembly GCA_013435795.1 of Chlamydomonas sp. ICE-L. Lineage (NCBI taxonomy): Eukaryota > Viridiplantae > Chlorophyta > Chlorophyceae > Chlamydomonadales > Chlamydomonadaceae > Chlamydomonas > Chlamydomonas sp. ICE-L. The sequence continues at coordinate 42,002,328 of JACBWV010000626.1, forward strand.
ATCAAAAAGTACGTTGCGGTGTGCGGCCAGACGGATTTGATTTTATTACATGGTCTATCAGCCTCCAGGCTGCTCATCGCCTGCGGGCAGAGTAGCTGGGTACATGGGCGCATGGGTCGAATTTTAAATTTGAATTGTTACATGTTTTTTCAGCCAGCTCTGGGCTGTTCACCGTCTTCCAATTCCAAGTCCCCCCGTGCGATACCCACGGAAACCAGGGAGCGCACTAGGCAGATGCATCGGTAGTATCTTGTAGTAAAAACACTACCACACCAGACCACACTCCTGAGTACAGAACACAATTATGAGTGGGGTGGCCAGGTAGGCTGTATACACTCGTCCAACCTCGAAGAATCAATATTACTAAAAGATTATCTGCAAAGTCTTCTTTTGTACTGTGACCATAGCTATTCAGTGGATGATTTGGATTTAGATGTTCCATAATTGGTCGTAGTTCGTAGTTTGTATCTCAGATTTTGCCTGAAGTCCCGAGATTTCAAACAAAATTTCTGGGATAATTGTCGTAAATTTGGCCTCAAAAAGTAGAGAAGTAGTTATGTGTACCAACTAGGGTACTACTAAGCGCGCGCGGCAGCGCGGTGCCGCGCTGCCTTTTTGAGCCTCTCTGCGCGTTTCGCACACTTTTTTCAACCCCCTGTGGGCGCAGCGCGCAGTTTTTGCACTAAAAAGCGCTGACCAATTTGACGTGTGTGCGCTTTAAGCGCTGACCAATTTGGCAAGAAGTAGTACCCTGGTACCAACAATGGTTTTTTGACTGGTTGTAAATAAGTTACTGTGATTATTGGATGCTGAAAGAGTTGGCACTCACTGTTTCTTTTTTTAGCTAAGGGTACCAGCTTCTAGGCAGCTCCTTTCACCCATCCTTGGGCCAAAATCAATGCTTGCAGCTGCTTTGGAATGCCTGTCATGTCAGATTTCAGACGCACCAGCCAGCTTCAGTTTTGGCCCAAGGGTGGGTGGAAGGAGCTACCTAGAAGCTGCTAATCGTAGCTCAAATAATAAAAGGAGTTGGCACTACATGGCATACAGGTTTGTACAAATGATACGTTTCACGTCTCACAAAATACATTACACCTATTTATGAGGGTCTATTACTTTCGAAACGTAGATTGGGGCTTATGAGATAAGTATTGTGGCCAGGATTGTTCAGGACACTGCGTCCTGCATCGCAGACACAATGTAGAAGGGTCTGTTGCGCCCTGAGACGCAGCGTGGGGAGGGTCTGTTGCGTCGCAGGCACAGCTTCAGTGGGTCGGTTGCGTTGCTGGACGCAAGCTATGGGTCGGTTGCGTCTCGGGACGTAGGTTATGAAATTTATTGGGTCTCAGAACGCAGGCTGTGAAATTGTTTTGTGTGACATGACGCTTAGCTGGAGGTTCTCCTGAACTACCCTAATTGTGACCCATGAAAAGAAGATTTTGTGAACAATTACGACTCGACAATATATTTTTGAGTGCCCTCGAAAAACCATGATGACAAACAGAGTTGTTCAAGAGGACCCCCAGGTCTGCTGCCTGAGACGCAACCAATTGGATAGCCTGCGTCCTGGGACGCAACGGACCCTTCCTTATGGGCAACGGACCCTCCCCACGTTGCGTCCTGCGACGCAACGGGCCCATCGACGTTGCGTCTGCGACGGCAGGAGGCGGCGTCCTGAACAACCTTGGTGACAAACCGTTTGAAGAGCCAGTGTATGCTTCTATGTGTGTATGTTTTGTGTGCGTATATGTAGGGTTTAGGGTAATATGATATCATATGATGCCGGCAGTCTGACTAGGCTACAGTCACCATTATTTACATACAATATCATTTGATGCAGTTTGTATGATACGGTATCATATGATAGCATACTCGCCTTTGGACAACATAATATGAGTACGACTTTGAATTTGATCTTACTGCCGAAGACGGCGATCAGCCTTAAAGGCTGGGGTCATGTAACCGAGTTCAAGTACACTAGTCCACAACCGGTACATGGCATACGATATTCGTTCTGTATTTGGTTTGCCCACAGGCCACGGAGAGGGGTATAAATCCGCATCCTCAAATTCTCCACATCCCAGTCACGGCTTGAAATCTGCTTAGTGTGCTACCTGGTTTTCTTGGGCATCGCACGAGGGGGGTTGGAATTGCAGGACGGTGAGCGAGCAGCCCATAGTTGGCTGTCAAACCATGTTCCACTTCAAATATAAATCCGCCAAGCGTGCTCCCCAGTTTCTGGTCACATCTTCCTGGTCATTATTTTTACTGCTGAAGACGACAAGTATGCATGGATGGTTAGGGTGTGAATGTGTGGGAGAGGATGCCTTGAAGCATGCATGAATAGTTAGGATGTGTTTTTGTTTTGAGGGTGTGGGTGAAGATGCCTTGTAGCATAGACGGATGGGTAAGGGGTGGGGCTGTGCAGGTGTGGATGTGATGGTGTGGATGAAGATACGTTGTAGCGAGCATGGATGGGTAGGGGGTGGGGCTGGGAGGGTGAAAGTGTGGGTGTGAGGGTGTGGATGGAGATTTATTATAGCATGCATGGATGGGTAGGGGGTGGGGCTGTGAGAACTTAAGATGATTGACCCAGGCTGTATTTAAGATAGAACACGATAGTTCATACTTTACAGATTTCATTAATCCATTACTTGTTTCAGTGAGGCTAGTTAACTGAAATATATCTGAAATACCCAAGCTGGTTTATACAAATACAACGGAATATGGTTGCCTGAATATGTATGTTGTTACAGTCTAGGGGTAGACCAAAACGGTTGGCTGCGAATTTGAAATGCCCTTGATGATTTAAATCAATACTTAGACTTTATTTTAAGAAATATCCGAGTTGGTTGAATGTTTTACGGATACTGACTTGCCAAGTTTTTTTTTTTGCAGAAATATACCAGTCGGGTTACAAAAATACCCAGGTTTACATTACATTACATTACAGGTTTAATCAGATAAAGCCGAGCTGGTGTACTGACGTACTGATACAAGGTTAAGCATTGCCACTTCAAAGACACAGTGCGCCCCACCACATGTACAATCACGACAATGCCCCGCCACCACTCATGAAGCCATGTCACAGCCCCATTACCCCCCAAACAGTATAGATATGAAGTGCTTCACGACCACCTCCACAGCCACGCATGGCGGTGCCCCATCACCCCCACAAAGCAATGGTAGTGCCTCAACACCAGTGATGACAACGCCTGGTGGGGCGTGGTATTAAGGGAGCCCTGTCTTACGGCGGTAGTTTTTTTTAGTTACACAGTGAAGACTGAAGTAGAAGTAGGATACACGCAACGAGTGCGCTTATATCGAAGACGGGAGTCTGCAGGAAGATCCGGCAGACCCGTGTAGGCCACAGCTAGCCTGTGGCCTAGCGGCAGGCAACCGGGGACCTGGAGGGACCAGGTACCGGTATGCATTATGCCGACTCAGTGTCCGACGTATATCGGACAATAACATCCCCCCCAACTTGAGGTATTCTTGAGCTCAAGAATTCCTGAAGTTAACTGAGGGGCATAAGAAATTAATATATATATATAAAAGAAATACAATGACTAAGAGCTGGTCTGCTTCGGTCAAGAACTTGGACAATAAGATTATTCAGGTCAAAACTAAAGGGAAGGAAGCACTTGGAAAGTCTCGAAGTCAGTAAGTCACTATATGTGGCTGTACATTGGTCAGGCTTGTCAAGAGATCAGATGTAAGGTAATCTGGACTGTGGCAAGGCGGGCTGGCACAGTCAAGGTGGTAATCTTATCTAAGAACTCTAAATCACTGACCTAGGTTGGTAGCTTTTAAGGAGCTGCCAGGTCGGCACAGACTTAAACTAAAGTAAGTCTATAAGGGGAAGGAGAATTTATACGGTCATACCTGAGATCATCTAACTTATTCCCCCTCTAATGGGAAGTCTTAATCCTGCAAAGACTTGTCAAATCAAGAGTGACATCAGGATAACTAAATCAGAGACTGGCAGGACTAAGTGTGATACATCCCACCTAGAAGGCAGTTGGGATGCATAAGGTCAGCATACTATTCCCCCCATAATTTGGGGGCTCTAAATGAATCCACAAATTACGGATGACATTATGAGAAATAACTGAAGGTAGACATCCTCCGCTAGCTCATAACTATCCGTCTAGATGGAAGGATAGGGAGAGGTACTTCCAGTATCATTTATAAGATATAAGATGGTGGGCTTGACAGTAAATACAACTGTCTTCCAGAGGGGAGGTACATGCTGAGAAGTCAATTGAAAACAGCATGTAACTAGAGGGCCAGGTCGGCAATAAAAAACTAGTCAAACTGCTGTGTTAGTACATGGCAGGACAGGATTTAAATTCCTAGAGTGTTCATTGCTATTAAAAAATGACAAGCAGGTCAGGGGGCACATTTAAATGCCAGGTGCTGGGAAGTCATCCAGGGTCAGTAGCTTGGCTGCCATGTTGCTAGAGTTGACGCCCTGTGGCTAGGAGCCGTTGAGAAGGTAGAGGGCTTGTAGGGCCTGCCGGGGAACCGCAGGTCATTTGCGTACTTCTAGGGAGCTGCTGGGGAAATCAATCGGACTCTACTAGGTGGGTAGGAATTGCTGTGACATTCATATGAGGTGAGTGTAACCATGACTGACGCAGAAAAGACTAGGATGGCTGCAGATCAGGGAAGCTGCAGATCATGGCGGCTGCAGATCAGGGAAGCTGTCTATCAGAGTGGCTGCAAATCAGTTCAAAGACCACTCGGGGGAGTCGACAGATCGCTAAATGCGTACGAGCGCAGCGGAATGCACGCGGAACGCACGTGGAACGCACGCGGGGTCTGCGATTAGTCATAGTCATTTAATGACTAATCACTTGTAAGCCCTATACCCGCGTCGTCTGTAGCTCGGAATCCTGAGACATTTCGCCTACATTTAGCCAAGGCGGATTGTCGTCGAAATGTCTCAGACTTCTGAGACATTTCGCCTGCACCTCGCCACGCACGGCGGCTTGTGCACGTTAATGAGGCGAAAAGTACGGTATTTTGAGACATTTCGCCTGTACTTCGCCTGCAGGGCGGTTTGGGCACGGTGGCCGGAGAGGTCACATTTCAGGAATATTTTCCAGGAGCATTTCTCAATTACATCAGGATTCGAGAAGATAGATTACATACATAATAAAATACACTATGAATAAAACAGCATTTTACGAACTTGCTAATTCTCTGACAGGTTTCGTAAAGTGAAAATCTACGAACCCCCCTCGTAATATGTCATGAGGACCCTTAGTAAAGTTTTGTCTATCATCTAAAGCATTCTACGAAGCCCAAATAGCAAATTACGAGGGGGGGTTCGTAGATCGAGAATCCCCATAGCCTGTTACGAAGCCTATGATCAATTTACGAACTGGATTCATCCCCAAAGCATTTTACGAAGCCTATGTAGCAAATTACGAACTGGATTCATCCCAAATTGGTACGAATTCTCCCCAAATCACGGAGAATTCGGAACTTAGCTTCGTAAAACATAGTACCCTCTACCCAAAACCCATTAATTCCAAGTCAAGACTCACTGACTCACTGACTCACTAACTGATTGACTCACTGACTTACTAACTCAATGACTCACTGACTCACTTGCTCACTAGCTCACTAGCTCCCTAAATGATTGACTCACTGTCTCACTGGCTCACTGACTGATTGACTCACTGACTCATTGACTCACTGACTCTCTAACTCACTGAATCACTGACCCACTAACTCTCTGACTCAATGACTCACTGACTCACTGGCTCACTGAATCACTGACTCACTGACTGATTGACTCACTGACTCTCTAACTCACTAACTCACTGACTGATTGACTCACTGACTCTCTAACTCACTGACTCTCTAACTCACTGACTCACTGACTGATTGACTCACCGACTCACTGACTCACTGGCTCACTGACTCACTAAATGACTCATCGACTCACTGACTCACTGACTCACTGATTAGTTAGTCATGACTCACTGACTCACTGACTCACTAACTCACAGACTCACAGACTCATAGACTCACTGAATCACTGACTCATTGAGTCACTCACTCACTGACTAATTAAGGGCGCCTGGTGGCGCGTCCCTAATGAAATGAATTGAATCCTCAATTCAGTTTATTTTAATTAATTTTATTTTAATTGTATTGAATGTTGTTTTATTTTAATTCGATTTTATTCATTTCATTTTAATTTAATTCACGTGATTTGGATGCATGCAATTGCTTTATTTTTTGTCAATTCGAATAGGATTAAATTAAATTAAATTTGATGTAATTGAATTTCATTGAATCGATGGATGTTGCAGCTTTGTTGGCTAAAAAGTGACGAAAATTAGAGTTTTTGAAGGGTTGTTGGATTTTTAGCATTGCTGGACGTTCATGCAATGCACAATTATAGATTGGCTTTAATTCTAAGAATTTGATACAAGAAAAATGAGACCAATCAGGAGTCTGGTTGATTTTAAGGAATTTTACAAGGATTTTCTCGTTTGGCCCCAGCCCAGACGTGAACGGTACGTCCCGTCCTACTGAACGGGTTTTTGGCCAGCGGCAGGTGGCGTGGCTTGCTCCTACCCCCGCCCGGTGTGCCCCCGCCCCTGCCCCTGACCCCGCCCCTGCCCCGCCCCCGCCCCCGCACACGCACACGCACACGCACACGCAGTCACGCACACGCACGGCCCTGGGGTGGGGTCCGTGGGCTTATTATAGGAACTGACTCACAGAATCACTGAATCACTGAATCAATGTCTCACTGACTGATTGACTGATTAACTGATTGACTCACTGCCTCACTGACTGACTGACTCACTAACTCACTGACGCAATGACGCAATGACGCATTGACACATTGAATCACTGATTCACTGACTCACAAACTCACTGACTCACTGCCTCACTAACTCACATACTCACTGACTCACTGACTCACAGACTCACTTACTCACAGACTTACTGAATCACTGACTGATTGAGTCACTCACTCACTGGCTCACTGACTCACTGACTCACTGAATCACTGTCTCACTGACACACTGACTCATTGTCTCACTGACTCACTGATTGATTGACTCACTGACTCATTGAGTCACTGACTCACCGACTGATTGACTCATTGACTCACTGACTCAATGACTCAATGACACATTGACACACTGACTCACTGATTCACTGACTCACTGACTCACTGACTCACTAACTTACAGGCTCACAGACTCACTAACTCACAGACTCACTGAATCCCTGACTGATTGAGTCACTCACTCCCTGACTCACTGAATCATTGTCTCACTTACTCACTGACTCATTGTCTCACTGACTCACTGATTGATTGACTCACTGACTCATTGAGTCAGTGACTCACTAACTGATTGACTCACTGACTCATTGACTCACTGACTCAATGACTCAATGACACACTAACACACTGAATCACTGACTCATTGACTCACTGACTCACTGACTCACTAACTCACAGACTCACAGACTCACTGGCTCACTGAATAATTGGAGCACTGTCTCACAGACTCACTGACTGATTGTCTCACAGACTCACTAACTGATTGTCTCACGGACTCACTGATGATTGATTGACTCACGAACGCATTGAGTCACTGACTCACTTACTGATTGACTCACTGACTCACTGACTCACTGACTCAATGACACAATGACACACTGACTCACTAACTCACTGACTCACTGACTTGCTGACTTCCCCTCCACACTACAGCTCTATATACGCTACAGTCAAGCGAAGAAGCACATCCCCTAAACTCCGGTAACCAAGCCTAATATATAACTGCCCTCTTGATATCTTTTTTTAGATAGCTATGCCTCTCTTTCTTGTAACTAACCGAACCCCCAAGCCCATCTTACTTCCTTCCCATCTCTCTCCGCCTCCTGCACAATCACAATCATGGAAAGAGTTCAACACGGTCGGCCGACAGGATTGGCGTGGGGTACACCTCTAGGCAGGCACCAGGACATAATATTGGGTTATGACTTCCCAAGGCCTCAATGGTTCGATCACAGACTGTGCATGTGGTTAAATAATAATTATTCTGGACTATGGCCAAGAGGAAAAGAGAAGAGACAGAGTTTGGACAGAATTCGACACCGTCGAATGACAGGATTATTTAGCGTGGGTTACACCCCTGCTGGGCAGGCACCAGGACATAATATTGGGTTATGACTTCCCAAGGCCTCAATGGTTTGATCATAGACTGTGCATGTAGTTAAATAATAATTATTATGAGCTATGGCCAAGAGGAAAAGAGAAGAGAAAGATTTTGGAAAGAATTTGACACCGTCAGATGACAGGATTAACGTGGGTTACACTCCTGCTGGGCAGGCACTAGGACATAATCTTGGGTTTTGACTTCCCAAGGCCTCAATGGTTTGATCCCAGACTGTGCATGTGGTTAAATAATAATTATTCTGGGCTATGGCCAAGAAGAAAAGAGAAGAGAAAGAGTTTGGAAAGAATTTGACACCGTCGAATGACAGGATTATTTAGCGTGGGTTACATTCGTGCTGGGCAGGCACCAGGACATAATATTGAGTTATGACTTCCCAAGGCCTCAATGGTTTGACCTCAGACTGTGCATGTGGTTAAATAATAATTATTATGAGCTATGGACAAGGGTGCGGAGGTGCCCGGTATTGTTCAAACCCAGGACACTGGGGGGCAGAGGGGGCGAAAGCGAAAAGAATAGAGAAAGAGTTTGGAAAGAGTCCGACACAGTAGGATGATAGGATTACCGTGCCCCCCCCCCCGCCCCCAACCCTCCTGCGTCCTAGCTGTCAACTTAGATCGGCTATTCAATTTGTCGCGGCAAAACCCTCCGCCCCCCCCCCCCCCCCCCCCCCCCCCCCCCCCCCCCCCCCCCCCAGACACACACACACCCCGCCCCCCCCCACCCCCAACCCCCAACCCTCCTCGTTGTTCAAATTTCCAAGAAGACACCATCTAGATCTGCGAAATGGCAGACGATTGCGTGCGCCTTCTAAACAATGCTTCGCATCACTGAACCAAACCACTACTGCTGTACTCCTGCACAGAGCCGCTGTCTTCAACCATGCTACCTGCTGGACCATATTCAATTCGTCGATTAGTACACAGCTTTACACTCGGGGAAGTGACAATTTCGCTAAATGTAGGCGAAAGACACGATTTGTAGCGGAACTACAGATAAATGTAGGCGTACAGTGGACGAAATGTCTCGGCTCACCGCAAACCAGCGATCCCGACAGACACCCAGAACTTTTCGTAGACTGAAGCGTGACCAATAACTCCTCGATCGCACGTTAACTACTGAGTTGTAATACGCGAAGGGGTATGCAGCTTTCTGTCGCTCGAGGGTCTGTTAGCAACCTTTTCGAGGGGTCATTCTTGCGAACCTGCGATGCTCTGCCAGCGATTCCGAGATAGGGTGAACAATTAGGCAACGAAGTACTAGCGCGAACTTCTTGTTGGCGAATAGCTTTCATTCGGGAAAAGGTCACCCGAAGTCACCGATGTGCTTTCGCTGCATGCGTCTAAAATGGCGCTGTTGTAGGGCGAAACCAGGACGATTTTAATCACTGTGATGAAAGCCTAAGTCACACTGAAATATTATTGTGACTTGCGATGACCTGTCAGTGCTCTTACTAATTTTGACAGATGTTTTCGCAGGGTGTCCTTTCACCAGCCTTTCACGTACATTTAGCCAAGGCGGATTGGACGCGGCATGGCGAAATGGCCGTACGATTAGAGCCTTTGCAATATGGCCAAGGTAAGCCACGCCAACCTTCATTCTACCTCTCGTACTCCTACCTGATATTCTTCCCTCCCTCGCCCAACGCATGTGTTCGTTGCTACTTGATATTTTTGGCGTCCTGCTTTGTTACCTCCTTTCTTTCCAGCTTTCTTTTCAGATTACTGCGCAACGCCCTCTGCCGCCTTCCGCATGGACAAGCGCGGGGTAGTGCGTCAGATTGTTTTTGAAATTTGGCCAATGCTCTCGTCCTATCTCCTACACAAATTCCCTTACATCGGTTCCGCTAATTCTCGCAACCGATCCGTCTATGCTAGACCTGTGTAGGTTGTCAGTGCATCTGCTGGATGCATGGTATCTTGCAGCCAGCGGCCCTTTCGTCGTCAACTCCTCAACCAGGAAGCCCGGTCGGCGCTGCTGTACTGCCACCGCATGAATAAGCTGCATAAATTGCAGCATCTCGGCAGCCCACCCGACGTTGCTCTGGACACGGTCAAATATGGTGGTATGTGGAGTGTACTGTCCCAGGAGCATGGCTTCAGCTTGGGGTGGCAGCATGATTAGTTGGCTCTGTGCAAAGTAGGATGCTGGGACAACTTGCTCCCAACTCTTATGTGAGTCATACTTCCACCTGTTCTCTCCTGGGCCTGAGTAGAGCTTGAAAGGACATGGGGCCTTACACTCTAGTGGGATCATGCACTGCCCTGGCTGCATGGTGCCCTTGAGCATTGTATCAGGAGATCATGCGTGGCAGTTATCCCTTGAGACCCTGCATGATAGATGGTGGCAGCACTGTGTATATTTGGCTGACGCACTAGACCCATGTCCATGGCATGCATCTTCACATTGGGTTCACTCGTAGTGGTTGTGGTAGTCTTGGAACGTTGCCTCTTGCGTTGTGGTGGAGACTGGTTCTCCTTGCTTTGCTGGGTGTTGGGTGACAGTCCAACCTTGTCTTTATGCTTGGGTCTTTCGGATCCATTCTGCATGGTAAACTCAGGCAAGTGTGGACAATGCAAGGCTGGGGTAGGACCTGAGGGTACCTAAGCTTCAGGTACCTAAGCTTGAGGCAGGTTGTACTTCCAGGGGGATCTCCCTACCAATACGCAAAAACAACACAAAGGGTGTCAATATATGTAACTATGCCCGCCCTTCTTTTTTGCAGGGACCCATGCCCTGTGTGGAAGCGGTATGAAGGTTGCTTGTAGGTAGGGTTTCACAACAATGTGGCCTAGGGAATTCTGACTTGATTACATGCCTAAATAGTGTCCACCTGCTTGCATGCCTCCTTTCGTGCATGCCTGTCTGTATGCCTGCCTTTTTATCTTCCTCCCTAGTGACTGATTGGCTGACTATCTGGATGGTGACTTCTGCTTGGAGGTGCTAGGCATAGAGTGTTCAGCCCATGGAAAAGTGGCTTGGTTGCCTGCCTGCGTGCCTGTCTGTTGCACGCATGTTTACTTGCTTGTCTGTCTGCTTGAGCGCTTGGCCATTGTTGACACAAGAGAAGAGGGTTTAACCTATCATCAAAAATGAAGTAAAGGGTGCTACATAATTTAACTATGTCTGCATTCTGTATTTGCAGGGACCATTGCTCTGTCTTCCCTCCCAGTTCTGATGTTCCACTGTCACATGAGGCTGCTAGACAACAACGTAAGTGATAACTGAAGCTTGCTTGTAGGTGCGGTTTCGCAACAGTAGTGTGGCGTAGGGAATTGTGTCTTGATTCATGCATAGGTAATGCCCACGTGCATCTGTCTATGTTTGTGTCATTGTCTCTGCCATCGTCTCTGTAACTGCATCTGTAATACGCTTCTGTCTATGTCCTGCCCTCCATTGATCTCTAGCGCATACCCTGCTCTGCACGTCACTGTCCTGCTCCTTGCCGTCCTCCCTGCCCTTCATTGCTCTGTAACGCAGGCCATGCTCTGCTAATCACCATCCTGCCCCTATCCGTGCTCCCTGCCCTTCATTGCTCTCTAACGCCTGCCCTGCTCTGCCCATTACTGTCGTCCTGCCATTTCCCATTATCCCTGCCCCTCTTTGCTCTCTAACACCTGCCCTGCTCTGCTCATCACTGTCGTCCTGCCCCTTGCCATTATCCCTGCCCCTCTTTGCGCTCTAACACCTGCCCTGCTCTGCTCATCACTTTCATCCTGCCCCTTGCCATTATCCCTGCCCCTCTTTGCTCTCTATCGCATGCCCTGCCTTGTTCATCACTGTCCTCCTGCCCCTTGCCATTATCCCTGCCCCTCTTTGATCTCTATCGCATGCCCTGCCTTTTTCATCACTGCCGTCTTGCCTCTTGCCATTATCCCTGCCCCTCCTTACTCCCTAACACCTACCCTGCTCTGCTCATCACTATCGTCTTGCCCCTTGCCATTATTCCTGCCCCTCTTTGCTCTCTAATGCTTGCCCTCCCTTGTTCATCACTGTCGTCTTGCCCCTTGCACTAATCCCTGCCTCTCTTTGCTCTCTATCACATTCCCTGCCTTGTTGATCACTGATGTCTTGCCTCTTGCCATTATCCCTGCCCCTCCTTACTCCCTAACGCCTACCATGCTCTGCTCATCACTGTCGTCTTTCCCCTTGCCATTGTCCCTGCCCCTCTGTGCTCTCTAACGCCTACCGTGCTCTGCTCATCACTGTCCTCCTGCCCCTTGCCATTATCCCTGCCCCTCTTCGCTCTCTAACGCCTTCGCTCCCTTGTTCATCACCATCATCCTGCCCTTGCCATTATCCCTGCCCCTCCTTACTCCCTAACACTTACCCTGCTCTGCTAATCACTGTCGTCTTTTGCCCCTTGCCATTATCCCTGCCCCTGTTTGCTCTCTAACACCTGTCCTCCCTTGTTCATCAATGTTGCCTGGGCCTTGCCATTATCCCTGCCTCTCTTTGCTCTCTATTGCATGCCCTGCCTTGTTCATCACCGCCGTCTGGCCTCTTGCCATTATCCCTGTCCCTCCTTACTCCCTAACGCCTACCCTGCTCTGCTCATCACTGTCCTCCTGCCCCTTGCCATTATCCCTGCCCCTCTTCGCTCTCTAACGCCTGCCCTCCCTTGTTCATCACCATCGTCCTGCCCTTGCCATTATCCCTGCCCCTCCTTACTCCCTAACACCTACCCTGCTCTGCTCATCACTGTCGTCTTTTGCCCCTTGCCATTATCCCTGCCCATCTTTGCTCTCTAACGCCTGCCCTCCCTTGTTCATCACTGTCCTCCTGCCCCTTGCCATTATCCCTGCCTCTCTTTGCTCTCTATTGCATGCCCTGCCTTGTTCATCACTGCCGTCTTGCCTCTTGCCATTATCCCTGTCCCTCCTTACTCCCTAACGCCTACCCTGCTGTGCTCATCACTGTCGTCTTTTGCCCCTTGCCATTGTCCCTGCCCCTCTGTGCTCTCTAACGCCTGCCCTGCTCTGCTCATCACTGTCGTCTTGCCCCTTGCCATTGTCCCTGCCCCTCTTTGCTCTCTAACACCTGCCCTGCCTTGTTCATCACCATCGTCCTGCCCTTGCCATTATCCCTGCCCCTCCTTATTCCCTAACACCTACCCTGCTCTGCTCATCACTGTCGTCTTTTGCCCCTTGCCATTATCCCTGCCCATCTTTGCTCTCTAACGCCTGCCCTCCCTTGTTCATCAATGTCGTCCTGCCCCTTGCCATTATCCCTGCCTCTCTTTGCTCTCTATTGCATGCCCTGCCTTGTTGATCACTGATGTCTTGCCTCTCGCCATTATCCCTGCCCCTCCTTACTCCCTAACGCCTACCGTGCTCTGCTCATCACTGTCGTCTTTCCCCTTGCCATTGTCCCTGCCCCTCTGTGCTCTCTAACGCCTGCTGCCCAGCTCTTCTCATCACTGTCCTCCTGCCTCTTGCCATTATCCCTGCCCCTCTTCGCTCTCTAACACCTGCGCTCCCTTGTTCATCACCGTTGTCCTTCCTCTTGCCATTATCCCTGTCCCTCCTTACTCCCTAACACCTACCCTGCCCTCCCTTGTTCATCACTGTCGTCGTCTTGCCCCTTGCCATTATCCCTGCCCCTCTCTGCTCTCTATCGCTTGCCCTGCTCTGCTCATCACTGTCGTCCTGCCCCTTGCCATTATCCCTGCCCCTCTTTGCTCTTTAACGCCTGCCTTGCTCTGCATGTCTTGCAGGGCAAGAGGATGGATGGAAATGCTATAGCTGCGATGAAGATTGCTGCCACGCACGAAGGAACTATAAATGCCGAAGATGGAAATATATAATAGAAGCAGCGAATATATATAGATGTATAGCTTTGCTTGGACGTTTCTACTTAGTGGATATATGGGCGTATGTCTTCATGAGTAGACAAATGAATAGCTGCCTGCAGGCTGCCTATATACTTGTACTTGAACTTAATTAGCTACATGGCTCCAGCCAGAAATTTGGCTGCTCGTCGTCTTTTGCTCGCTGTCTATCTATGGTTAATGGATATAGAGGAAATATATGGGATGTAGCGGATGTACATGTGTAAGGATGCTTACATAGATATATAGGTAGATCAATAAGTTAATGGATGCATACGGTAGTTTATTATGTATGTAATCTATCTTCTCGAATCCTGATGTAATTGAGAAATGCTCCTGGAAAATATTCCTGGAAATGTGACCTCTCCGACCACCGTGCCCAAACCGCCCTGCAAGCAAAGTACAGGCGAAAAGTCTCAGAAGACCGAACATTTCGCCTCATTACCGTGCACAAGCCGCCGTGCGTGGCGAGATGCCGTCGAAATATCTCAGAAGTCTGAGACATTTCGACGACAATCCGCCTAGGCTAAATGTAGGCGAAATGTCTCAGGATTCTGAGCTACACGCGACGCGGGTATAGGGCTTACCGCTAGAGTCAGAAGTGCCAGGTCATTAAAGGACTATGACTAATCGCGGACCCCGTGTGCGTTCCGCGTGCATTCCGCTGCGCTCGTACGCATTTAGCAATCTGTCGACTTCCCCGAGTGTTACTTGGGCGAATGTCATGCTTTCAGGCAAGCCGATTGAGTGTTGCAATTGAGTGTTGCGGATGGAGAGGGAGGATTCGAATGCCGCAGGTAGTTGCGCAGGTTTGAAAGTCGAAGGTTTAAATCGCTGCTGGTCCTTTCTTGCCTGATTTCCTTGCAATCGTTTTTCTGACGCGGAACAGTAATGCTAACGACCCGATCCAATGCTCACTGTGTCCAGGCCAAGGTCGACAAGCAATCCATGACTCAGACGCCGAACCTGCGGCTCAGCCGCTTGCTCGGTTGCTGCAACCTGGTCCACCTCCACATGCAGTGGCCGTACCTCCTCCTGGCCAACCTCCTGCACTCACACCTGCTGCTGTTGCCCTACCTCAACTTCCTGCTGCTGTTGCCCTACCTCAACTTCCTGCCCTACCTCACACCTCCTGCTGTTGCCCTACCTCAACTTCCTGTTTGCCCTACCTCAACTTCCTTCCCCTCCCCCAACTTCCTGCACTCCCACCTGTTGCTGTCCATGATGCGCCCACCTGATGTGTTCAGGGCACCAGTACATCCTAGCTGATTACTTCCAGCTGTTGCATCAGAGGTACGAGGTGCCTCCTTGTTTGTCAATTAAATGCCTGCTTGCCTGCATGCTTGCCCGCTTAGTTACCTGCTCGCCTGCTTGAATTCTCTCTGCTGCTTGCCTGCTTCACACCTGCATGCATGCCTATGTACCTCCATGATTGACAAATGCCTGCCTGCTGTCTGATTATTGACACCTGCCTGTTAACTAGGTTCCTGCTCCTGACGCAAGCGACGACAAGAGGTGTATGCACCTTGAAGACAATGGGAGAACAACACGAAGAAGTCTCCCCTGACTAGGCTACACAGTGGCAATATGTTGTTATAGAACCAACACATGTGAGTAGATCTGAATCATCTGTCTTGTATGCTGTACCATATGTCATGTACGCTGCACCATTTGTCTTGTAGGTTGAACCATCTGTCTTGTACGCTGCACCATTTGTCGTGTATGCTGAAGCATTTGTCTTGTACGTTGCACCATATGTCTCGTATGCTGCACCATACGTCTCGTATGCTGCACCATTTGTCTTGTATGCTGCACCATTTGGCTTGTATGCAGCATGATTTGCCTTGCTGCACCATGTGTCTTGTATGCTGCGCCATGTGTCGTATATGATGCACCATCTATCTTGTATGCTACACCATGTGTCTTGTACGCTGCACCATTTGTCTTGTACGTTGCACTGTATGTCTTGTATGCTGCACCATCTGTCTTGTATGCTGCACCATGTGTCATGTATGCTGCACCATGTGTCATGTATGCTGCACCATCTGTCTTGTACGCTGCACCATTTGTCTTGTACGCTGCACCATTTGTCTTGTACATTGCACCATATGTCTTGTATGCTGCACAATCTGTCTTGTATGTTGCACCATGTGTCTTATATGCTGCACCATCTATCTGTCTCATCATCGTAATTGCTACCACGTGAACGCTTTCTTGCTTGCTGATTCGTTGATTATTCAAGTGGCTTGTGCTTGGTCAAGCAACTAATAATCTTCTAACTCCACCTCCTTCCTTTCATGCTGCTGCAGCTCCGGCAGGCAGTGACTTCCACATATTGCGGCATGATGGACAAGGAGCAAGTCATCAGCATGCTGGGATGAGTAGAGGGACAAGATCAAGAAGCCTGATGATGGCACTGCACCTGCTGCTATCACTCATCATATAATAGTAGCTATAGCTAGACTAGCCAGTGGGGGTGGCCGGGGGGGGGGGCAGGGACAGAATACATACCATATAGCTAGTCAGAGCTCATCAGGGTACCCTGGTACTTATTATTTTAGTAGTCAAAGCAGAGGGTACTCATACTTCTGATGAGTACCATTTTCTAGGCCCAATTCATGGGTACAATTTCTCCCACAAATGAGGGGAATTTGTAAATGGCCAAATTATAATAGCTATTGTTCAATATTACTTTTTTGAATTCGAATTTTTCAGTCTTAAAAATGTGTCTGTAAATAAAACATTGCAAATCCATCTATACATCTCGTATGATCCAAAGTCTCCAGTGCAAGCACTGCCTGGAAAAAAAACCGGGACCCAATCCCTCAAATACCCGGAACCTAACCTAGCCCGGAGCCCAGGTCCCGAATTTACAGAATAAGAAAAGGGTCGGTCCAGGATTAAATACTACAATCCGGGACCAAATTCCCTGTACAATCCGGGACCAAATTCCCTGTAATCTAGGAGGGTTATTCCACGAAGGGTGCCCGGTATTTTACGAACCAGCACCATTTAGTTTACGAACTGTCAAATCCTAGTTCGTAATAAAAGGGTGCCGGAATTTTACGAACCAGCTCCATTCAGTTTACGAACCATCAAATCCTAGTTCGTAAACCTTAAATTACGAGGGGTGTCCGATTTTTACGAAGTAGAGCCCAACATTTTACGAGGGGGGTTCGTAGAAATTTCCAAGCCAAATTCTAGTTCGTAAAATGCTGTTTTATTCATAGTGATAGGCACCCATTAACCTATTGATCTACCTATATATCTATGTAAGCATCCTAACACATGTACATTCACTATCCTACAGCCCATATATTCCCTATACATCCATTAACCATAGATAGGCAGCGAGCAAAAGACGACGAGCAGCCAAATTGCTGGCTGGAACCATGTAGCTAATTAAGTTCAAGTACAAGTATATACGCAGCCTGCAGGCAGCTATCTATTTGTCTACTTATGAAAACATAGGCCTATATATCCACCAAGAAGAAACGCCCAATCAAAGCTATACATCTATATATCTTCACTGATTATATTTTATATTTCCATCTTCAGCATGTGTAGTTCCTTCGTGGCAATAATCTTCATCGCAGCCGTAGCATTTCCATCCATCCTTTTGCCCTGCAAGACATGCAGAGCATGGCATGCGCGCATTAGAGAGCAACCAAGGGCAGGGTTAATGGCAAGGGGCAGGACGGTGCGGTGATGAGCAGAGCATGGCATGCGTTACATAGCAACCAATGGCAGGGAGCAGGGCAAGGGGCAGGCATGTGCTAAACAGATCAGAGCAGGCATTATAGAGCAATGAATGGCAGGGAGCACGGTAAGGGGCATAAATGCGATAAGCAGATCAGGGCATGTGTTAGAGAGAAAAGCAGGGAAGGGAGCAAAGTACGCCTGGAAAGTGATGATCACAGAAGGGCATGCGTTTAAGAGGAAGGAAGGGAAGGGAGCACGGCAAGGGGCAGGACCACAGTGATGAGCATAGTAAGGCATGCATTTGAGAACCAAGAGCATGGATAATGGCAATTGCCAGTATCCCTGTAACAGCTCAGGATGCACTTAGCAGCTTGAGGGGTTAGTCTAGTGTAACAGGCTACGTAATGTATGTTTATGTGTAAGTCGATATGCATAAGCTAGCAGAACAGTAAGGGGGTTACCTAGGTAGGGGATGTAGAGTAGCTTGGAGGGAACGTCTTCGTGGTAGGAGTAGAAGGGTTCATTCCGAGTAGCTCGTGTCTATGTACGCAACGTGTGCGTTGTGAGAGATGAGGCAGTACATGGGTATGGTACTGTATCATGTGCGTTCGTCACGTGGCTTACGGGTACGGTGTACCCGTATGCCTTGCTGGACGGCCAGAGTACCCGTGAAGGGTTCTGTACCGTTACACTCCCCCCTCTCCGGAAGAGATGCGGACCCCGCATCTGATCGTAATAAAGGTGGGATGTGAGTACCAGTCGTAGTCGTATGTGCCGTGCTCAAAATATGCTTGATGAATCAAGTTGGTTTCGGAGAGAACCATTTAACATCCCTTTTGAGTACTCCGGGAAAGATAGCTTTATGAATAAAGCAATCTGACCGCCGTGTCGTATGCGTCGAGTGCGATGGGTGGGTGATGGGCCCGTATTTTCGACGTACGTCGGGACATAACGGGCGTAACACGTGATTTCCATGCATCGACGATGTGAGGGGCACTTTTCTTGACCGCCTTGGCGAGTTCCCAAGTGTCTTGCTCAATACCGAAGTCTTGCCATCGGACCAAGTATTCGAGACGTCGTTTGCTGGATGTGCCTATGACACGCGACTTTTCGCGCATGATGCATTGGATATTCCAAATCGGAGCGCCGTCGGAGTCGAACTCAAGCGGTTGTCCAACATGGACAACGCCATCGGAGTGCCAATGCTTGATCAAACCCACGTGAAACACGGGGCGGATGCTCATCATCTTGGGCAAAGCCAAGCGGCACGCCGTGACTTGCCGGACGACTCCAGTTTGCTCGTCGCGTGGACCAATGCATTCCGTAATCGTATAAGGGCCAACAAAACGAGGCGTAAATTTTGGTTTACCCGTTGCCTTCAACTTCATATTGCGGGTGGACAAGAGAACTTAATCACCAAGGTTGAAGAAAACCTCCGTTCGTCTTTTATCGTAATGGGCTTTCTGCCGATCTTGAGCGGCTTGCATGCACGCCTTGCATTGAGCTTGTCGTTCAATGTGATCGGCCCACCAATTGTTGGCAGCCGGACATTTCGATTCGACTTCCACCTTGAGTGGCGTCGTAGGGTCGTAGCCAAGGTACGCCCGAAAGGGGTGTTTTGAATGGACTCTTGGTAGGAATTGTTGATTGCAAATTCTACTAGTGCCAAGGACTTATCCCAATCGTCGTGGTACGGCCCTACGTAGTGGCGAAGCATGTCCTCGATGACTCGGTTCATTCGTTCCGTTTGACCGTCAGTTTGAGGATGAAACGCAGTCGAAAACGCTTGTCGCGTGCCCATCAATCGATGGAGAGCCACGCCGAATGGCCTGTGAATTGCGCATCGCGATCACTGAGGAGTTTCTTCGGGATACCATGATATCGGATGACACGATTTAGGTAGGGAAGCGAATTCCTCTGCGTTTATCGTAGTATGACAAGGTTCGACATGAACCATCTTCGACAGCTTGTCGACAAACACCGCGATGGCATCATGGCCATACGATGTTGGCGGAAGCGCCGTAATAAGGTCCGTGGAGACGCACTCCCAGAATTTTTCAGGAATTTCCACGGGTACCATGGTACCGTTCGGCTTCGCGTTGCCGGGCTTGCTCGTTTGGCATTGATGGCACTGCTGGACGAAGGCAGTCACGTCTGTCGGGACTTTGGCCCATGTAAAAGTGCGTGTGACCAGTTCCAACGTTTCGGTGCGACCGCAATGGCCTATGTAAACCGGATCGTGAGCTTCGCGGATGATATCCAGGCGAAGTGCCACGTCAAGTGGGACACATAAAAATTAGCGACCGTACTTGGTTTTCTTGAACCAGTACCCGTTTCTGGAAAATTTATCACGGAGGCGCTTGCAGCCCGGCGTGAAGTGTGGGTCCGTTTTGTTTCCAGCCAAAATTCGATCCATGTTGGAGAAAGAGGAGGGAGTCGACGCCTAGGGCATTGGGTGTCTGCGTCGTCGCGTGTCCTTGACCGGAACCGAAGGTGCGGGCAAGACCGTTGGAGGGCGGGGTAGGATATCAATGACTGTGGGACCGACCGCAACAGGGCGTAGCTTCTTCGATCGAGGACGGCATTCGCTGACCAAGAGAGAGAACACCAACAGCTGGTGCGCGACCGCGACGTCGGCGGGGCGGAGAGGTTGGGGGTGCGACTGACCGGGTCAGCCATAACATTGCGACCAGCGCGATACTCCCCAGTATAGCTAAAGGGTGCAAGGTCCTCATGCCATGCGTCGCAAAAGGACCGCCTTGCTACGAAGTATGTGAGCGGATTGTGGCCGTTGTTTATCTTGTAAGAGCACCGCGCCTGTACCAAGTAACGATGCGTCAGACTGCTTGGAACGCGGCAGGCGCGTTCGCCAATCCTATTCCAAGGACTATAAATTCGATCTGACCCATCGGGGTAGTGAACGCAGTTTTCGGCGCGTCCTCGTCTGATATTCGTATTTGGTAATAACCAGACGTGAGGTATGACGCGATGGTTAGGAGTCCCCATCGGCAAGTTGTTGAAGACTTTGCGATACTTCCATAGGAGGGCGCGCAGACCGCTGGCCGAGATGAGCGTTGGATCGTCGTGGTCAAGGATGGTGTCGTGGATCTAATATTCGAAATCCATGCTAGCCACTGGCGGACCAGGGAACGGTCCGTCGGACGGCAATAGTATCGTGAGCAATATCGCTCTTTCATCGGCTGTGACATTTGACGCCGGTAAGTCTGCTCGCGATTCGCGGACGTTGACCATGACGTGGTTAGCGCCAGCCTTTAAAAACTTTGCTGCTTCGCGACCCGTAATGCAATGACTGGGTCATCGGTTGACTTGCCCGATAGAGCTATGGTGAAGAAGGAATGAGCCGTTCCGTCCCGCTGCCCGTTTATAGGGGTTAAACAGCAGCCGTACCGTTTAAGCGACATTGTCATGCGATCGTAGTCGAGGACGGCCCTTTTGTCGTGCATGCAGTCGGATCCGAGGATTAAATCCAATCCTCCAGGAAGTTCGCGACGACATGGACAACCGCTTTGCCAACGTATCGTTGGACGTGGATAGGGAGCGTGGCCGTTCTCGAGCGTGCGAGCAGCACCTTGCAAACTGAGGACCTGCGACTTTGGCGATCCACCCAGATCGGCGGTGTGCGTAGGTTGCGTCGCACTACATCCTCCACCTCCTCGGCCAGCGGCCGGGTTGCGACTACCGTTGGCCTCCCGTTTGGGTCTCTTGGCCGGGCGAGAGTTCATCTCCCCGCCGTCGTCGGTGGTCTTTAGGCCTTGCGAAGAGAAAGAATCAGTGTCAGACTCGGAGGGGGGGGGGGGGGGGGTAAATTGGACGCGATTGAATGTAAAGTCCTTACCCGGGTAACTAGTATTCGCGGGCCTCTTGAACGGAGACTTCGACTTATGATTAGCGGAACCTCCCCTCTGATGGCGATCGCGCTTGTCCGTCAAGGACTTGCCACGAGCAGCGACGACTTTTCTCGCCTCGTCCAATTGCAGATAGCGGAACAAGTCCTCCATCGTCTCGAATATCGTGCCCGACTCGCGCCTAGAGTGCGCTCCAGCGCGGAGATCGTCGGAGAGTCCGGTGCGAAAGAAGTTTAACTTCTCGCGATCGGTGAGATCAGGGACTTTGCGAAATTCCGACTTGATGGCTTGGTAATAATTCTGCATGGATCGAGTATTTTGGCGCAAGCCACTTTCATGTAGTCAGGTGAGAGCGACGTGTGATTCCGATAATAGGTCGGGCATGAGGAGCGATTCTGCCCATGCCACGATTTTGATAATCCCGTCGTTAGCGCAAGTGAATCCGTCGCGTTCGTGTTCCCAAGGGTAGATATGCAAACCGAGGTCAGCAGCCTTGCGCCTTTCCATAAGGCAACCCGGCGCGCCCGTCTCTGCCAATGTGAGCAATTGCTTTGCGCCAGATCGGGCGTTGAAAAGCATATCGGGGCTGTCGCGGAGTTGACTTCGTATACCCGAATGGCTCGCGTAGTGAGAACGGGGAAAGTGTTCGGATTTCGTTGTGCGTGATTGCGACGGATGCACTTCATTGACCGTCTGGCAGCGATTTGTTTCTCGCGAACTTTGGGATCCAATGCCTCCGACCACCAGTTTAAGTATCGACGGGTTTCAACCGGATCTGGGGATGCCCTCCTCAGGTGCGGGGCCAAAGTATACTGCCTTGGTCGCGTCGTTGAGAGCGTGATCAGCACCGTGCAAGCTAAGGACCTGCGACCCTGGCGATCTACTCTGCTTGCAGGGCTGCGCTCTGCTGCGTACGTCGTGGTCCTCTCTACCTTCTCGGCCTATGATATTCCCCGAAGGGGCCAGCCAGAATACGACTACTCGAGCGCATCAATGGGCTACTCGTGGCGTGCGTCCAACTTTTGGCTTTTTGTCGGACGAGAATCCGGTACTGTCGGTCTCGTCTTTAGATCGTAACGCCAGCAAAGCATGAATGGCTGTGTCGGAAGAAAGGTACCTAGTGTCTGCCAATCGCTGGGATCGAGTCGTTGACCTGTGTATGTGTAGCCCCCGCCCTGTTGCCCGTCGATGCTGCTGCGTATTGCGGGACATGTCCAGCTGGAGATAGTGGAATACGTCGACCATCGAATCGAACAATGCACCCATTTTCCGACCGTCAAATATTTGGGTCGGAGGTCATCAATAAGTCCCGGCGAAATATTATATCGCTCGCGGACAGTGAGGTCTGGTACTTTGCGGGACTGATGGGAATATGTCTGCAGCGACCCCGTGCCCCGTTGGACTGAAATGTCGTGTAGTCTGGGGAGAAGGACCCGACGTGTAATCGTATTGGCATCCGCAGGTTGTTCGACCTCATCAGCCTGTGTTTCATCCCTAACATAGGGCCGGCTGGCATGCGACTACTCGAGCGCATCAATGGGCTACTCGTTTGTATGAGCGCTATTATCCCCGATCCGGACTCGGAGTGGCTCATTGGTAGAGTATCCGACCTTGATCGAAGGAGATGCCGGGTTCGAACCCCGTCGGGAGCGTTTCGGTTCTCACGGTGGCCGTCAACCGTATGAAACGTGACTGGTTCTAGCCTCGTTGCCAACCTCGAGCAAGGTGAGCTTACGAACCGGTGTCGATAAAACCACGTCCTTAGTAGGGTCAACTGTCCCCGGCAGTGTGACTTACTTGGATGTTCTAATTTTCAATTTTTTTTGAGCGCTATTACTTTAGCGCCCTTGATGGAGCACCGATCCGAATTTCTGTGAGGTACTCCATGGATCAGCTACGAAAAAGAAAAGAATCAGAGGGGGCGCTCAATGCACCAATAATTGTATCTCGACTGCACGGGTAGACCCCGTCGCAGCCGTAGAGCATTTTTTTTGTAATACCCGTCAAGTATTGCTCTGGTGCTTCGTCTCGCCTCGTCCGACTGCTTACAATGGAGAACGTTACCGGTTTCAACCACATGTCGGCCTTCTGATAGGGAAGACCGCGGTATGAACGTGTCGCTCCGACCCGTGCCAAATATTTTATATTTATCGGACACCGTAGGGCTCGGTTTATCGTGGAAGAGGGTTGGATGATTGCGGTAAAACAAGTGCAGTGAGATCGAGAATAGCTTTATCGATCCTTCGTGTATGTAGTCGGTTGGAAACAACGGCGTTCGGTACCACCGTCCACCAGTTGTGTTTCCGACGGGTTCCGACGGGTTCCCATCGAACTGGGGATGTGCTCCTTAGGATCGGGGCCGAAGTAGACTGCCTTCGTTACGTCGACTCGCACCTTGCAAGCTGAGGACCTGCGACCCTGGCGATCAACTCAGCTTGAAGGTCTGCGGTCGTTGCGATCTGCTACGTCGTCTACCCCCTCGGCCTGTGTTCTGTCTCCCGAAAGGGCCAGCCGGGGAACTACTACTGTTGGCCGAAAGCATGGGCAATTGTCGGATGAGAGTGCAACTCTCCGACCTCCTTCAGCTTGGGGCTCATTGTCGACTAGAGTGTAACTCTTCGACAGCGTCGATGGTTCATGCGCGGCGAAGAGAAAGAATCGAAGTCGGAGGGGGGGTAACATGATCTTCGATTATTCATCCCCCTTTCTCCTAACTGTTGCTTTGGTCCGTGAAGGAATTGCCTGTTGCGACAGCGGTCTGTCTCGCCTCGCCCTACTGCAGGCAGTGGAACCAATATTCCATCGTGCTAAACAACGTTCCCGTTTCTAGCGGGCGTAAGAGCACGGAGAGCGTCGGACAAGCCCATGCGAAGAAATTTAGTCGCTTGAGGGTCGACAGGTCGGGGACCTTGATAAACTCCGGCTTGATTTAATGGAAGTAATCCTGCAGGGAGCGAGTATGCTGGCGCATGCCACTTTGTGTAGTCGGGTAAGAGCGACGTGCGTTTCCGAAAAAAATTCCGAAATATCTCATAACGAAATATGTCGAACACGTGGGATGGTACACGTGGGGAGAATTCCGATGTATGTTGAGCGTTAATAGCGTCTCGACCCACGTCACGATACTATCCTACCTCAATCGTGATGCTCGAGGCCCACGATTCGTCCAAGGGGATGCGTAGAGGACCGCTAAATACAGATGAGAAATAGGGTGTTATGCTAACCGGACGTCGAGGACAGCGTATTACGCCATGATCCATCGTCGCGGCTCTTGCGCGTGTGCCCATGTCCACCCTATTCTCGTCAAGGAGTCACACTCTGTGGAAAGTCGGAGATCCGCTTTGCGAATTCCGAAACGTGTCGTCGGTCCTCTGTAGCGTGGGGAGGCGGTCGGTCAGGAGTATCCGTGCGCGTCGGGGTATTTAACCCACGCGGTCGGACGTAATCGTTATGGATGTCTGCCGCAGGTGACTGCATCGGCACAACAGTCGGTTCCCCTGTCGTGTGATATGGCGTGCCATCGGGTCGCGAAATGCTTAGAAGCATTTTCGTGGAATTGCGCGGCGATGGCGGGCCATGACCTGGCGAAATCTGTCAAGTGGATGAAACTGTCGCTCGGAATATGGCCAGGTCGTCGGACCCGCGTCGGACGCTGCTGAGTGCTGTGCCTGATTGGGCGACACATGTAGCAACTTGTGCTGAGGTGGTCGGAAAAGGGCACGCGGCCCGCCGGCAGAGTCAATCGGGCTGTATTAGCCCGTCGCTGGTTGAGAAATCATTCTTATACGTCGGAGGCTCCCTGGTCCTGTCGGGGCAGAAAGCCATACTCAGGCCCGAAGGTCCTGGCGTTAGCTTTAATTGGGGTCTGTGGCCGACGACATTTGAGCGACATTTGAGCGACGTTTTGAGACGTCGGCGTCGGGCGTGGCGGTTGGCGCACCCGAGGATGCAGCCAGACCGGCTAAGCGCGCGACCAGAGGTCGCAGCGTGCCGACGGAAACGGAAGGCCGCTCTCCGACAGAGGCAGAACCATCCTGCGTCGCCGGGAGCTCAGAGTCAGAGTCGGTGTCGGACGACGCGATTCCCTCGGGATTGCGACGTCGTAGGCGACACGCGACAGCGACAGCGACAGCGACGTTGGAGGCTGCACAGCAGCGGCGTCGGATCTGCGACTGTGGGCCGCGCGACTGCGGGCCGCACGACTGCGACTGTGGGCCGCGCGTCGGCAGAGGCGCGGAGGTGTCCAATCTGCTTCACAGCGATCAGGTGATCACCCATGTGCACACGCCGCTTGCGCTCAGCGCTAGCGCGATAGGTAGCGCTGGCCTCCTCGAGGCAAGGCCCGGCCATCGGCGTCGTCGTCGTCGTCGGGGCAATGCCCGCGCCCGTAGGCGGGGCAGCGGTCGGCGCACCCGAGGATGCAGCCAGACCACCGAAGCCGGCAACCAGAGGCTGCAGCGTACCCACTGACACAGAGGGCCGCGCGTCGGCAGAGGCGGGTTCGTCCTGCGTCGCACCGAGCTCAGTGTTGGGCGCAGTGTCAGACGACGCAATCCCTTCCGGATTGGTATCGACTTCTGACATCGTAGGCTGCTCAGCAGCGGCGTCGGTACCCAGGGTTGTTCTGTGGGAGGCCATTATGCACAGGCAACAGCACAAGTCAGTAGGCTGGACAGGGATGAGTGGTGGGCGAGAGAGGGGGAATTACTCGCAACTCTAAGAGGCCAAAATATCACCTGCCACAGGGACTAGTAAATTTTGCGAGCGTAACGAGCTGATAATGCCTCAAGCGTAACTGATAATGACGCGTTCGTCCAGAATACGATGAGGGATATTAGCACTGCAAAGGCACGGACCACAGGGCAAGCAAGGAAGTACACCGACGAATCGAATTGCGCGACAGAATGAGCAAGATAGCAGGTGGACAGCACGAATAGATGATGCAGCAAGCAGGGAGAGCCGCAGGACAGGCTCGTGAAGTACCCTAATTAAAGCAAGTACGGCCGAGGTGGCAAATGGAGCCGATGCTGCGCTATTGATCAATCCGCGAGGGAAATGCTCGTGAATAGAGCGTTGGAAGCTATGACCAAAAGTACAGGACGTGAATGCAAGAATCGAGAACGTAGACCATACAGGGGCAGGGCAGGCTAGGAAAAGATGCCCATGCAAGACAGGTCGCAGGTGGCCTAGGGCGTGTCGAGCCTAACAGGACCGTTCACTGCGAGAACCGAACAGGCGCTACGTGTACTCGTAGCCACAGGAAAGAGCAGGAAAAAAAAACAGCAACTGCCAGAAAACTGAAAGGATGTTCTGGCGTGTGCGATAAATTCGAAGAAAAACTTCGTATGCGTGCGTATGTGTATGCGTGAGGTCCCTAAGGAACGAAACCAGCTCCGCTACCAGTGTAACAGCTCAGGATGCACTTAGCAGCTTGAGGGGTTAGTCTAGTGTAACAGGCTACGTAATGTATGTTTATGTGTAAGTCGATATGCATAAGCTAGCAGAACAGTAAGGGGGTTACCTAGGTAGGGGATGTAGAGTAGCTTGGAAGGAACGTCTTCGTGGTAGGAGTAGAAGGGTTCATTCCGAGTAGCTCGTGTCTATGTACGCAATGTGTGCGTTGTGAGAGATGAGGCAGTACATGGGTATGGTACTGTATCATGTGCGTTCGTCACAAGGCTTACGGGTACGGTGTACCCGTATGCCTTGCTGGACGGCCAGAGTACCCGTGAAGGGTTCTATACCGTTACAATCCCTGCCCCTCTTTGACCTTTAATGCCTGCCCTGCTCTGCTCATCACTGTCGTCTTGCACCTTGCCATTATCCCTGCCCCTCTTTGCTCTCTGACGCCTGCCCTGCTCTGCTCATCACTGTCGTCCTGCCCCTCGCCATTATCCTTACCCCTCTTTGCTCTCTAACGCCTGCCCTGCTCTGCTCATCACTGTCGTCCTGCCCCTCGCCATTATCCCTGCCCTTCTTTGCTCTCCAACGCCTGCTTTTCTTTGCTCATTACTTTCGTCTTGCCCTTTGCCATTATCCCTGCCCCTCTTTGCTCTCTAACACCTGCCCTGCTCTGCTCATCTATGTCGTCCTGCCCCTTGACATTATCCCTGCCCCTTTTTACTCTCCAACGCCTGCCCTGCTCTGCTCATCACTGTCGTCTTGTCCTTTGCCATTATCCCTGCCCCTCTTTGCTCTCTTTCGCCTGCTCTGCTCTGCTCATCACAGTGTCCTGCCCCTTGCCATCATCCCTGCCCCTCTTTGCTCTCTAAACCTGCTCTGCTCTGCTCATCACTGTCGTCTTGCCACTCGCCATTATCCCTGCCCCTCTGTGCTCTCTAACGCCTGCCCTGCTCTGCTCATCACTGTCGTCCTGCCCCTCACCATTATCCCTTTATCCCTGCCACCATCTATCATGCAGGGTCTCAAGGGATAATTGCCACGCATGATCTCCTGATACAATGCTTGCAGCCAGGGCAGTGCATGATCCAACTAGAGTGTAAGGCCCCTTGTCCTTTAAAGCTCTACTCAGGCCCAGGAGAGAACAGGTGGAAGTATGACTCACATAAGAGTTGGGAGCAAGTTGTCCCAGCATCCTACTTTGCACAGTGCCAACTAATCATGCTGCCATCCCAAGCTGAAGTCATGCTCCTGGCACAGCAGACTCCACATACCACCAAATTTGACCGTGTACAGAGCAACGTCGAGTGGGCTGCCGAGATGCTGCAATTTATGCAGCTTATACATGCGGTGGCAGTACAGCAGCGCCGACCGGGCTTCCTGGTTGAGGAGTTGACGACGCAAGGGCCGCTGGCTGCAAGATACCATGCCTCCAGCACTGACAACCTACACTGGTCTAGCATAGATGGATCGGTTGCGAGAATTAGCGGAACCGATGTAAGGGAATTTGTGAAGGAGAGATGAGCAGAGCATATGTAAATTTTCATAAACAATCTGACGCACTACTCCGCGCTTGTCCGTGCGGAAGGCGGAAGAGGGCGTTGCGCAGTAATACTGGAAAGAAAGCTGGAAAGAAAGGAGGGAATAAAGCAGAACGCCTGAAATATCAAGTAGCAACAAACACATGCTTTGGGCGAGGGAGGGAAGAATATGAGGTAGGAGTACGAGAGGTAGAAGGTTGGCGTGGCTTACCTTAGCCATATTGCAAAGGCTCTAATCGGTGGGCTCTAATCGTACGGTCATTTCGCCATGCCGCGTCCAATCCGCCTTGGCTAAATGTACGTGAAAGACTGGTGAAAGGACACCCTGCGAAGACATCTATCAAAATTAGTAAGAGCACTGACAGGTCATCGCAAGTCACACTAATATTTCAGTGTGACTTAGGCTTTCATCACAGTGATAAAATCGTCATGGTTTCGCCCTACAACAGCGCCATTTTTGACGCATGCAGCGAAAGCACATCGGTGACTTGAGGTGTCCATTTTCCCGAATGAAAGCATTTCACCAACGAGTAGTTCGCGCTAGTACTTCGTTGCCTAATTGTTCATTCTATCTCGGAATCGCTGGCAGAGCTTTGCAGGTTCGCGAGAATGACCCCTCGAAAAGGTTGCTAACAGACCCTCGAGCGACAGAAAGTTGCATAGCTCTTCGCGTATTAGAACTTAGTAGTTAACGTGCGATCGAGGAGTTATTGGTCACGCTTCAGTCTACGAAAAGTTTTGGGTGTCTGTCGGTATCGCTGGTTTGTGGTGAGCCGAGACATTTCGTCCACAGTACGCCTACATTTATCTGTAGTTCCGCTGCAAATCGTGTCTTTCGCCTACATTTAGCGAAATTGCCACTTCCCCGAGTGGACAATTATGTGACATGCAGATTTATTCAGCAAGCGAGGGTATCGCTCACAAGTGCTGGGGATCTGCATGTGCATGAGGGTCAATGTGACCATTGCATGGTGGTCTGCATAAAATAGCGGTACTGCGATTTATGCAGATCAGTGTGCAGATCAGATCATAATGCTGATATCAGTGGAGCAAGAGGTTGTCAGATCAGTTCATACCCCCCGTTCAGAATTCAGCTGTTTACATCCCCTCACAAGGTTATCATTTATCCTATGTCCACAAGCGAGGGTATCGCTCACAAGCTTAGCATTTATCCTATGCCCACAAGGATGTGTGGCGCCTTGGTTGTCCTATTATGGGAGCGAGTGGGGCCAGGGCAGGGAGAAAGTACCATGGAAGGCAGAGGTGATGAAGGGGTGGTTGATGATGACGAGTTCAACCAGAGCATCAGTGGGAGTGGGAGGCGTTGTGACATGCTCAGTGGATGTGGATGTGGATGTGTGTGTGTTGTCGCTGTCACGCACATGTACTAGATGTACTTGCATAGGTAGTGGCGTGGACAGTGAGTATGAGTGTGTCTCCATCACGTGTGCTGGATGTACTTGCATATGCACTAAGGTTACCCCCATGCAAGTGAGGATCAGCAGGAGCTGCAGATGAGTGTGCAGGTGCATGTGTTGTGCCAGGTGTCATGGGTTGGAGTGGTGGTGATTTGTGGAAACCAGCTGCAATGCAGAACTCCGTCCATGTGGATGGTAGATCTTGGACTGGTGACCAGTCTAGGGGTATTGCTGAGAAACCTGGTGGTGGTTGCAAGCAGATAAGTTGGAGAGGTTGGTTTGATGCTTCACTACTTGGGTCTGTATCTGCATCTGCTGGGACTATCCAATCTGGTCTATCAATCAAGTTCCCCCCATGCAATCAAGTGAGGATCATGGAGGGAATTGCACCCATTGATCAGGAGCTGCTGTGTGTGGGGGGGGCAGAGTGGACAGATGTGTCCTCAACAGGGACACAGACTGCTGCAGCATGTGATGTGTGTAGTGTTGGAACATGGTTGTCGACAGATGAGGATGGCATTGCATCAGCAGGTGAGGGTGCATGGTACATGGTTGCCTCATGCACGCGAATAGCAAGATCAGTAGGTATGCCCCAGTGGGTCCAGAGGTTGGAGGTGGGAAAGAATTCTCTTACCCATTTATCATGGAATTGCTGCATTCTAGTCTCAAATTCCATGTCATAGATCTGACGTTCCAAGTTTTGGATTGTATGGTTTTGTTCTTGGATCTCATGGTTTTGGGCTTGGATTCTATAGTTCAACTCTGAGATAATGGGGTTTGGGGCAGGGACTCTACGGGCAGGGACAGTCCTAGGGGCCTTCCTAAGTGTAGGGACGGTCCTAGAGGCAGGGACAGTCCTAGTGGCAGGGACAGTCCTAGGGGCAGAGGCAGTCCTAGACGTGGCACATATGCTGGCAGGCTGGGGTGTAGGGGCTGTAGCATCACTATCATCATGGCTATTTGAAACACAATCTGTGGCTGGGGACTTAGTGCCATAAAAGGCTTTCAGGTACATCATAGTGTGGTTGGGACTAGAGATGTTCTTGCTTTTCAGCATATGTCTAATGCCAGGGGACAGATACTCATTAATGATTTTCATGGAGCTGGCGATCTCATGACATAGTAGCCCTAGGCGATTACCTAGCCAGGGACTGTCAAGAGGCAGAAGCTTGTCGTCAATGTAGTTGTCCCAAAAGTCGAAGCCCTCTCCATCAAAGATCATGATGCGCAAGGATTAGACGACGGCTGAAGCGAAGTCCAGCTATAGCGTCCGCTATGATCAGAAGATTCCCCCCATTCTGGCTGTAGTAGCTATCACAGCCGGAATGTGATGATTGTAGCAGGTTACGGAGGGGGGGGGGGGGGGGGGGGGGGGGGCTGGAGATGGAGCAAAGGGAGACGTAGAGCTCGCTTCGAGCAGGGTAGCAAAGGTGGCGAAGGGGAGCTCAGAGCAGGGATGAGGAAGGGAGAAATGGAGATCTCTACACGAAGTAGAGAATGGGAATGACGGTCTTGGGCTGGAGGAAATGGAGAGCTCCGAGCAGTGTAGACAAAGATGTCGGAGTAGAGCTCAGAGCAGGAATTTGGGTGTGGGTGGGTGGGGGGGGGTGGGGTTGGGGTGGGGGGTGGGGGGGGGGGGGGGGGGGGGGCTTGCGAATGTTGTCAGTTCTTCAGTCTTGGTCGTGTGTTCGGATGGAGGCAAGGGGAGGTGGCGTTGACAGCGAAGGGGGGATCCGAATGGATCCGATTTGTGAAATGGCGTTGGTAGTAGCAGGGGGGGTAAGGGGTGACGGATTCAGTGAGCGGGAGGGGGAGCGGGGTTGGGGGTGGGTGGCTTGCGATGGCGTGCAGGGCTGAATATCTCCTCGGCACAAACAATCTCAATCTCAATCTCAAAGGATTGGTAACGCTGTGTATGATCTAATGAGTTAGCAAATCACGTCGAAGATCTACTCAGACTCCTGGACTGCGTCTACTTGTCGTCTTGGACGGATTGTAGACAACGGGAGAGTTGTGTGGGCAGTAGGCGAGGCAGCGCCGTTTAGATTCCTCACGTGAACACGTAGGCAATCCAGGGCCAAAAGCAGCACTCAAGCCGTCGAGCTAGTCTGAGGGAAAACTTTCACCTTGTGCAGGGCAGAAGATCGTCCTTGGCACAGGCGCAGTGGCGTTGCTTCGGTTAGCGTTCAGGGACCATGACATGTTGTTGGTTACACAGTGAAGACTGAAGTAGAAGAAGGATACACGCAACGAGTGCGCTTATATCGAAGACGGGAGTCTGCAGGAAGATCCTGCAGACCGTGTAGGCCACAGCTAGCCTGTGGCCTAGCGGCAGGCAACCCGGGACCTGGAGGGACCAGGTACCGGTATGCATTATGCCGACTCAGTGTCCGACGTATCATATCGGACAATAACATCCTTAGACGCAACCAATGTGACAGCCTGCATCCTGAGACGGAACCTCATCTTCCAGGTAGATTTAGGTCAAACTGCGCCCCGAACCACTTGACGTTGGGATTCGACAGTCAAGTCATCCCGAAGGAGACTGCCTAGTCACAGCCGGAGGGTGCACAGCCCCAGTTTATGAGGTAACGCGCAACTGTGTACCAAAGCGCGGTATACGAGACACACGTTCCGCAAGAACAGCCACGAGGGCAGCAACATTGAAGGTTTACGAGGGCAGCAACAAGGTTGCACACACCGCACATTGCACACCGCACACAAAACAACCCTAGTGACAGCGGGGCTCAGCGAGGCTTCGTCATACCTCCAGCGGATCCCCATTCAATTGCCAACACAAGGGCGGTCACGCCCTTGTTGGCATTATCAATTGGGGTGGTGGTGGTGGTGGCTGGTTGGGGGGTGGGGGAGGGGGGAGCAAAACCGCTAGTTCCAGATTCCGTGAGCTCGGGACACCGTGGCTCGCAGTTGATAATCGCAGGACTGCCAGTGGAGAAAGATGGTGGAAGCGTTGAAGGCGTTGCAAAACAAAAGTGGAAGTCCAGGTGATAATTTATAACATGGATACAAAAAGGTCAACACAAGTGTTGGTTCAATATCTAGTAGATTGCGAGTCATAATAGGTTTTCGCTCTATTCTTCGTCTCTTCTATTTTGAATTGCTGCTCGGCAGTTTGCCTGTGGCTCTCCACAAAGGAGTCAAGATAAATAGTAACGGGCACCTGGGTGAGGAAAGATAAATTGGGTCTCTTTCTTACGTTATTAAATGCGTTTGATCCCGACAGAATCTTTGTCCCAATCTTTGGCGCTTCCGAAATTCTTGCCTGGCGCTTTTCCTTGTTTGCAAGATTGGAATCAACGAACGGGTATTGCTGGAAATCTTGCAGAGTCCGATGATTAAGGGTGGCGCAGCGTTAGTGACCTGATTCGCAGTGGAAATGAAACTCCAGGGAAACGCAGCGTTCTTATAATAAGTATTGACGAGGTTTTGAGTCGTGTACAGCCCTTGTACATGACATTGAAGTGGTCGTCTAAGTGGCAGGCCACCTAACGTGGCAGGTGGTTCGATAACTAGGTTACTAGCAGGGGCCCCCTGCGCCTGAGCTGGCCTGGTTATAGAGGACCTGGTGCAAATGTTGCGTTTTTTAAAGGCTGCTGCAGGCTACTGCGATAATTTTGAGTTTGCAAGCACTTCGTTTGTTTGCGTGTACCGTGTAGACTTTCAGTAACTCCAACAACGCCCTTCGTCTTACAACTAATGATTTCGTTTCTCACTTCTCGACAGGGTTTGGTATCACCGCGGATATCTTCACGAAGCCACTGCGAGGTATTTTCCCGAAGGTTTTCAGAGGACATGTTTCTGAATTGGTTGCTACCGGTCTTGATACAACTGATGATTGAAGGAATGACAGATGGGTATTAAGTCTAGGCTAGGTGGATTTATTTAACCCACCCTTGGGGCAACTGCTTGTGTAGGGTCTGCAGCAGTCTGGATGTTGTTAATGTAAGTTCTTTACAACGGCATAGGCTCGATAGAGGAGAAGATGCTATTAAGCGCAACAGGCGCAATCATATAGAACAGAGATGTGTACTGCAGGGTACTGCAGTCACGTGCCGGCCACAGCTAGCCTGTGGCCTGGCGGCAGGCAACACGGTACCAGGAGGGAACGGGTACTGTGTACATTATGCCGACTCAGAGACTGCGATCTACACCGTCAATAAAGGCGGGGAGAGCGACAGTGGGGTTGGGACAGAGCAAGGGGGGGGGGGGGGGGGGGGGGGGGGCGGGGAGGGGTAGGGCGTAAACACACTTAAAGAATATACTAAGAAGCGCAGAAGAAGTATGAGGAGGAGGGAAGTCGAACAACCAGAAGAAGAAGAAGAAGAGGAAGACGACGACGAAGAAGAAGAAGTAAAGAAGAAAAGAAGAAGAAGAAAGAAGAAGAAGCAGAAGAAGCAGAAGAAGCAGAAGAAGAGAAGAAGCAGAAGAAGCAGAAAAGCAGAAAAGCAGAAGAAGCAGAAGAAGCAGAAGAAGAAAAGCAGAAGAAGCAGAAGCAAGAAGAAGAAGAAGCAGAAGAAGAAGAAGAAGCAGGAAGAAGGCCAGAAGTCAATAATCCTAATCATCACTAATCATACTAAGATCATAATCATAATCTACTCATAATACTCATAATAAGCAAATAATCATACGATCATAAACTCATTCATCAGATAATAATATAACAATAATCCGAATAATCATCAGAAGAAGAAGAAGTAATAACGAAGAAAGAGGAATAAGTGAAGCAGAATCAGCAGAAGAAGCAGGAACGAAGCAGAAAAGCAGAATAAGGCAGAAGAAGCAGAGAATCATAACCAAGAATGAAGGAACAATAAGAAGAAGAAGAAGAGCATAGAGAAAATAAGAAGTAAGAGAAGGAAGAGAAGAAGAAAAAGAAGAAGCAGTAACTCAGAAGAAGAGAAGCAGAAGAAGAAGAAGAAGATAAGAAGAAGAAGAGAAGAAGCAGAGAAGCAAAGAAGATAAGAAGCAGAAGAAGCCAGAAGACAGCGAAGAAGAGAATAATCAGAACGGGAAGAAGCCAGACTAACAGCAGCAGCCAGAAAAAAGAAGAAGAATAGAGAAGAAGAAGAAGAAGACGAAGAATAAGAAGCAGAAGAGCAGAAGCATTACGGAAGCAGAAGACGCGAAGAAGCAGAAGAAGAAGAAGAAGAAGAGAAGAAGAAGAAGCCTAAGAGGAAGAAGAAGCAGAAGAATCAGCATAAGAAGAAAAGGAAGAAGAAGCAGAAGAATAGAAGAAGAAGTCAGAATAAGCATAATAAGCAGACGAATCAGAAGAAGAAGAAGAGAAGAAGAAGAAGAATCAGAAGAAGAAGGAAGAATAAGAGCATAAGAGCAGAAAAAAGAAGGAAGAGACGAAGACTACGAAGAATAATAAAAGAGAAGAAGAAGAGAAGAATACACTACGACGCTACGAAGAGAAGAAGGAGAAGCCGAAAGCAGGATAAGCAGAAGAAGCAGAAGAAGCAGAAGAGCAGAAGAAGCAGACGTAAGCAGAAGAAGCAGAAGAAGACGAAGAAGCAGACGAAGCAGAAAGAACAGACAGAAGCAGCAGCAAGCAGAAAAAGAAGAAGAAGATAGAAGAAAAGAAGAAGAAGAAGCGAGAAGAAAGCGACAAGCAGCAGAAGAGAAGAAGCAGAAGAAGAGAAGAAGAGAAGAAGAAGAAAGAATAAGAAGAAGTAGGAGAGAAGAAGTAAAGCAGGCAGAAGCGAGGACGAAGAAGAAGAAGAAAGAAGAAGCAGAAGAAGAAGAAGAAGAAGGCATACTAAGCAGCTAAAAGAAGAGAAGAAGAGAAGAAGAAGAATAAGAAGAAGCAGAATACAAGAAGCAGTAGACTCCGAATAAGCCAGAAGAAAGAAGAGAAGAAGAATAATAAGAAGACGAATAATAAGAAGAAGAAGAATAAGACGAAGAAGAAAATACGAAGAATCTACTACGTAATAAGAATAAGGATAATATAGAGCATGAGAAGCAGAAGAATGCAGAAGAAGCAGAATAATCATAGTAGCTAAGAATCAGAATAAGTTCATAATAAGCAGAAGAACTCATAATAATCATAATAAGCAAGAATAATAAGAAGAAGAAGAAGAAGAAGTAATCATAAATAATCATACTAATATAATCACATAATCATAATAATCATAATAAGATCAGTACTCATCCTATAATAAAAAATATAATCATTAATCATAATATACTAATAATAAATAAATAATAATAAAACATAATAAAATAATAATAATAATATAAACAATAATTGTCACATTTATTTAATTGTGCCTCTGTGTGTCACTGTTTTTGTCGTGCGGCTTGTCGCCATTCCATCGCTGCATGGGGACAAACGGGTCCGGCTAAACTACTCAGAAGTGCCCCCACAGACACCCCGGGCTCCGCACTTCACGCTACGCGGGCTTCGGGGGGCAGTACGTCGCACTGTGGTCCCACCGAGTCAAATTTGTGTCGTGACACACAAAGACAAAAATAGTGTGTGTGTTTCATTGCATCTTGTGTCTTGTGTGCATGATTGGGTATGTATGGGCGGAAATGTGCATCCATGAGTGTATGCATGAAGAATGCTTGCATGGCCGGAAATGTGCAACCATTTTTATGTGCATTATTGTATGGGCTTGTATGCACCTATCTTTGTATGGATGCTTGCAAAGGCGGAGGTGTAAATCCATGGTGTACACATTTTGCATGGGTTGCAAAATGTGCATTCATTATTTGTGTGCAATGTTTGCAAGGGCGGAAGC
Source organism: Chlamydomonas sp. ICE-L (assembly GCA_013435795.1). Lineage (NCBI taxonomy): Eukaryota > Viridiplantae > Chlorophyta > Chlorophyceae > Chlamydomonadales > Chlamydomonadaceae > Chlamydomonas > Chlamydomonas sp. ICE-L. Next base: position 42,039,074 of record JACBWV010000626.1, read on the forward strand.
GGTGTTGTTTGGGGTGGTGGTGGGGGTGGGTTGGTGGGGGACGGGGGGGGTGGGGGGGGGGGGGGTGGGGGGGCAAGAAATAAGCTCCTGTACCTTATCATCACTTTCAATAGGGCTTATCCTCAGGATCCGACAACAACTTTTCTTTTTACTCCAAATAAAATTAGACAGGAAGTCAGAGGTCCCCAAAGTTGTTTTGACCCAAATCTTACCTTGGCTATAAATCACGTTTGGGCAACCACTTCAAAGCTGTAAGAGCTCAATTTGATAGGGCATGAAAAGTTCTTTCGAATGACCCCCATTTGGGGGGGGCAGGGGGGGAAGGGGGGGGAGTTTATTTTTTAGAGGTGGGGGTGGGGGGTAAAAACGGTTTTAAACTTTATTTCCCACCTTTTTTTGTCCGAAACTTCCACAATTCCAACTCCCATTTGAATCGGACATCATTTTGGTGATGCGGTCCAAAATCTTTCTTCCTGCCCCCCAACCTCGAGCAGAAGAGTGAATCTATATTTAAAAACATGCTTGCATGGTCAAAAGTGCGCATCCATATTTGTGTGTATTATTGTATGGGCAGAATTTTGCACCTATCTATGCATGGATGCTTGCAATAGCAGAAGTGTACATCTATGTGTGTACACATGCTTGCATGGGTGCAAATGTACATCTATGTGTGTATGCATGCTCGCATGGGTGCAAATGTGAATCCACATATGTGTGCATGATTGTATGGGTGTAATTGTGCCTCTATCTTTGTATGGACGCTTGCAATGGCATAAGTATACATATATGTGTGTACACATGCTCGCATGGGTGCAAATGTGCATCCATATATGTGAGCATTATTGTATGAATGGAATTGTGCACCTATTGTGTATGGAATGCGCATGCTTGCACGGGTAGAAGACTTCATCCATGCTTGTAGACATGCTGGCATGGGCGGAACTGTGTCGGCATGCTCGTATGCTTGTCTGCATGCTTGTATGGGCGGAATTGTGCATCCATACTTGTATGCATGCTTGATTGGGCGGAAGTGAGCAAGGATGATTGCATGCCTGGGTGCATGTTTCCATGGGAGGGAGTGTGCATCCATCGTGTATGCATGCTTGAATGGACGCAAGTGAGCAAGGATGATTGTATGCCTGGGTGCATGGTCTGAGCGCATGCATCCATGCTTGGGTGCATGTTTCCATGGGAGGGAGTGTGCATCCATCGTGTATGCATGCTTGAATGGACGCAAGTGGAGCAAGGATGATTGTATGCCTGGGTGCATGGTCTGAGCGCATGCATCCATGCTTGGGTGCATGTTTGCATGGGAGGGAGTGTGCATCCATCGTGTATGCATGCTTGAATGGACGCAAGTGAGCAAGGATGATTGTATGCCTGGGTGCATGGTCTGAGCGCATGCATCCATGCTTGGGTGCAAGGCTGCATGGGTGGAAGTGTGCATCCATACTTGTATGCATGCTTGAAATGGATGGAAGTGTGCAAGGATGCTTGTATGCATGCTTGCATGGGCATCCGTGCCTGGATGCATGTTTGCATGGCGGAAGTGTGTTTGCATGGGCGGAAGTGTGCAAGGATGCTTGCATGCATGCTTGCATGGGCTGAGAGCATGTATGCTTGGGTGCATTCTTGAGAGGGCGGAAGTATGGTTTAATGGGCAGAAGTGTGCATCCATTGTTGAGTGCAAGCTTGCATGGGCGGAAGCATGCATCCATGTGTGTATGCTTGTGTGTATGTTTGCATGGGGGGAGTGTGCATCCATACTTGTATGCATGCTTGAATGGGCAGAAGTGTGCAAGGATGCATCCATGTGTGTATGCTTGTGTGTATGTTTGCATGGGGGGAGTGTGCATCCATACTTGTTTGAATGCTTGCATGGTCTGAGCGCATGCATCCATGCTTGGTTGCATGTTTGCACGGGTAGAATTGTTCGCACATGCTTGCATGCATGTTGTCATGGGCTGAAAGCATGTTTAAATACTTGGGTGCATGTTTGAACGAGTAGAAGTGTTCATCCATACTCGTGTGCATGCTTGCATGGGAGGAAGCAGTCATCCATGCTTGTTGACATGCTGGCACGGGCTTTATTGTGTTGGCATGCTTGTACGCTTGTGTGCATGCTTGCATGGGCGGGAGTGTGCATGTTTGCTTAAGTGCATGCTTGCATGGGACGAAGTGTGCAAGCATACTAGTATGCTTTTGTGCATGTCTGCATGGGCGGAAATGTGCATGTTTGCTTAAGTGCATGTTTGCATGGCCGGAAATGTGCATGTGTGCATTGAGAACTCTAGGGCTCACCGTCATTGTGCCCACGCACGCAATGGGTACATCGAGACTCGAGGAGCCCAGTTTCCTCGTTGGAAGCGGCACTTCGTCCGGAGAGACGGGTCAGAAGTCGGGCGGGGATATCGCTGTGGGTCGGGGGTATCGGGGAGGGTCGGGGTGGTGTTGGGGAGGAGCAGGGGTGGGGTGGGGTGGCGGGTGGGGCAGGGGGGTGGGACAGGTATGATTTAGTCAAAGGATTTATGTTTCCTGTCCATGTTTACCGTAAGTGAAAGTTGCGTTCCAGGTGACAGGTTGACTGATCTGCCTGCTGGGTCTCTGATCTGATTTCCCCGATCTGCTACCCAAAGCCCTCGATCGGTCCTACGTTATCCTTCGTTCACCTTCACTGCTACACACTCAACCCGACCCGTCACAACTCTTTCCTACACACGCTACACACGCCACACACGCATGCCGTCAACAGTTCAACAAATCGCATCCCATTCTACCGTTGCGCCCACTTACCGTGCTGCACAGAAATGCTGAGGCAGTGGAGTGCGCATAATTACACTCCCTGGGCAAGCCCATCCTTCCGTTCAAGTCCCACCAAAGTCCAACATATCGGGAGGTGCCCCACCTTCGGCCCCTGCCCCAACCCCCCAGCATCACTACCACCACTTTCCGTTGCATCGGCCCACAATGATACGTCTCTTGAGCGCCTACACTGCCGCTCTGGGCCTAAGGGATCCTGGAGCCGGTCCAGGCTGTGTTGTCGAGCGTTCGCTATGGCACCAGTGCCAGCTAGCCCCCCCATCGCAACCCTTCAGCCTCTCATAGCGGTGCTGTCGTCAATATTCCTGCTCAACATCTGCTTGCGGTGTTCAAAGTTGAATAGGATTGAGCTGAGGAATGGTGCATGGTTTGTGTTCCAGGTTGGTTGCTGTTCTGTGTTGATGTACAGTGGTGCACTGCATGTGGTGGCGTACTACATGTGCATACATACTAGCATGCATTCATGCATGCATGGTAACAGGCATGGCCACCTTGCGGTTCACATTGTGTGTGTGTGTGTGTGGGGGGGGGGGGGAGGGGGGGGGGGGGGGGGGGGGGGGGGGGGGGGGGGTGGGGGGCGGGGGGTGTGTGGGGGGTTGGGGTTGGGTTGGGATGTGTGTGTCATTTTTGCATGGTTGTGTGATTGTGTATGTGCGTGTTCATGTGTGTTATTTGAAGGCTGGGGGGGGTTATTCTTTTGTGGTATTTGTGTGCCTGTCGTGCGTTAGGCATCTGATTTTTTTACAGTGTTTAGGAATTTTGTAAAGTGCGTGTATAGTGGGGTGTTTAGGTGTTGTGGTTGTTTAGGTGAGGTAATGTGTTGTTATGTGTGTTTAGGTGTGTGGTGTTCGGGTGAGTGTATATGTGTGTATACGTGTGTATATGTGAGTGGATATGTGTGTTCCTGTGTGGTTAGGTGTGGTGTGTTCTATATCTGTGTTGGGTGATGGCGCTGTGGATAGTCTATGGTGTGGTGTTACGTGTTTGGTATAAATGTGTGTGTGTAGGATGTATATGTGTGTGTTTAGGAGTGTGGTGTTGTGAGTAATAAGATGCTTTGCTTAGCAGCATGGAGCAGCATGGCAGTCGCGAAGGGGCGATTACATAGCCAGTGGCTACGTGGACATATTAGCTTGCGGGAACATGTTGCTGGAGCATTATTGGTGTGTGACAAAGTTGGATCGGCATCCATTGCAGGGGTCAGGCTCTGATGAACAGGAGCATCTGAATGCGTGCATGTGCATGGTCATATTCAGCAGATCGATGCTCGCTAGTAGTAGTGACGTTAGTAAATAGTTAGTAGTGAGTCACATGTGCTGGGTGCATGTGCATGCCCTATTACTATATTCAGATGCAGTCACATGTTGCGCGGTGCATGTGCATGGTCAATATTAAGCAGGTCTTGCTGAGTAGAGTAACAGTAGAGTAAAGTAACATGGTGCGGGGGCACGTGCCATGGCTATATAAGCAGTTGCAGTAAAATGTTGCGGGGTGCCACCTTGCTGGGTTGTGGAGTCACCTGAAAGCGATGAATGGAATTATGTAAGCACCAGGTGTAGGATGTGTGTGCATGGCATGGGTTGTTCTTCGTGGGCAGCTTGCTGTGTTGGCTGTGTTGCATTGCTACAGTAACATCAGCTGGTGGGGTCCTCCTAAACAACCCTGACGGCGAGCAGCCAAATTGTATTTCGGGAGGCTATGTTAACCAAGGTTCAAGTTCTAGGATGTCAAGAAGATAGCATAAAGAAGAAGCATTATGAATGTGGCAACGCAAATTTACCTGGCGTGGAGGAAAGCAACGCCGATCACCAACATTGGGTGGACATTTGGATGAGAGACTAAACCTAACTAGTGTAAAACTAAAAAAGGATGTTGCTCAATAATGAATAGGAATCGACCCAAAATCAAGGTTGTAATAAGAATTACACAATGGCTAATCGAGCTCGATGGAAGCGGCCATGAATAACCCCCGCCCCCCCCCCCCCCCCCTCCCCCCCTCCAACAACCACCACACCCAAAAAAGAGTGGAGGGGTCATACATATATCCAATTCGTTATTGCCCCGTCTTTCCGTGAACGGATGGGGGAGGGGGGGGGGGGGCTGATTGGAGGGGGGTCAAGCAGGCCAGAGTTGGCTTGGAAAAGAATTGTAAAAATCAAAAGTCCAATCCATCGGGGCTTGTTATAAGGGGACGTGGAATTGGAAAACGGTGAGCAGCCATCTACAGTTGGTGGAGTCCCCTCATTACGAAATATGCATCCTCATGGAGTATCACACGAGGGGACTCGAGAATTGGAAGGCCGTGAGAGCTATAGTGGTGGGGAGACACATATTAACATCAATGAAATTCCATTATGTTGTAGCGCACGGGAAGGGGGGGGGGTATTGGAAGGCCATATTCACTATACGGTAGCCAAAAGAAGGGAGAATAGTAGGAGTGGGAAGTAGGCGGAAGGCGACAAACATGGCCAAGGGCAGCCACTCGTGTAAAAATCTGCACGTACAATTGGAGGCTCAGTCAGGCTCACATTACGCCATGGAAGGGGGAACCCACCACCCTCAAAAAACAGCCATGGCTGCGGCACCACCATCGGACATCTATGGGAGTGCACAAGACCACCCAGCATCGCAGCCATGGGAGTAAGTGGATCTACCAACCCGGACACAGCCAGGAAGCGTTCGCACACACCCCCTACAGCAAGTGAGTGCCTCCCACCCCTACACAGCCATGGCAGTGCCCCCCCCACCATAGCTTACACAGCCATGACAGGGACACACCACCCCTAGACAGTCACCAAAGTGCCTCACAGCAACCATGCAGCCATGGTAGGGAACCAACACCATCCAAACAGCCATGGCTGAAATCCACCACCACCGACAAAGCTATGGGAGTGTACAAAGACCACCGACGCAACCATGAAAGTGACCCGCCACCCCTACACAGCCATGGCAGTCCCCCCCCCCCCAACCAACCCACCACACAAGCAACCACCAACACCTCACACGAATAGACTGTTGACTCACCACCACACACCACAACCATGGGATGCCCTGAACAATCAAAAAAATCCACCATCCCACAGCCCATATAGATAGGAGTTACCCCGCCACCACCACACCGTCATGGGAGTGAAGACGGTGACACATCTATCCTTATTTAGGGGTGTCGAGTATCAATATTTTGTGTACGGGTGTACCCGGGACAACTATTGTGCACACAACAATCCGTTTGTTCAAAGATCAAGATTTTTTGTGAGAAAGAAGGAGCTCACTCCTTGATAACATAATAATGAGCTTGCGTTAGATATAGCCCACAACAAAGATGGCGGCCAAGAATAGCGGTGGCCGGGATTTCGTGGGGGGGCTTGGTGCAGGGGGGTGAGGAGCCTCCCGCACTAGCCGCTAAACAGATGGCATGGTGTGATAGCTAGCGGTTGTGTAGGGCTTGATAGTAGTGGGGTGGGGCTAGGGGAGGTCAGGGGAGATAGTGAGGGGGGGCGATAAGGCTTCCAGGTATGCTCCCGCAAGTATACCACAACCACTGTGGGTTTTGGGGCATGTTGGTCTCGACGTGGCTCCAAGGTGTTTTAGTTGCAAACTAATGCTCACGGTATAGGTATTGGGTAGTCTTACCTGGGTCTAAGCTTGAGGATTAGCACTGTTTCCTAGCCGTAGTCAACTCTATTAATCAATTTTTGTGCAGATCGATTCGACCTTCCCCTTTTGACGAAGAGATGGAGTCTTAACCAAGATTGTCCCACCTTCCTCCAAGGGTCCGCGGAAACAACTTGTTGTCAACCATACAATGGCCTACGGTTTTGCTTTTTTTTTAGAAACCCAAGATCGCTCTTGAGACTGGCAATTTTTTCACCATAACATTCCACTGATAACATAACGTCCCCGCTGCTCATGGCCTGCTGAGCTAGTCGTTGTATGAGATCTGCAAAAGAAGCAGTTGAATATGGTGTTTATATTATATTTGTCGGGGGCAAACACAATTCAATATATCTGATACCCAGGCATCGTACATGGTCGCATGATTATAAATACCGTAACTACCCCCCAGGGAAGGAAATATGTATGGCCTGGGGAATAAATCCATGTATTCATAACGTTGTACAGGCCACGGAGGGTTTTATGTCTTATGTTACGGTCAAAGGATAGTCGAATAGGCTAAAGGGACATGCCCAATCGACCGTGGGATGGGATGGGATTGTAATGCGATGGGGGGGATGGGATAGGATTGTAATGGGATTGGTAATGGGATTGGTAATGGGATTGAGATTGACATAGGGATTGGAAAAGGGATAGGGATTGGTAATGGGATCGGTAATGGGATTGGTAATGGGAAAGGGATTGACATTGGGATTGATTATGGGATAGGTAATGGGATTGACATTGGGAATGGGATTGGTTACGGGATGGGGATTGGTAATGGGATTGGGAACGAGAATGGGATTGGGAATGAGGATGGAATTGGTGGTGGGAAGAGGGGAAGGAAGGGCGGAAATGGCAAAGGAACGCGATAATCGGGTTCGATTTGGGGCGTATGTTGCATTACGAGCGGCAATATAAAGGTGCATAAAAGTTCATGCCTGGATAGCCTTAGATTTGGAATGCTGGCGCAAAAAAGCTTGCACTCCAATCCGAGGTTTGAAATCCAGCACGGAGAGGCTCTGCATGGGATGAGCTACGAGGCAGGCGTGTGGTAGGTAGAGGGTCGTTATAGTAGAGAGTTGTTGCGTCTGGTAGCTGTTGGCGGGGTGGTGGCATAACGTTGGTTGCGTTCGGTAACGTGAGTTTTTGCAGCCATGGTGCTTCGATTTTGGAGAACAAGTAGGGGAAATTTAATGGAGTGAGTCGCAAACCCCCGTCGCGGCCGAGCAGAAGCTCGAGCAGCGTTAATGTTGACTGTAAAATAGAATCCCAAGAGAGATTCTGGTCACCATTGTGGTCTTTATCTTACTGACTGCATCTCGCGCAGACCCGTTCAGGCTTATTGCTGTTATTTGCGAAAATGGCTCCGCATAATGAAATCTATACAGAGATCGTTGGTTGGTTACGGCCCTGGGCGTTCGTTTATACTCGTGTTTGTTACGAATCCTTTTCATAAGTCCAGGTCGCGTGGATTGGAGGGGAGCGGTCACTTCAATTACACTGACCCGGTGAAGTGAAATAAGTCGGTCATGAAGCACGCTTGATGTGGACAGCCAACCTCAGTAATAGGATTAGGATAATAACTAAGGGGGAGAATGCGCACAGGGCACAAGCAAGTGTTTTAGAAGAAGCGAATACTGCGACATGTTGCTGTTTTTACAAGCACTTAGGGTCGAGAGACGTACTACAACCGTGTGGAGAATTTCATTACCTCAGCAACACTCCTTGCGTTTTACAAAATCGATGATATGACATAACAGTTTTAAACGTATGAGGTTCGATTGACGGTTCGGACGAATTCCGCTTTTGTAATTGGATCCACATGATTCCGGTGTGGGTATCGCACTTGAGACTTCCCATCAATTGTGCAGCAGATGTGAGCAGACCGAGTTGGCTCTCTAATTTGTTTTGATGTTGTTTGCACGGATATCACCCCAGGAGGGGGTCCCCCGACAAAGATTAGCGGACACCGAGGGGGATTCATGTCAGTTCGAATGGCGTTGCGAACCTCACTTGGCTGAAAAATCCAAGTAGGCATATGCAAATTATGAACAGTGGTTTGCATGGGGTTATTGGATTGCGCTCCTCAGGTGGATTCATGGATGGACCTCCACCGGGTCTTCTGTCAAGGACAGGTAGGTCGCGCGTACACACATGCCAATCAATAAGTACAACCTTCAGCTGTATGCAAATCGAGAGTCGCCTGGGGTTTTATGTAGTGGAGCGTCAGATATATGACGGATCCCTTGCAAAACCAAGGGAGAGCAATAGTTTTCAATATCTACAGTCTGTAAGTGTTCGATAAGTAGTGTACGTATTTGTTACGAGACCTAAATGGGTAGCACAGAAAATGACTAAAGGGAAGGAAGGGACTAGGGAAAACCTCGAGTATCACGAAGGGGGCTTAAAACGAACGAAGCAACATGATGGGTGAACGAGGATCCAACAAAATGTCTTATTGCAAAGATTAGAAATGTATGTGGTTGCGCGCAAATTAATAACAATGCATATGGGAGGAGTGTTTATCTTCAAACAACTCGACAAGTAATCCAGCAGGAGAAGGAATGATTATATAATTTATATTAAGTTGATATTGTCCCCCCCCCCCCCCCCCCACCCCCCCCCCCCCCCCCCCCCCCCCCCACGCCCCCCCCCCCCACACCCCCCCCCCCCCCCCAGCCCCCCCCCCCCACCCCCCCCCCCCCCCCGCCCCCCCCCACCCCCCCCCCACCCAAACACACCCCACGTTCCACACTCAAAACATAACCCACAACAATGAACAAAGCCCCTGTGAATGAATCCTAGAGAGCCACCATGTTCATGTAAAGCTCTACGGCCTTGACCATACCCCTCCCCCCCCCCCCCCCCCCACCCCCCCCCCCCCCCACCCATCCCTCCCCCACAGCCCCCCCCCCCACTGCCCCCCCCCCCCCACCCACCCCCCCCCCCCCACCTCCCCACTCACCAACACACAACGTGCACACACTTAAATACACCACCATAACCAAACCACTGGCTAGCGACATCCAAGTGCGGCTTGCTCTGGTTTCTTGGTCACACCATAAGCCGCACCCCCCACCCTCCCCACCCCAACACCATTCCCCCCCACATTCACGAACACCCCCCCTCCCCACATCACCGGTTTTTATACCTAACCGGCTAGCACCCATGCAAGCGCGTTGAGTGATTTGACATTGCCTCTGCTCATGCATCACCTAAGTTCAACATACACCACCCTTCCCAACTCACCAAACACTGTCGCAACCTTTGTCACACTCTATGTTACTGACGCTGGCACACCACGGCAAGGACATCTGGGCGTGAAAGGCCAGACATCCTCAGCTCCACCATCTTCACCCACTATGCACCCATGTTCACACTCAACATGTACAACGCCTGGCACACCACTGCAATGACATCTGAGTTGTTGACATGCCAACATCCTCAGCATCCCCATCTCACCCAACCAGCACCCCTGTTCACACTCACCATGTACCAACGACTGGCACACCCCTGTAGTGAACTCTGAGTGTCGACCTGCCCTGCTGCCCAGCATGCTTGCGTACTCCTCAACAGGTCTTGGGTCAAATGAAGGTCTGGTAGCGAGCTTGGGAACGCTGCAACAAAAATGGTGGGGTATGGTGGGTATGTCGTGGCTTGGAATGTGGGTGGCCTGGTGGGGTAACAGGTGGGGGTCAAAGGGTCGGGGTAAACGCGGGGTTGGAAAGATGCAACAGAATGGTGGGGTTATGGTTGAGGTGAATTATGGTCTGTAGGTGCGCTTGCAATGGTGGGGTAGGTGGGGATGGTGGGGTCATAAGAGGTATGGTCATACGAGGTGGTTGGAAAGATGCCCAGAACTGGTGGGGTTTATGGTGCGGTTGGAGAGTCATGGTGGTGAGCTTGGAATGTTGGGGTATGGTGGGGTAAAGTATCGAGCTTGGAATGGTGGGGTATGGTAGTGAGCTGGAAGTTGGGATGGTGGGGTTCAGAGGGGGTGTGTGACATCGCGAACGCTTGGAACGGGGTGGAAGTTCCTCCGCGCAGAGCGTGTACCCGCGGGCCGAAGCATCGGAGTCTGTGCAGGTAGAGTGTGGTCTCCACGCTTGCACACCCCTGCCCGCCCCTGAGCGAAGTAGGCAAACAGGGGGGGGGGGGGGGGGGGCAGAAATGACTAAAAGGGGGAAGGACGACTCAAGGGGAAGGAAATGACTAAAAGGGGAAGGATAATAAAGGGGAAGGAAGTTGCGAGTTCCTAAGCGAGTGGGGGAAGCGAATAAGGTTGGGGGAGAATAGCAGTGGTCGACCAAAACGATGGGTCAGGGAAGTGTGGTATCAAGCTACATGCTGCAAGGGACTGAGCGGAAGTAGAAATGAAGGGCAAGGAAATGACAAGTCCTAAGCGAGTGGGAAGCGAGGTGGGAAATTGCAGTGGGTGAAAAACGCATTGGATCAGCGGGGTTGGGTCTCCAGATTGAATGCTGCACGGGCCTTGATGAGAGTAGAACGACGGGAAGGAAACTGCCAAGTATTAAAAACGTGTTCCCGCGAGGTGGGGAAATGCGCGCACTGCAGAAAAGGAGAGAAACAGCGGGTAGGTGACATGGAAACAGTCAGTTCCCCTTGTCACTTGTGGGGTGCACGGGGACACCCCATGATAACCAATGAGTTGCCGGGCTCAGTCTGACTAGGCTAAGTACACTTTCTATGCACGAATTCAATGATGCTGGAAGCCTGACTGGGCTCGTTACATTATTATACAGCTAGCATATGATGCAACTTTGCTATATCCTTAGTAACGTACTCGCCTTCGGTCAACATCATATGATATGCCAGTCCCTACTTACTTGTGGGTGCAAGGGGACGGCAATATGATATCATATGATGCAATTTGTATGATATGATATCATGCTCGCCTTTGGTCAACATCATATGATATGCCGGTCCCTACCTGTGTGTGCAAGGAGACGGCAATATGATATCATCCTCGCCTTTGGTCAACATCATATGATATGCCGGTCCCTACTTGTGGGTGCAAGGAGACGGCAGTATGATATCATCCTCGCCTTTGGTCAACATCATATGATACTAGCATCTGAGCCCGTCGTACCGACGGGAGGACTCCCGTGGCCACGTCAGCGACAGATCTCGAAAAATCAAGATCCGAAACCAAAGAAACCAATGCCCTGAAACCACGCGCTAAACCCGACATGGAACAATTATAAATGGGATGCCGGTCCCTACTTGTGGGTGCAAGGAGACGGCAATATGATATCATCCTCGCCTTTGGTCAACATCATATGATATGCCGGTCCCCACTTGTGGGTGCAAGGGGACCCCCACCTCGTGGGTTGGGCATCTTTTTACAAAGAAGCAAACAAATATAATTACATAACATTACATCATTGTCATAGACAGGCCACAGATGACCCAAGACAATCCCGCTCCACAACATCTAACTATGGCCTGTCAATAACAATATGATATCATCTTATATAATATTGTGGTTGGCCTCAGTGATAGCAAACAGGCTGGCCCCCCCAACCGCACGCCCCGTAATAAGGCGTACTTTTTATTTATTTATTATATAATATTGTAGATCGAGGTTTACCTGGGAACAAGGTGTGCCGTGCCTTGGCTGGGTACTTTCCACCCCTGTACTTTCCAGTCAAGGTGCCACCAGCCAGGGGGCCCCATGCCAGTAGGGAGAGGTTACCCCAGCGGGGGGCACATGCCTCCGCAGTCTCCTCCTCAAAGCCTAGGTGGAGACAGCAGCATGGGAGGAGAGTGGGTGAGTGAAGGGGTGAGGAGCCGGGGTTTGGGGCCGGGGTGGGGTGTGTGGGGGGAGAGCATGCTCATTTCACTGTCTCCTCCTCAAAACCTAGGTGTAGATAGTAGCATGGGAGGGGGGTGGGTGAGTGTAGGGGTAGGGAGCATTGGTGCGGTTGGTATGAGCAGGGGTGGGTGCAAAGGTGCTTCTTTCACCGTCTACTCCTTAAAGCCTAGGTGAAGACAGCAACGTGGGAGGTGGTGGGTGAGTGCAGGGGTGATAAGAAGGATGCTGGGGGCAGGGTACTACATTTTTTCATTTTGGTTTGCGCTTTTAACGCTACTGCCTCCTTTTGGGCTGCGCTTTTGACTAAACCAAAAACGAAAATCTGCGCGCTGCCCCCAGAGGGTTTTTTAAAAACTGCGTCACTCGCGCAATCGGGCTCCAAAACCTTGCACATGCAGTACCCAGGCTGCGGGAAGTGTAGGGGTAAGAGTAAAGAGAAGACAGCTTACTTCGGCTAATCAAATGTATCTTTGGTTTCACAAGACCTCAAGTTGACTCCATACTTATGCAGCTAATGATCCCTGTTTCAATGAAAGGATGACTGGTTCACTCGATTAAGCAGGTGCGGGGTTCGAATCTCTACGGGTGCACCTGAGCGCTCGCGGTCGCTGTCAACTGCCATGGGAGCTATGTCCAGGTCTGGTAGCCGCCCGTACTCTACCTCCGAACGACAGGCTCCCTTGAAACCACGCCCCACCAGGTGTTCTCAGTACTCCTCCCCCCCCCCCCCCCCCCCCCCCCCCCCAAACACACACACAGCTTATTTGGATGAATGCATTGATTTAATGAAGACACATCATTCTCTATGGTAATGGGAGGGGCCACAAGTTACATCGATCCAAGAGGGAGAAGTCATCCTGGATGGTGAAAGGAGGGGGCACAACACACATAAATCTGAATGCAGTAAGGTTGTCGTAAGGTAACGTTAGGTTGTGGCCCCTCCCACCACCAGTAAGGTGGTGGGAGGGGCCACAACAAACAATAGTATGGTAGTAACATGTCATTCTCTAAGGTAATGGGAGGGGACATTACTTACATCCATCCAAGCGGGAGAAGTCATTCTGGATGGTGATAGGAGGGGCCACAAGGAACAATGGTATAGTAGTAACAAGTCATTCTCTAGGGTAATGGGAGGGGGCATTACTTACATCGATCCAGGAGGGAGAAGTCATTCTGGATGGTGATAGGAGGGGCCACAAGGAACAATGGTATGGTAGTAACATGTCATTCTCTAAGGTAATGGGGGGAGGTATAACTTACATCGATCCAGGAGGGAGAAGTCATCCTGAATAATGATAGGAGGGACCATAAGTCCATAACACAAATCAACCTACTAGCAGTAAGGCTGTCTCGAAGTTAATGGGAGGAGGTATAACTTACATCGATCCAAGAGGGAGAAGTCATTCTGGATGGTGATAGGAGGGGGCACACCCAATCGCTTGGCTGACTCAACCATCATGCACACACCTGTAGGGTTGGAAGGGGAGCAGGGTACTAGTCACTTCTGGTTGTGTGTGTGTGTGGATGGCTGTGTGCGTTGTCATTGTTCCTTCCCCCCCACCCCACCCACACCCTACGTTTCCTTGTTCCTTCCCCCCCACCCCACCCACACCCAATTTTGATTTGTTCCCTCCCCCACGCCACACCCATCCTGCATGTCCCTCAACCAACCCACACACCAGCAATCCACTCACTGAAGGCGATCTAGTAGGTCAGACAACAACACCCAACTTTGTTTTGTTCCTCCCCCCCACCCAACTTATCGTTGTTCCTTCCCCCACCCCCCCACCCTCACCCAACTTTTCATTGTTCCTTCCTCCACCCCCCCACGAGCAGTCCACTCACTGAAGGCAGTCTCATAGGTCAGACAACCAAACCTTATTTGTGTTGTTGTTCCTATCCCCCCACCCCACCCACACCCAACTTTTCATTGTTCCGTCCCCCCCCCACCCCCCCCCCCCCCCCCCCCCCAACACACCAGCAGTCTACTCACCGAAGGCAATCTCATAGGTCAGACAACCACACCCAATTTGTCTTGTTCCTATCCCCCCCCCCCCCACACACACACACACACACACCAGCAGTCCTACTCACCGAAGGCAGCCTTGTTGGACAGACAACCACACCCAACTTTTCATTGTCCCCCCCCCACACACCTCCGTACCCCCTACCCCCAACACAACGTTTCATTGTTCTCCCCCCCCCCCCCCCCCCCCCCCCCCCCCCCCCCCCGCCCAAACACACACACCAGCATTTCACTCACCGAAGGCAGTCTCGTTGGACAGACCCCAGTGCTTGATCTTGCCCTCCTTGATCAAATCACCCATGGCCTGCACCTGCTCATCAAAAGAGGTGAAGCCTTCCCTCTCATTCTCCTGTAGACACAAAACAATGTTGTGTGTGTTAGTACATGTGTGCATGTTGTGTGTGTGTGTGTGAGTTTATGTTGCATGTGGGTTAGTTTGCTCATCAAAGCAGGCAAAGCCTTCCCACTCATTCTCTTGTAGACACTAAACAATGGTGTGTGCATGGTGTGCATGTGCGCTATGTATGTATGTTGCATGTGTGTGTTTGTGTGTTGGGTCATCAAAGGAGGCTTAGCCCTCCCTCTCGTGCTCCCGTACCGGCACAAAATGGTGTGTGTGAGTGTGTGCATGCTATGTGTGTGTGTTAGCTCCTCAAAGTAGGCATAGCTTTTTTTGGTGTGAGGTTACATCAAGAGGGTGGGTTTGATCAGGGTTCAGTCTCGGATTGTCACCATACAGGTCCATCTCTTTAGGACCTCATAGCCTGCCACTGTATTGTGTGGGGCAACGAGGCGGTCAAACCCAGTAGGATAAGATCAAGTTTAAGCATCATCACCACTGCGCCACCCTTCGTGCTGTGCCCATGCATTTTAGTGTGGGGCATGTGCTGTTCTGTGCTCATGCATTCTAGTGTTGGGCTGTGCTCATGCATTACAGTGTTGGGCTGTGCTCATGCCACTAGTGTGGGGCAACGAGACGGTCAAACCCAGCATCATCACCTCAAATGGGAGCTATGTGTGCATGTGTGTGGACCCACCAAGAGGGTGGGTTTGATCAGGGTTCAGTCTCGGATTGTCACCATACAGGTCCATCTCCTAAGGACCTCATAGCCTGCCACTGTATTGTGTGGGGCAACGAGGCGGTCAAACCCAGTAGGATAAGATCAAGTTTAGGCATCATCACCACTGCGCCACCCTTAGTGCTGTGCTCATGCATTTTAATGTGGGGCATGTGCCGTGCTGTGCTCATGCATTCTAGTGTTGGGCTATGCTCATGCATTTTAGTGTTGAGCTGTGCTCATGCCACTAGTGTGGGGCAACGAGGCGGTCAAACCCAGCATGATCACCTCGAGTGGGAGCTATGTGTGCATGTGTGTGGACCCACCAAGAGGGTGGGTTTGATCAGGGTTCAGTGTCGGATTGTCACCATATAGGTCCATCTCTTCAAGACCTCATAGCCTGCCACTGTATTGTGTGGGGCAACGAGGCGGTCAAACCCAGTAGGATAAGATCAAGTTTAAGCATCATCACCACTGTGCAAACCTTAGTGCTGTGCTCAAGTTGAAAAGTGATGATAACGCTTGGTGGGGCGTGGTAGTAAGGGAGCCCCGTCTCAAGGCGGAAGAGAACGGGCGGCAACTTTACCTGGACAATGCTACCATGGTGGTTGACAGCGATCGTGCACACTAACGTGCACCCGTAGGGAATCGAACTCCGCACCTCATTGATTCAACGAGCTCTACCATTGAGCCATTCGTCGAAACAGGTTTGTGCTTATGTTGACAATTGACACAAAAGTCAGTAGGATGTACAACAACACTCTCCTGAACATATGGCACTTTTCTGGGTTGTTATGGCTAAGTTTGGCTAAATTAGTGAAGCCCTAATAGGGCTAATTTGGTCCGCGATTAGACCTAACCTCTGAACCCTAATCATGCCGTATCCTTAAAAAGCCTAACCGCCCTTATCAACCGAAGATGACCGGCCCATGGGTTCATGTGCACGTGGCGGGGGCCGGTCACCTCAGGGCACCATAGGGCATATAGCCCCCCCCCCCCCCCCCCCCCCCCCCCCCTTCCTCCCACCACCACCACACAGAAACACCTGCTCCCTCCCCACTCTGAATGATTCAAGCATCTAACCAATCAGTACTGACGTGCTCTGAAGATAGGGGCATATCTCAGCCCCCCCCACCCCCCCACCCCACACGCAAACACACCTGCTCCCTCCCCCCTCCCAACCCCCCTCTGAAGATTTCACGCATCTTACCAATCGGTACTGGCGTGCACCAAAGATAGGTGCGTATCGCTCAGGCCACTGCAGAAATGAGGGGGACAGGTTGGGCAGAATTCAGTTGGGCAGGAGTCAGTTGGGCAGAATTCAGTTGGGCAGGAGTCAGTTGGGCAGAATTCAGTTGGGCAGAAGTCAGTTGGGCAGAATTCAGTTGGGCAGGAGTCAGTTGGGCAGAATTCAGTTGGGCAGGAGTCAGTTGGGTAGAATTCAGTTGGGCAGGAGTCAGTTGGGCAGAATTCAGTTGGGCAGGAGTCAGTTGGGCAGAATTAATTTAGGCAGGATTCAGTTGGGCAGAATTCAGTTGGGCAGGAGTCAGTTGGGCAGAATTCAGTTGGGCAGGAGTCAGTTGGGCAGAATTAATTTAGGCAGGAGTCAGTTGGGCAGAATTCAGTTGGGCAGGAGTCAGTTGGGCGGATGGGTAATCTAGAACTCACTCACTCACACCTTCATTCGAACAAGGTATTGTACACAGTGGGCGTGACTCAAAGGGAAATTAGGGAGATGAAAAAGACAAATCATCCTGCTTACCCCCCCACCCACCCACACCCAAACACACGAGGAAGGCAGGTTGGTTAGGATTGAATTGTGCGGGTGGGGAATCTAGAACCCACTCCCTCATACACTATTCAAACAAGGCATTGATCACAGTGAGTGTGATTCAAAGGGAAGTTAACAGACGGAAAAGACAAATTGCCCTACCACCCCCCACACCCATACCAGCACACCCCACACCCACCCACACCAGCACACCACACACTCACCCACACCACCCACCCACACCAGCACACCACACACTAACTAGCAGGCTCACTCACATGAATCTGGTAGAGGTCGATGTAATCGGTCTGCATGCGACGCAGACTAGCCTCACAAGCACTCTTGATTGAAGCAGCATTGACCTGGACGGAGAAGGGTGTGTGATGGGTGTGTGTGGGGGGGGGTGGGGGGTGGGGGGTGGGGTGGGGGGGTGGGGGGGGGGTATGGGGGTGGGGGTGGGGGGGGGGGGGGGGGTATGGGGTTTCGGGGGTGGAGTTGTGGTGGTGGTGGTGGTGGTGTGGAGATGTTGTGGTGGTGTGCTGGTGCTGGGAGCATTAACCTGGAGGGGGAGGGGGATGTGATATTATTTTCTTCGTGCAACGCGTTGCAAATCGAGGGACTCGGTGCAAGCTCAGACCAGTTTAATTTCTGAGTAGTTTAGCCGGACCAATGAGACGCCATGCAGGGAAAGAATGGCGACGCGTCGCACACAAAAAACAGTCGATCAAAATGGTGGTTGGCCCCAGTGCGAGCAAACGGGCTCCTCCGTCAGCTTCACGCCTCGTACTGAGGTGTACCGTATATTTTGATGATTGATGAAATCAGATTTGCATCGAGCCTTCAGATCATAAGGATGTACGTATGACACAGCCTAGTTAGGAGTGTGGGTAGGTTGGTAGGTTGGTAGATGGGTATACATGCAAGTGGGAGCCTAGTGAGGGGGGAGTCTTAAAAGTACGTATGATTCGCCCTAGTTAGGAGCGTGGGTAGGTGGGTAGGTGGGTATATATGTTAGTGGGAGCCTAGTAAGGAGGGAGTCTTAAAAATATGTATGACACTGCCTAATAGGGACTGTATGTAGGTGGGTAGGTGGGTATATATGTAAGTGGGAGCCTAGTAAGGAGGGAGTCTTTATTGTGTGTATGATACGGCCTAGTGGGGGGCGTGGGTAGGTGGGTATATATGTTATGTAAGGAGGGAGCCTAGTAAGGAGGGAGTCTTACAAATATCTTTTTGTTTAAAGCACAGAGTCTCATACACCCTCGTGGTGTCAAGTAGACTTTAACATGTAATGTAATGTAATGTAATGTAATGTAATGTAATGTAATGTAATGTAATGTAATGTAATGTAATGTAATGTAATGTAATGTAAATATGTATTACACTACCTAGTAGGGTATAGTGTTTGTATGAGGGAGGGAGGGTGGGTGGGTGGGTGGGTGGGTGGGTGGGGGGGGGTTGTAGGGAGGAGGATGGGAGGGGAGGGCTAGTGAGTGGTTAGTGAGTGGCCAGGTGGGTAGGTGGGTATATGTTAGTGGGAGCCTAGTAAGGAGGGAGTCTCTTTAAAGCACGCAATCAAACAAAACCACCTAGGAGTTGATAGGTCACATAACCAGACCAAACCCAACCTTGATTCCGATGGCCTCCTTCAGTGGTGTAGGGGGCACAGTCCTGTTGGCAGCAATAAAACTATGCCCAGGCAGCCTGAAGGCTGATAGACCATATAATCAAAGCAAACACACCTCGCAGCTGATAGACCATGTAATAGATAAATAAAAACTAGATTCCGATGGCCTCCTCCAGTAGTTTAGGGGGCACAGTCCTGTTGGCAGTGATAAAAATGTGCCTAGGCAGCCTGAAGGCTGATAGACCACATAATCAAACCAAGCACACCTTGAAGTCAATAGACCATTGAATCAAACCAAACCCACCTTGAGGTCGATGGCCTCCTTCAGTGGTGTAGGGGGCTCAGTCCTGTTGGCAGTGATAAAACAGCGTCCGGGTAGCCTGAAGGCTGATATACCATATAACTAGGGTTGGGCAGACATATAAACGTATAATATACGTGTATACGTTTATACGTATAAATACGCCGTATATTTTTTCTCAAATCGACCTTATATACGTCGTCTATACTTCGAGAAGTACAGCACACGTCCCGGCACTTCACTTTCTTGGTTGTCATTATATGTTTGATTTAGATAGCTCATTGAAAAGCTTTTGACCTTCTCTATCACAATATGCAATAAAATTCACCATTCACGTGCATTAATTTATAAACACTTGGCCCAAAGGTTGATCTAGATAGCCAGGATGGCACACATATCCGAGCGTCACCTAGCCTTCCATTCCACAAGCTGTGCTCCTACGTGGGCTTGAAGGATTGATGGTGCAAGCCTAGTGCAATGTGAACATGGACAATATTGCAATACCGTTGTGTACTTATATTATTATGCACGTATACATTTAAATAATACCGGTAGACCAACTGGCATTTAATGGCTCCCTTAGATTGGCACCGTGCTTCTTGGTCGAGGCGCTTTCTAGTCGTGATTTATTTTCTGATATTTGGACAACCTAAACTTGTCAGATTATTTTTCTGAGACTTGATATGTGATGCCAATGAAATTAGCTACGCGGCAATACCTTTAAACACATGTAAAAGTGTTTTCTTAATAAGTGCCTAATTTTTATATACGTTTTTATAAGTCTGTACGTTTATAGGGCATCAAAAAACAAAACAAAAAAGTTTGCTTCCCAACCCTACATATAACCAAACCAAACCAAACACACCTTGCTAACAATACACAGGGGTGGCTCCGGTGAAGAAGTCGATTTACACCTGTATTTATAATTTATATCATTTAATCAAACCAAACCCACCTTGCATTCAGTGGCCTCCTCCAGTGGTGTAGAGGGCTCCGTTCTGTTAGCAGCAATGAAGCTGCGTCCAAGCATGGGACCAGCCACCTTGTAGCCAGACAATCTCCACCTGAACATGTTATGCAATGGAAGTAGGGGGCCCAGTACTGTTGTCAGTGATGAACTTGCTCCTAGGCATGTGACCAGCCACCTTGGTAGGCCAGGACAATCTGCAGTCCTCGGAAACTGTTGCAAATGGGAAGTAGGGGGCACAGTACTGTTTGGCAGTGGGATGAACTTGCTCCTAGGCATGGGCTCGCCACCTGGTAGCCAGGACAATTCACTGCAACACACAAACATTATGCACTGAGGAAGTAGGGGGCACAGTACTGTTGGCGTGATGACCTGCCCTAGGCATTGACCGCCACCCTCGGTAGCCAGGACAATCTGCAGCACACGGAACCATGTTGTCAATGGGAAGTATGGGGGCAAAGTACTTTGGCAAGTGATGAATTCTCCTAGCATCGGGACCATCCACTCGGTAAGCCATAAATCTGCAGCACACGGAAACATGTATGCAATGGGAAGTAGGGGGCACATTACGGTGGCCAGTGGTGAACTTGCTCCTAGCCTGGACCACACCTTGGTAGCCAGGACAATCTGCCAGCACAAGCACACGGAACATGTATCAATGGGAAGGTAGGGGGCACCGTACTGTTGGCAGTGAATGAACTTGCGCCTAATCATGGGACCACCACCTCGTAAGCCAGTACCATCTGGCAGACACCTACTTAAACATTATGCAATGGGAAGTAGGGGGCACGTACTGTTGGAGTGATAACTTGCTCCTAGGCTGCGGATCGCCACCTTCGTAGCCAGGACAATCTGCAGCACACGAAACATGTATGCAATGGAAGTAGGGGGCACAGTACTGTTGGCAGTGATGAACTTCTCCTAGGCATGGGACCAGCCACCTCGGTACCAGGACACAATCTGCAGCACACGGAAACATGTATGCAATGGGAAGTAGGGGGGCACAGTACTGTTGGCAGTGATGAACTTGCTCCTAGGCATGGGACCAGCCACCTCGGTAGCCAGGACAATCTGCAGCACACGGAAACATTATGCAATGGGAAGTAGGGGGCACAGTACTGTTGGCAGTGATGAACTTGCTCCTAGGCATGGGACCAGCCACCTCGGTAGCCAGGACAATCTGCAGCACACGGAAACATGTATGCAATGGGAAGTAGGGGGCACAGTACTGTTGGCAGTGATGAACTTGCTCCTAGGCATGGGATCAGCCACCTCGGTAGCCAGGACAATCTGCAGCACACGGAAACATGTATGCAATGGGAAGTAGGGGGCACAGTACTGTTGGCAGTGATTGAACTTGCTCCTAGGCATGGGACTCAGCCACCTCGGTAGCCAGGACAATCTGCAGCACACGAACATGTATGCAATGGGAAGTAGGGGGCACAGTACTGTTGGCAGTGATGAACTTGCTCCTAGGCATGGGACCAGCCACCTCGGTAGCCAGGACAATCTGCAGCACACGGAAAACATGTATGCAATGGGAAGTAGGGGGCACAGTTACTGTTGGCAGTGATGAACTTGCTCCTAGGCATGGGACCAGCCACCTCGGTAGCCAGGACAATCTGCAGCACACGGAAACATGTATGCAATGGGAAGTAGGGGGCACAGTACTGTTGGCAGTGATGAACTTGCTCCTAGGCATGGGACCAGCCACCTCGGTAGCCAGGACAATCTGCAGCACACGGAAACATGTATGCAATGGGAAGTAGGGGGCACAGTACTGTTGGCAGTGATGAACTTGCTCCTAGGCATGGGATCAGCCACCTCGGTAGCCAGGACAATCTGCAGCACACGGAAACATGTATGCAATGGGAAGTAGGGGGCACAGTACTGTTGGCAGTGATGAACTTGCTCCTAGGCATGGGACCAGCCACCTCGGTAGCCAGGACAATCTGCAGCACACGGAAACATGTATGCAATGGGAAGTAGGGGGCACAGTACTGTTGGCAGTGATGAACTTGCTCCTAGGCATGGGACCAGCCACCTCGGTAGCCAGGACAATCTGCAGCACACGGAAACATGTATGCAATGGGAAGTAGGGGGCACAGTACTGTTGGCAGTGATGAACTTGCTCCTAGGCATGGGACCAGCCACCTCGGTAGCCAGGACAATCTGCAGCACACGGAAACATGTATGCAATGGGAAGTAGGGGGCACAGTACTGTTGGCAGTGATGAACTTGCTCCTAGGCATGGGACCAGCCACCTCGGTAGCCAGGACAATCTGTATTGATTACGACAAATCTCTTACCCTTCATACAGACAGCCTCTGCTCTCTTCAACTGATTAAAAAAATGATTCATGACCACACCACAACAACCCGTTCCATTCATACTGAATTACTGCAATCAATTCAAAAACACCTCATTCAACGCATCCTGCATGGCTCACACACCACCCTTTGTAAAGTCCGTTCCCACACAGGTATCCTTGGAAATGACAGAGCAGACACTCTGGCACGCAAGGCAGCTGAGCACCCTACCTCAACTAATTTTACTGATAACACTGGGGAAATCCCCCGCCACAATGTTTACTGGCCTACAGTTCAACCTCCTCGTACACCCATGGGAGATATCCCCCCTAGAATTTTAGCACCTTACCTTACACAAGGTATCACCTCTAACCTACCCACTAGCTGCCACCTTGGTCAACACCCCCTTAAAGGGATTTATGCAACCACCTGGGCTGAAAAAACCCCCCACCAACTTCCTCAAGCAAGTAACAAATTTTGAACCTCAACCCTTATCCAGCATAAAACTAAATTCCACATCCTTAAAGCCCGCTGGGGTAGACTGTGGAACCGTAAACTTGCATTCCGCTGGAAACTCCCTTATATTACCAGCACTCACCCACCCACGAACTCCCTATGCCCCATCTGCCACACCTGTGAGGACGGAGCAGGCCACATCCTGGCGGGTTGCACACACCGGACTTTCAAGGGGCTCTACATTAAGAGACATGAAACCGCAGTGCGACTCATCCACAAGGCCATTTGCACAGGAGCCCTGGGATCTCGCAGAATGATCATGGACGCTGGCAAGGAAGAGGACCTCCCCAGGGGTGTCCTGGGCAAACGTCTCCCTGACTGGTTACGCCCCTCCACTATTACTGTAGCGGATTGGAAGAGGATGAGACCTGATCTTGCCGTCCTACCTGACATAGACTCTCCTACCTGTATGTCTGATAAAGAACTCTGGGTTCTTGAGCTTGGATACTGCTCTGATACTAATCACGCTACTAAGTTTATTACTAAACATGCCCAACATGTTGAATTAGTCAATGGCCTTCGATCGGCTGGATACCTTGTTCACTATGAAGTTATTACCGTTGGTACAACTGGTACTATTCCTACCTCTTTTTTGACTTCTATGACCACTCTTGGACTTCAGAGATCCTGTGCCCTCAAACTGGCGGACACAGTCCACTCTCACACCATTACTAGTTTCCAGAGTATTTTACAGTGCAGACGCTTTATGGAAACACACCCCGGGTCGATACCCGGGGACTAGCACACAGACCGTCCCCCATCTCAGGTTTTATCTTACCAGCTGTATTGTGCCGGTGCTTCCCAACCAGGGTGAAAAACCCCCGTATTAAGCTGCACTGGCATGATGAGGCTACGGTGCCTGTTGTTCAGGCATCGGTGGTAATTCTTTTTACTGAGATGGTCCTACGGTGACTATAGCTAGCTCCGGCTTACGCTATGGTGTCCTTAACTTCACGTCCTGTGAGTAACGGTTCTACACGGATGTAACAATTTCAATTTCAAGTTCAATTGGCAGTGATGAACTTGCTCCTAGGCATGGGACCAGCCACCTCGGTAGCCAGGACAATCTGCAGCACACGGAAACATGTATGCAATGGGAAGGGGGCACAGTGCTGTTGGTAGTGATGTAGTTGCTCTCAGGCATGGGACCAGCTTTGGAGCAAGGACAATCTGAGGCACTTAGTGTTCACAATTTCTGTTTTTGTTTTAAAGCTGGCGAAGTTGTCGGTCTTTAGCTGTTGACTGAATATGGAAGAGATTACAGTTCACTATTTGAAGTGTACAAACTTCCATTCAGCCGCCCCTTTCAGTGATATACATTGGTCTAGTGGTAGACCGAATCACTGAGGTCGAAGAGTCGGGGGTTCGATTCCCCCTCAGTCGCTCTTAGCGTTGCAGGTCGTTGTCAACCGCGATGGTAGCTTGCCCAGATGAGGTAGAAGACCGCTCTCTACCCGTGTACGACGGGTTCCCTTAACACCACGCCCTACCAGGCGTTATCATTACCTTGTTCCCGTTCAGGGATGAAGCTTCTCGATTGTTGGATTCGTAGAAGATCTTGATTGCAGTATATTATTGCAAATAACTGGAGATTTCATTTGTATTCAAGTTTGGAAAGAGGCCAAACAAGCATATACTTACTATGCAACAAGTTCAATGCAGCGTCGCCTGCGACTCTGAGAAATGGCGGAGAGTGATCGCGAGGGAGGGATAGGTGGCAACGGAAGCGAGTTAGTTACGAGACAGTTAGCTGACGTGTCAGGCTTCATCGTGGTCATATGGATGGATGGATGGTCGGATGGATGGTCGGACGGACAAATGGGTAACCATGGGGGCTCACGCCCCCTTGAAGAGGGGGCTTCGCCATAAATAGGCCATGCAAGGACACTTGGTTACAGACAGGTTAACTGATTGCAGTATATTGCAAATAATTTGAGATTTTCTTTGTATTCAAATCTAGCAAGAGGCCATATAAGCATGTACTGATACAAAAATAGGCCACGTAAGAACACTTGGTTACACACGGATGCACTGATTGCAGTATATTGCAAATAATTTGAGATTTTGCTAGAATTAAATCTGGCGAGGCCATACAAGCATAAACTGATACAAAAATAAGCCGTGCAAGAACACTTGAATTTAATCCTGAAAAGGGCGGATGAAATGATTTAATCCTTAAAAAGACGGATGAACTGAT
Organism: Chlamydomonas sp. ICE-L; assembly: GCA_013435795.1. Taxonomy (NCBI): domain Eukaryota; kingdom Viridiplantae; phylum Chlorophyta; class Chlorophyceae; order Chlamydomonadales; family Chlamydomonadaceae; genus Chlamydomonas; species Chlamydomonas sp. ICE-L. The sequence goes on from JACBWV010000626.1 coordinate 42,064,159, forward strand.
TTTTATCCTTAAAAGGACGGATGAACAGTATTTTGCTAATCATTTGAGATTTTCTTTGCATTAAAATATGGCAAGAGGAAGCCGTGATACTGCATATTAAGTACAATATGGGGTCCTGGATTCACATATTAATCGATTTAACGCACCTTTTCCTTGCATCCCCTGGCCTTTTGTTAGGAGGAAAACAATAGGCAGCCTTGGTAACTCTTCATATGTACAAAACTATGTCCCGGTTTCATATTATAAATCGATTTAACGCACCTTCTCCCTGCAACCCCTAGCCTTGAACCAGCGTCCAATGAACTCCTCAGTCTTTCCACACGTTCCAGCAGCAGGGGGCACTGGGTACCTGTTGTTTCAAGTGTGTGGTGGAGTGTGTGTGTGTGGTGTGGGGCGGAGCTGTAGGATTTCAAGTGTGTGGTGGTGTGTGTTGGGTGTGTGTGTGTGTGGTGGGGGGGGGGGGGGGGGGGGGGAGCTGGGGAGTTTCAAGCTGGGGTGGTGTTTGTGTGTGTGTGTGTGTGTGGTGGTGTGTGTGGGGGGGGGGGGCAGCCCTCATCAGTTTTTGTAGGCATGATGTATTGAGTTTTTTTTGTACTCCAGTCTGGACGCTTGTTTTCTGTCTGCTTGTCTGTTTGTTTATTCGTCTGCCCATTTGTTTGCCTGTCTGTCAGCTTGTTTGTCCATTTGTTTCTGCGTGTGTTTGCAAGTTCGATTGTTGGTCATTCAAGTTACAGCTTAGTAGTGCACTAGGAAGTACACGCACAAGTCCAAGCGTACGTTTACTTGGTCAATTGCTTGATGCCTGTCTATACATAATAATATGATATCCATGAATATCCACAACCACTCAAAATAGCAACTTACAGCTGTAAAACATGTATATAGGTTATATATTATAACAATCCATCCAGGAGTATGCTCCCTGGTTCCAGTGGGTTTTGCACGGGAGGACTTGGAATTGCAAGAAGGTGAGCTACCCAGAGTGAGCTACCCAGAGTTAGCTACCCAGAGTGAGCTACCCAGAGTGAGCTACCCAGAGTTAGCTACCCAGAGTGAGCTACCCAGAGTGAGCTACCCAGAGTTAGCTACCCAGAGTTAGCTACCCAGAGTGAGCTACCCAGAGTTAGCTACCCAGAGTGAGCTACCCAGAGTGAGCTACCCAGAGTGAGCTACCCAGAGTGAGCTACCCAGAGTTAGCTGAAAAACCATGTAGCAATCCAAACCACTCCTGTTGGTAGTTGGCCCCAGGGCAAACAAACGGGCTGGCCCCCTCAACCTCACGAGGGGGGACTTGGAATTTGAAGACAGTGAGTAGCCAGAGTTGGTTGCAACACCATGTATATAGGTAGTTGTTACAGTCAAGGGGTAGATCGAATAGGCTAAAGGGACTTGCATAACCATGGCAGGAGGGGCTATAACGAAAAAGCAAAGTAAAATGTACATTGGTACAACTTACAGCTCAGCTGTGTCCCAGAAGAAGGCCCCCCTCTCCAGGGCCAGGTCCATCTGGGCAAAGGCCTCCTCTTCAGTGTTCTGCTCAGCCCACTGCAAAAAACAAGGCATGGTTGAATGTGGCAGTATGACAGGTGTCAGCATTACATCGACGAATGGCTGAAATCCAATGTTGGATGACGATTTTATTATAATTGTAGAACTTCCAGGGCCAGGTCCGTCTGGGCAAAGGCCTCCTCTACAGAGTTCTGCTCAGCCCACTGAAAACAAGGCGTGGTCAGTTTGCATGTGGCAGCATAACATCCACGACACGAGGAGTGGTGTAGGCAGGTGGGTGGGAGTGGGTGGGCAGTGGGTGGGTGGGTAGGTGGTTAGTGGATAAGTGGGTAGGAGTGGTGTGGTCAGTTTTTTGCAAGTGGCAGCATAACATCCACGACAAGAGGAGTGGTGTGGGCAGGTGGGTAGTGGGTAGTGGGTAGGAGTGGGTGGGTAGGTGGGTAGTGGGTGGGTGGGCAGGAAGTTAGTTGGGCAGTGGGTGGGTTGGTGGGTTGGTAGGAGTGGGTGGTTAGTGGGTGGGTGGGTGGGTGGGTGGGTTGGTGGTTAGTTGGTGGGTGGGTGGACAGAGAGTTAGTTTGGCAGTGGGTGAGTGGGCGGGTGGGTAGGTGGGTGGGTGGGCAGGAAGTTAATTGGGCTGACAAGTGGGTAGTGGATGGGTGGGTAGGAGTGGCGTGGTCCATTTGTAAGCGACAACACAAAACACACGACATGCCTACATGCATTTAATCAGGCAGGAAGGGAAAATCAGTACACGTATATGATCAACAACGGGTCTCTTATGCACATGCTGACAAGTGCAATGGATAACGCAGCAAGGTCAATTGGGTATAAACATATTTTATCTACTACTTATTTCTGAGCCACATGCTGACATGTGCATTTCATTGAGCAGCAAGATAAATGGGTAGAACACATTTGAACTACCAACGGGTCTCTTAGCCACATGCTGACATGTGCGTTGGATTGTGCAGCCAAGTCAATAGGTTAGAATCAGGCTTGATCGACTACTGATCTATGAGCCGCATGCTGACATGTGCATTGGATTCAGCAGCAAGATGAGCTGAGTAGAAGTGGAGATGATTTACAACGGACAAATGAGCCACATGCCAACATTCGCATTGCTTGAGTGACTTGAATTTGAAGGCATTCTACTCTCTCATCCCACCCTGCCCGATCCCAAATTTGGATGCAAGGGGGAAGCATGCTTGCATGTGGTACACTCCTCACACCACCACCATTATTTTAACAATGGAATGGCAATGTGTAGGTCACCAAGATACGGGAAGGTAGTGGGTGTGGGTGTGGGTGTGGGTAGTTGGCTGGTTGGATGAGTGGTTACCTGCAATGAGTGAGAGGGCGCCTACTATGTGGGAGGGTGCCTAAAGGTTGATGCCATGAGAGAGTGAAAGAGATCAGATGCAAGATCTGCTGTCATGCAAGGCCAGCTACATCCATGTGATTCGTTATGTTCAGAAGTAAGATCATGTAATCAAATCAACCCAAACCAAGGCCATCTGGTCAGATCGATCGCTCAGACGGTTGCACGGATTGCACGTGCAACGCGAGTGTCTGGGGAGCACTCACAGTCATTGTGCCGAGGCAGACGATGGGAACCTCGATGTCAGAGGAGCCCAGCTTTCTCATCGGGAAAGGCATGATGACTAGGTTTGAAGAATCGACGAGAAAAGAAAAGGTAATAATGCGCAGAGGTCAGGCTGAGGACGACTGAAGTGACGGCAACGTTGCCACACGCTGCTTCATATTACTCTTAATTACTCTTAATTTGGCACCAGCACCACAAAATCGACTTCCGTGTTGATGAGGCGTGCGGCGTGTAGCTGACGGAGGCTTGTAGCTGACACAGTAGCTAACCCTCTCTTCCGCCAAAAAAGTCCGTTACGAACCAAGGAAAAATCCGAAACGGACTGCTATTACACTTTCGACCTCGCTTTCAACCTGCATTCCCAGCCGCGAGCGTGCTGTCGCATTCAATTCGCTGAAGCGCATCCTGTGTTTTTGCTCTTGCTTCCAGATATTCCCCCTGAAAATGCCGTTTCCCATGAGGAAGCTAGGCTCGTCTGAATTGGAAGTGCCAATCGTCTGCCTAGGCACTATGAATGTAAGTTACGACCTGACTGATAAACTGACCAATTTTCTTTGCCGATTCAGATTGGTGTAAATACTGTATGAAGATGTGCATTGTTTTGCATTGAGTACCACCCAAGAGCTCCTTTTTAAGTACCCAAGCAAACCAGACACCACCACTCTATCGGGCAGTTTCCTGCTGTACTGCTGAAAACTGCTACTGTGTTCCTATTTTCACCCCCCCCCTCAATTTGTCACTTTAACAAGAAGTCTGCCTAGGCACTATGAATGTAAGTTACGACCTGACAAATTGCCTTTGCCAATTTAGATTGGTGTGAATACTGCATATTATACGGCAACTACCTGAATACCCTGAGAAACATGTAGAAACAAGTCCGTATGAGACTAAGAGAGTGCTGTAGGCATTCGTATTAGCTCTGCCTTCTTAGCAGAGGCAGGAGTTAAACAAGGAGATAATCACTCCCCGCTTTTATTTGGTCTCTTAATTGACCAATTGGAGAAGTTATTTATCGAATAATGTGGTGAAGAGGAAGGTATCAGAATTTCTGATGACATTTGCAGTAATCTTGTACGCTGATGATCTAACTATAATGAGCGATTCACAGTCAGGCTTACAGATTATGCTCAATTGCCTGGAAGAATTATGTCAAGCTTACAAGATGGAAGTTCACATATATAAATCAAAATAAGATCATTCCCTTGGAAAAAACCCTGGTGGGGTGGGGGTGGGGGACCAGTAAAAACTAACAGGCAAAAAATACCCATGGACTTCTTGTTAAAGTGAGAAACTGAGGGGGGGATGAAAATAGGAACACAGAAGCAGTACACAGCAGTACAGCGGAAAAACTGCCCGATAGAGCAGTGGACTAATGAACAGCAGTCGGGGGCTGCTTGGGTACATTAAAAGGAGCACTGAGGTGGTACTCAGTGCAAACAAATGCACATCTTCATACAGCGTATGTACGTATGTTACATTCCAGGGGTACGTCAAATAAGCTAAATGGACTTGCCCAACTGTGACAGGAAGGGCTAAAAAGGAAAAAGCATTGATGAACTGAACCCCGAACAATCGCTTTACCGACGGGGGGGCTAAGTTCGTGCTACAGTGATAATTTAACTATACAATATAATGATATCATCATCTCATCTGGGATGATAATTTAATTGTGCAATTATTATCGCATTTGTATACATTTTATTAAGTATTGCCATCCTTCAAAGGAATCAGGATTCGTGACCAGCTTCATGCTGGAGTGTTTATGAACCGATTCAGGCTCAATTTCCAATTTATCAAAAATAATTGTTTTATCTTCAAAGTATAAAGGACATTCTGATATGAAATACATTTCATCTTCTACCACACTTCTACCACCAACCACCTGAGCACAGCACCTGCAAATTCTATAATTATAATTAAATCGTCATCCAACCAGGATACTACATGACGCACACTATTCCGCGCCAGCGCGCAAATGTTTTGGTGCCCGACTGCACGATTGACACAATTTCGTAAACCCCCTCTGGGCGCAGCGCGCAGATTTTCGTTGAGTCAAAAGGGCAGCCCAAGAAGAGGCCGTTGTGTCAAAAGCGCTGCCCATAATAATAAAATGGAGTACCCTGCACCCAACATTGGACATTTCAGCTATCCATCTCTATCTACTCCTTTACAGTTTGGATTCAACATCTAAGTTGTGAGCTCGAAGACGTAGTCTTATTATGCATTTAATATCATCACTATTATTTAATTATATTCCCCCATTTCCTCCTTTAAAGTTTGGATATCAGAACACTCAAGAGTAGGGCTCTCCTGCCCACCCACCCACTACCCACCTACCCACTACGGACCCACCCGCTGCCCGCCCACTCCTACCCAGTACCCACCTACCCACCTGATCACTTGTCCACGCCACTCCTCATGTTGTCGATGCTATGCTGTCACATGTTTTGCTGCCACATGCAAACTGGCCACGACACTCCTGCCCAACCACCCACCCAACCTCTACCCAGATACCCAATAACCACCCACCCACTGCCCGCCTACTTCTACCCACCTACCCACCTACCAACCTGCCCACCTGTCCACGCTACTTCTCATGTCGTCGATGTTGTGCTGTCACATGTTCTGCTGCCACATACAAACTGACCACGCCACTCCTGCCCACCCGCCCACCCACCCACTACCAACTACCCACCCATCCACTGCCCGCCCACTCCTATCCACCTACCAACGCAACTCCTCATGTCGTCGATGTTATGCTGCCACATAAAAACTGACCACGCCTTGTTTTTTGCAGTGGGCTGAGTAGAACACTGAAGAGGAGGCCTTTGCCCAGATGGACCTGGCCCTGGAGAGGGGGGCCTTCTTCTGGGACACAGCTGAGCTGTAAGTTGTAACAATGAACATTTTACTTTGCTTTTTCGTTATAGCCCCTCCTGCCATGCTTGGGCACGTCCCTTTAGCCTATTTGGTCTACCCCTGGACTGTAACAACTACCTATATACATGGTGTTTCAACCAACTCTGGCTACTCGCCGTCTCCCAATTCCAAGTTCCCCCTCGTGAGGTTGAGGGGGCCAGCCCGTTCGCTTGCACTGGGGCCAACTACCAATATGAGTGGTTTGGATTGCTACATGGTTTTTTAGCCAACTCTGGCTACTCACCGTCTCCCAATCCCAAGTTCCCCCTCGTGAGGTTGAGGGGGCCAGCCCGCTTGCTTGCACTGGGGCCAACTACCAATATGAGTGGTTTAGATTGCTACATGGTTTTTCAGCTAACTCTGGGTAGCTCACCTTCTTGCAATTCCAAGTCCTCCCGTGCAAAACCCACAGGAACCAGGGAGCATACTAAGCGGATTTGTTATAATATTTGAATATTTGTAGACAAACGGAGAAAGAGAAGACAAAGAAGTAAACAGACGCTTTCACTTTTAGTTCAACTTTCTGGGACTCTAATGATCTGTACTTCAAAGTTTTGTACAGTTGTAGGTACTCTGGCAGAATATTTGTAGGAGCGGATAAATAAAATAAGTAATAAGCCTTATGACGAGGCGTGAGGTCAAGGGGGGCATCCCGTTTGCTTGCAATGGGGGCAACCACCAATAAGAGTTGTTTGTATTGTTACATTGGTTTTCAGCCAACTCTGGGCTGCTCGCCAATGGATCTGGGTGGAAGCTTCTACACGTAGCCCAAAATTGAAACAGTCACCCTCACCCTCACCCTCGCCCTCAGACACCCTCACCCTCAGCCTCACCCTCACCCTCACCCTCACCCTTCACCATGCTTGCATCCCCAGGTACCCAGCACCCCCCGGAGAGAAGTGTGGGCGCACAGAAGAGATCATCGGAAACTACTTCAAGGCCCGTGGCTGCAGGGAGAAGGTACAAACTACACAATTATGTAGCTGAGATTGTAGCTGAATGACACAGTACAGTTGTGTGGCTTCAGGGAGAAGGTGAAAACGGCACAATCATGATGATGGTGAATTTGATGATGATGATGATGATGATGATGATGATGATGGTGATGGTGATGACATTTCCACTGGTGCCCTACTGGAATCTGATATTGTGGCTGAATGGCACAGTATTATTTTGTTGCTGGGTTTGTGGTTGCAGGGAGAAGGTAAAAACGGCACAATTACGCAGCCAAACCAATTGCACAGCCAAAACACAGCCAAACACTCAGCCAAACCAACTACACAGCCAAAACACAGCCAAACACACAGCCAAAACGAACAGACATGCATGCAAATGTGTTGTAGACGTGCAGGTTGTTATTGCAGCAAAGGTTGATGGTCACAGCCAAAACACAGCACCCAAAAAACACAGAAGCAGACACCAATATGTTGTTGACGTGCAGGTTGTTATTGAAACTGAGGTTGCTGGTCTCTACCCTGCCCCCCCCCCCCCCCCCCCCCCCCCCCTACTGCTCTACCAAAACAAACAGACACAGACACAGACACCAATGTGTAGTTTATGTGCAGGTTGTTATTGCAACTAAGGCTTCTGGTCTCTACCCTGCCCCCCTGCCCCCCTGCTCTGCCAAGTCAAAACAGACGCAGACACCAATATGTTGTTGATGCGCAGGTTGTTATTGCAAGTAAGGTTGATGGTCACAGCCAAAACACGGACAAAACAAACAGACACAGACACCAATGTGTTGTTAAAGTGCAGGTTGTTATTGCAGCTAAGGTTGATGGCCACAGCCAAAAAAAAAAAAATAGACACAGACACCAATATGTTGTTGACTTGCAGGTTGCTATTACAACCAAGGTTGCTGATCACAGCTAAAACACAGCCAAAACACAGCCAAAACGAAGACAAACAAACAGACACAGACACAGGCACTAATGCGTTGTTGACGTGCAGGTTGTTATTGCAACCAAGGTTGCTGGTCACAGCCAAAACAAAGATATACAGACACAGACACAAATTTGATGTTGACTTGCAGGTTGTTTGGTTGTTATTGCAACTAAGGCTGCTGATCCCTACCCTGGACCCCCTACTGCTCTGCCAGGTCAAAATAGACACAGACACCAATATGTTGTTGGCGTGCAGGTTGTTATTGCAACCAAGGTTGCTGGTCCCAAGTGGCCCCCTGGCCCCTCCTACATCTCTGCCAATAGGACTGTGCCCAGGACCCCCTTGGAAGAAGCCAAACTGCATAAGGTACAGTGTACAGCTTTTATTTTCAGCTACGAGCATCAGCTTCTAGGCAGCTCCCCTGATTGGATATTCAGCCAAACCTAACGCAACCTAGTGCACCTGGAAGCTGGCACAATAACGTGTCCAGTAATGCTGAGATATAAAAGCTTAGCCCAGTGGCTGGCTCAAGGATCTGCCTGGAAGCTGTAATGAAGAGCCGAAAAGAAAAGCCCCGGCACAGTGCTTATACTTAGGGGACCGTCCAGTGTTTTGTGTTGGGGCTATGTACGCGTATCAGCTTCTAGGCAGCTCCCTGTCCCCGTCCTTGAAACCAACCTGAAGCTAGGTAGTGTGTCTGAAAGCTGACTGGACAGGCATTCCAATGCAGCTCAAAGCTTTGGGCTTGACCCAGTGGTTGGCTAATGGAGCTGGCTGGAAGCTGCCACGTTAATTCAACTTATAAATGTTGCCTAGAATCAATCTTGATTGTTTGAGGTTGGACAAGTTCATTAAGCTACCCCTGGACCATCACCTTCACCATCACCACCATCACCATCACCATCACCATTACCATCATCACCATCATAACCATCATAACCATCATAACCATCACCACCATCACCATAATCACCATCACCACCACAACCACCACTACCACCGCTGCTGTACTGCCATGCACCATCGCCATCGTGAATGCGCTCTAAACTGGCTAAATTTCAGTCTACATGGCTACCACCGTAATCAAGCCCAGATATACTGTTGTCGACATCATTTTAAAAATGGTTTTTTAATGCACCCGAATTGGGGGATGGTTCTGGAACTAAGAACTCACGTGTATGTTATAGCCAGGCTCGTGGTTGGTCAAACTGAATCGTGTGAGGTGATGGGGGTTAGGGGCATGCAATTATGATGGTGTATGAACTGGTACATCAGATTATGATAGTTATTACACCAACTTCCACTTGTTTCCCTCCAAGTACTAGGTAATGATAACGCCTGGTGGGGCGTGGTGTTAAAGGAGCCTGTCGTACGCGTGTAGGGAGCGGTCTTCTACCTCAACTGGACAAGCTACCATTGCAGTTGACAACGACCTGTAACGCCAAGAGCGACCAAAGGGGGGATCGAACCCCCGACTCTTCATCCTCAGAGTGATTTGGTCTACCACTAGACCAATGTTTATCACCGAAAGGGGCTTCCAAGTACCACTTACCCTCCATTTTCCACCTTCCACCTCCCACCCTCCACCATCCACCTTACACCTTTAACCTTCCACCCTCCAACTTCCTCGTTCCACTTACCCTCCGCCCTCCACCTTTCACCATCCACCTTCCACCTTTCACCCTCCACCATCCACCTTACACCTTTAACCTTCCACCCTCCACCTTCTACATTCCACCTCCCACCCTCCACCATCTACCTTTCACCTTTCCCATTCCACCCTCCACCTTCCACATTCCACCTCCCACCCTCAACCATCCACCTTCCACCTTTAACTTTCCACCCTCCACCTTCCTCGTACCACTTACCCTTCGCCTTCCACCTTTCACCATCAACATACCACCTACCACCCTCCACCCTACACCTTCCAACCTTCACCTTCCAACCTTCACCTTCCACCCTCCACCTTCCACCCTCCACCCTCCACCTTCAAATATCCACCTTGCACTTCCCATCCTTCACAGCTTGATGCAGTGAATATCAAGCAAGCATGCGCTGCCAGCTTGCGACGACTCCAGACAGATTACATCGATCTATATCACCTCCATGTAAGTCCCTTCAACAGTTTGAAGTTATATCTATCTATCAGCTCACTCTTATATATATATATATATATATATATATATATATATATATATATATTTGATCTAGTCTATCTATCAGCTCCATGTCTCTTTATCTACATCTCAGCGCAGTTCTACCTATCAGCTTAATGTCTGTTTAGAGTTCCTCACAGCGCTTTAAGTCCCTTAACAGTGCTAAATGTCCGCTTCAAGTCCTTCAGAGTGCTTAAACTTCGCTACCAACACCAACACCAACACCACCAACAACATCAACACCACTTACACCAACATTAAAAACAACACCAACACCAACACCACGTACACCAGCACCAACTCCAAAACCAACACCAACAATATCAACAGCAACACTACCATCAACACCACCACCACCACCACCACTATCCCGAATCTATATCAACAACAACACCAACAATATCAACAGCACCACCACCACCACCACCAACATCACAACCACTACCACTTTCCTGAATCTACAACAACGCATGATCCAGCTGTCCCTTGGCGTCCATCCGAGTCCCTGTTTTCATACAGCACACACAAATAAGGTACTCCCACAATTCACCACCACGCTACCACCACCACCTTCACCAAAACCTCCACCAAAACCAGCACCATCGACATCACCTGCACCTCCACCAACACCTCCACCAACACCAACACCATCGACATGACCTTCACTTCCAACACCTCCACCAACACCAGCCCCATCACCACCCCCATCACCTCCACCATCACCACCCCCACCCCCACTGCCCTGAATTTGCAGCAACGTATCCTCCACCTTTGTCCTGTGTACTGCAGTGGCCTGAGCGGTACGTTCCCATCTTTGGAGCTCGGCAGTACAGGAAGGTAGGTCCCTCAGTGGACAAGGGGAGACTTCGATGTACCGCGTATAAGTATTTTTTCCGTTTTCGAGCCCCCCCCCCCCTCCCATAGCTATACTGGTCTCTAGTTCCAGGCACTGGTGAGATCCCAGCCCAGGCCAGGCCAGATGCCTGGCTGGGCCTGCTGGGCTGGCCAGATCCCAGCCCAGGCCAGGCCAGATCCCTGGCTGGGCCTGCTGGGCTGGCCAGATCCCAGCCCAGGCCAGGCCAGATCCCTGGCTGGGCCTGCTGGGCTAGCCAGATCCCAGCCCAGGCCAGGCCAGATCCCTGGCTGGGCCTGCTGGGCTGGCCAGATCCCAGGCCAGGCCAGGCCAGATCCCTGGCTGGGCCTGCTGGGCTGGCCAGATCTCAGCCCAGGCCAGGCCAGATCCCTGGCTGGGCCTGCTGGGCTGGCCAGATCCCAGCCCAGGCCAGGCCAGATCCCTGGCTGGGCCTGCTGGGCTGGCCAGATCCCAGCCCAGCCCAGGCCAGATCCCTGGCTGGGCCTGCTGGGCTGGCCAGATCCCAGCCCAGGCCAGGCCAGATCCCTGGCTGGGCCTGCTGGGCTGGCCAGATCCCAGCCCAGGCCAGGCTAGATCCCTGGCTGGGCCTGCTGGGCTGTCCAGATCCCAGCCCAGGCCAGGCCAGATCCCTGGCTGGGCCTGCTGGGCTGGCCAGATCCCAGCCCAGGCCAGGCTAGATCCCTGGCTGGGCCTGCTGGGCTGGCCAGATCCCAGGCCAGGCCAGGCCAGATCCCTGGCTGGGCCTGCTGGGCTGGCCAGATCCCAGCCCAGGCCAGGCTAGATCCCTGGCTGGGCCTGCTGGGCTGGCCAGATCCCAGCCCAGGCCAGGCCAGATCCCTGGCTGGGCCTGCTGGGCTGGCCAGATCTAGCTGCATCGCTCAAATCGCTTTCATCACTCAGCAGGAAAGGAAGGTGGGTGCCTCAGAGGACATGAGGATCTTTAGATGTACCTTGTATTGTGTGTAGCAGGGTACTGCATTTTGTCATTGTGGATTGCGCTTTTGACGCAACTGCCTCCTTTTGGGTTCGTTGCGCTTTTGACTCAACTGAAAACGGAAATCTGCGCGCTTTGCCCAGAGGAGGTTTACAAATTTGCGTCAATCAGGCAGCCGGGCTCCAAAACCGTGGAGTTTGGCAGTACAGGAAGTTGGGTGTCTCAGAGCACAAGGGGAGAAAAAATAGTGATAACACCTGGTGGGGCGTGGAATTAAGGAGCCCCATCTTGTGGCGGTAGGGAACGGGCTGCTACTTTTTACCTGGACAGAGCTTCCATGGCGGTTGACAGCGACCGCGAACACTAAAGTGCACCCGTAGAGATTCGAACCTGTCACCTTCTTCGTTCAAGGAGCTTAACCATTGAGCCATTCTTCAAAACGGGGATATACAAGGGGGCACTTTGATGTACTGCGTGTGTTGTTACAGTCCAGGAGTAGGCCAAATAGGCTTAAGGGACTTGCCCAACCGTGACAGGAGGGGCTAAAACGAAAAGGCGTTGATGAACTGAACCCCCCAAAATCGTTTTACCGACAGGAGCCCTGAGTTTGTGCTATCGTGGAAATGTAATTATACAATTATAATTAAATTGCCATCCTTAATATTTAATATTTTTTAATTATATTTAATTTTATTTAATTTTAATTCTACAATTATTTAATATAATTTAATTTAAAATTTAATTATACAATTTAAATTAAATTCTCATCCCACATGGGATGATAGTGTAATTGTCCGATTGTTGTCACACTTTGAAAGAAAGAATCAGGATTCACGACCAGCTTCATGCTGGACTGTTTATCAACCACAATTCGGGTTCAATTTTCTCAACAATTTATTTTATATCCTCAGAGTGTAGTACTGTGTGACACCGTTGTTTGCGTCTGTAGGAGCAGGAGAGCGAATACTTCACCTCCTTCAAGGAGCAGAGGTGCACACACTAACAAAGAGCTCACACAAACAAACAGCCACACACACAGAGACAGGCCAATACCCCCCCCCCCCCCCCCCCACACACACACACACACACACACACACACTCACACACACACACACAAACACACACACACACACGTACACACACACCATTGCTTGCGTCCACATGACAAGGAGCGGGACAACTTCGCATCCTTTGAGGAGCAGTTGCACACACAAACACACACAACACACACGTACAGCGTGTACACTCACACACAACATGCACATACACTAACACACACACAACATTATTTTGTGTCTATAGGACCAGGAGAGGGACGGCTTTGCCCCCTTTGAGGAGCAGGTGCACACACAAACACACACACAGGCAATGTACACACTCACACACATACACACACACATACATACACACGCACAATCGCACATACTCCATTATTTTGTGTCTACAGGAGAATGAGCGAGACGACATTGCATCCTTTGATGAGCAGGTGCAGGCCATGGGTGTTCCGATGATGGAGGGGGCCTCCAGGCCATATACACACACGAATTGCACATGCACTAACACACACACCATTGTTTTGCGTGTACAGGAAAATGAGAGGGAAGGCTTTGCCTTCTTTGATGAGCAAACACATACATGCAACATACATACTCGCGCACATGCACACCATGCCCACACCATTGTTTAGTGTCTACAAGAGAATGAGTGGGAAGGCTTTGCCTGCTTTGATGAGCAAACACACCCACCCACATGTACACACACACCAACACACGTACACACACACTAACACACATACACACACACTAACACACATACACACACACTAACACACACTAACACACTAACACACATACAGACACACTAACACACATACAGACACACTAACACACATACACACACACTAACACACATACACACACAATAACACACATACACACACACTAACACACATACACACACACTAACACAAATACACACACACTAACACACATACACACACACTAACACACATACACACACACTAACACACATACACACACACTAGTTTTGCGTCTACAGGAGCTGGAGAGGGAAGGCTTCACCTATTTTGATGAGCAGGTGCAGGCCATATGTGTTCCGATGACGGAGGGGGGCCCCAGGCCATATACACACACGAATTGCTCATGCACTAACACACACACCATTGTTTTGTGTCTGCAGGTTAATCAAAGGGAAGTCTTATCTATTTTGATGAGCAAACACACACACACAAACACACACAACACACACAACACACACAACACACACAGGCAACGTACACACTCACACACATACACACACACAACATGCATATACGCACAAACATACACACACACTTGTTTTGCGTCTACAGGAGCATTAGCGGGACGACTTCGCATCCTTTGATGAGCAGGTGCAGGCCATGGGTGATCTGGTGACGGAGGGGGGCCCCAGGCCATATACACACACGACATGCACATGCACTAACACACACACCATTGTTTTGCGTGTACAGGAGAATGAGAGTGAAGGCTTCACCTCTTTTGATGAGCAGGTTCAGGCCATGGGTGATTTGATCAAGGAGGGCAAGATCAAGCACTGGGGTCTGTCCAATGAGACTGCCTTCGGTGAGTGAAATGCTGGTGTGAGTGGGTTGGTGTGTGTGTGGGTGGGTGTGTGGGTGGGTGGGTGGGTGGGTGGGTGGGTGGGGGGGGGGGGGAAGGAACAATGAAACGTTGGGTTGGTGTTGGGGGTAGGGGAGGTGGGTGGGGGGGGGACAATGAAAAGTTGGGTGTGGTTGTCTGTCCAACGAGACTGCCTTCGGTGAGTAGACTGCTGGTGTGTGTTTTAGTGTGGGTAATGTGGTGGGGTGGGGGATGGAACAGTGAAGAGTTGTGTTGGTGTGGGGGTGAAGGGTGTGTGGGGGTGGGGTGTGGGTGGGTGGGTGTGGGTGGGTGGGTGTGGGTGGGTGGGGGCAATGAAAAGTTGGGTGTGGTTGTCTGCCCAACGAGACTGCCTTCGGTGAGTAGACTGCTGGTGGGTGGGTGGGGTGTGGGTGAGTGGGGGGGGGGGAGCAGGAGTAGCAACGCAAAGTTGGGTGTGGGTGAGTGGGGGGGGGGGGGGGGGGGGGGGGGGACAATTACAAATTTGGTGTGGTTGTCTGACCAACGAGATTTTCTTCGGTGAGTGGACCTGTGGTGTGTGGGTTGGTGGGATTGGTGTGGTTGGGGGCTGGGGGTGGGGGAGGAACGATGAAAAGTTGGGTGTGGTTGTCTGACCTACAAGATTTCCTTCGGTGAGTGGACCTGTGGTGTGTGGGTTGGTGTGGGTTGGGGGTGGGGTGGGGTGGGGGGAGAGGAACAATAACAAGTTGGGTGTGGTTGTCTGACCTACGAGATTGCCTCGGGTGAGTGTTAACAAAATAGTTAATAGGATAGTTCATAAGGGGCCGGTTAATGATATAATTAATAATAAAGTTCATAATAAAGTTAATGATATAGTTAATAAGGGGCCTAGTAATGATATAGTTAACAGACTGCCTGCCTTAATCTACTCCGGCAGTTCTAACCAGGGTACTACATTTTGTCGAATGGGTCAGCGCTTAAAGCGCACTAACGTCAAATTGGTCAGCGCTTTGTAGTGCAAAAAGCGCAAAAACTGAGCGCTGCGCCCACAGGGGGTTGAAGAAACTGCGCAAAACGCGCAGTGGGGCTCAAAAAAGGGTGCGCAAAATCGCGCTGCCGCGCGCGCTTTGTAGTACCCTGGTTTTAACACCCCATAAGAATCTGAGCTTGCCTGCCCCTCTCACCATGGCACTATGGCAGCATTCAACAACAGTGTTAATCCATCCTGACTTGCAGGCATGTGTTTGTATGTTTCAGTCCAGGGGGAGGCCAAATAGGCTAAAGGGACTTGCCCAACCGTAGGAGGAAGTGCTTAAAAAGAAAAAGCACTGATGAACTGAACCCCGAACAATCGTTATACCGACGGGGGCCCTGAATTCGTGCTACAGTGATCATTTCACCTGGCTTGCAGGCGTGTGCAGGATGGTTGAGGCAGCCAAGAAGCGGGCCCTTCTTTCTTATTAATATTAACTTTTCACTGCATATTTGCCTTTCCTGACGGGATATGTTCGGTGACCACTGCTAGCTCCGGCTTACGCGGTGGTGTCCTTAATTTCACGTCCTGTGAGTAACTGCATTACACGGCTGTAACAATTTCATTTCATTTCATATTAACTTTACACTGCATGTCTTCCTTTTCCTGTTGCGAGATGTTGAGCGCTCTGAGATTTTTTGCTTGTGCATTGGAGGCCCTTTTATTGAATTTTCCATCCTGACTTGCAGGTGTGTGCAAGATGGTTGAGACAGCCAAGGGTCCCGGCACACCACGCACACCATGCACTCAACTCACACCACACACATACACCACCACTTTCAGCACCTCCACCACCAGCAGTGACTTGTACCCTGCTCCTTTCCCAACCCTGCAGGTGTGTGCAAGATGGTTGAGACAGCCAAGGGTCCCGGCACACCACGCACAACATGCACACAACTCACACCAGGGTACTACTAAGCGCGCGCGGCAGCGCGGTGCCGCGCTGCCATTTTGAGCCCTAAGCGCGTTTCGCGCAGTTTTTCAACCCCCTGTGAGCGCAGCGCGCAGTTTTTGCGCTTTTTGCACTAAAAAGCGCTGACCAATTTGACGTTTGTGCGCATTAAGCGCTGGCCAATTTGGCAAGAAGTATTACCCTGACTCACACCACACACATACACCACCACTTTCAGCACCTCCACCACCAGCAGTGACTTGTACCCTGCTCCCCTCCCAACCCTGCAGGTGTATGCAAGATGGTTGAGACAGCCAAGGGTCCCGGCACACCACGCACACCGTGCACTCAACTCACACCACACACATACACCACCACTTTCAGCACCTCCACCACCAGCAGTGACTTGTACCCTGCTCCCCTCCCAACCCTGCAGGTGTGCAAGATGGTTGAGACAGCCAAGGGTCCCGGCACACCACGCACAACATGCACACAACTCACAGTCTCAAACCACACACATACACCACCACTTTCAGCACCTCCACCACCAGCAGTGACTTGTACCCTGCTCCCCTCCCAACCCTGCAGGTGTATGCAAGATGGTTGAGACAGCCAAGAAATTTCCATCCTGAATTCATGAGTTTTCCATTAATTCCATCCTGAATTCATGAGTTTTTCATTCATTCCATCCTGAATTCATGAAATTTCCATCCTGAATTCATGAATTCAGACGTTTGACTCAGATTCCTTTACAGTTGCTTTTCATATTTCCAATACATATTATTTACCCTTGAGGGTTTAGGAAATAAGCACATGCAGGCTTCATCATTGTCAGTACTTATATTTACAGAAGTTGGGGGCGTGCTTGCTGGACATTTAGTCACTGCACGAGAGGTCCAGCGATCTTTCAGATGGGGCCCCCATTGGTACAAGTGCTAGTAGACATATTTAAGGTGTATGCTGGGCCTTTGAAGGTTTTAGCTCTGTGTGCGATATTTCCCTTAATTAGGGGGTATATCACACAACTGGCTGGCCTTACTGGTCTCATCACCTGTACCATTAAAATAAAGTAAACTGCACTATCTAGCTAGTAAGTCCAGACTGTTCAGGTCTGTCTGTGTGCTACTACCAAAAGAGTCACTACTGTCAAATAATAACAGAGTCACTTGCCCTGGGTGGCTCTGGTAGCCTCTGGAAGATATAACTCCTGTGGGACGGAGGGATGGTGGTGGGAACTAGAAAAGCTGGTAAAGTAGAAGGCTTTGGCAGCTTTGGAGCACTAAAATTTTAGTGCCCTCGGTTGCTGTACCTTCGCTTTTATACCGGGCAGGATAGGGTACTGGTTTGAAATCACTGGTGGTGGTTACTCCTGGTTTTGCCCGGGGTTGACGGGTATTTGAAATATGAAGGCATCCTGCGGAATCCTGCGTCGCGCATCTGAATACTCCATTTCTCCCACTACTGTGTGGGAAATGCGGCGTTTTCCATTTATTCCATCCTGAATTCATGAAATTTCCATTCATTCCATCCTGAATTCATGAGTTTTCCATTCATTCCATCCTGAATTCATGAAATTTCCATTCATTCCATCCTGAATTCATGAAATTTCCATCCTGAATTCATGAGTTTTCAATTCATTCCATTCTGAATTCATGAAATTTCCATTCATTCCATCTTGAATTCATGAAATTTCCATCCTGAATCAATCCCTATGTGGGAATTCCGAGAATGCCATTATGTGCGCCTTATTGTAAACCCCCAGAATCCATAGCTACGTTAAAAAAAAATGTGTATTTATATTTGGGGGGGGGGGGGGGGGGGGGGGGGGGGGGGGGCAGCCCTCCTCGGGTTTTTTAGGCGTGGGGGGAGTGAACATTTTTTTCTACTCCCGCCTGAATCCTGAATTTCCATCCTGAATTCAGCCAAGAAATTTCCATCCTGAAATTTCCATCCTGACTTGCAGGCGTGTGCAAGATGGTTGAGACAGCCAAGAAATTGGGCGTACCTCCCCCGATCACCATCCAGAACGACTTCAGTCTACTGGACCGATGTGAGTAGCCTCTGTCCAATTGTTGCTCTGCTTACCCCACCCCACCCCACCCCACCAAAAAAACTCAACCCCAAATACTCTAAAAACGAAAAGAAAAAAAATTTACTTCTCACCCCTACACTCAGCCACCACCCTCCCACTTTGCTGCCTACACTTAGGCTTTGCGGAGGAGGAAGCGAAAGGATAAAAATTCCACCCACTTGAGCTCTGTCCAATTGTTGCATTGCTTACGCCCCCCCACCCCGACCCCAAACCCCCCACCCCCAAACCTGTACTTCTCACCCCTACACTCACCCACCACCCATGACAGTGAAATGAGTACATCTGCACCCCCCCATGCTCCCCCCCCCCCCCCCCCCCCCCCCCCCCCCCAAAAAAAAAACTACTTGTCACCCCTGCACTCACCCACCCCCCTCCAACCTTTCAACCTACAACTAGGCTTTGAGGAGGAGACAGTGAAATGAGTACATCTGCCCCCCCCCCCCATGCTCTTGACCCCCCCCCCTCCCCCCCCCCCCCCCCCCACACACACACACACACATACCCCACACCCCACCCAAACCCCTACTTCTCACCCCTACACTCACCCACCACCCTCCAACCTATCTGTCAATACCTAGGCTTTGAGGAGGATACAGCGGAGGCATGTGCACCCCCCCCCCCCCCCAACCCCCCCCAACCCCTACTTCTCACCCCTACACTCACCCACCACCCTCCAACCTATCTGTCTACACCTAGGCTTTGAAGAGGATACTGCAGAAGCATATGCCTGCTGGGACAACCTCTCCCTGCTCTTACCCCTACACTCTCCCCGCACCCCTGCTCCATTACCTTCCACTCCCCCCAGCATCCCTGCCCTTCACTCACCACTGCACTCACCCACCACCCACTAACCTTTTCCACACCCTTCCACTCCCCCCAGCATCCCTGCCCTTCACTCACCACTGCACTCAACCACCACCCACCAACCTTTTCCACACCCTTCCACTCCCCCAGCATCCCTGGACTTAAACCCTACACTCACCCACCCCCCTCCCATGCCTACACCTAGGCTTTGAGGAGGAGACAGTGAAATGAGTACATCTGCACCCACCCATGCTCCCTCCTCCTCCTCCCCCCCCTGACACCCCCCAAGCCCACACTCCTCACCCCTAAACTCACCCACCCCCCTCCAACCTTTCTATTTCCACCCAGGCTTTGAGGAGGAGACTGCGGAGGCATGTGCCCCCCGCTGGGGTAACCTCTCACTATTGGCATGGGGCCCCCTGGCTGGTGGTGTTCTGACTGGGAAGTACTTGGGGGGACAGCAGCCAGCTATGGCGCGACACACTAAATGGCCTGGTAAGTGATGTTCCTTAGCCCCTTACAGTGATATACAATGGTCTAGTGGTAGACCAGATCGCTTGAGGATGAAGAGTCGGGGGTTCGACTCCCCCTTCGGTCGCTCTTGGCGTTGCAGGTCGTTGTCAACCGCGATGGTAGCTTATCCAGTTGAGGTAGGAGACCGCTCCCCACCCGCGTACAACAGGCTCCCTTAACACCGCGCCCCACCAGGCGTTATAATTGTCTGATGTCCCTCTGATGAGGATGGCGAGTAAGAGGAGGATGAGGAGGACAAGGAAGATGGTGGTGGTGGTGGTGGTGGTGGTGGTAATGATCGATGGTTTGGGTTGAAAGATTGTCTGACCATATTTATACCGACTGTCTATGTCTTATTCATGTTTGTACCACACAGACCATGCATGCATGAATTAATGATCATGTTTGTAACACACAGACCATGCATGAATGAATGAATGATCATGTTTGTATCACAAAGACCATGAATGAATGAATGAATGAATGATCATGTTTGTAACACACAGACCATGCATGAATGAATAAATGAATGAATGATCATGTTTATACCACACAGCAGGGTACTTCAAATGGCCAAATTGGCCAGCGCTTTAGCGCACTTGAAAACAAAAAAATGCGCTTTGTAGTGCGAAAAGCGCGAAAATTGCTTGCAGCGCCCACAAGGGGGTGCAAAAAACTGCGCTTAAAGCGCACAGGGGGTCAAAAAGTCAGCGCTCAAAAGCGCAAAAGCGCGCGCTTTGAATTACCCTGCCACACAGACCATGAATGAATGAATGAATGAATGAATGAATGAATGAATGATGTTTGGCCACCTCTTTTGACTGACGATCCCATGGTAGAAAGAAAACAGATTTGGGATGACATGTCTTTTGCCGGTCCAAAACCTTCCTCCAGGGGGATGATACCCCCCCCCCCCCCCCCCCCCTTATGGTGGTTGGCCCCAGTGAAAGCAAACGAGCTGGACCCCTCAACCTCACGCCTCGTTGTAAAGCATACTATTTATTGATTGATTGATTGATTGTTTTTTGCCGACGTGAATTGGAATGACATTCCTTGTGCCGACATGATTGGAATGACATTCCTTTGCCGACTTGATTTGGAATGACATTCCTTGTGCCGACGTGAATTGGAATGACATTCCTTGTGCCGACATGATTGGAATGACATTCCTTGTGCCGACGTGAATTGGAATGACATTCCTTGTACTGACGTGAATTGGAATGACATTCCTTGTACTGCCGTGAATTGGAATGACATTCCTTGTACTGCCGTGAATTGGAATGATATTCCTTGTACAGACGTGAATTGGAATTACATTCCTTGTACAGACGTGAATTGGAATGACATTCCTTGTACTGACGTGAATTGGAATGACATTCCTTGTACTGACGTGACACATGCAGACACATGCAGGCAAAGCCTGTACCATTCCCCGATAGCTATGGCGGCTTGTGCAGAGTACGCTGAGCATGCCAAGAGCAAAGGGCTTAATCTTACTCAGTTGTCGCTGCTGTGGTGTGCTAGTCGTTGGTACATGATGAGTGCGAAGAAGGGTGTGGGAGGGTGGAGGGTTTGGGTTGGGGTGGAGTTTGGAGGGAGTGTGTGGGGTGGGGAGGGTGGGCGGGAGGTTGAGGAGGTGGGCAAGAGGGAAGGGCATGCCAATCACTCAGATGTCGCTGCAGTGGTGTGCTAGCCATTGATGCATGGTGAGTGTGGGGAGGTGTGTGTCTGGGAGGAGGGTAGAGGGTTTGTGTTGGGTGGGGAGGGTGGAGGGGAAGTGTCGGAGGGTGGAAGGGGTTTGTGGGGTGGGGAGGGGGGCTGAGGAGGTGGCCAAGAGTGAAGGGCATGCCAATCACTCAGATGTCGATGCAGTGGTGTCCTAGTCCCTGGTTCATGGTGATTGTGTGCAGATATGTGTCAGTAATGAGGGTAGAGGGTTTGTTTTGGGTGGGGAGGGTGGAGGGTGTGTGTGGGAGGGCGGGAGGGGTGTGTGTGGTGGGGAGGGTGGGGGGGAGGCTGAGGAGGTGGCCGAGAGCGAAAGGCATGCCAATCACTCAGATGTCGCTGTGGTGGTGTGCTAGTCGTTGATACATGATGAGTGAGCAGAAGGGTGTAGGATGGTATAGGGTTTGTGTTGGGTTGGGGGGGTGGACCGGTGGAAGAGTCATGTTTTATTTTATTTATGTGTTTATTTACCGGTGTCATGTTTTATGTTTAATTTGTTGCAGGGATCCACAATCGTGGGTGCCACCTCTGTGGAACAGCTCAAGAAGAACCTGGATGCGTTCCAGGGGTTTCGTTGGATGAAGAGACCCTCAAGGCCATCGACGCAATTCACCTGACAAGGCGCAACCCCACGTTGGAGGATTGAGCCTAATCAAGCTATGCTGATTTTATGCTGAGTTTACATTAGAGCAACAGTAGTTTGATCACTTACTGAATTAAAGAGTCGGTGAGTGGTGCTAGTGGGGCATAAAGGGACCCCGAAGGCCATCCAGGCAATTCACCTGACGAGGCGCAACCCCACCACGTTGGAGGATTGAGCCTAATCAAGCTATGCCGATTCCCTGCTGATTTCACATGAGAGCTAGAAGTAGTAGCTGCACACGCTGGAGGAAAGAATCTGCGGGCGGTGCTAGAGGGCCATGTATAGAGCCTAAAGCCATCAACGCAATCCAGCTGACGTGGCGCAACCCCAAGTTGTAGGATTGAGCCTAATCAAGCTCTGCCGATTTTAAGCTGATTTTACTCGAGAGCTAGAAGTGGTTGCTGCACACGCTGGAGTAAAGAATCTGCGGGCGGTGCTAGAGGGCCATGAGTATAGGCTGAAGGCCATCGACGTAATTCACCTGACGAGGCACAACCCCTCCACGTTGGAGGATTGAGCCTAATTAAGCTATGCTGAATTTATGCTGAGTTCACATGAGAGCTAGAAGTGGTTGGATCACCCACTGGAGCTAAGAGTGGGTGAGTGGTGCTAGTGGTCCATGAAGGGATCATGAAGGCCATCCAGGCGATTGACCTGATGAGGCGCAACCCCACATCACGTTGGAGGATTGAGCCTAATCAAGCTCTGCTGATTCTTTTCTAATTCTATGCTGATTCCCTGCTGATTTCACATGAGAACAAGAAGTGGTTGCACCACACGCTGGAGTAAAGAATCTGTGGGTGTTTCACTTGCGCTAGTAGGCCATGCGTATCGCCTGAAGGCTATCAACACAGTCTACCTGAAGTGGCCCAAAACGACGCTGGAGGATTGAGCCTAATCAAGCTCTGCTAGTTCTCTGCTGATTTCGCATGAGAACAAGAAGTGGTTGGATCACCACTGGAGTAAAGAATCTGCGGGCGGTGCTAGAGGGCCATGAATAGAGCCTAAAGCCATCAACGCAATCCACCTGACGAGGCGCAACCCCAAGTTGTAGGATTGAGCCTAATCAAGCTCTGCTGATTTTAAGCTGATTTCACTTGAGAGCTAGAAGTGGTTGCTGCACACGCTGGAGTAAAGAATCTGTGGGCAGTGATAGTGGGCAATGAAGGCACCTTGAAGGCCATCCAGGCAGGCGATTCACTGGACAGGGCGCAACCCCACGTCGGAGGATTGAGCCTAATCAAGCTCTACTGAGTTTATGCTGAGTTCACATGAGAACAAAAAGTGGTTGGACAGTTGATCTTGCTGATGTCACATGAGAACAAGAAGTGGTTAGACAGTTGATCTTGCTGATGTCACATGAGAACAAGAAGTGGTTAGACAGTTGATCTTGCTGATGTCACATGAGAACAAGAAGTGGTTAGACAGTTGATCTTGCTGATGTCACATGAGAACAAGAAGTGGTTAGACAGTTGATCTTGCTGATGTCACATGAGAACAAGAAGTGGTTAGACAGTTGATCTTGCTGATGCCACATGAGAACAAGAAGTGGTTAGACAGTTGATCTTGCTGATGTCACATGAGAACAAGAAGTGGTTAGACAGTTGATCTTGCTGATGTCACATGAGAACAAGAAGTGTTTAGACAGTTGATCTTGCTGATGTCACATGAGAGCAAGAAGTGGTTGGATCTCGCGTTAGTAAGTAGAGAATCTCACCGTGAGCGTTGCACTGGTGCTAGTGGGCCATTAATTCCCGAAGGCCATCGACGCTATCCACCTGAAGAGACCCAACACGACGTTGGATGAATGAGCCTAATCAAGCTCTGCTGATATCACACGAGACAAATAAGTGGTTGGACAGTTGATCTTGCTGATGTCACATGAGAACAAGAAGTGGTTGGACAGTTGATCTTGCTGATTCCACACGAGACAAATAAGTGGTTGGATAGTTGATCTTGCTGATTTCACACGAGACAAATAAGTGGTTGGATAGTTGATCTTGCTGATTTCACACGAGACAAATAAGTGGTTGGATAGTTGATCTTGCTGATTTCACATGGGGACAGAAAGTTATTGGATCACGAGCAAGTAAGTAGAGAATCTCACTTTGAGTGTTGCTCTGTTGCAAGTGGGCCATGACTCCCATGAGTTTAGCCTGAAGGCCATCGTTGCAATCCACCATCTGAGACGCTATCCACCTTGATTAAAAAAAGGATAATGCCCGGAGGGGCGTGGTTTTAAGGGGACCTTCCCGTACGCCGCAGCTCGGGAAACGATGGGTTTTGGACGTTGGATGATTGAGACTGATCAAGTTTATCTTCTAATTTCATTTGGAAACAATTAGTGGTGGAGTGAAACATAGGTGAGTGGTGCTAGTGTGCCATGAATAGATCCTGAAGGCCATGGAGTGGTGCTATTGCTGTTAGTGCGTTACGCACTGTCTTTTTTTTGGCTACGAGCAACAGCTTCTAGGCAGCTCCCATGACTGGCTATTCGGCCAAACTTGGCTCAACCTCGAGCACCTTGAAGCTGAGATAATCAGCTTTCCAGAACTGCTGAAATAATTATGTGGCGGCTCAAAGAGCTGCCTAGAAGCTGCTATGAAAAGCCGAAAATAAAAACCCTGGGTGGTTCGCCACTGGAGTCTGATCTGCTTGCACGTCAAAGTGTTTTTAAAAAAGGACAGTACCTATGCCATAGCTGCTGTATTTGTATGTATATACATACATGTCAAAGTTATTGTTTGAAAAAGACAATAAATAGGCCATAGCTGCTGTATTTGTACATAGATAGATAGATAGATAGATTAAGCAACAATGTATATTTGTATTTGATTCCCCATGCTGCCCTTCCATGAACACTGTATCATGAGAAGATAGTAAAGAGAAGCATTCCTAAGTGCGCCTACTCTTGTGTAGGAGTGATAACGCTATTCGAACTGGATCCTCGGTGTCGCTGGTTTGTGTCGGGAGACCCACTTCCTGGGGTGAAATTCCTTTCACAACAAGAAAAAACTGTATCGTGATAGTAATGATAACGCCTGGTGGGGCGTGGTATCAAGGGAGCCCCGTTTTACGGTGGTTGGGAACTAGCTGCTACTTTACCTAGACAAAGCTACCATGGCAGTTGACAGCGACCAGTTGGCTACGCCGTAACTGGCTAGAGTGGTAGACTGTAAAAATCACTATCTTAGAATGATGAACAATTTAACGTAATTAGCCATTTCTTTCAGCTATACCCCCCCCCCACACACACACACCCCACCCCACCCCCCCGCCCCTAAACACCTGTAGATCTTTATTGTTTGAGATTGGGGAAGTCCCTTTCTCCAAAGTGAATATCACTGGTCTGTCATACGGTCTAATACCGGTAATACCGGTAAATTAATATGCACGTGTGCCCCAGCAGCATTTGAATTTGAATTTGATTTGTTGCATGTTTTTTCAGCCAACTCTGGGATGCTACCATCTTCCAATTCCAAGTCCCCCCGTGCTGATAACGCCTGGTGGGGCGTGGTATTAAGGGAGCCCCGGAAAGTCTGTATGTAAGTACCGTATGTTGCAGCCCAGGGGTAGTCCAAATAGGCTAAAGGGACTTGCCCAAGCGGAAAGGCTGTGAAAAAGTAGGACCCCAATTTTGTTTTAGTTGTGAAAGAAATTTAACCCCAGGAGGTAAGTCTCCCGGCACAAACTAGCGACATAGAAAATTCAGTTCGAAAAGCGTTGCCAGTCCAACAGAATAGTAGGCGCACAATAAATAAGAGATAATCGCCGACCAGAATTTTCTTGATAGTGACCCTCGACCAAACGAACGTGCACCACTACCCCTAATATATTACAGACAAGCTCCCTGGCATGGTCTTTAGAGGCGGAATCAGGGGCTTCTCAAGTACCTGGCTATTTTGTTATCTTTTAGTTGTTAGATAATTATCTCGCGAGGGCCCAGCTTGTGCTGATACCCCTCGAGTGAATTGAAGATCTGCGTAGAAGCTGCTGATCAAAGGCGAAAATAAAAGCAGTGGTTTGATCCATCCAACAAATTCCAGATCCAGAACTCTGGTCAAGGGGTCATAAGTACATGGGGTAGTCGCGGGGTCCGCGGACCGGTCCAACAAGAACGCAAGTCGTACCAGAAGACAAGGAACAGCAAGCTTCCATCCTCTACAGTATTCCATAATTTCCTCCTAATTTATCAAGACGACGAAATCACAGAGCAGGCATTTGCAAGTCGCCTAAAGCTAGTGGCATATATTTCCCCCTTGGAGATCGCCCCCCAGTCTCCTTGAAACCTCATTTCTTGATCTTGAACTTGACAGAGCAGAATAATAAGAGCATAATGCAGCGAGGAGGAAAGTCAGTCAAGGTGTGAGGTTGCCCACGCCCAATTTATTTTCGCTCTTCCTCTCTCTTTGTTGAAGCCGTGTGCTTGCTATCGTCCGAGGCAAAAATCCAGTCCTGCGAAGGGGAGGCAGGGGGCATACGAATAAAGCTAGGCGTTCATTTCATGGGAAGGCACATTTAAAATTTGCCTACCGGTAGTAAGTCGATCGCGAAGCACGACTTTTTCGTTTTTTAAGCTACCAAGGAAAACAATGGTACACACATGACCAGTATGGCAGTATTCCATGCTGCAAAAGGTTTATCCGACTTTTCCAGGTAGTCATTATCTAACAGGAAGTTTGCGGGAATTCGCGGGAATTGTCGTTTAGGCATCTGTCAAATATTTAGGGTCTGAATAACGGTGTTGCTAGATCACCGTAACTACTTGTATACCCTAAGTATTTGAAGCTCTCCTCTCTGTAAATTGTTCCAATCGCAATAAATCGTTCAAGACCTCAGACTCCCGTCTACTGACTCTCCTGTCAACAGGCTTTGGGCCCAAACCAACGCTTAACCACTGCGCTCAGTGGAGGAGTTCCGCGAGACGAGCACAAGCATACCAGGGTACTACTTATGGCCAAATTGACCAGCGCTTAAGCGCACAGGCAAAAGATAAAACTGCGCGGTGAGCGCACAGCCCAAAAATAAAACTGCGCTTTCTTCACTCTTCTGGTAATTTTTTTCCTGCGCTTTTTGTGCGCTATTTTTTGCGCTCTGGAGTAGAGGGCTGGAACGATCGGATGAGGAGTTAAGGATAGCGCGTAGTAGGCAGAAACGACTCGAGAAACTGCGTCGAATCGCATAGGCTGACGCTCGGTTGACGGTGTACAAGACAGTTAAGCCGACTATGGAGACAGCACCCAGGCAGAGGCAAAGCGTGGTCGAATGCCCCCCCACCCCCCCACCCCCCCCCCCTACCCGCCGGCCATCACATGCGCCCCGGCCTGTCCCACCCTTTCACCCAGATTCCTTCTCGGTTCGATTCCAAGCGGGCAACAACGAACGAGAGCAAATGAGCAAAAGGCGAGTGCAAACAAGGAACGTGGAACGGGAGGCCAGAGGGCATTCATCATGAGGAGGAGGAGCGCGGAGGAGGAGCGAGGAGGAGCAGCAGGCGATAGAGGAGGAGTGGGAGGAGGACTGCACAGGGGAAAAGGAGTAGTTTAGAAACTTGAAGTTTTCAGCAATTCGGCAGGTTTGACTACTCGACTGGTCGATTCATAAGCAAACAAACTTTCGTTTGGTGCGGGGGGAGGAGACTATCAGACTAGAGCAGTGACGAAATGGCGACAGCAGGGGCGGGGCGGGGCTGGGGCAGGGGCGGGACTGAGCGTTAGCGCTGAATGATCCCTCGAGAAGGGATGAGGGACTTGAAGACGTTAAAGCTGCTTCGACAGGGCTTACAGGTTTACTTATGAGGATGTCTGTTCTGTTGTTTCTGTTAGTGTTCAAATTCGACGGCCTGAGAGTCCCCCTACCTGGCAGCTTCCATGGCGATAACCGATGGTCATTGGCTGTCACACAATTTAAATCCCAGAGGGCAATCCAGCCCTCACTCAATGACTCACACTCAAAAAATGAGAAAGCGCACGTGGGGACAGCGGTTTCTGCGCTTTTCTGCGCTTTCTCTGAGTGAGTGAAAATAGGAAAGCGCTGTGGTCTTCAAAAAAGCAGCGCGCTCCGCGCACAAGGGTTGATAAAAACTGCGCGAAACGCGCAGATGGGCTCAAAAAGGCAGCGCGGGCCGCGCTCGCCGCGCGCGCTTAGTAGTACCCTGGTCACGTCCATGTTACTACTGCTTGACATTATCAACCTCTCTGATATGATTATTTCCATCCAGAATGAACTCTCAGACTCCCTTGTCCTGACTCTCTTGTTAACACGTTCGATTTCACTGGGGCCAACCACCAATTCCCCTTTTATAAATAAATAGATGATACGCTTTATTACGAGGCGTGAGGCTGGGGGGGGGGAATCCGTTCGATTGCACTGGGGCCAACCACCAATTCCCATTTGTACTGTACAGGTGAAAGTGATCCCTGGTTCTTTGCCATGCGGCGAGGAGGTTGCCATTGACATAGAGAGCGATACACCGATGTTCCAAGTGAAGATGCAACTTCAAGAGGCTACTGGTGAGTGACTGAGGGGCTGAGGGACTGGGGGACTGGGGGGCTGACTGGCTGAGGGACTGGGGGACTGATGAACTGAATTTCCCTCTGATTTGTTCGAGGATTGTTTTATATTTGCCTGTCTAGCCTGGTGGGGTACTCTAGTACCATATTACGACATTGCGAGATAACGATGTTGCGATATTACGATGTTGCGATATTACGATATTTTCTTCCTCTTCTTATCTCCTCTTCTTATCTCCTTACAACTCCAAGCAGCAGGGTCTCAACCCGTTATATTTGCCTGCGTATATATTAAGAGATCCGAAGGGGTTTCAAAATTGTACCCAAAAGTGGTGGGTCTCTCTTGTCGAAATTGTTACAATGAGAAACTGAGAGAGAAACGAAATAAAGAACATTAAAGCGGTTCTCAGCAGTACAGTGGCAAAACTGCTGAATAGAGCAGTGCAGTCGGGGGCTGCTGATGTGAGTTTTTCATCTGATATGAGAGACCCACCTCAGCAGCCCCCGACTCCACTGCTGTATCCAGTACCATCAACACCGAGAATTTAGTTCGAATGGCATTGCCACTCCTACAAAAGAGTAAGCGCACTTATAGCTTGTGATAAGTGCCGACCATCGACCAAACGAACGTGCACCACTTACCCTATTTTATAACAGACAAGCTCCCTGTAATGGTCTCTAGAGGCGGAATCAGGGGAATATATTGTCGTAGGCAGGCCATATATGGCCCAAGACAAGTTCGATCCTCAACATCCGGGGGAATCTTACAACCATCCTCAAACTCAGTTATAAGCTGCGCAGAGAATATATTGCCTCCTGTACCAGCATTCTTGCAGCACGTCGCATGAAGGAGTCCCTATGGTGGTGACACTTACTATGTCTGCCATGGTGAATTTCCCCAGCTGCGGCGTATGGGAGGTTCCCCTTAACACCACGCCCTTCCAGGCTTTATCTTTTTTTTACAACCATCCTCAATAGCAGAGGTTACAAGCAATATGTATGTTGCTGCAGTCCAGGGGTAGCCAAATAGGCTAAAAGGACTAAAAGCAATAACGCAATGTGCACAATCAAGCAATAAATCAATAATCCATTGAATAATCACGATTTGGTGGGCGGCCCCATTGTAAGCAAACCGGCTGGATCCCTCAATATCAAGCCTCGTATTAAGATGTACTATTCATTTATTTAACTCTAAATGTTTCAATACCTACGCCACCAAAACGGTGGATGGGAGTTTGGTTTGTATGTCCTCGACACAGCCCTGATGTAATGGTTTTTTTTGCTTTGTGGGTGCTTTTTATTTTTGTTTAAGCACAGAGTCTCATACACCCTCGTGATGTCCAGTAGACTTTAACATGTAATAGACAAAGACAAAATACGCAACGTTCTGTATTTGTTCCGTGGGCTTTGCTGCAGGGATACCCTTACAGTTTCAGAAGGTGATGCTTGCTGGCGTGGGGCAAATGATAGTAGCAGACAAGAGGTGAGTCATGATAAAGCCTGGTGGGGCGTGGTATTAAGGGAGGCCTGTCTTGCGGTGGTAGAGAACGGGCAGCTACTTTACCTGGGCAGTGGTACCATGGGGGTTGACAGCGACCGCAAACACTAAAGCACACCCGTAGGGATTCGAACCCAGCATCTTCTTTGGTCCAGCGAAATGATCAACCATTGAACCATTCGCCTAACCAAGGTGTGGGGGAAATGATTGTAGCAGATAAGAGGTGAGTATGTATGCTACAGTCGAGGGGTAGGCCTAATAGGCTTAATGGACTTGCTCAACCATGCCAGGAGGGGCATTAACGGAAAAACGTTGATGAACTGAGCCCCAAACAATCGTTTTACCGACGGGGTCCCTGAGTTCGTGCTCAGAGATAATAAAATTCCACACTTATTACACCCTACCGGACTACCTGCGAAACCAAATAAACCCATGGTAGCCATTCTCCAGTATGTACACATAAATGCAAACGGGAGGGTTCCCTCAATCTCACGCCTGTGGCACGGCGTACTATTTTTCATTTTCAATACCCTGCAGGACGAACATTGGCTTCAGCCATTGTGGAACGGCAAACAACTTGTACTTTGCTACGCTAGAGGGATCCAAGGGGACGTCCTAAGAGATTCTGCATAACGTTGCAGTACAAGTCTAGGGGAGGTTGCAGGCGGAAGTTGTAGGCGGAAGGAGAGGGGAGAAGAGGGTGGGATGGGTTGTGCACTAGCGCGGTGGCGCCTTGAAAACATGGCCTGGATATAATGCCTTTTCTTTTTGGCTACATGCAGAAGCCTGTAGCCAGCTCCCCGAGCAAGCCACTGGGCCAAGCCCCATGAACATATAATTCTACCAGCTCCCAGATGCACTACGTTGGTAAATGAAACAAGTTCTATGCAGCGTCGCCTGCGACGCTAAATAATGGCGGAAAGTGATTGCGAGGGGAGTGACAGGTGGCAACGGAAGCGAGTTAGCTATGATACCGTTGGCTGACGTGTCGGGCTTCATCACGGTCAGACGGATGGATGGATGGACGGACAGATGGGTAAACATGGGGGCTCCCGTCCTCCAGAAGGGGGGGCTCCGCAAAAAAATGAAGAAAAGTGATTTGTTCGAGAAAGTGCAGAAAAGAGAAAGAACGTGATTGAGACAGAAGAAACTCATACTACACAGGAAAAGAAGAAAGAGAAGAGCGAGAAAAAATAGGAAAATAGTGATTTTAGGAGAAAAGAAAGAAAAAGTTAGGAAAAGTGATAGTGATTTGAGTGATTATTAGGAGAGAAAATTTGATTTGTTTCGAGGAGGGTTGACATTTTTTCGAGTTATACATTAGTTAATTAAACAATTTTTGTTTACTGTCCACCAAAGACGGGGTTGACGCAGCCGCATAGCTGACCGGAGCCATATAACTAAGTTCAAGGTTAAGGTTAAGTTACTGAGGTTACCCATCTGTCCGGTTGTAACCCTGGCCCTAACAAATTCGTGAATCCTGACTTGGGACTCTCCTGCTTCTCTCCTGTTTCGTGACAATTTCTGCGTCGCTTGCGAGTAGCCTTGGACTTGTTGAACTGTCTTCACCCATGTACTTGCATTCTGTACACAGGAGTATGGACTATGGTGTAGTCGTGTTCATTCTTCCCATCTTAACTCCATCTGCAGGCGGTAAGCAGCCTGAAGGCTGATAGGCCATGTCATAAATAGAAATCCTTCACAAGCCTTGGGTACAGGGGTGGAACTATGGAAACGGTACGGATCAGGGTAGTTCAGGATGACCCTCCAGCTCTGTGTCCTGAGACGCAACCAATTGTAAAGCCTAAAGCCAACTCCATAGCCTGCGTCCTGAGATGCAACCGAACTGCAACCGTCCCGTAGGCTGTGTCATGCAACGCGACCAACCCACTGAAGCTGCGTATGCAACCTAAGGCAACAGATCCTTCGTCGTCGCAGCGTCCTGTACAAACCTGGTACGGATTTTTTTGATCTCGACATGATTATAGGACGATGTTACATCTTTCCAAAATCTGATGTTGAGAATACACAATTTGTAACCAGCACATTTCCCTGCATTGAATTCTCGAAGATCACACATGACACGGATAATATTGAATTGAATTGCATTGAATTCTTGATAAGCACACACTGACACGAATACAATTGGATTGAATTGCATCGAATTCTCGACAAGCCTTCACAAACGACACGGATAATACTAACAAACCTTAGGTGGTTGGCTCCATTGCAAGCAAACCGGCTGGCCACCTGAACCTCACGCCTCATAATACGGCGCACTATTTATTTATTTATTCACTGAGCACTACTGCAAATGATCCTTGGAATCGCGAGCTGATAGCAGCTACCAGCTCGCACTCCCTATGCACGACCCTCAGCCTCACAAATCCATCCAACAACACTATGACTACTCAAACCCGTGCCTAACAGTTAACAGCACAGCTCAGTACATCTCAGCGAAACATGCCGGCATAGCGCCAGCCATGCGTCGGCCAACACTACAACCACTCGAAACCATGCCTAACAGTAGACAGCATAGCTCAGTACATCTCAGCGAGACATGCCGGCATAGCGCCAGCCATGCGTCGGCCAACACTACAACCACTCGAAACCATGCCTAACAGTAGACAGCATAGCTCAGTACATCTCAGCGAGACATGCCGGCATAGCGCCAGCCATGCGTCGGCCAACACTACAACCACTCGAAACCATGCCTAACAGTAGACAGCATATCTCAGTACATCTGAGCGAGACATGCCGGCATAGCGCCAGCCATGCGTCGGACAACACTACAACCACTCGAAACCATGCCTAACAGTAGACAGCATATCTCAGTACATCTGAGCGAGACATGCCGGCATAGCGCCAGCCATGCGTCGGACAACACTACAACCACTCGACACCATGCCTAACAGTAAATAGCACAGCTCAGTACATCTTAGTGAGACATGCCGGCATAGCGCCCAACAACACTACAGCCACTTGACACCATGCAAAACAGTAAACAGCACAGCCCAGTACATCTCAACGAGACATGCCGGCATAGCGCCAGCCATGCGTCGGACAACACTACCACTCGACACCATGCCTAACAGTAGACAGCATAGCTCAGTACATCTCAGCGAGACATGCCGGCATAGCGCCCAACAGCACTACAGCCACTAGACACCATGCAAAACAGTAAACAGCACAGCTCAGTACATCTCAGCGAGAGATGCCGGCATAGCGCCAGCCATGCGTTGGACAACGCTACACAACCACCAGTCACCATGCAAAACAGTTAACAGCACAGCTCAGCACATCTTACCGAAACATGCCGGCATAGCGCCAGCATTACGCCCAACAGCACTACAACCACTCGCCACCATGCCTAACAGTAAACAGCACGGCTCAGTACATCTCAGCAAAACAAGCCGGCATTGCGCCAGCCATGCGTCGGACAACACTACAACCACTCGACACCATGCCAAACAGTGAATAGCACAGCTCAGTACATCTCAGCAAAACATGCCGGCATAGTGCAAGCATTGCGCCCAACAACACAACAACACAACCACTCCACACCATGCCAAACAGTAAACAGCACAGCTCAGAACATTGTACAGAAACATGCCGCCATAGCGCCAGCCATGCATCAGTTCAACTCCCGGGACCTCAAACAGAAACTTTAATCAAGGATCAGAAACAGCTCCTACTACACAGCGGAGGGCACACAGTGGTTTTCTTTGCAGCTAAACCCAGCAGCTTCTAGGCAGATCCCCTGACTGGCTATTCAGCCAAAGCTTATGCAACCTAGTGTGGCTGGAAGCTGACACAATCCGCTGTCCAGAACTGTCGAAATCTTGGGGCTTATCCCAGTGGCTGGCTCAGGGAGCTGCCTTGAAGCTGCTGCTCGTAGCTGGAAAAAAACATGCGGAGGGTACAATTTAATCATCTGCTTACGAATAACCCGGTCACCACTGAAACTTCGAAAAGTAAGCTCATAGACTGCCCCCCTGAAAAAAAGGGGAGCCAGCCAAGCTAGTAACTAGTAACAACACTGCATCCTAGTAGCACCCTGTAAAAAGGGAGCCAGCCAAGCTAGTAACTAGCAACAACATTGTATCCTTGTAGCACCAGGTAGCACCCTGAAAAAAGGGGAGCCAGCCAAGCTAGTAACTAGTAACAACACTGCATCTTGGTAACACTGCATCCAACGTAAAGTACGCTAATAACTAGGGGTCGGCTATGTTATATAATATTAGTGAATAAATAATATTATATAATATTAGTCACACGAGCCGTCTCACCAGACATTCGAATTTATTAGAAAATCTAATATTACTGTGGCACTATAATAATAATAGTTAATATTAGTTTCCAAACACTTATATTAGTTGCCGTTCCCTACTAATAACAAGCTGTAGGTCATCTCAACATCAGCCGCTAAAGAAACCAGTCACCACCAACACTTTGAAAAGTAAGCTGGTAACTAGTAACAGCACAGTAGCCAAGGTAATTGAAGCTACTACCAAGCCGGAAGCCATCTCAGCCAGGGTTATTGAAACCTGGGTAATGTAAGCTAATAACAAGCTGAAACCATCTCAACATCATTTGCTCAAGAACCCAGTCACCACCGACACTTTGATAAGTAAGCTGGTAACTAGTAACAACACAGTAGCCAAGGTAGTGTGCTGCTAACAAGCCGAAAGCCAGCTACGGCAGCATGCACCTGTTCAGGTTGTTAAACAAAAACAGGTGTTCAGGGTGTTAAACACCTGTCCAACAACTACATGTCTAACCAATGATGTACACAAACAGGTGTTGTACACTCTGAACACCTGCTTAACAACCTGGGCAGGGTGCAGGCTGTCACAGGGAATACCAGTCAAACAAGTCCTCAAAAAATTGGCGGAGAGTGTTGGCAACGGAATCGAGCGGACCGAAGCCAGTTAGTTACGAGACCGTTGGCTGACATGCCATGCATTGTCTCATTCGCATGTTGGTCGCACAAACCAACAAACGGACTAGAGGGTGACCCTGGGGGCTCCCGCCCCCCAAGGAGGGGGAACTCCGCAAAAAAACAGCTCAAGACGTCTCTCCACAAATATTCAGCTACTGACACTTGCAAAACCGCCTGCATCTCTGTACCCCCCCCCCCCCCCCCCCCCCCCCCCCCCCCCCCCCCCCCCAAACACACACACCACACCACAGTACCACACACACATCCACACTCAGTCACCTCTCGAGCATTTGCTCAATATTGTCAGAATTTAAAGGATTGGATCATAATTCCGCTAAATAAAAAATATGTAATAGTTAACTATGTTTGCCAGCCGCCATTCTCGGGGGATGCCTTGGAATGACAATTTATTTGACAAGACAGTCGTCATGACATTTGACAGTTGTCACAACATGGCAGTTGACATGACATTACATGACAGTCGGCATGACGTTTGACAGTCATCACGGAATGTCATGTCATATCATGCCATGTCATGGCATGACCGTCGTCATGGCAAGTTATTTTACATGATACTTGACATGACCGCCAGTACCGGATGCTGCGCCGCGAAACTACAGCCTTGCTCTGGCCTAGATTGTCTGAGGCATGATGCCTGTCCTAGATTCTCTGAGAAATGTGACGCAGCTGTGCTACGGCATGCTGCACTGCAAAACCACAGCCCCACCCAACACCTCAGGCTCTCAGTTTCTCTGAGACTTGGTGCACGGCTTGCTGCACTGCACTGCAAAACCACAGCCCCACCCAACACCTCAGGCCCTCACTTTCTCTGAGAATTGGTGCACGGCTTGCTGCACGACACAAACGCAACTTCCCTTTGCACCACTTGCTTTCCACACTACAGTGCTCTGGAAACCACTCCGCAAAACCACTGCCTTGCTCTGGCCAAGTTTCTCTGAGACTTGTTGCACGGCTTGATGCACAACACGATCACAACTTCCCTCTGCACCCACTTGCTCCCCATACTACAGTTCTCTGGACACCACTCCACAAACCTGCTGCTTTGCTCTGGCAAAGTTTCTCTGAGAAATGTGGCACGGCTGTGCTACGGCATGCTGCACTGCAACACAGCCCCACAACAACTCATGCTCTTAATCTCTCTGAGACTTGTCGCACAGCTTGCTGCAAACACGCAGCTTGTCTCAGCACCACTTGCACTGACTTAACCCTTTCTTTCTTTAGTAGGGTTTAGTCAGAGCAAGATCTCCATATTACGGTGCTCTGGATGCTGCTCTGCAAAAAACTGCAGACTCTGGATATTACTACTCACTCTGGATATTATTATTCTTCTCCCAGGCATAATGCCTGACCTAGATTCTCAGTTAAATGTGGCACAGCTCTGCTGCAGCTAGCAGCACTGCATCCCCACAGCCTCGACCGACCAAGTTATCCAGAAGCAGCGGAATAGAAGATACCTCCAGCTCAAATGAAACTAAACCGAGCAGATGTCTGATTTTTCCACAGCAACCGACTTGCTCAGCACCACTTGCTGTCCATACAAGTTGACCAAGTCGCCCAAGACGATGTTCTCCTTCCCACACATCTGACTGAGGCTCCCTCGAGCTCAAACCCTCAAGTGCCCAGAATGCTGCTACGCAGAACTACAGCCTTGCTCTGGCCTAGATTGTCTGAAGCATGATGCCTGGCCTAGTTTCTCTGAGGCATGAAGCCTGGCCTAGATATTATGAGGCATGATACCCAGAGACGCCATACCCAGCTGGCTAGAAAAAGCCCTTGAGCCATCCATACCGTCTGTTAGTCCTTCCTCCTCTGCTTGCTGCATGGTCTAGGTGGTCCTGGTCTAAATTCTCTGAGGCATGAAGCCTGGCCTAGATATTATGAGGCGTAATACCTGGCCTAGATATTATGAGGCATGATACCCAGAGACGCCATACCCAGGTGGCTAGAAAAGGCCCCTGAACCATCCATACCGTCTGTTAGTCCTTCCTCCTCCGTTTGCTGCATGGGCTAGGTGGTCCTGGTCTAGATTCTCTGAGGCATGATACCTGGCCTAGATATTACAAGGCATGATACCCAGAGACGCCATACCCAGCTGGCTAGAAAAGGCCCCTGAACCATCCATACCGTCTGTTAGTCCTTCCTCCACCGTTTTCTGCATGGGCAAGGTGGTCCTGGTCTACATTCTCTGAAGCATGAAGCCTGGCCTAGATATTATGAGGCATGATACCTAGAGATGCCATACCCAGCTGGCTAGAAAAGGCCCCTGAACCATCCATACCGTCTTTTAGTCCTTCCTCCTCCGCTTGCTGCAAGGTCAAGGTGGTCACATGAGTTAGATTTGCAGCAAATATAGAGCAAATTTGTCGCAAATATATAGCAAATTTGTTGCAAATATATAGCGAATTTGTTGTGAATATGTGGTGAGTACGTAGCAAATATATGGTGAATATGTGGCGAATATGAAGCGAACATGTAGTGAATATACATAGCAGTATATCACCTTAAGCATGGCAATGGCAATACATGCACGATATCATACTAGACAACCCTAAACATTTATTTAAGTATAGCGAATATGTAGCGAATATGTAGCGAATATGGTGTGAATATATCTAGCAGTATATCACCTTGGGCATGGCAATGGCAATATAAGTACGATATCATATTAGACAACCCAAAATATATACAAGCATAGCAAATATAAAAAGCGATATATCACCTTGGGCATTGCAGTGTCAATGGAGTTCAAGCTAAGTAACAACAACAGGGAGAACATGTATAGCAAATATAAAAAGCGATGTATCACCTTTGGCATGGCAATGTCAATGGAGTTCAAGCTAAGTAACAACAACAGGGAGAACATATGTAGGGAATGTAAATAGCAATATATCACCTTTGGCATGGTATAGATGGAGTTCTAGCTAAGTAACAACAACAGAAAGAACATATGTAGGGAATATAAATAGCAATATATCACCTTTGGCATGGTTTAGATGGAGCTCAAGCTA
The DNA here is from genome assembly GCA_013435795.1 of Chlamydomonas sp. ICE-L. Taxonomy (NCBI): domain Eukaryota; kingdom Viridiplantae; phylum Chlorophyta; class Chlorophyceae; order Chlamydomonadales; family Chlamydomonadaceae; genus Chlamydomonas; species Chlamydomonas sp. ICE-L. The sequence continues at coordinate 42,102,342 of JACBWV010000626.1, forward strand.
AGTAACAACAACAGGGAGAACACATGTAGCAAATATAAAAAGCGAAATCTCACCTTGGGCATGGCAATGTTGATTGAGTTCAAGCCAAGTCACAATAAGAGTGAGAACACACATAACGAACATGCATGTAATAGGTATAAATACATAAGGTATAATCTACCAAACTTTCTTTCTATCTATCTATCTATCTACATATCTTTATCTAGCGGTATATCACCTTATAATTCATACAAATAGATCATGTAATATATAAAATGATTATATCACATTATCATCAATACATCACTTACTAATCTATATCTATATACTGCATGTTTATAATCTATATCTATACATAGCAGGATATCACCTTGGGCATGGCAATGTCGATGGCGATAGTGGAACCCTTCAGGCGATGAGCACCATGGGAGACCACACGTTGGATGGCAGCATCAGTCTCAAAGGTGACGAAGCCAAATCCGCGGTGTTCACTCTTGTTGTCCTGTGCGCAGAGTGGTCATGGGGTTTAGGGTTTATGGTTGAGGGGTTAAAGGGTCTAGGTGCAAAGCCAAGTCCGCCATGTTCGCTCTTGTTGGCCTGTGCGCAGAGTGGTCATGGGGTTTAGGGTTTATGGGTTCAGGGGTTTAGGTGACGAAGCCAAGTCCGCCATGTTCACTCTTGTTGTCCTGTGCGCAGAGTGGTCATGGGGTTTAGGGTTTATGGGTTCAAGGGTTTAGGTGACGAAGCCAAGTCCGCCATGTTTGCTCTTGTTGTCCTGTGCGCAGAGTGGTCATGGGGTTTAGGGTCTAGGGGTTCAGGGGTTTAGGTGACGAAGCCAAGTCCGCCATGTTCGCTCTTGTTGTCCTGTGCACAGAGTGGTCATGGGGTTTAGGGTTTAGGGGTTAAGGGGATGAAGCCAAATCCGCGGTGTTCACTCTTGTTGTCCTGTGACATAGTGGTTATGGGGTTTATGGTTCATGGTTTAGGGGTGAAGGGGTTTAGGTGACGAAGCCAAATCCGCGGTGTTCATTCTAGTTGTCCTGTGCACATAGTGGTCATGGGGTTTATGGTTTATGATTTACACGTGCTGACTGTCGACGTGGAGAGGCACTTCGCAGTGCAAAACGAGGTCGCCATGCATATATAGTGTGCCTGTTGGAGGAGATGATGCCTGGTGGGCGTGAGCGCATATACATTATAGCTAACCAATTTCGGTAAAAACTTGTAAGCCCAACTTAGGTATGGAAATGGGTTCCTACACCTGAAATTATGAGAGGCAGCAGTTTTTGGGGGTTTACTTTTGCTATCAGTTTTTAAGGGGTTCAGGGGTTTAGGTGACGAAGCCAAATCCACGGTGTTCGCTCTTGTTGTCCTGTGCGCTGAGTGGTCATGGGGTTTAGGGGTTTAGGGATTCAGGGGGTTAGGTGACAAAGCCAAAGCCCCAATGGTCACTCTTGTTGTCCTGTGCACAGAGTGGTCAAGTGTTAAGGGGTTAAAAAGGGTTCAGAGTTTTAGGTGACGAAGTCAAAGCCCTGATGGTCTCTCTTGTTGTCCTGTGCACATAGTGGTCATGGGGTTAAGGGTTTAGGGGGTTAGGGTTAAGGATTTAGGTGACGAAGCCAAAGCCCCGATGGTCACTCTTGTTGTACTGTGCACATAGTGGTCATGGGTTTAGGGGTTTGGGGTTTAGATGGGTAAGGTGAAGAAGCCAAAGCCGCGATGTTCACTCTTGTTGTCCTGTGCACAGCGTGGTCATGGTTTTAGGGGTTAAGGGGGTTAGGTGACGAAGCCAAATCTGCGATGTTCACTCTAGCTGTCCTGTGCACATAGTGGTCATGTGTTTAGGTTTTTAGGTTTTTAGGTAACAAAGACAAAGCCGCGATGTTCACTCTTATTATCCTGTGCACAGTGGTCATGTGTTTAGGGGTTTAGGGGTGTGGTGTTTGGAAGAAGGACAGTTAAAAAACAAATGCTACAGGGGGGAACGAGATTAATGGCAAGTAATGATAACGCCTGCTGGGGCGTGGTATTAAGGGAGCCCTGGAGAAAAGGCTGCTACTTTACCTGGTGCAACCATGGCGGTTGACAACGACCGCGAACGCTAAAGCGCACCCGTAGGGATTCGAACGCAGCACCTTCTTCAGTCCAGCGAGATGATCAACCATTGAACAATTTGCCGAACAGGGATAGGACAAGGGCACTTAACTGGGAAACAAGTAACCAGTAGGAACAAGGAAGACAACAATACATACAAGAAGACAACAATACATACAAGAAGACAACAATACATGGACCGAAAGACTGAAAAGACATTAAACACTGATGATGCTGGTCACTCTGTTTACCTGTACAGAGTCATCGTAGGATACATAAGATAAAACATAAACCGCGAGATAAAACATTAACCACGAGATCAAACAATACACACGAGATGAAGCATTAAACACTAGATCAAACATCAAACACGAGATCAAACATTAAACACGAGATCAAACATTAAACACGAGATCAAACATAAAACAAGAGATCAAACATTAAACACGAGATCAAACATTAAACACGAGATCAAACATTAAACACGAGATCAAATATTAAACACGAGATCAAACATTAAACACGAGATCAAACATTAAACATGAGATCAAACATTAAACACGAGATCAAACATTAAACACGAGATCAAACATTAAACACGAGATCAAACAATACACACGAGATCAAACATTAAACACGAGATCAAACATTAAACACGAGATCAAACATTAAACACGAGATCAAACATTAAACACAAGATCAAACATTAAACACGAGATCAAACATTAAACACGAGATCAAACATTAAACACGAGATCAACAATAAACACGAGATAACATAAACACGAGATCAACATTAAAACACGAGATCAAACATAAACACGAGATCAAACATTAAACACGAGATCAAACATTAAACACGAGATCAAATAAACACGAGATCAAACATTAACATGAAGATTCAAACTTAAACACAGATCAAACATAAAACACAGATCAAACATTAACCACGGAGAACATAAACACGAGTCAAACATTAAACACGAGATCAAACCTTAAACACGAGATCAAACAATACAGAGATAAACAAAACCCGATATCACACAATAACACACGAGAATCAAACATTAAACACGATATCAAACATTAACCAGATTCAACATAAACACGAGATCAAAATATTAAACACGAGATCACATAAACACAGAGCACCATTAAAACACGATATCAACTTAAACCATCGAACATAAACACGAATCCAAACTTGACACGAGATCACCAATAAACACGAGATCAAACATGAACACGAGAATCAACATTACCACGAGATCAACAATACACACGAGAATCAACCATTAAACACGAGATCAAACTTTAAACACAAGATCAAACATTAAACACGAGATCAAACATTGAACACGAGATCAAACATTATCTACACAGAGTGGTCATGGGAAACACGATATCAAACAATACACACGAGATCAAACATTAAATACGAGATCAAACATTAAACACGAGATCAAACATTAAACACGAGATCAAACATTAAACACGAGATCAAACATTAAACACGAGATCAAACATTAAACACGAGATCAAACACAACCATGTTGAGGCTTACAATATCCTGTTGCGACAGACATGCGTTTCCATGTCCAGCAAAATGATACACAGGTCGAAGGGAGATGGTCAGCACTTAGATGGCCAGCACTTCTTTTTGCACACCTCTTCCTAAAGCTTCAGACATGTGTGTCTGTGAATCAGCCCGCACCTTGGACTTCGGCAAAGCGCACGAAGTAATCCTTCATATCACAAACTGTCATAAACAAGAGAGAAAAAACATAACTTGAATTTCTGAACCCGCCCGCACCTTGGACTCTGGCATGCAAACATCCTTATCAAAGCCGAAGCGCATGACATGAGAAACATCACAAACCGTCTTGAACAAGAGAAACAACAAATTGAATTTCTGAACCCGTCCACACCTTAGACTTTGGCATGTAAACATCCATGACACCGCCAAAGCGCATGAAGTCATCCTTCACATCACAAACCGTCTCAAACAAGAGAAAAGAGACGCAACAAATTGAATGCCTGAACCCGCCCACACTTTGGTCTGGGACATGTAAACATTCATGACATAGCCAAAGCACATGAAGTACACAAACTGTCTCAAACCGTGTTAAATAAGAGAAAATTACACAACAAGTTGAATTTCTGAACCCGCCCACACCTTGGATTTTGGCATGTAAACATCCATGACATAGCCAAAGCGCATGAAGTAATCCTTAACATCAGCTTCACTGGTCTCCTTGGTCAACTTGCCAATGAAGATGCGGGGTCCTGCCCTGCAAAATGATGGCGAAATGATGGTGAGATGATGGCAAAATGTTGGCAAGATAATGTGAAAAGATGGCGAGATAATGGCAGCAAAATGATGGCGAAATGATGGTGAGACGATGATGAGATGATGGCGAAATGTTGGCAAATGATGGCAAGATAATGTGAAATGATGGCGAGATGATGGCAGCAAAAAAATGACGAAATGATGGTGAGATGATGGCGAAATGTTGGCAAATGATGGCAAGAAAATGTGAAATGATGGCGAGATAATTGCAGCAAAATGTTGGCAAATGATGGCAAGATAATGTGAAATGATGGCGAGATGATGGCAGCAAAATGATGCCGAAATGATGGCAGTAAAATTACGTGATATCATGCAAAATGATGGGATCGAAATGATGCGAAATGGCAGCCAAATGACGGCAGCAAAATGATGGCGATATGATAGCGAAATGATAGGGAAATGATGTGAGATGATGGTAAGATGATGTGAAATGATAGCAGTAAGATGATACAGAAATGATGGCGAGATGATGGTAAAATGATGTGAAATGATGCGAAATGATGGCGAGATGACAGTGGAATGATGCGAAATGATGGCAGCAAAATGATGGCGAGATGACGGTGAAATGATGATGCGAAATGATGACAGCACGAGGCGTATTCTCAGAGGATTTGTTGTGGATTGTGTCCGTTGAGCATATCTGGCCTACCCCTGGAGTGCAACTTACACCCATACATAGGATTTGTAGTGGATTTTATCCCATGAGCCTATTTGGCCTACCCTTACTCCACCTCCTACATCCATACCGAGGATTTTTAGTGGATTTTTAGTGGATTTAATCCCTTCAGCCTATTTGACCAACCCCTGGGCTGGAACTTACACCCTTACAGATAATATAGTGCATTTTTGCGGATTTTTGGCATTTTTAGTGGATTTGTAGAGGATTTCAGGAACGGCTATCGCAGAGGTGTTTTTAACTTCACATCCTGAGAGTGGCACATCACTCGTTTGTAACATTTTCAATTTTTCGATAGAGGATTTCAGCATATTTTTAGTGGATTGTACATATATGGTATAGTGAGCTATGCATTGACAGCCACCACGCATATATGGCATAGGGAGCTATGCATTGACAGCCACCACGCATATATGGTATAGCGAGCTATGCATTGACAGCCACCACGCATATATGGCATAGTGAGCTATGCATTGACAGCCACCACGCATATATGACGTGCGTATATACCTGCCATAGTTGAATCTAGGTGTGATGTAAGCCCGTCCATCGCATACTTACGAGCCGGTTCCTTTAATACCACGTCCTTAGAAGTGTCTTTGTCACATATCTTGGAAGTTGAGATTAATTTTATTTATTTATGCCATAGTTGAAACCAACTGTTGACAACCACCACCAAGCTATTTCTATGCCCAGCATCACCATCACCATTCTCATCCCCACTCAAGCTGTCCCAGTCCCATACAATTAGTAATAGCCGGGGCTTGAGCCGGGGTTTCTAAAGTCACCCCCACCCCCCCCCCCACCACCACCCCTACTCATCACATTCAAGCTCTCCCAGCCCCAAACCCCAAACTACCATACTACCATCACCAACACCACCCCTACTCATCACATTCAAGCTCTCCCAGCCCCAAACCCCAAACTACCATACTACCATCACCAACACCACCCCTACTCATCACATTCAAGCTCTCCCAGCCCCAAACCCCAAACTACCATACTACCATCACCACCCCTATTCATCACATTCAAGCTCTCCCAGCCCCAACCCCCAAACTACCATACTACCATCACCAACACCACCCCTACTCATCACATTCAAGCTCTCCCAGGCCCAAACCCCAAACTACCATACTACCATCACCACCCCTA
>JACBWV010000626.1:42113595-42321095 GCA_013435795.1 Chlamydomonas sp. ICE-L
GGTCTGTTATGTGCCCTGCTGTGGTGGTGTGTGTGGTGTGTTTTGCTGTGGTGGTGTGGTGTGGTGTGGTCTGTTATGTGCCCTGCTGTGGTGGTGTGTGTGGTGTGGTCTGCTGTGGTGGTGTGGTGTGGTCTGTTATGTGCCCTGCTGTGGTGGTGTGCGGTGTGGTATGGTGTGGTGTGGGGCCACACACCCACTTACACACACCACACCAGGCCACCTTGAAGAATGGTAATGATGCAGATGCACTTGCAACCGCATTCCCATTCTGCAGACCCATCCCCATGGATGTTTTTATCATTTTTATTTTTGTATCCCCATTGCTAACCTCGCTGCCGCCATGCCTGTGTGAAGAAAGAGGTTTCAGGTTCAGGTTGGAGGGAGGGAGTATGGTGCGGTGATTTTTTGTGTGAGGTGGATTGTGGTGGATTATGTTGTGTGTTGTGTGGTCTAATGTGGTCTGCTGTGGTGGTGTGGTTTGGTGTGTGTTGCGTGGCCTGCTGTGGTGGTGTGTGGTACGGTATGGTGTGGTGTGGGTGGGGGCATCTACCCACCTACCCACACTATACCATACCAGGCCACCTACCCACACCACACCGGGCCACCTTGCAGAATGGTAATGATGCAATGCAGATGCACTTGCGGCAGCATTCCCATTCTGCAGACCCATCCCCATTGCTCACCTGGTTGCCATCATGCCTGGGTGAAGCAAGTGGTTTCGGGTTCAGGTTAGAGGGTGGGAGGGAGGGAGGGAGTATGGTGAGGTGTTGTGAGGTGGCTTGTGGTGTGTGTTGTATGGTCTGCTGTGGTGGTGTGGCTTGGTGAGTGTGTGCAACTGCACAACCAACCCAACAAGGCGCACACACACACATACACACTGCACCAAAGAACCAGGGGTGACAGCCCACCCACCCCACTCAACACCACACACGAACACACTGCACCAAAACCACAATCACACACACACACTATACCACAACCACACACACACACTGCACCACAACCCCAGGGGTAACAGCCCTCCCACCCCACTAAACCACACACACGCACACTGCACCACAACCACATACACAGCCCTCCCACCCCACTCAACGCCACACACAACTACAAGAGCAAAGGCACCATCGCCACTCAGCCACCCAAGGTATTTTTTGTTCAGTACAGAAAGGTTTTTTGTATAGCTTTATGGGTTTAGGCCTACTCCAGAGACCCACTCAATGCCACACACAACTAAAACAGCAAAGGTACCATCGCCACCCAGCCACCCCAAGGGATTTGTTTTCTGTTCAGAAGGTTTTTACTTTAGTTTTATGGGTTTCTGGCCTCCTCCAGAGACCCACTCAACGCCACACACAACTATAACAGCGAAGGTGCCATCGCCACCCAGCCACCCAAGGGATTTGTTTTCAGTTCAGATTTTTTTTTATAGCTCTAAGGGTTTCGGCCTCCTCCAGACTAGGGACCCACTCAACGCCACACACAACTACAACAGCAAAAGCACCATCGCCACTCAGCCACCCAAGGGATTTTTTGTTCAGTTCAGAAAGTTTTTTTGTATAGCTTTATGGGTTTAGGCCTACTCCAGGGACCTACTCAACGCCACACACAACTACAACAGCAGAGGCACCATCGCCACCCAGCCACCCTGTCAAGCTATACCATGCCGCCATCCTCGATTGTCATCTGCATGTATTTTTATTTTCTTTTATTTGTATCCTATTTATTTGATCTTATTTATATTACTTGTATTATCTATATGTATTTATCTCCTATTAATCTATTAGTCTTGTTATCTGCTTGTCTCAGCGGGACTTAGGGGGGGACATCTATAACAGGTGAAAATGGAGTACGACAGCATGGTACAGGTTGACACACCCATCTCTGTAGCCAAGGTCAGGGCCAGGGCTGAGACCGAGGCTAGAGCAGCCCAGGCCAAACCCCCACAACTCTAGCCGATGCGCCTTCCGCACCAGAGCCCTCCATGACAACTTGCGAAATCTGCAATGCCGTGGTTCAGTGCCCTCCCAGGGACAAGGCCAACCTTTATTCACACCAGGCCAGCAAGCAGTGCATGGCAGCCAAGGCGTCCAAGTTTGGCTTTGTTTCCCTTCTCAAGGTTCTTCAAGCAACTGTCTGGTGTTCCAAAGAGAACCCCCCACAACATACCTGACTGGTCCCCAGTATGCAGGCCATAGCTGCTGTTATTCCCCAGCTCGATTGCCGAGTCCAAGCCACTACTGTCCACAACACCATTCAGGTCACCTTCTTCAGAGATGCCCCGCAGCTGGCTATAGCTCACATCCATGCCAGAGCCTGACATAAGGTTGCCTAGTATGTTCGATGTATTCATGCGCTGGGCGCTTGTAAGGCCGGGGCCGATGATGCCAGAGCCTAGGACACAAGAGGTGGACAAGGGTCAATACGCTGAAGGGAGGGGGTTGAGGTTGGGGGTGGGGGTGGGGGTGGGTGAGGGGTAGTTGGGTGGAGGGGGGGGGGGGTGGGGGGGGGGGGGGGAAGCATGTGCTGGACGCTTTTACGGCCGGGGCCGATGATGCCAGAGCATAGGACACAAGAGGTGGGCGATGGGTCAATACGCTGAAGGGAGGGGGTTGAGGTGGGGGTGGGGTGCGGTGGGGTGGGGGTGGGTGAGGGGCTAGGTGGGTGGAGGGGGGGGGGGGGGGGGGGGGATGGAAGCATGTGCTGGACGCTTGTAAGGCGGGGCGATTGATGCCAGAGATAGGACACAAGAGGTGGGGCGATGGGTCAATACGCTGAAGGGAGGGGGTTGAGGTTGGGGTGGTGGGTTGGGTTGGGGTGGGGGGGGGTGGGGGCGATGATGATAGAACCTGGGAAGATGAGGTGGACAAGGGGTCAATATTCTAGAGGGAGGGGGGGTACAGGGGGGGGTAAAGGGTGGGGGGGGGCGGGGGGTAGGGGGTAGGTAGGGGGGGGGGGGGGGGGGGGGGGGGGTAAAGTGGGGAGGGGGGAGGGGATGCATTCATGCGCTGGACTCTTGTAAGGCCGGTGCCAATGATGTCAGAACCTGGGACAGAGAGGTGGGCAGACCATTGCCACTGTCTTCATGCATGTGTGTGCGTGTTTGTGTGTGTACATGTGTGTATGATTGTGTGGTGTGTGTGGTGTGTGTGTGCTTGTGTGCATGTATGTGTGTGTTGTGTGTGTGTGCATATGTGTGTGTGTTGTGTGTGTGCATGTGCGTGCGTGGTGTGTGGTGTGTGTGCATATATGCGTGTTGCGTGTGTGTGTGTGTGTATGTTTGTGTGTTGTTTGTGTGCAGCTGTGTGTGTGGTGTAGGTGCATATATGTGTGTGTACAGTTTGTGTGTATTTGTGTGGTGTGTGTGCATGTGTGTGTGGTGTGCGTGTGTGGTGTGTGTGTGCATATATGTGTGTGTGTGCATGTATGTGTGTGTTGGGTGTATGCAAGTGTGTGTACATATGTGTGTGTTTGTTGTTGGCCTTTCTTTAGTGGTACAGCACAGAGTGTAGTTTCTTGCTTGTATCCTTTGAGTGATAATTGGAGAATTAGTTATACCTCCCGGGTGCTGATGAGCGGGCTTGCCTCAAAGCTTTATTTTCTGCTACCAGTATCGATCACTACCTGGGACCCCGTTTTGGCCAAACCTTCCAATACCCTGAGACTCCCCTGCCCTGCCCCCCGAAGCCCCCGGGTCGGCCCTTCCAGCCTACTAACCTCTACTCGAATCGCTACCAGGAGCCCATCCTTAAAAGATATCAAATCCCTAATTGCTACCAGAAAACCCCCTTTCTGAAAAAGAAACAAAGCTGACCTAAACCTGGTATAAACAAGTTATATGCAGCGTCGCCTGCGACACTAAAAATGGCGGAGAGTGATCGCGACGGAGCGACAGGTGGCAACGGAAGCGAGTTAATTACGAGTTAGTTACAATACTGTTGGCTGGTCAGGCTTCATCACGGTCAGACGGATGGATGGATGGATGGTCGGTTGGTCGGTCGGACGGACAAATGGGTAACCCTGGGGGCTCACGCCCCCATGAAGAGGGGGCTCCGCCAATAAAATAACAGACGGTAACCATCCAGGGCTAATACCATAACCGCAACCCTGGTATGAATACAATATCAGTCACGCATCAGGTAGACGACCCTGGCATGTGCATAATAATACTTTTACACTCATTCACACCACCACCAATACCACACCACACAGCCAGCACCACCAGCATCACCAATACCACATCACACCACACAGCCAGCACCACCATCAATACCACATCACACCACACCGCCAGCACCACCACCAATACCACACCATACAGCCAGCACCACCAGCATCACCAATACCACATCACACCACACAGCACGCACCAACAGCATCACACCACCACCACAATATATGTATTGAATGTACATGATAAGTCCCCCTTGACGCTGTCAAACCGTGGGCACATTTAGAGCCCAGCTGGGCAGGACTAATATCCACAATATTCCACGATATCCCATGATATTTCCCGATATTCCAGGATATCACACAAATTGCTGGCTGCACCCCGTCACCAAGTTAAAGTTAGAGTTACAATGACAGACTGCATTGGTGGTTGGACCCAGCGCAAGCAAACAGGCTGGCCTCCTCAACCTCACGCCTCGTCAAAAGGCGTTTTATTTATTTATTAATTTATTTAACAGACGGCAGCAAACCTCACCCCTCAACCTCACACCTCCCCAGAAGGCCTTTATATTTATTTAACAGACGGCAGCAAACCTTACCCCTCCACCTCCCGCCTCGTCATAAGGCCTTTTTTATTTAAAAGATGGCAGCAAACCTCACCCCTCAAACTGAAGCCTTGTTATGAGGCCTTTGATTTATTTAACAGACGGCAGCAAACCTCACCGTTGTCAAATGACCTGCGCTCGCCCTGGGCCAGAGGCATCCTTGTGAACATGCTTTTCAAGGCTGTTGAATCGTCCTTGGGAGTGGCCCTGTCAATTGCTATCCCATGCCCGTTCATCCAGTGCTTGACTGCCATGATCTTTTCAACAGAATCTGCTGAGGTGTAGGTCACAAAGCCAATGCCCCTGTACCCCTGTTTGGCATGGTCTTTAGGCATGTACGCATCTTGCAGCTTGCCGAAGGCCTCGAAGTAGCCCCTGAACTGGACTTCGGTAACAGAGGGCGGAATTCGAGCGATGAAGATGCGAGTGGTCCGAGGGACCCCGGGCTCGCCCTGTGGAGAAGGATGCGTTGTAATACGATCAGGGTACAATATATCGGGTTTGATAAGTCTTGTTTCTTGGGTTGTTTTAAAGCTACAGCATTTGTTTTTCTGGCAATTGTGGAGACTGCACGAATCCTGTGAAAACGAAAAACGGCAATTCCATAGAATGAGGAGTCCGCTAAAGATACGATAATATATCAAGCAAATGATAACGGGGTGGTAGGGCGAGGCGTCGGTCAGTGGAGTCGGGCAGAAGCTAAGAAGGCAACGTGGAAGTTTCCAGCGGTGGGTGGAAGCAACGCATTGCCCTAGGGAAGAAGTAACCCAGACGAGTGAGAGGGCGTTGCAGTTGGCAGTAGTGATCTTTGTCCGAGTCGGCAAACGGGCTCGCGATCCGTTTCAAAAAGGAGCTAGAAACCACTGCGTTCCCACTGCTGATAGTTGAGAGCTGAGAGGGGTGGGATCTACCAGGTGAAAGGTTGAATCGTTCATGCAGGGCAGCGCAGGGGAGAAGGGAATGTGGGGATGGAGGAGGAGGAGGAGGAGGAGGAGGAGGAGGGGGCTGTATCACCCTGTAAGACCTGAGTGCAGGCCGTGGCACACCCTTTGATCCATCCTCCAGCCGCACTTTGGAGGAGTGGCTTGGCAATTGCTCAGTGCTGTGCGAATATCTTAGCGTGCATGGTGCCGCGGAGAGGGTCTGGAAGTACAGGGGGACAAAGCTCAACTCTGACCGCTGCTTGATGCTCGTATACGGACACGCGGACCAAGGGAAGATAGGTGAGCAGGCAAGGACATGAAAGCTGGGGTAACAAGAGGAGGAGATAAATAATTACACCGAAACCTTCAACGGTAAGCATGGTAGACCTTGAATAGTAAGCATGTAGTCGTAAATTTACCTTCGGTAGAGCCACCTTGGCTTCGCAGCGCCGGCCATCTATCGCATGCTCTGCGCCAAGGGCCGCAGTCGCACTAGCAGAGTCGACATATGTAACGAATCCAAAACCTCGACTCTTCCCAGTGTAACGATCCTTCATAACTTCAGCATGCTCAAGCTCTCCGAATTGAGAGAAGTAAACGCGCAGCGTTTCCTCGCTGCACAGAGAAGCGGTCGAAGAGCTTAAACAAATGAGAGAAGTGGAACAAATTGCATGTGCCTGTCCATCTTACGTTGTATCCCATGGCAAGCCTAGAATAGCGAGCTTCTTGGGATGCTCGGCATCATCTAAAGCGGCTCCGAACTCCGCCATCGACAGGGGTTCTAACGCTGCCATCACGGGGTTGGCCTGCTCGAGGGTTCAACAGCAGTTCTTAATTCCAAAGCCCTCTAAATTTTCGTTCGACTGCAGATAAACGGTCGGCTCAGAGTAGAAAGACAGATAAAGACGAAATGACCAACGTTAGTCGTCTAGCTACGCGAATCTAAAAAGCAATATCCCAAGTCGGCAAAAATTAAGGAAGCTGTCCTAAGGGGGTCCTCGGACAAGACCATATGGGAAGGAACGCAGCTCTGATGACAGGCCACACGCACACGCTGGTTCAGGGTGTGACGGGAAAAGACAATCTGTTCGATCACCTGTACTGCAACTGCAATACAACCCGTTGCTCTTCTCCATCCTACGCGCAGAATTCTCAGGCATTCTTGCCGCCCTCCAGCACGCCGGCACACACCACCCTCTGGACCCAGTTCGCATCTACACAGACTCCCTCTCCAGTCTACACCTTATCCGCCGCATCGTCTATCTTCCCAACTCCATCCCCTTTCATAAACATCTTCCCATCCTCATTTCCATCCGCCAACTCCTCTTTGACCGCCTTCACTCCTCCACCCCCACGATTTTCTACAAAGTGCGATCCCACACCGGCATCCAAGGCAACGACATTGCTGACGAGGGTGCCCGCTATGCCCTCGATAACCCCTCCTCTTGTACCTTCGACTTCTCTATTTCTCACCCGAGCCGCCTCCACAGCCTCCCAGCCTGGCCATGCTTCCAACCTCTACCTACGCCCTCCAACCCACACCCGCCCAACTGCCTTCTCTCCGACATCACGGACTCCCTAACAACCTTTCTCAATACCTATAGCACACACATGACCTTACCAAATTCCCCTTGCCCCTCAGTCACTCGTGTCTTCTCCGCTGTACCCCCTTCACCCACCACTCTCCCAACCCCCTGCCCCCCCTCCCACCCCCCCACACCTACAATTCCTCCGACCCAACAGCCTCTCCCACCCCCACCAGCCATGATCCTTCCCGAACACTCCTCTCATATGTGGCGCTCCTGCTCCTTCCCTCACATCCGCACAATCCTCAAATTCCGTTTCAACATGTTTTGGACGGCCTCTGTCCCTCACAAACGCATACCCCCCCAACCCTATACTCAATGCAACCCACCCATCCTCGATGGATCTTGCCATTTTTGCCACTCCCATGACACATCGGCCCACCTTCTTGCCTCATGCTCCCACCCGAAGTTCGCTGCCCTCTACATTGCCCGACACAACGCCGCTGTCCTTCAAATCTATGACGCCATATGTGCTGGCTCCCTCGGCCGCTCCACATTCTATGTTGACGCATCTTCGAGAAACGCTCTCCCACTCGGTGTCTCCAACACCCGCCTACCCCCTTGGCTCCTCCCACACCTCCCACCCACTTGTGCATGCCTCCACCCTTGCTCTTGTGCCCCTGTTGCCAAATTGCGCCCCGATATCCTCTTCCTTTCCGGTCTCTCCCCTTTTGACGCCCCCTCCCACGACGCCACCCTCACCCCGTCAGAACTTTCCACCCTCCAGGCCGCCCACACTGTCTATCTCTGTGAACTCACATACACTTGGGACGCCCGCTATCATACCACCCTTGCCATTAAACGCGCTCAGCACTCCACCCTCCGTTCGGCTCTTCTCGCTGCTGGTTGGCGGGTCATCTCCCCGGACCCCATCATCCTCGGCTCCTTCGGTACCCTCTTCGCCTCCCTTATTCCCATTGTTTCTTCTCTCGGTATCCATCCTACTAACACCTCCCGCCTCCTCCACTCCCTCCACCTGCATGCCGTCCGATGCGCACATACCATTGTGTGTACCCGCCGGCGCATGGAATCTGCTACACACTCGTCCCACACTCCTTCTTCCGCACAACAGACACAGGCGAAATTGGACGGCCTTCGACACGCCGCCCCGTTTTTTTTCCTTTCGGGATGGCCGTCCAACAGTACAGAAGAGTGCAGATCGGTACAGGTCAGATCAGTTATGCGGTTGACTCGGGATCTTCCTGCTCTGCTCTGAAAGCTACGCCCGGGGGGGTCAAGCTAGGGCCAGACCTGGTTACACGTTTTTGCATGTCTCTAGGTCAGTGCTGGTTCGACTTGCACTAGATTTTTTGTTATAGACCTTTAGTCGACAGCTTCGTGGTGAAGTACCGCCAAAAATATTTGTGTGCAAGTCGAACCAGCACCTCCAAATAGTGGCCTCAACATGCCCCAAATAGACGAAAATTGGGCAAAAAAGTTGCACTTTTTTCGCTTGTTTTCGAGCAAAAATTTTCAGCTCGACTTTAAGACCCCCTTAGCCAAGATGCAAAACATTTTTGAAAAAGACAATCCTTCCCGTTCTGGGGTTCAGATAAGATTTGGCCAGATCGTATACGGTAATTTGACCCAAAATGTGTCCAAAATGGCACATATCTTTTGTTTTAGGAGTCTCATACAAGTTGCAAACTCAATCCAAGTTGCGGGGCACTAGTTTGAACCCTCCCAGCAGATTCTGCCCCGGTGGATTTGGTGTAGAAGTTGAAAAGGTCGCCCATTTTACCTACACAAGCACCATGCCAGGCCATTCCCAACCCTCACAGGCTGGCAAACCGACTCGCAGCAGTCGGAACGAGAGGCAGAATCACGCAGTTTCTGACAATTCAACTTCAGGCAATATGATGGATGGCACAATTTGATGGCGATTGGTCGATTCCCTGGCTCGATCTGTGCCCTGTTGAGCTCGCGTCAGTCACTCACGTACGATCGTGTACCCTCGGGACTTCCGGGCAGCTTTCGCCACAGACCACGGCAGGATGCGAAAATGCGATGTAAACTCCGGAAATTGCTTTGCGTTTGCTTTTGGTCTTCACGGAGACATCGGAAAAGAAAAAAACAGTTCTTGGCCTGGGGTCTATCAGCCTGTTTCCAATTGAGGGTTAGACCGGGTTATGGAGCATAACCGTCCTCGGCAATCGGAAACACTCGAAAACTTGTACTTCGCTCGACCGACTTGTACACCATTTTCCGGCAAATTTTTATGACGTGCCGGTGCAGATCGGGGTTACGCTGAACCGTCCCCCCCCCCCCCCCCCCCCCCCCCCCACGGTTAAGCGTAACCAGCGGTCACTTGCGGCCATCATGTGGAGTTGAGCGCGAGCGCTGCAATCGTATAGATCGCGCAGTCCCGCGCGACCCCTTCAATTCCCCAATCAACTCCATCCCTCCTTGCGTAACCCCTTGGGCCCAGAAGCGTCAGAAGGATATGGAAAGCATGAGATCAGGGGCAAATTCAGATTCGTGCGCAAATGCTATTTATCAGTAACGAGCAACGCACCTGGTACAGATCTCGCTGCGTTTCCAGCTCATAATGGCGTCTCTTCCTATTTTCAAAAAGCAGAAGCTCCTGGGATATGGTAACGAAATGGAACAGGACGGGGGCCACGACTTGGAGCCAGAACATGAACTCGTCCATTGCGAGACGTTTGAAGACAAGAAAGGCAAGCCGGCGAGTAAATAATCCAACGCTTCCACGCTGTCGAACAACTGATTTAACGATCACATAACCCAGGTCTTCCCATAACAGCTTAAGGGTCCGGTTAAGTGGCGGTTAAATTCGTTATTTTTGGCGCTAACCGGTGTTTGGTCGGAAGCACGAAAAGTTAAGGTCCGGTTAAAGACCAACCGTCCCGGTTAGTGCAATGGCGCACCCCCCCGCCATTAAAGAAAGTTAAGAGGCGGTTAAGTTCGGTTGATGAATGAGATATAGTGACGTCACGAAGTTGGAGCGCGCCTCTTAAAAATCACGCTGCTTTGGAGTCCCGCATCCTTCTTTCTTTCTCGGACACTCATCATTGATCGCACAGTTTCTCTAAGATGGATTCGTAGCAGCAGGGCACCGTCCCTGCCACGCAATTTTCGACTGATCTTCCTAAGGCAACCAGCAGCGGCCAGAAGTGGAATAAACGCTGAAATCAGCGTCTGAATCGCGAGGGGGTGCTGCAGAGCGCATTTGCCACGTTGACCCATTTTGAACTGACCTGGTCAGGTGCAAAAGACTGCTTAACTGGTGGAACGTTTCCAACCATCTTCCCGAAAGTTAAGGCCCGGTTAGAGGTCGAGTCTAAACCCTCCGAAACACAATCCTTAACCGGACCCCCAACCAGTTGGAAACAAGCTAGATGATTCGTATTTGTACGGATGAAGAGCCCCTGGATGATTCGTATTTGTACGGATTGTACCGACGAAACACCCATCCACGAGACCCATCCAGATGGCAAAATCCATCCCTGCCATCGACCGAGGGGTGGATTGGAAGAGTCTGGATGAGTCGCAAACTTTCCGGTGCAGCCCGGCGCCGGTTTCTCTAGCGACCTGCCTCTACCAGTTTCAATTCCCTCTCGTTCCCTCTGCTAGTTTGACCTCCCGAAATCTGCGACCTTCCTCAGTTTGACCCCCTCCCCCCCGCCCCCCCCCCCCCCCCCCCCCCCCCCCCCCCCCGGAATCTGCGACCTCCCCCTGCTAGTTTCAATTCCATCTGCTAGTTTGTCGTCACGAAATCTGTGACCTCCCTCTGCTAGTTTCACTTCTCGAAATTTCGAATCGCGCCAGATCTGATTCGAGGAACGGAAACCCGAGACATTATGCATCTTAAGATTCTTCGGCATTTAAAGCCACAGTGGATGCTCAGGCGATCATTCCCCTGCGGAAAAGTTGTCGTGCAGCAATAGCTCCAGCGCAAGGTATGGCACCCGGCCCACCCGGCCATTGCGGAACCATCCATGCCGCATTTCCACAGAAGGGGAACTGGATGATCGACTGCGTACGGATGCACGAATCATCCATGACCCATCCACGAGACGTAACCGAAAGTAAACCGATTTAGCGACCCATCCAGTACTGCACCCATCCACCGTGGATGATCCACCGCCGATGGAAATCCACCCTTATGCCGCCGGTAAATCATTAAGGGGACCCTCATGCATCACCTCTACTGGGTGCAAAAAAAATCCGCAAAATTGAGTGCCGCATCCACAGCGAGCACTCCCGCAACTGCCCTCCCAGCCCGACCGAAATCCCCAAACTCAGCAAACTACATGCTACTCCGAGCTGGCTGCGAGCAACAGTGTGACGTCTGAAAGAAGTCTTAGCTTGATATAAAGTATCAGGAGAGAAAGGAATTGAACCTCTCTGTTTTCTGGCCTCAGACACTCAAGCTCGGCTTAAGTACCCTACATTCTCCCGCGGTTCAGCGAATAAACCCGTTGATGCTTCTGGACATTCGCATATCATTAAGCCGTTGCTGGAGATGCGAATATCCCGAGTCGCGGACGTAGGGCGCGCGAAGGGCGCGTTGACCGAGGGCGCGGACCAGTTTAACGGTTGTAACCGTCTAGACAGGTCCCGTCAGCTCCCCTTCCTCGGGGAAGTCGTCGCCACCTCGAGGTAGCGCAGGTAACGGATCGTTATCTGTCACATTTCCCCCCTCTCTAGCTCGCGACTTCTCCCGAAGTCGTGTGCTTGTTCGTTGGACGTACTCGTCAGGGGTTTCTGTCGAGGCCTCGCGACGAGTGCGGGGGCGGACCGGCGCGTGCGGATCAGGGACGGGTGGCAGATCGATAGGTCGTGAGCGGTCGGGATTTTGGCGCCTGTACATGTCGATGTCGGTGGCACAGGGACCTGCAAGGTCGGATTCGAGTTCCCACGTATGGACGTGATCAGAGTGCAGCCACTGAACGTAGTAGCGGAGGAGTCCAGATTCGATTTTGTGGTCGACCACTTTTCCGATTTCATAGACTGGCTCGTCAGTAGTCCGGAAATGATCGGGGTTCGGGCGGATCATCGGGGATCCATCGGGGACGTAAGCCTTGAGTAAGGACACGTGAAACGTGGGATGAATACGCCATCCAACGGGAAGGTCGAGGGTAGCAGCGAGGGTTTCACCGTGCTTATCGTAGACACGAGTGACGGGGAACGGTCCCACGAAACGAGGGAGGAGCTTGCGAGCCCGGCCTGGCCAATATTTCAGATTTTTCGTAGAGAGCATGACTTCCTGGCCGATAAGGAAGGTGACTGGTCGGCGATGCTGGTTGGCGTACGTGCGTTGTCGATCTTGGGCCGCCTGAAGGGCCTTTTTCGCACAGTCCAAAGCGTTGGTCATGTGTTCGACCCAAGACACCGCCTGTGGGCTGTCATGTGGGAGTATCGTATCGGGAGGCTGAAGAGCGACTCGTGGGTATCGTCCATAGAGGAGGCGGAACGGAAAATCGCGAATGCTACTGTTGTACGAGTTGTTGATAGCAAATTGCGCGTTCGGGAGGAGTTGAGACCAATTTTTCTGTGTCGTTGACGTAAAGTGACGGAGAGTGTCCTCGAGAACATTGTTCATTCGTTCGGTTTGACCGTCAGTCTGTGGATGAAACGCCGTCGACATCCCGGGTTCGATGGTACAGAGAGACTGGATCGTCTTCCAGAAAGCGCTCGACCGGTGATAAGGGAGGTCGGGGTCCCTTGTTCGCTGAGGATGATGCGGTGGAAGATTTTCGCAATCTGTTCTGCTCCATCGGTCGTCTTGCATAGAGCGAGTTTGACCATTTTCGTAAGTCGATCAACGATAACGAAGATCATGTCGTACCCCTCTGACTTGGGGAGGCCCACGATAAAATCTATGCTCAACGAATCGAATGGAGCGTTAGGTATCGGGAGCGGTTGGAGCGTGCCTTGGCTACGCTGGTGTGAAGCCTTCACCGATTGACACGAATGACAGGATCGGACGTAGTCGTTCACATCGAGGCGCATCGCAGGCCACCAGTAATAACGGCCGATAGAGTTGAACGTGCGTTCGAACCCCGGGTGCCCGCTACGCTGGGTATCATGGAAGGCGAACAAGATGCGACTCTTGAGGGCGTTACCATTTGGGACCACGATCTGCGTCTCGGATGCTGAACGTTTGGAGCGGCTTGAACCAACCCAGTAGCCATCGGGGCGAAGGGTAAGGTGTTGCGTGTTGCGTGGACACCGGAACCAAGAGTCGCGTTTGTATGCGAGTAAGATATCGGGGAAAATTTCGCGAGAGTGGATAGGATCGTCGGGATGGATCCGTTCCACCGTTAGAGCAGTCGAGAAGGTCGGATGTCGGCTCAAGGGGTCAGCCACATTGGTACGACCAGCGATGTGGTTCCACTTCATGTTCGAGAAGCGCGAGAAAAATTCCATGTAGCGGGCTTGCTTACGTGAAAGCATCGGTTGGTTGGCGAGGTAGACAAGTGGTTCGTGGTCAGTGTAGAGCTCGAATGCGCCTGTACATCCTTCGAGATAGCATCGCCATTCCCTAAGCGCAAGGTATACGGCGAGTAATTCCTGTTCGCCCGTGGTATAGTTGCGTTCGGCTTTCGAGAATTTGTGGGAATGGTAAGCTATCGGCCGACCCTCTTGAAGGAGTACGCCCCCTGTCCCTTCGATAGAAGCGTCCGTGACAGCTCGAAAATCCTTCGTAGGATCAGGGTGGGCAAGCAGAGGAGCGTTGGTAAGGCTTTCTTTTATTGCGTCGAAGGCACTTTAACAGTCGGTGGTCCAGATAGTCGCGAAATCTGATCCCCGTAGTCCGGCATTCCGTTTACTGAGGGGTTTTAGCGGCGTTGAAATTGGCGATCCAACCCCAGGGTGGTGTTTGTTTGCGATAGCGGTCAGAGGGGCAGCGAGCGAGGAGTATCCTTGGATGAATTTGCGGAAAAAGTTGGCGAGTCCAAGGAACTGTTGTACGTGCTTCGAGCAGGTCGGTGTAGGCCAAGCAGCGACTGCCTTGACTTTGGTTTCGTTGACTCGAATGCCATCACCCGATAGCACATGTCCAAGGTATTTAACCTCCGGTTGGAAAAACTGCATTTCTCCCGTTTGATGAAGAGGTGATTATCTTCCAAGCGCTGGAGAACAATCCGAAGGTGTTTTTCGTGCTCATCGTCGTTACTACTGAAAATCAGGATATCGTCCAAGTAGATAACGACAAATTTGCCGATGAGGTCGCGGAACACCGTGTTCATAACCTTCGTAAAGGCGGAGGGAGCGTTGGCGAGTCCGAACGGTAGGACCTTGAATTCGTAGAGCCCCATGGGGGTAATGAATGCAGTTTTCGGTACGTCTGAATCGTGTAAGCGTATGTTGTGGTATGCGTTTCGGAGGTCCAGGTTGGAGAAAACCTTGGCACCTCGGACCTGGTCGAAGAGATCGTCGATGCGAGGTAGCGGGTATCGGTTCGGAATCGTGACCTTGTTGAGTTTTCTATAATCAATGGCCTTGCGCCAAGAGCCATCGGGTTTGGCTACGAAAAGGATCGGCGATCCCCAAGGACTCGAGCTCGGATGAATGAATCCCTTCGCGAGGAGGTCCTTGACTTGCTGTTCGACTTCGAGGAGTTCGGCCGGGGACAGTCGGTGTCCTCTCGAGAATTTTGGGCTGGTCAGTGGGTCGATCAGTGGGCAGACGAGAGGTGTGTCTGGACGTAATTCCGAGACCGAGTCGGCTGTGGAGAAAGCCTTGGCAAAGTCTTTCTCACAGTTCAGGACAATTTGATCACGTCGGGTCGTGCGATCGGGGTCGATTTGGGCTGTTCGTGCGTTAAGAACGAATGCATCGTCGCTATCGTCGAGCTGGGCAACGACCACTTCGAAGCAAGTGAGGTTCTGTTTCTGCCTTCGGACCCACCGTTTGAGCGTTTGGTTGGTCATCAAGCCTGGGCTGTGACAGACCACCGAGTCGAAGAGTGCGGTTTTGGCGAGAGTGTAGGCCACGAGCTCAGGTATGGAGTACGGTGTCGATTCGAGGCGAGTAGAATATAATTCCACCGTGTTCTGGTCTGTTTTTCGAGGTGTCCGAAGGGTCGCCTTCATACGAGTTGTTTCGAAACTGAGGCAAACTCGCGACTGGAGCATCCAAGAGCGTCCAAGGAGTGCTGTCGTAGTGGGGCCGAGGGTAGGGAGGACATACGCGCCCTTGACCTTCGATCTGTGTTTGCCGAGGTCGAGAGTAAAATCTGCACGAGTCGTGGTGAGTACTGTTGAACCGTCAGCTACACGAACGTAGACCGGTGAACCTGCGTAGGTCGCGAAGCCTTCGGTGGCGAGGAACTTGGCGGAAACAAAAACCGCATCTGCCCCACTGTCGATGAGGACTTTCCCTTATACTCCTGAGAGAGTGGCATCGAAAAGGGCAGTGTCTTGGTCCGCGTGGACCGTCGAAGTTGCACATGCCGAGATGCACGGAATCGGTGGTGGTGGTGGTAATGCAGTCGGGAAGACCATCGATGGTACTTCACTGGGACCGTGAGGCAAGGGGCAAAGGAGATTGGTCTGGGCCAAAAAGAGCGTTACACAGGGGTTTTCAGAAATAACGGTAACATCAGGCTCTAATTTCTGAGTTGGCCGACCGACGTCTCAATTCCTCTCGTCGGGGCATCGTGGGCACTTGGGTGGAGTCCCAGGGTTGAAGGTTCGAACCGTTCCGCACTTATAGCATAAGTTCTTCACTCGAGCAGCGGTGATGGAGGCCATGTCCCATGGGGCTCCATTGCTCTGCTTCCACCCTCGCTTGGTGGCGATTGCAAGGCTGCGGGCCGACTTCTCTTCTTCGGTATAGACGGGGCGAAAATCGGAGGATGGGGCACGTTGCCTCTTGGAGTCGCCCTCGGGGCCTCCCGTTGGCCTCGGCCTGCCGTGACTCACTCGGAGTGCAAGCGCTGGGTGGCTACGAGATCATCGTTCCCATACTTCGGGTCGAAATAGGAGAGGAAAGCGGTCTCGGCTTCCTCCCAGGTGAGTTCGTGAGGGCGGGCAGGGTCATTGCAAAGATGAAAGAACCAATCAGAAGCAGTACCCCCAAAGAAACAGGCCAAGAACTTGGTGTCCTTCATCTCGTTGACCTCACAGAACAAGTTCAACGTGTGCCACCAAACCTTCCCTCTAGGGAGTTTCTTATCGTCAGTGCCCGTCCATAGACACGGTCGAATCGTCATCTTCGTCGAACGAGGGGTACTACTCGGTGCTCTTACCGCAATGACGGAGGCCATCTGGGCCATCAGGGTCTCCATGGCCTGGAGAGGGGACGGCACAGCGGCTTGGGCCCGAGCCTCGGCGAGGGAGGCCTGTAAAGCGGCCGTGGCGAGGGCTGCCTTCTCGTCCTCGTCCTTGCGGATGAGGTCCACTGCAGCTTGGTGGAGGAGGAGCGTCGACACAGGCAGCTGCTTCCTAGACGAGTTGATGGCGTCCTTGTATTGGTCAACCAAAATGTGAGCGTCAGCAAGCGCAGATAATCTGGCGACTCGAATAATTTCGGACGTGGAAGACGAATCGAGGTCGTCAGCGTGACTATCGTGGTCCATAGCGTTAGAGGCAGACATAGCGGGGAAAAAATCGGGTAAGAAAGGAACAGGCTCCGAAACCAAATGTGACGTCTGAAAGACGTCTTAGCTTGATATAAAGGATCAGGAGAGAAAGGAATTGAACCTCTCTGTTTTCTGGCCTTAGACACTCAAGCTCGGCTTAAGTACCCTACATTCTCCCGCGGTTCAGCGAATAAACCCGTTGATGCTTCTGGACATTCGCATATCATTAAGCCGTTGCTGGAGATGCGAATATCCCGAGTCGCGGACGTAGGGCGCGCGAAGGGCGCGTTGACCGAGGGCGCGGACCAGTTTAACGGTTGTAACCGTCTAGACAGGTCCCGTCAGCTCCCCTTCCTCGGGGAAGTCGTCGCCACCTCGAGGTAGCGCAGGTGACGGATCGTTATCTGTCACAAACAGGCACTATTATTAGCACCATGTTAAAGCTCCCAAGCCAGTGCCGCGCTCCTCAGGGGCCTCCTCGCTCCAAGTCGGATTTAGTCCTCGTATAGGCCAGGTAGGGCTGAAAGAGGCACCTCGATGACAAATGTTGCCTTGAATACTAGCGAATAGCCATTCTGAATACGCAACAGCAAAGCAGCTCGGCAAAAGTTGGCGCATGCGCGCGTCTCGGACCGATTTGTTGTCCAAGGTTGCCTCAACAAAAGACAGGCCCAGGCCTCAACCCATTTGTCCGTTTGTCCGACCGAAAAAAACAGAAGTTGAAGCCCGACACGTCAGCCAACGGTCGCGTAACTAACTCGCTTCGGTCAGCTCCATCTTTGCCATCTTTCGTTCCGTTGCCAACACACTCCGCCAATTTTTCGCGTCGCTACCGACGCTACATACAACTTCTCGACCAGTATATGTTACAGACTTACAGTCCAGGGGGGAAAATGGCATAATGGTTGAGTTCGATGATATCACGCTGAAGGTGCGGGGTTCGTATCCTACAGGTCCGCTTTTTTTGTCAACCGCCATGGTAGCTTTGTCCAGGTAAAGTAGCAGCCCGTTCCCTACCGCCATCAGACGAGGCTCCCTCAATACCAAGGCACACCAGGCGGTATCATTACAGTCCAGGGCCTAGCCAATTAGGACCTGTTGGCGGATAAGTCGGCTGGAGACGGTAGCCAAGGTAGGACAACAGCCTTCCTGAACTGTGCTGCAAGACCAGGGGGCCATCAAGAAGTTTATTTTGACACCTCATGCGATGAAGTTTTTTTGTTTGCCCTTACCCCCCCCCCCCCCCCCCCCCCCCCCCCCCCCCATTAGCTTAAAAGGCCTAAACCCTCCTCACCAATCATATTAATGTCATGAAAGTTAGGTGTATATTGACCCTCCAGTCGAGCTCTATCAGTTAGTCATCTTAAAAATGTCGGTTGGCTCATGTATAAGCGACCCCTGCCCCTGCCCCTGCCCCCCCACCCCCACCCTCCCACTCCAAACACACACACACACAAAAGTATCTCCGATAATAAGAGGGGCTGGAGGGGCCACCATGGCTGGAGGGGTTGCCATGGCTGGTTGTCAGGAAGCCCCCCCCGAGCCCGGACCTTGGAGAGTGGGTGCTGGGTGCCACATCTCGTATTGGCAATGTAGCAGCTGGTGGGACACCAAGCAGTGGCTTGAAAAACTTAGAGAGGGGGGAAATGCCAGACTTGGACGCCTTGGCTGCTATGCACTGCTTGCTGGCCTGGTGCGACTTAAGGCTGGCCGTGTTGCTTAGAGGGCATTGAACCACGGCATTGCAGATGTTGCAAGTTGTCGTCAATGGCTCGGGTGCGGAAGGCGCCCCGGCTCGAGTTGTGGGCGATTTGGCCTGGGCTGATCTAGCCTCGGCCTGGGCCCTGGCCTTGACCTTTACATCTCTTTTCATCCGTTGCTGTTAACAAGCGCGGATTCCTGATGCTTGAGCTTCTAACTGCTAAGACGGGAACTTGTCGGCTCTGGTTGTGAAGTTCTGGTTGGCGTCCAGACAGGATGTACCTTCCAGTACATCCACTTACTTACACCCTGTGTGTAATCGACCAACGACTGCATATTCGTAACGCTTTCGTCGAGGCGTTTTCCATGGTGTGCGGCACGTTCGATTCTGACCACAAACGGAGAAGTTGTGAAGAAATTTTGAGATCGGCCTCGACCCCCCCCCCCCCCCCCCCCCCCCCCCTTTAGGAACCCCCCATATCTCAGCCCCCAGGCACTTTTTCACTTTTTTCAACGGTTCAGGGGTCTACGACCAAATCGGAGACGATTAACGGCTTGCGCCTCCCCACATATGTTTTGATGGCCCCCCGTGCAAGACCACAATTTTGTTTCCACCCTTCTGGCGCACTTTTGAGGGCATTTTTGAAACGCCTTTTCTGTACAAACAAATACTTAATGGCCGCACTTTTGTTTGCACCCTTCTGGCGCACTTTTGGGAGCATTTTTTTAAACTCTTTTTCGCTTTAGCCCCCTCTGGACCCCCCAGGGGTCCCGGGGCTGAAGCCCCAAGTTTCCCCCGTGTCTCTCCGCCGTCTGTCCGCTGTCCGCTGTTCGCTGTCCGCTGTTTGTCTGTCCGACAGATGTCCAGTTTTCATAGTTGAAGTGCGCATGACTAGAGTTATCAGCATCGCAGCGGTCAAGATCCTTGGCAAAAGTTGTTCAATATTTGTAGCTCTATTCGGCTACGAGTAGCCACTTTCTCCACTACTTTCGAAACTCCCTGCCGGTGACTGCCACAGCAATTTTCCGTGTCGCTTGCGACACGATCTTAGAACTTGTCTGTAAAACCAAGTGCTTAATGGCCGCACTTTTGTTTACCCGTCCCGTGCACTATGGATGGGCGGGTGTGGGGGGTGGGGTGTGGGGGGTGGGGGGGGGGGCTTTGTTAAAAACAATATTCAACAGCCCCAATTCAAGTATGGCTGAACACTTTGGTCACCCATGTATTATCGGCTTGGGAATAGATGTGTCAGTCACCTAAGAATCAGATGTAATAACCTGGTAGGCTACGGTATATAGTAAGATTCGGTTTTATACAGACAAAATAATTCCTAGACCTCAACGACTTAGAATATGCTGCAGCATCTACAGTCCCTCAAGGAAAGGGTCCGCTTCATCGCCATTCATCAAAGGAGGCATGTCGGCAATCTCGTTGTCGGATGCAAGACCTTCAGGGTCCCTAACTCCCTATCAGATTCATCACTCTCACTGCTGAGCTCACCGAGCTCCTCACAATCAGGAGGGGAGGAGGAGGAGGACGAGGAGAGTCTGCTGCTCACCGCTTCAACAAACGCAACGAGCCAGTCAAGGACTCTAGGAACAGGGCGAGGGGGGAGCACTCGTGCACATGCTCGTATAAGCAATTTAGTGGGCAGTCTATTAAATAGCAACGCTTTCATTTCGAATTTCCATGTCGGATTGAGCCCAAATGGAAACCGGTAGATGGGGTTACAGAGGGAGGGAACAGCTTCCATCATTCTCTCCTGTTGAAGGCCAGCTGTTGAGAAGGTCAAGGGAGATGAAGTTCCAACTGTTCAGAAACTGCTGGGCACGAGTCACCAAGTAAGCTACACAGCTACTCAGTTAGGGTGTGGGGCAGGGGCTGGTTTCTCGCGGACGTCAAATTGTCGATGTTCCGAAAGCCTCAAACCTCATCGAGAGAATCCTGGAGAGAATACTTGGTGCTCGCCGGTGCTCGCCGGGCTGGACTTCAGCAGATCCTACGTGGACTTCAGCGGAATTGAAAAACTTCAGCGGGAGGGTCAGGGCTCCCGCTGAAGTTTTGCATTCCGCTGAAGTCCACGTAGGATCCGCTGAAGTCCACGTCGGCCTTCAGCGGTCAAAAAAGCCAGCATGGACTTCAGCGGGACATAGCAAAATGTCAGCGGAACCCCACTGGAAACACTTCGTGCCAGCGTGGACTTCAGCGGAACTTCAACGGAGACCGAAAGCACACCCTTACCGCCCTCAACTAAGCAGAGACACCACGGTTACACCGGTCACACTGGCGGAGGAGGAGGAGGAGGAGGAGGAGGAGGAGCAATTTAACCTAAGGGTTCGGCGCCCGTGAGCGCCCTCGGGCGACGCCAGCCGGCGTTGCGCATGCCACCTGCGCATGCCGCTTGGAAGCTTCGAGACGCAGAAGACCGAGACCGAGACCGAGACCGAGACCGAAACCGAGACCGAGACCGAGACCGAGACCGAGACCCAGACCGAGACCCAGACCCAGACCGAGACCCAGACCCAGACCCAGACCCAGACCCAGACCCAGACCCAGACCCAGACCCAGACCCAGACCCAGACCCAGACCCAGACCCAGACCCAGACCCAGACCCAGACCCAGACCCAGACCCAGACCCAGACCCAGACCCCTACTGTATACCCCCCGAGAAAGCAGGAAAGGACGCGTACATTGACAGCGTGGAGGACGAGGAAATCACGAGGCCGACCCGGGCTGTCATTTCCTATCCCCGCCCGTGCCTGGGCCAAATACATCAAACCTACCCAAACTACTTTCCTCTCCTTCTGCCTTTCCGCCTTGCTGACAGCCTTACCATGCGTCCTAGATAGCTACTGCTCGTAGACTGGGGGGAAATTTGCCACTTGGGGGATATTTTGACCGGTCGATCACAGAAACTCGAGCCAAGCTACTTTCCTCGCCTTCTGCCTCTCTACCTTGGTGCCAGCCTTGCTTTGCGTCCTACTTATCTACTGCGAGTCGCCCGCGACCTCCCTCCTCCTTCGTCCCACTGTTGGAAATCCAACTGGGGGAATTTTTGAAATGCCGACGTACTACTCTCTGCCCGATGCGGATCTCAGAGCTTTAGCGAATAGACACCGCAGCAAAGTCCCGAAATGACCGGCGAGGAAGTCGCCATGCATCAGAGGCAGTGGGGCGACGAGCCGCGTCCCCTCCAATCAGAGGGGGGGGGGGGCAGGCAGTGGGAGGCAGTCATGGAGAGAGGGAGGGGGAGGCAGGTAGGCAGGCTGGCAGGTGATCCAGGGGGGAGCCAAACATGTCTGATCTGATAGAAGGTAGGTGTGTAGACATGTATGGCATGCATACAATCATGGAACCATGCATGCGTAAAATGCAGGTGGGTAGGCATGTATGGCATAGATATGTGTATGCAGCCATGCAACCATGCAACCAAGTACCCATGCAACCAAGGAACCAATTAGCCATGCAACCAAGTAGCCATGCAACCATGCGATCAAGAAACCAAGTCGCCATGCAACCTAGTAGCCATGCAACCATGCAACCAAGTAGCCATGCAACCAAGTAGCCATTCAACCATGCAACCAAGTAGCCATGCAACCATGCAACCAAGTAGCCATGCAACCATGCAACCAAGTAGCCATGTAACCATGCAACCAAGTAGCCATGCAACCATGCAACCAAGTAGCCATGCAACCATGCAACCAAGTAGCCATGCAACCATGCAACCAAGTAGCCACGCAACCATGCAACCAAGTAGCCATGCAACCATGCAACCAAGTAGCCATGCAACCATGCAACCAAGTAGCCATGCAACCATGTAGCCATGCAACCAAGTAGGAACCATCGACGGTGAGCGATCTAACATCGATTATGTAGCATGTTCCCTAGTTATGTACAGAAAAGACAGGGAAGAGGGCTGCAGCCAGTAGCAGGCATGGAGAGAGGCATGGGAAGGCATGGCAGGGAGAGTTGCAGGGGAGGCAGGCATGCAGGTAGGCATACATGGAGATACCACAGGAGGAGGGAAGCATTATGGAGTGAGGCGGTGTAGGTAGGCAGGCAGATGATGGCAGTCCATGGAGAAAGGTGGAGGCCCCAGAGTAATGGAGGCAGGAGAGGAGGGAGGCAGGCCAGAGGGAGGCAGGCAGGCAGAGGGAGGCAGGCAGAGGGTTAAGCAGTCATGGAAAGAACGAAGTGGGCAACCAGATTAGGAGGCAGGCAGGAGGGGGGAGGGAGGCAGTAGAGGGAGCAGGCATGCAGATGGAGAAAGGCAACCAGAGTAGGGAGGCAGGCAAAAGGGAGGGAGGGAGAAAGTAGAGGGAGCAGCAGGAAGAGGAGATATGCACCAAGGGAGGGAGGCAGGCAGAGGGAGGATGGAGGTAGTAGAGGGAGTCAGGCAGGAAGGTGACGCAACCAGAGTGAGGGAGGCATGCAAGGGAGGAGGAAGGAGCAAGGAGGCAGTCAGGGCAGAGGGAGGAGCAGGCCAGAGGAGAAAAGGCAACCCAGTGAGGGGAGGCAGGCAGAGTGATGGAGGGAGCAGGCAGATGGAGGCGGCAGAGGAGGCAGGCAGCAGAGCAGGAAGGCAACCAAAAGTGAGGGAGGCAGCAGGAGGTGAGGTACAGGGGCAGGTCAGAGGGAATTATGCATCGGCAAAGTGTGGCAGGTGCATGGAGAAAGGAGGTAGGCAGTCAGAGGCAGGCAGGCAGCGGGAGGAGCATTCATAGGGAGTGCAAGTGCATGAAGAGATGGAGCCGGGCATGGAGGGCAGGCAGGCAGAGGGTAGGAAGGCACCAAGGAGGGATGGCAAGCCAGGCCAGGGTGCAGGCATGACGAAGGGAGGAGGCAGGCACAGAGGGCAGGCAGGCGCAAGGGAGGTAGGTAGGCAGAGGGAGGCAGGCAGGCCAGGGAGGGAGGAGGCAGGCAGAAAGAGAGGCAGGCCTTGCAAGGTTGCAGTCATGGTCATGGAGAAGGGAGGAGGCAACCAGAGTGATGGAGGAGGCCCAGGCAAGGGATGGATGCAGCAGAGGGAGAGCAGCAGGCAAGGATGGAGGGAGGCAGTCAGAGGGAGGAGGCAGGCAGAGGGAGGGAAGGGAGGCAGGCAGAGGGAGGGAGCATGCAGAGGGACGCAGGCGGCAGAGGGAGGGAGGGAGGCAGGCAAGGGAGGGAGGGATGGCAGGCAGCATATGGAGGGAGGAGGGATGCCGATGGGAGGGAGGCATTCAGGTCGAGGGAGAGGGAGGCAGGCGAGTTAGGCAGGCACGTCAGAGGGGGTAGGGGGGCAGGCAGGCAGAGGGAGGGAAGGGAGCAGGCAGAGGAGGAGGGAGCAATCCAGTTCAGAGGAGGCAGCATGAAGAAGCTGTAGGGAGCAGGCAGAGGGAGGGAGGCAGGCATGCAGAGGGAGGGAGGGAGGCAGAGGGAGGCAGACATGGAGAAAGGGAGGGAGGCAACCAGATTGAGGGAGGCAGGCAGAGGGAGGCAGGCAGGCAGAGGCAGGTAGGCAGGCAGAGGGAGGGAGGCAGGGTGGGGGAGGCAGGCAGGCAGGCAGGCATGGAGAGAGGCAGGGAGAGGGAGGCAGGGAGGGAGGCAGGTGGCAGGGAGACATGCAGAGGGAAACATTTGTACTATAGCTATGGTGTAACAACCTCATCGCTTTAAGCCTTTCCAACCCCTTGAATTATAACAGCCACCCAACCCAATTTAAAAGGTGATCAGATGAATTTAAATTTGAATTTGAATTGAACTCATATTATTTGCCTGTAATTGTTATTATTATTATTATTATTATTATTATTATTATCAGCAGCAATATTTTGATCACTGTTATTATTATCCATTCCACCATACAAAAAAGGATAATAATAATGCCATGCTCTACAACCTTAGCAACAAAATTTAGCGGCGCCGTGGTTTTGCGGAGAAAGAATAGATAAAAGCACTAAATATGTGCTATGTGCTCCTTTCGACACTCACAAGGGGCTGAGATGGTTCCTCTGATGTGCAGCTCCTTGCGTATTTCACTCCCCACCCATTTCCATTTATTACAGCCTCCCCACCCAATTTAAAAGTGATAACTTGAATTTGAAATTCGAATTTGAATAACACACTAATGGGCCTATTATTATTATCATGGGCAATATTATGAATATTGTTCTTATTATCCATTCCACCAAGCAAAAGGGATTATAATAATAATAATGCAATGCTTCACAACCTTAACAATATATTTTAGTGGTGCCGCGGTATCGCGGAGAAAAAATAGATAGAAGCACGAAATTGGTGCTTTGTGCTCCTTTCAACACTCACAAGGGCCTGAAATGGTTCCTATGAGGGATAGCCTTTGAGTGTGCTTTGATTTCTTGATGCTCATCCGTCCTTTCTTTCCTTTCTTGGGGACTAGACCCAGACCCAGACCCAGACCCAGACCCAGACCCAGACCCAGACCCAGACCCAGACCCAGATCGAGACCCAGACCCAGACCCAGATCGAGACCGAGACCCAGACCCAGATCGAGACCGAGACCCAGACCCAGACCGAGACCCAGACCAAGACCGAGGTACAGACCGATACACAGACCGAGATGCCGCATGAAAGCTTCGAGACGCAGAAGACCAAGACCGAGACCGAGACCCAGACCGAGACCCAGACCCAGATCGAGACCGAGACCCAGATCGAGACAGAGACCCAGACCGAGACCCAGACCGATACACAGACCCAGACCGAGACCCAGACCGATACACAGACCGAGTGACAGACTGATACCCAGACCGAGGCACAGACCCAGACCGAGACACAGACCCACGTAACCACGACCGTGCGAGAGGTGACCGCCCAATAGGTGAGCGCCCTCGGGCGACGCCAGCCGGCGTTGCGCATGACCTGCGGATGCCGCATGGAAGCTTCGAGACGCAAAAGACCGAGACCGAGACCCAGACCCGAGACCCAGACCGAGACCCTGACCGAGACCGAGACCCAGACCGAGACCCAGATCGAGATCGAGACCCAGACCGAGACCCACGACCGTGCGAGAGGTGACCGCCCGATAGGGCGGTCACCTCTAGTTACTAAGCTGAGTCAGGTACCGGAAATCCAGATTGGGATCCGTTCGGTCTTACTGGAACTCGCACGAACTCAGGGCCCCCGTCGGTTAAACGATTGTTTGGGGTTCAGTTCATCAGTGCCTTTTCTTTTTAAGCCCTTCCTACACGGTTGGGCAAGTCCCTTTAGCCTATTAGGCCTACCCCTGGACTGTAACATACATACACATCTTCTACCCTGACGGTAGCTGAGCATACCGGAACTGATTGCTAGAGGATATAAGTTACAGAAACGAAACCTTTGGGATATTTATAGCCCAAACTCGCTATACAGTTACTACGGTGCTACGAAACCATACAGTGCTACCGTAACCTTGCAGCGTCATTAGAATATCCGGAACAAGTCTTGCGTTGGCGGATACCTGGACAAGTTTTTATACGACCTTGACAAGTCGTTAAACTGTCGTTGTTCAGATTTGGACAAGTCTATAATCAGTCCGAGTTTGAGCCTCTTCACTATCCCTGGTTTCCGTGGGTATCGCACGGGGGGAAGTATTACATTCTGCAGACGGTTCGATCCGCCGGCATACATAACCGTGTAACAATTGTTCTTGCCGGATACCTGGACAAGCCTTAACAGTGTCTACTCCGCTTAGTGTGCTCCCTGTTTTCCGTGGGTATAGCATAGGGGGGCTTGGAATTGGCAGACGGTGGGCAGCCCAGAGTTGGCTGAAAAACCATGTGACAATTCGAAATCAAACCCTTAGCATACATAAGCCGACAAGGCAACAACGTCGTATACGAAGAAGTCTTGCCATAGGGGACGCTGTTGTAGTCTCCGGGGTGCAGCCGTTCTGCATCACTGCATACTGCCACAGTGCACGGTGATACAAGTGTACTGCACTACGGGACTACGGCAGTACACAGTGATGCAATAGCTGACTAGGTTAATTTGATAATACTATACGCCAGGTCGCACATGCACATGCGCACCTAACGCTTGCAGCCAGAAACCCAGACATGCACAGTTTATGCGAGGATGCTGATGATTCCATCGAAGCCAAGTTCAGGCTGGTTCTATGGGCAGATGCAGGGGTCGGCTATGTTATATAATATTAGTGAATACATATTATTATATAATGTTATATAATATTATTCGGATATTATAGAATATTGGCCCCCTCACCAGGATTTCGAATTTATTTGAAAACTCATATTATTGTGACACTATATTAATATTAGTTGATATTAGTTTTTCAAACACTAATATTAGTTGCCGTTCCCTAGGCATTTGCAATGGCTAGCTGTGTGTAAAGAACATTGCAGTACATGACAAAGTGAATTATAGCTCGCATAAGTTTACGTTAATATTATGCATGTATTTTAATTATGATACTTAGCACGTCATAGAGCAGAACCAGCATTCAAAACTAAGGGGGAAGTGGCTCAGTGGTTTGGTGTGTGTATGGGTGTGTGTGTGTGTGTGTGGGGGGGGGGGGGGGGGGGGGGGGGGGGGGGGGGTAGTGGTTTAGTGGTTTAGTGTGTGCGCGTGGTGTGGGTGTGTGAGGGAGTGGTTCAGTGGTTTAGTGTGTGTGTGGTGGTGGTGGGGGGGGGGGGGGGGGGGAGGGGGGAGAATCAGCATTAAAAACAAATCCCAATGAACTGAGGCTTGACTCCTGATGCACATTTCATTTTATATGGCCTAAATAGAAACAAGAGTTCAAGGCGAGAAAAAGCAAGGATGTACTGGTCCGGCGCAGGGGTTCTCAGAGGCAGACACTAAATCTGCATATGGGCTCTTCTTCTCCTTCTTCTTCTTCTTCTCCTTCACCCATTTGCAGCTGTGGGTCGTAGCTAACTTCTCTCAGTCGTAACCCTTGCTGGTGGCGGAAGGGTGTCCAGAGGCGGATGTTGAATCTGCATATAGGCCCTTCTTCTTCTTCTTCTCCCTTATGCAGCTGTGGGTCGTAGCTAACTTCTCCCAGTCATAACCCCTGCTGGTGGCGGAGGGGTGTCCAGAGGCGGATGTTGAATCTGCATATAGGCCCTTCTTCTTCTTCTTCACCGATATGCAGCTGTGAGTCGTAGCTAACTCCTAGAACACTGGAACCTGAATCTGCATCTGGTGGGCCCTGATTCTCATTCTCTGCTACTACTAGATTTTGGCTTACGTTAAATTGTCCATCTTCTGATCTACTGTTGCCTTGTTCAAGGGACTGTATGTATGTATGTATGTGTATGTATATGTCTTTGACTTTACCCTCACCCTAGGTGGGAGGAGTTGCAGGGATGTGCGTACGTTTATTTAGTGCGTCAACCCCCAGTTCTACTTGCAACCTTGTCGACCCGGTTGTACAGTGATAGTACAGCCCACCTCTGTTCTTTAGGCACTTTTCATCGTCTAGGACATGACTTGCGACTTGTTTGATCGCGAGTTTTTCACGACTTTTCAAGCGAGACCCACATGATTCTGGATCCTGGAAACCTCGGTTGGTTGTATGTCTTGCCTTGCTTACCTTACTTTCAACCTGGAGTTCCATGGTGCAGTGTTGATAAGACGGTTGTCTGCTGGGTCAGCCGGTACACCATGGGCAGCAGACAACTAGGCCAGGTATTATTAACCGTAGCTACCCAGTATATGAGTTTTTTCACGACTTTTCAATCGAGACCCACATGATTCTGGATCCTGGAAACCTCGGTTGGTTGTATGTCTTGCCTTGCTTACCTTACTTTCAACCTGGAGTTCCATGGTGCAGTGTTGATAAGACGGTTGTCTGCTGGGTCAGCCGGTACACCATGGGCAGCAGACAACTAGGCCAGGTATTATTAACCGTAGCTACCCAGTAGATGAGTATATGTATGTATGTATGTATGTATGTATGTATGTATGTATGTAACACGTGGTTGAGAACACACATCTCAAGCTGTTGGTCATAGCTACCTCCCCCCATGCGGTACCTCTGCTGGCGGCGGAGGTTTTGTCAGAGGCAGGCGTTGAACCTGCGAATCTATGTGCCCTTTTTTGGCGGAGCCCCCCCTTCTGGGGGGCGGGAGCCCAAAAGTTTACCCATTTGTCCGTCCATCCATCCATCCGTCTGACCGTGATGAAGCCCGACACGTCAGCTAACGGTCTCGTAACTAACTCGCTTCCGTTGCCACCAGTCGCTCCCTCGCGATCACTCTCCGCCATTTTTAGTGTCGCAGGCGACGCTGCATCGAACTTGTCTTGCTCATCTTATCCAACATCGACTGCTGGCGGAGGAGGGTCTTTCAGAGGCGAGCGTTGATTCCCAGAGGCGGAATTTCACAGAGGCGGGCGGGCGTTGGATTTGCCTATTGCCCCTTTTTCTTTTTCATCTTATCCAACATCGTCTCCAGGGCCTTGATCTGATTGTCCTTAGCGTCTCCCTTGGAGTCGTCGACCACCTCAAACACGTGGTTGAACACACGCATTTGGAGCTGTGGGTCATAGCTCGCCCCACCCAGACGGAACCTCTGCTGGAGACGGAGCGGCATGCGCCGCTCTAGTCGCATTACATATGAGGCCCATCGCAGCATCTGCACGTTCTCTGCAGGTGGGTGGGTTTGGTTTGGTTTGGTTTGGTTTGGTTGTTGGGTTGGGTTGGTTGGGTGGGTTGGGTTGGGTTGGGTGGGTTTGGTTTGGTTGGTGGGTGGGTGTGTTGGGTTGGGTGTGTTGGTGTGTTGGGTGTGTTGGCTGTGTTGGGTTGGGTGTGCTGGGTGTGTTGGGTGTGTTGGGTGGGTGTGTTGGGTGTGTTGGGAGGGTTGTGTTGGGTGTGTTGGGTGGGTGGGTGGTTGGGTGGTTGAATTGGGTGGTTGGGTTGGGTGGTGGGTGGTTGGGTTGGTTGGGTTGGGTTGGGTTGGGTTGGGTTGGGTTGCGGGTGGGTTGGGTTGGGTTGGTGTTGGGTTGGGTGGGTTGGGTGGTTGGTTGGGTTTGTGGGTGGGTTGTGGTTGGTGTGTGGGTGGTGTGTTGGGTGGGTTGGTTGGGTGGGTGGGTTGGTTGGGTTGTGTTGGGTGGGTGTGTTGGGTGGATGTGTTGGGTGGGTGTGTTGGGTGGGTGTGTTGGGTGGGTTGGGGAGGGTAGAGTTGGGTGTGTTGGGTGTGTTGGGTGTGTTGGTTGGGTGGGTGGGTGGGTGTGTTGGGTTGGGTTGGGGGGGTGTGTTGGGAGGGTTGGGTTGGGTGGGTGTGTGTGGGTTGGGGGTCTTGGGGTTTGTTGGTTGGGTGGTTGGTTGGGTGGTTGGGTGGTTTGGGTGGTTGGGTGGTTTGGGTGGGTTGAGTGGTTTGGGTGGTTTGGGTGGGTGGGTTGGATGGGTCGGGTTGGGTTGGGGGGTTGGATGGGTGGGCTGGGTGGGTGGGCTGGGTGGGTGGGCTGGGTGGGTGGGCTGGGTGGGTGGGCTGGGTGGGTTGGGGTGGGAGGGTGGGGGGTATGTATGTTGTTACAGTCCAGGGGTATACCAAATAGGCTGAAGGGACTTTCCCTACCATAACAGAAAGGGCTATACCGAAAAAGCACTGATGAACTGAACCCTTAAACAATTGTTGTACTGACGGGGGCCCTTATGTCGAGCTACAGTGATAATCAACAGGGGTAATAAACAGTACGAGGAGATGAGAGATTGGGGACGAATGTTAACAACAAGCAGCGATTAGTTTTGTCAACGAGACACCATCAGGTGGCAGTAATACAGTTCAACTCTGTCCCTCTGCTTCGCGGTTAAGGTTGCAGGCAGGGATATTTATTTCAAATCAAAAGGAGTAAATCTTATTCCTTTTTATTCTATTCCTCCCTATTTTCCTCCCAAATAGGACCCTTGTTCCGATTTTGGTAAATTTAGGTCATTTTTAGTCAATTTCAGTACCAAAAAAATGTTAGCAAAAAATCTAGGTATCTCATTCTGGCAATTTCGGCCAAAACGGGGTCTCATATTCCGATCGGAATGTATCCCGGAAACAAATATCCCTGGTTGCAGGGTCACGCCAGCTAGGGTGAGCTCTGAATGCAGACATAAGTTGCTCACCCCCACCACTCACCCCCACCACCGAGTCCCGAGACTTGGGTAAAACCAAGTACAAGGTAGACTGGAAATTTTCAAGTGTAATTTTCAGTGTAATTTTCAGTGTAATTTTCAAGTGTAATTTCACCACAAGGTTGGTATGCACGCCCCCTAACTAACTAGCAAGGAAGGGTGCCAGAACAAGTTCTATGCAGCGTCGCCTGCGACGCTAAACAATGGCGGAGAGTGATCGCGAGGGAGCGACAGGTGGCAACGAAAGCGAGTTAGTTACGAGACCGTTGGCTGACGTGTCGGGCTTCATCACGGTCAGACGGATGAATGGATGGACGGACAAATGGGTAACACTGGGGGCTCCCACCCCCCAGAAAGGGGGGCTCCGCCAAACAATATCACATGGATAAATGGACAGGTGGATTGGTGTAGACGAAGTTGAAGGTGTGCATGATCATGACGATCAGGAGGTATGATAAACACAATAAAATGCGGTTTAAATGTAATTAAAATGATGAGCTAAGGCTAGGGATACCTGCATGCTCGTATACGGAGTTGGAGGTGTGCATGATCATGGCAATCAGCAGGTACGGTAAACAAATGAGAATGCTATACACAAATTAAAATACTTATGTACTGAAAGCTAGGGTTATCTACTTACCCGTAAACGGAGTTCATGGTGATCAGGAGGTACGGTAAACAAATACAAATGTTATAAACAAATTGAAAG
Source organism: Chlamydomonas sp. ICE-L (assembly GCA_013435795.1). NCBI lineage: Eukaryota > Viridiplantae > Chlorophyta > Chlorophyceae > Chlamydomonadales > Chlamydomonadaceae > Chlamydomonas > Chlamydomonas sp. ICE-L. The sequence goes on from JACBWV010000626.1 coordinate 42,144,920, forward strand.
AAAAATGATGAACTTCAAGCTAGGGTTACCTGAATGCCCGTATTCGGAGTTGAAGGTGTGCATGATCATGACGACCAGGAGGTATGACAAACACATTAAAACGCGGTTTAAATGTTATTAAAAATGATGAGCTAAAAGCTAAGGTTACCTGCATACCCGTATACGGAGTTTGAGGTGTGCCTGATCATGGTGATCAGCAGGTACGGTAAACAAATTATAATGTTATACACAAATTAAAAAACGATAAACTGAAAGCTAGGGTTATCTACATACCCGTATACGGTGTTCATGGTGATCGGCAGGTACGGTAAACAAATTAGAATGTTATACACAAATTAAAAAATGATAAACTGAAAGCTAGGGTTACCTGCATGCCCGTAGACGGAGTTGAAAGTGTGCATGATCATGGCGATCAGCAGGTATGCCAGCATGAAGACCACGAGGAAGACGTAGAGGATGAAGTAGATGGTTGCAAAGGCCTTCTTGGAATGGTACGCCGTGTCTGAGTAGGAATCGTAGTCTGCTTCGCCATAGAGGAACCTGCGTGAGGGAGTGGGATGAATCATAAGGGAACTGTTTGTTCATCAGCCACATCCTCCCCCCCCCGCCCCCCCCCCCCCCCACACACACACACACACACCACAATCTGCGTGGGGGCCTGGAATGAATCGTAACTGGGATCTCAATGGGGCTCTGGCCATCATGATCATCATCTTCATCCCCGTCACCACCATCATCATCATCATCATCATCACCACCATCAACATCATGACTATCATCGTCGTCATCTTAATCATCATCAACAGCAATTGGGCTTTCATCATTATCATCATCATCATCGTCATCATAAATGGGGATTTCATGGAGTGGAGTGGGGTGGGGTGTAATGGGGTGAAATGGGGTGAAATCGGATTGGGTGGGGTGGGGTAAAACGGGGTGGGGCGTAGTGGGGTGAAACGGGGTGGGGTAGAGTGGGTGGGTGAAGTGGGGTGAATTGGGGTGGGGTAGAGTGGAGTGGGGTGGAGTGGGGATGGATTTGGTGGTGTGGTTGTAGTGGGGTAGTGCAGTGGGGTGTAGTGGGGTATAGTGGGGTGGGGTGGGGTGTAGTGGGGTGGAGTTGAGGGGGACTGCGCCACAGTAGGAATTCTAGGGTCCGCACGTGATGACCTGGATCATGCCATATCCGATGTTTGAGAAGGGGGCGGGTGCATGGTGCTGTGGGTGCTACTCACACATAAGTACAAAACACAACGAGACATGCAACCAAAATGTCAACCTCTATTTGAGTCTTATTCGAAGCTTTGTAGTGCCCTCACCTGATGACCTGGATCATTCCATATCCGATGTTTGAGAGGAGGGGGGGGGGGCATAGTGCTAATGGTGTTACTCACACATAACACGACGAGACATGCAACCAAAATGTCAACCTCTATTTGTTGACCAAGGCCAAATTTGAGTCTTATTCGAAGCTTTGCAGTGCCCTCACCTGATAACCTGAATCATGCCATATCCGATGTTCGAAAAGGGCGGGTGCATGGACCCAGGGGTGCTGACAGGCTGCCTGGAGTTTGGGTCTGTCGTGTAGGTGGTCCCGTTGATCACAGCGTAGAAGGCAAGGGTGAAGGAGATATCAGCAATGAAAAACAGAACCGAGAACTTGAGCAGGTCGAAGACGCAGTACTCGAGGATCACACATAGCTGGCCCATGGCCTTGTGACCCCGCATGAAGTACAGTATTGCCATCCAACCCGTGAGACCCACGAGGGACAAGACAATGTCATCAAATTGCTTGGTGCCCTGCATGCACCAAGGGTAGGATTTCGGGGTTAGAGTTTCACCGTTAGGGGGGTGAGGGGTTGTGTGTGTGTGTGTGTGTGATACTGTATATGAAGTAGAGCACAGGGGTCCAACCCCGTGGGACCCACTAGGTCCAGGACGATGTCATCAAATTGCTTGGTGCCCTGAACGCAAGGGGAGGGAAGGTTTCATGGTTGAGGGCCCCCCCCTGGACTGTAACATACATGAGGGCATGTGTGTGTATATGTGTGTGTGATACTGTATATGAAGTAGAGCATGGGGATCCAACCAGTGAGACCCTTAAGGGGCGTGAGGCTGACATCAAATACCTTGTTGCCCTGCATGCATGGGGAGGGAGGGTTTCATGATCGAGGGACACTGGTTCCTCTCCTAAAAAATCACGTCCTAGGTGCGTCGCAGGCGACGCAGAAATTGGCGGAGAGTGCTGGCTATCGACCTGGAGTGACAGGTGGACCTGGAGCGTCAGGTGGCACCGGAATGCAGCGTACCAGGGTTTACGACAGGGCCAGGGTTTCTTGTGGTCGGTCGGTCGAACATACGGTCAAACGGACAACAGGGTGGCCCTGCCCCCCCCCCGAAGGAAGGGCTCTCCCTAAACAAATGTGGATGAAGTGCACAAGGGTGAGCAGGATGTGGGACCTCATCACAAGCCATACAGCTGCCGCCACCTGATTCAGGGTGTTCAAGAGGTGTTCAGGGTGTTCAATACCTGAACAGCTTGTTAAACAGGTGTTCAGGGTGTTAAATACCTGGTTCAGGGTGTTAAACAGGTGTTCAGGGTGTTAAATACCTGAACAGCTTGTTAAACAGGTGTTCAGGGTGTTAAATACCTGGTTCAGGGTGTTAAACAGGTGTTCAGGGTGTTAAATACCTGGTTCAGGGTGTTAAACAGGTGTTCAGGGTGTTAAATACCTGGTTCAGGGTGTTAAACAGGTGTTCAGGGTGTTAAATACCTGGTTCAGGGTGTTCAAGAGGTGTTCAGGGTGTTCAATACCTGAACAGCTTGTTAAACAGGTGTTCAGGGTGTTAAATACCTGGTTCAGGGTGTTAAACAGGTGTTCAGGGTGTTAAATACCTGAACAGCTTGTTAAACAGGTGTTCAGGGTGTTAAATACCTGGTTAAGGGTGTTAAACAGGTGTTCAGGGTGTTAAATACCTGGTTCAGGGTGTTAAACAGGTGTCCAGGGTGTTAAATACCTGAACAGCTTGTTAAACAGGTGTTCAGGGTGTTAAATACCTGGTTCAGGGTGTTAAACAGGTGTTCAGGGTGTTAATACCTGGTCAGGTGTGTTTTTAAACAGGTGTTCAGGGTGTTAAATACCTGGACAGCTTGTTAAACAGGTGTTCAGGGTGTTAAATACCTGGTTCAGGGTGTTATACAGGTGTTCAGGGTGTTAAATACCTGGTCCAGGGTGTTAAACAGGTGTTCAGGGTGTTAAATACCTGAACAGCTTGTTAAACAGGTGTTCAGGGTGTTAAATACCTGGTTCAGGGTGTTAAACAGGTGTTCAGGGTGTTAAATACCTGAACAGCTTGTTAAACAGGTGTTCAGGGTGTTAAATACCTATTCAACAACTACATTGATAACCAAAGATGTACATGGACACCCTGAACATCTGTCTAACACTCTAAACACCTGCGCAGCACCCTGAACACATGTTTAACAACCTGAACCGGGTGCAGGCAGCCATAGGAAAGTCCCTTGAGCCTAATGTACTACCCCTGGACGGTTACAGACAAACACATTCCTTGCTCCTGATTCCGGCCTGTCTCAGGCACCAACTGAGCTGGACAGCCCAGAGCCATCCACCTCTGGACGGTTACAGACACACACACATTCCTAGCTTCTGCTGTTACAGACACACACACACCACCCAAAAGTAATCCTTCCTGCTGATTTCAACCTTCTCAAGGCACCACCGAAACTGACGCGGCCCAGAGCCTCACGATCCGTATGGTGTGGACAGACACACACACACAAACATTTATAGCTTCTGATTTTGGCCGGTTCAGGCACGGACCGAAACGCGGAATGGCCCAGAGCCAGCCACGTGGAGGTACCGACGCACACCACCATGCCTTGCTTCTGATCCCTGCCTGACTCTGGCACCAACCAGCACCAACCGAATTGGACGGCCCAGAGCCATCCACCTCAGGACGGTTTAAGGACACACAAGGTCCTCAGCGGTGTGGACTACAGACTAAGACCACAAAAGTCCTGGCTGTCTAGTTGTCGGCCGGTCGGACCGACGGAACGGGAGGGTCCAGCGCCATCACTCGCTGGACGGGGACAGAAAAGCACACACAGGGCCGAGCGGTGCTGGGACAGACAGACAGACACACACGCACACAAACATTCGGGCTTCGGATTTCGGCCTGGCGAGGCATTCTACTGAAGGGAGGGGCCCCGACCATCCACCGCGGGAGGGGACAGAACAGGACAGACCACACACACATACATACACCTGCCGAGAGGGCGGATGCCGGCCGGGCGAGGGACTCTACCGAATGGAGGGGCCTCAGCGCCACACTCAAACCAGAGTGTACAGACGACAGCAACCACAACACAAACATTTAGCTTTATTTCGGCCACTCAGGGACCGACCGAAGGGACGGCCCAGTCCTCCACCTCGGGACGGTTCGACACCCGCACACATAGATTTCCGGCTGCGGAGGGCAGCTGGGGGAGGCACGTACCGAACTGGAGGGCCCAGCGCCATCCACTCCACCAATTGACCGACAGACAGTACTTAACACACACAACATACAACATTCAGCTTCTGGTTCGGCCTGTCTCAGGTACCGCCCAAAAGGAGGGCCCGCGCATCCCAGCCCCAGGTTGAAAGACAGACAGACACACACACACACATCACATTCGAGCTGCGATTGGCCGGGCTGCAGTGGACGATCGCAGGATGGCCCAGCGCCAGTCCACCGCGGAGCGTGGAAGACACACTGACACAACAGATGCCTAGTGCTGATGTCAGCCTGGTCGCAGGCTCGGCCGAACGGTGCCAGCGCCAGCCACGCACCCTAGTTGCGGCCTGTGATGAAGTGCACCAGGGTGAGCAGGATGTGAGCCCTCATGACAAGAGTGATGGGGTCACACAGCATGCGCATGTAGTAGCCATGCGTGGCGTGCATTGTCGTCCTGAGAGTGGGTAGAGTGGGATGTGTGTGTGTGTGTGTGTGTGTGTGTGTGATGGGGTCACACTAGAGTAGGCCAGGGAGGGCCCGGCGTTGGGCGTGCGCATGGTCGGCCTGAGAGTGGGGAGAGTGCGGGGGGTGGTTGGGAGAAGGCGGCGCAGAAGGTCGACACGCCTGTAAGAGACAGGGGAGTGTAGGGAGACGCGAGCCAGCGATTCGTCTATCAAGTCTATCATCAGGTATAGCGTAGATATCTATATCCTATCATTTATCTTATTCGATCGATCTTATCTACCTCTATCTATCTATAGTTATCTATCTTTCTATCTATCTATCTATCTATCTATCTATTTATCTATCTATCAGTATATCTGTCTATCTATCTATCTATCTATCTATCTATATCTATCTATCAGTATATCTATCTATGTATCTATCTATTCCACTATGATACATGATGCAATGAGGTTTGTTTATCCCATGATACTTCAGTATGCACAAAGGTGTGCACACCGTATAATGATCCGTTTTGTGTCCAAGTATTGAGGTAGGTGTACCCCATACCCCTCTATGACCAATTCAATTGATGGTACCGATTTATTTATATGTATACGCTATTATTAGATTATGGCCAACTCACTTGATAGCACCGAGAACACCCTCCACATACATGGGCTGTGTGTCCTCCTCCACCACATCATCCTTGTCGTCCTTGCCAGGTACTTTGCGCCCTCCCTCTGCTCGCCCGCCCTTTGCCATGTCACCACCACCGCCACCACGGATTCGGTTTTTGATCTCTGCAAATAAGGGTGGAAGGAATGTAGGTTAGCAGTGTGGGAGGATGGGTGGGAGGGAGGAATGGAAGGGTGGGTGGGAGGATAGGTGGGTGGGGTGAGAGGAGGGGTGGGAGGAAGGGTATGAGGGGTGGCAGGATGGGTGGCAGGATGGGTGGGATGCAGGTTAGCCACGGTATATGTGTCCCCCATGACTCTCACCCCCTCTGCCGCTCCCCCCCATGGATCTCACCCCCCCTCTGCCTGCCTCCCACCCCCCTCTGTCCCCCATGACTCACCCCCCCTCTGTCCCCTGTGAACTCCCCCTCATGACTCACCCCCCCGTCTGGCTCCCCTGACCCACCCCCCTTGTCCCATTTGAGCACCCCCCCTCTGGGGCCCTCGTCCCAGGACGCACCCCCTCCTGCCCCTTGTCCCCCAGCCCACCCCCCTTGTCCCCAGATCTCCCCTGCTCCTCCCACCCCCCTCCCTCTCTCTTCAGCACGTGACCACCACCATCACCATCTGTCTACCTCACCTGTCATTTTTGTACCTCACCTGTCACATGTCACCACCACCATCACCATCTGTCTACCTCACCTGTCATCTTTGTACTCACCTGTCACATGTCACCACCACCATCACCATCTGTCTACCTCACCTGTCATTTGTACCTAACCTGCACATGTCACACCACATCCACCATCTGTCTACCCACCTGGTATCTGTACCTCACCTGCCATGGCACCACCACACACCATCTGTCTCCTACCTAACTGCACTTTGCGACCCTCACCTGTCATGTCCCACCACCAGCCCCTCTGTCTACCTCACCTTCATTCTTTGTACCCACGCATGTCACCCCAAACCTCCACTGTTACCTCACCGGGTACATGTCACCACCACCATCACCATCTGTCTACCTCACCTGTCATTCCTGCCGAGATGCCGGCAGAATCCACACGGCTGATACCCCCTTCGTCACTATAGCGAGGAGGGCAAGGCTATGTGTTGTTCTAGTCTTATAAATAAATACATAAATAAACAAATAAATAAATAGTACACCTTATTATGAGGCGTGAGGTTGAGGGGGCGAGCCCGTTTTCTTGAACCAACCTGGGGCCAACCACCAATTGTTGAGTCGACTTGATCTACTTTATCTACTTGATCTTCTTTCAGAGTCACCAACAACTCATTCAGTTATTCATTTTCCGATATTTATATATTTATAGCTCTAAATAAATAAATAATTAGCTCTTTATACATTTATATTTATATTTGATCTGATGTTCATCTCTTTATAGCTCACCTGTCTTCTCCCCCCAGATTTGGGCAGAATATGCACAGCTGATACTGTCATCGTCCCTCGTGCGAGGAGGGAAAGGCTATTTTCTGTTTGAGTCTACTTCATGCACTTTCATAGTCACCAACTCATCCATCCGAAAACTGAGCAGAATTTGCACGGCTGATACTTCTACCGTCACAATAACAAGGAGGGAAAGGCTATGTATGTGTTGTTGAGTGTACTTAAGTTGATCTACTGTCAGAGTGACCGTCTAGTGGTAGACCAGATCGCTTGAGGATGAAGAGTCGGGGGTTCGACTCCCCCTTCGGTCGCTCTTGGCGTTGCAGGTCGTCGTCAACCGCGATGGTAGCTTGTCCAGTTGAGGTAGGAGACCGCTCCCCACCCGCGTACGACGGGCCCCCTTAACACCACGCCCCACCAGGCGTTATCATTACCTGTCAGAGTCGCCAACAACTCATAAACGTATCTCTTGTGTTCAAACATTCATCTCTTTATTTCCCACCAGTCTTGTCCCCCGAGATTTGGGTAGAATTCGCACGGCTGATGCTACCATTGTCAATATAACAAGGAGGGCAAGGCTATGTATCTGTTGTTTAGTAGTGAGTCTACTTCATCTCCTTTCAGATTCACCAACTCATCAATTCGAGAATTGAGCAGAATTTGCTCGACTGATACTCTCACCGTCACTATTACGAGTAGGGTAATGCGATTTGTTGTTGAGCCTACTTGACCTACTTGACCTACTTGATCTACTTTCAGAGTCGTCAACAACTCATTCATTTGTTTCTGCCGATATTCAACTCTTTATAGCTCACCTGTCTTCTCCCCTGATTTTCGGTAGAATTCGCACGGCTGATGCTGCCATCGTCACTAGCATGAGGAGGGAAAGGCTATATATTGTTTGAGTCTACTTTACCTACTTTACCTTCTTTCAGTGTCACAACTTATCTATTCATCTCTATTTTGGTCCGTTATTCATCTCTTTATAGCTCTCCTGTCTTCTCCCCTGGTATTCTGGCAGAATTCGCACAGCTGATGCTGCCATCGTCAGTAGTGCGAGTGGGGAAAGGCTATATATTGTTTGACTCTACTTCACCTACTTGACCTTCTTTCAGTGTCTCAACTTATCTATTCATCTCTATTTTGTTCTGTTATTCATCTCTTTACAGCTCACCTGTCTTCTCCCCTGGTAGTCCGGCAGAATTTGCACAGCTGATGCTGCCATCGTCAGTAGTGCGAGGAGGGAAAGGCGATGTGTTGTTCGAGTCTACATTCAGAGTCACCAACTCGTACATACATTTATACATTTGAGTCTACATTCAGAATCACCAACTCATACATCTATCTATTTTGTTTAAAAATTCATCTTTTTATAGCCCACCTATCTTTTCCCCTGAGATTTCAGTAGAATTCGCACGGCTGATGCTACCGTCGTCACTAGCGCGAGGAGGGAAAGGCGATGTGTTGTTTGAGTCTACATTCAGAATCACCAACTCATACATACATTTATACATTTGAGTCTACATTCAGAATCACCAACTCGTACATCTATCTATTTTGTACCACTATTCATCTTTTATAGCTCACCTGTCTTTTCCCCTGAGATTTCAGTAGAATTTGCACGGCTGATGCTACCGTCGTCACTAGCGCGAGGAGGGAAAGGCGATGTGTTGTTTGAGTCTACATTCAGAATCACCAACTCATACATACATTTATACATTTGAGTCTACATTCAGAATCACCAACTCGTACATCTATCTATTTTGTACCACTATTCATCTTTTTATAGCTCACCTGTCTTTTCCCCTGAGATTTCAGTAGAATTTGCACGGCTGATGCTACCGTCGTCACTAGCGCGAGGAGGGAAAGGCGATGTGTTGTTTGAGTCTACATTCAGAATCACCAACTCATACATACATTTATACATTTGAGTCTACATTCAGAATCACCAACTCGTACATCTATCTATTTTGTAACACTATTCATCTTTTTATAGCTCACCTGTCTTTTCCCCTGAGATTTCAGTAGAATTCGCACGGCTGATGCTACCGTCGTCACTAGCGCGAGGAGGGAAAGGCGATGTGTTGTTTGAGTCTACATTCAGAATCACCAACTCATACATACATTTATACATTTGAGTCTACATTCAGAATCACCAACTCGTACATCTATCTATTTTGTACCACTATTCATCTTTTTATAGCTCACCTGTCTTTTCCCCTGAGATTTCGGTAGAATTCGCACGGCTGATGCTACCGTCGTCACTAGCGCGAGGAGGGAAAGGCTGGTTGGTGCCACCTGAGGGAGGTAGCTTGATGCCCAACAGGCTTTCATTGCCTTGTCCTGCACGCTTGGCTGTGTCATAAGACTGCAGGGCAGGACAGCGGTGAATTGATTGCGGAAAGGGTCAGTGTGTGTGTGGGTGGGTGGGTGGGGGGGGGGGGGGGGGGGGGCACTTGAGGGAGGGAGCTTGGGGGGGAGATTGATGCCAAAACAAGCTTTTGTTGATTTGAATCGCCACGGCTTGGCTGTGTTAAGGGGCTGCAGGGCAGGAGCCACGGTAAATTGATGGGGTGGATAGGGTCAAGGTTTTGTATGGGTGGGTGTGTGTGTGTGTGTGGTGTGGGGGGTGGGGTCAAAGGAAGGGAGGGTCAGTTGTGTGGGGGGCTGTGATAGTGGGGTGGAGGGGCGTACTATTTCAAGGCCTGGAAGGGTTAGGGTTTGCCGTCCAAGGCATAGTGTGTGTGTGTGAGGGGGTGGGGGGTTTGTATGTCTGTGTGTGTGTGTTGTGTCGGGGGGGGGGGGGGGGGGGGGGGGGGGGTGGGGGGGGGGGGGGGGGGGGGGCCTTCCATATTCAGGACGGAAGTGATAGGGTTGCCGCAGTCATAGTTGTATGTGTGTGAGGGGTGGGTTGTGGTGTTGGGTGTGGGTTGTTGTTGGGTGGTGGTTTGGGGTTGTGTGTGGTGTGGGGTGGCTTACCATATCAGGCCTGAAGGGTTAGGGTTGCCGCCAGGCATGTGGTAGTGTTGAGGGGGTGGTTTGTGTGGGTGGGTTGTGGGTGATGTGTGGTTGTGTGGGTGGGGGGGTGGGGGGGGGGGGCTTACCATATCGCGCTGTAAGGTTAGGGTTGCGCCACGCATAGGGGATGTTGTGTTAGGGGTTGGGTTGGGTCTATGTTGTGTGTTTGTTGTGTTTGGGTGTGTGTTGTGTGGGGGGGGGGGGGGTGGGGAGGGTGGGTGGGGGGGGGGGGGGGGTGGACTTACCATATAAGGCCTGGATCGGTGGGGGTGTGCCGCAAGGCATAGTGGGTGCCCGCTGTGCTGGAAGGCAGTCAGCAATGTAGGTGGGCGAGGCGTTGCAACCGCCAAGCAAGCTCCAAAAACAATGTTCCACATCCAAGGAGCCCTGTATGAAACAGTCAGTGTTCGCTAGTCAGGTAGGTAGGTTGGTAGGTAGGTAGACAGGTAGGCAGGTAGCTAGGCAGTGTGTGTGCCTGTGTGTGTGTCTGTGTGTGTGTGTGTGCCTGTGTGTCTGTGTGTGTGTCTGTGTATGTCTGTGTGTGTGTCTGTGTATGCAATTGTGTGTCTGTGTGAGTGTGTGTGCGTGTTTGTTTCAACGCTGACAATGTCCACATCCAAGGAGCCCTGTATGAAAACAGTAGTGGTTCGCTCTCGGTAGGTAGGTAGTAGGTAGAAGGTACGCAGGCAGTGCGTGTGTGTGTGCTGTGTGTGTGTCGTTTTTTTTTGTTCTGTGTGTGCCTGGGTCTGGGGTGTGTGTCTGTGTGTGTCTGTGTGTGTGTCTGTGTATGCAAGTGTGTGTGTGTGTCTGTGTAAGTGTGTGTGCGTGTTTGTTTCAACGCTGGAACAGTCCACATCCAAGGAGGCCTCTGTATGGAACCAGTCAGGGTTGTAGTAGGAGGGAGGTAGGTAGGACAGTGTGTGTGTCCGTGTTCTGTGTGTGTGTGTGTGTGTGTGTGTGTCCGTGTGTGTCTGTCTGTTGGTGGTGTGTGGGTGTGTGTGGTGTATCTGTGTGTTTGTTATGTGTGTGTGTTGTATGTGTGTGTGTGTGTGTGGTGTATCTGGGTGGAGGTAGTAGGTAGGTAGGTAGGTTGGTAGGAGGTTGGGCAGGTAGGTAGGGTAGGTAGGTTGGTGGGTAGGTTGGGTTGGTAGGTAGGTAGGTAGGGCGGTAGGGTAGTAGGTAGGTTAGGTAGGTCGGTCGCGTAGGTAGGTAGGTTTTGGTGGTGGTTAGTGGAGGTAGGTAGGTAGGGTAGGTGGTAGGTAGGTAGTAGGTAGGTAGGTAGGTAGGTGTGTATGTTATGTTATTGTTCTGTATGTATGTATGTATCTATGTATTGTCTGTATGTATGTATGTATTTTATGTGTATGTTAGGGGGTAGGTAGGTAGGTAGGGTAGGTATGTTGGAGGTAGGTAGGTGTAGGGTGGGTATGTATTGTATATGTATGTAGGTATGATGTATGTCGTAGGTAGGTGTGTAGAGGTGTAGGTTCGGTTACGTAGAACGTAGGTATGTAGTAGTATGTTGTTATGTAGGTCGGTACGCCTAGGTAGGTAGGTAGGTAGTGTAGGTAAGTATGTAATGTATATCTTTGTATCTATGTTATGTCTGTATGTAGCTGTAGTATGTGTCTGATGTATGTATGTGTATGTATGTATTGTATGTATCATGTATGTATCTATGTATGTATCCTGTTAGAGTTCGTTAGTTAGGTTAGTTAGTAGTTAGTAGTTATGTAGTATGTCTGTATGTCCCTTAATACCACGCCCCACCAAGCGTTATCATACTAGCCACTGACCGGAAAAGGCTCAAGGCAGAGCTCTCGACAAGAAGAAGTCACCCCTATTGCCGGTCCTTGTGAATCCCACGGACACTCTTGGCTTTTTATTCCGCAGTTGCCGGCACCTGGTAGCGTCGTCCTCGAAGATAAACGCCTGGTGGGGTGCGGTGGGGTTATTAAGGGAACTGCACGTTAGGGGTTTTAAACGCGGTCTCCGATACCTAATATCTCCCTCTCACCATCGACCCTGAAACGCTACTCATCCGGTTGACAACCGATCTGACAACGTTATTAGGGCGACTGTAGGGGGAATCCACCCCCCGGACCCTAACATCCTCAACGCGACTTGGTGTCCACTACACCATGCTTCGCTGAAAGGGGCTGTTGTCCAAGGAAAGAGCTGCCACGTTCCCCTACGGAAAGACAGACTGTCCAGTAATATACGCCCACCCAGGGTTATTCATACTTTCTATATGAACCAAGCCCTAAGAGTGGCACAGTGGTCATGATGCTTAAACTTGATTCTCCATGGGGTTGACACGTGTTGCCCAAAAATTATGGAGGATATGAATCGGAAGATGACTACATGGTGGGCGGGGGGGCATGGACAATCTGCGTCTGAACCCTGATCATGTAGTGAGGAGAGTGCATGAGCACAGCAGTAAGGTTTGAAATTGGTGATATGATAAACCTTGATATATCCTAATGGGTTTTTGAACCCACCAACGTTGTTGCCCACACCATTAGTGGCAGGAGTGAGGGGGGCTAGAAGCAGAGGGATCAGCTGTGGAGGGAACACCCCGTAGTTCAGTAGTCGATGGGAAGCAATAAGAAATAAACACATAAACATAAATGCCCATTGCAACAGCAACAGCGACAGCGAAAATTTTTCAACTGGACCTGTGTGTAGCGTGTTACGTGCACCTGGTGCTGGGCCATGTGGAGGGAGGCTATGGTAGAGGAGCGGGAATCTCCCCAGCGGCTCGGGGCCGCTCAGCCCCTCGCATCTCACGACTCCCTTCTTTTCCACTTTCTCTCCTACCTGTGCGCGCCGTAGCCCAGCACGCTGGCGGTGTTACCTCCCCTCTCCCCTTCCTCACCTCGCAAGAACCACCCATAGGCCATCGCTTGGCCCCACACCGCGGGCAGAGGCGGCTTAGCCTGTCGGCTAGCAATGGGCCAGGGCTGTCATCCGGGTGGCTGTGGGTGCCGACAGCCGTCTACTTTCAATCCCTCCGTGGAGGTTCTGGGGTGGGGGGCCCCCAACATCTCCGCCTCTCTGGATGGGGGGCTCCACGCCCTCCCCGATCGGCCCAGGGCTGCTGCTACGAACAAATAGTGGGGGGGGAGGGGGAGCGCCGGAGGGTGGGTTCACCGGCAGCAATCCAGCCTCGGCATTTCCTAATTTGGCGCTGCCAGTATAGGAGGTAGCTGATCCACCTGTAGGTTGCAAGCAGGGTTGTTGTGACTTACGGGTGGCATTTCTAATTGGGCTGCTTAGTTAGGAGGAAGCGATCCACCTCAGTTTGCCTGAGGGTGGTGTGTTGGCATACGGTTGCATTTCAATTTGGGATCCAGTATAGGAGATACCGCTGATCACTGTTAGGTTGCAAGCAGGGTTGTGTGTTGAATACGGGTTGCATGTCCTAATTTGGCGCTGCCAGTATAGGAGGTAGCTGATCCACCTGTAGGTTGCATGCAGGCTGGTGTGTTGAATACGGGTTGCGTGTCCTAATTTGGCGCTGCCAGTATAGGAGGTAGCTGATCCACCTGTAGGTTGCATGCAGGGTTGTGTGTTGAATACGGGGTTGCACGCAGGGAATGGAAAATATTGATATTCATGTTCCTCATTATGATTCATATGATGCGCACCGTTCTGTCTAGGCTGAAGGCCATTGTTATACCAATCTTCTCCACAGATAGAACCGAAGGTTAGTGGCAGCGCAAGGGAACACCCTGGCAGTGCGGGGTTCAACCCCCCTTGAGTGCACTTGGGACCGTCCGGGGGTCGTCGACCGGCACGGTAAATGTATCTAGATGCGATGTTGGCTCGAGCAGCGGGTTACTTACGGATCGTTCCCTTTCATCACACTGGGACGTCCTTGGGGTCATTGTGACAATTTGGGGATTTTAAATTGTTATTTTTTTTTACAAATCCTATGATGCATTGATGATTCATTATGATATCATAAACCCCTTCAGTATATAAGATGGCTAGTGGTAGACCAGATCGCGTGAGGAGCAAGAATCGGGGTTCGGACTCCCACTTTGGGTCGCTCTTGGCGGTGCGGTCGTCGTCAAGGCGATGTGTTAGCGGTTCATGGTGTAGGTAGGCGACAGCTCCCACCCGCATTACGACGGGGGGCCTACCCACGCCCCACAGGCGTTATCATGAAACCTTTTGTGATTGATAGCCTTCCGAGCCTGTGATCAACATCATATGGTAGCCGGGTCCCGTAGTTGCAGGGCCTAAGTGGATCAGCCATACTACATGTTGGTTAAGCTTCCGGGCTGCGGGGACCAGTGTGGTGTTACTGGCAGTGGGCGCTAGCGTGTGGGAGTGCGTAATTATTTAAAGAATGAATTAAATCAAATGTACGCTTTTCGTTACCCGCGTACATGTTGCTGAGATGGGAGCTGCCCCCATAAGGCGTGTGTTGCGAAATGTTGTTAGGTTCCAGGCTTTTGTGGCCAGTGTGGTGGGACTGGCAGTGGGCGCTAGCGTGTGGGGATGCATCATGAATTAAACAATTAATTAAACCAATGAATTAATTGATTGTGAGCTTTTCATGACCTGAGAACCTGGTGCTTAGATGGGAGCTTCCCTTATAAGGCGTGTCGTGCGTGATGTTGTTAGCTTCTGGGCTGCGGGGGGCCGTGTGGTGGGACCAGCAGTGGGTGCTACCATGTGGGAGTTTGTAATTAAATTAATTAATAAATTCATTGTGTGCTTTTCGTTACCTGACAACCAGGTACTTAGATGGGAGCTGCCCCCATAAGGCGTGTGGTGCGTGATGTTGTTAGCTTCCGGGCTGCAGGGGCCTGTGTGGTGGGACTGGCAGTGGAGGCTAGCATGTAAGAGTGCGTAATCCATTAATTAATTTATGGTGTGCTTTTCATTACCTGTGATCCTGGTACTTAGATGGGAGCTGCCCCCATTAGGCGTGTGGTGCGTGATGTTGTTAGCTTCTGGGCTGCGGTGGCCCGTGTGGTGGGACTGGCAGTGGAGGCTAGCGAGTAAAGAGTGCGTAATTGATTAAATAATTAATTAAATCCATTAATTAATTCATTGTGTGCTTTTCATTACCTGAGAACCTGGTACTTAGATGGGAGCTCCCCCCATAAGGCGTGTGGTGCGTGATGTTGTTAGCTTCCGGGCTGCGGGGGCCCGTGTCGTGGGACTGGCAGTGGAGGCTAGCGAGTAAGAGTGCGTCATTGATTAAATAATTAATTAAATCCAAAATTAATTCATTGTGTGCTTTTCGTTACCTGAGAACCTGGTGCTTAGATGGGAGCTGCCCACATAAGGCGTGTGGTGCGTGATGTTGTTAGCTTCCGGGCTGCGGTGGACCATGTACTGGGACAGGCTGTGGGAGCTAGCCTGCGGGGGTGCATGGGCCATAGCAAAGCTTGCAGGGTCAACGCGCTGTCCCTCTACACCTTCGGCAATAGCGGTCTTCATGATACGGCTCATGAAAGTGGGCTTTGGGCAAAGACGGGCCGAGGCCTGTGGACCCTTTTTTTTTTTTTTTCCACCTGACAAGGGAGCGGGTGGGGTGCGGGTGGGGTGTGGGTGGGGTGGGGGGGGGGGGGAGGTGGGTGGGGGAGGGAGGATAGAGTTGGTTTGAGGGACTTGATGATACGGCTATGAAAACTGGGTTTGGCAACGACGGGCGAGGCCTGGACGAATCACTTGAACAGGGAGGGGGTGGGGTGGGGTGGGGTGGGGGGGTGGGGGGGGGTGGGGGGGGGCGGAGGGGGTGGGGGTGGGGGGGAGGGAGGGCTTAGAGTTCGTTTGGAGGGACTGATGATGATAGGCTCATGGAAAAAATGGGTTTGGGGACCAAAGACGGGCCGAGGCCTGTAACATCACCGACGGGGCAGCGTGGCGGGGGGGGCGGCGGGGCGGGGCGGGGCGGGGTGGGGTTGGGGTGGGGTGTGGTGGTGGTGTGGTTTGGTGGGGGGGGGGGGGGGGGGTGAGGGGTAGAGTAGGGCGATGAGGTTGGGTTGGGGGGGGAGGGGACTTGATGATAGGGCTCATGAACGTGGGCTTTGGGCACAAAGAGTGCCGAGCCGTGCCATCACCTGGAGGGAGCGGGGGGCGGGTAGGGGGTGTGGGGGACCAACGTGGGTGTGGGGAGGGGGGGGGTGGGTGCGGTGTGTGAGGGTGGGGGTGGTGGGGAGCGTGGATCATCGACTGAGAGTGGCTTCTTGGGAGAGAAGGAAGGAGGGCCGAGGACTGGACATCCCCTAGAAGGGAGCGGGGGTGGGGTGTGTGGGGGATGAGGGTGGGGTGGGTGTGTGGTGTGGGTGGGGGGTGTGGTGGGGCGGGGGGGAGCTGGATAGCTCAGGAAACTGAAGCTTTGGGCAAAGACTGGGGCCCAGGCTGGACACCCGTTGAGGGGAGCGGGTGGGGTGTGTGGGGGGACTAACTGGGTGGGTGGGGGTGGGGTGGGGGGGCAGGGGCATAGAAAAGCGTGCGGTGTTGGGTGTTGTTGGGGTTGTGGTGGGGAGGACTAAATGGGGGTGTGGGTTTGGATGGGGTTGGGCCTGAGTCCATAGGCTAGATTACGTGTTGTTGGGGTGGGGGTGGGGTGGTGTGTCGATGGTGTCGATGCGGGGTGGACTATCTTTAGGTGTGGGTGTGGTGGTGGGGTGTGGGTGGGTGGGTGGGGCCCTGTGTGTGGGAGGGGTGGAGGGGGGGATGGGATTTGCATGCTATCATATGAAATTAAGTTGCCCTGCTTCACTACCGGGATGGGGAAGGAGAGGCGGCTCTTGTGTGTCGAGTGGACCTGCTCATAGCTAGGCCAAGGATAGCTGCCTAGACACATTTACACACTTACCAGGGATAGGATAGGGAGCCGTCGTTTGCAAGTCCTATCCGTACTCTGAATTCATGCCAACTAAAAAAGTTCCTAACTATGCACACACCTACCAGTGTAGGATATTATTTCTGCTCGCTCTTCCTTATTTGACCCCATGAACCTCCGGCTGTTTTACAACCAAAAAGTCCACCTTTTCCTTCCTAGAATTGCAAAGATGATGACACAATCTCGAGGCCTGAAGGAGATAGGGACATTTAGGTGTGGTGTGCGTGTGTGGGGGGGTGGTGTGTTTTTTTTTTGTTGGGGGGGCGGGGAGGGGGCGGGGGGGGGGGATGTGTTTGTTGAGGGTGTGTGAGGGTGTGTTTGTTTGTGTGAATGTGTGGCGGGTATGAGGATGTGTGTGTATATATGCGTCCAAAAAATATAAAGAAGGGAGAAGCAGCACACAAAGATGATGATCACAATCTCGAGTGCCTGGAGGAGATAGGGACATAGGGTTGCGTGTGAGTGGGGGTGGGTGGCCTATGTATGATGTATGTATGCATGGAGTTGTGGGTGTGTTTTGTGGGTGTGGGGTGGGTGTGGGTGGGGGAGGGGGGGGGCGGGGGGGGGGGGGGGGGGGGTTACGACGTATATGTCTGTGTGTGTGTGAGTGTGTGTCGGGGGGGAGAGGGGGGGGGGGGTGGGGGGGGGGGGGGGGTAAAGGCTCCTCATGATAGTTGGAGAAAGAAGGTGGTGTGTGTCGGGTGGTGTGGTTCTGCGTTTGTGTGTGGGCGGTGTAGGTGGTGGTGTGTTTAGGTGTGATGTAGGTGGGAGTGCGTGTAGATGTGCAGGGGTGCGGTCGATGTGGGGTCGTGTAGGTGTGTGTAGAATGTGTTGTGTTGGGGTGGGGAGGGGTGGGTGTGGGTTTGGAATGCACGCAACCAGTCGACTGGTGGTGTTCAATCTCAGCGTCGCAGTGCAAAGCCAATAAGGAAGGAGGTGTGTGTGTGTTTGTTGTAGTGGGTCGTGTTGTGGGGGTGTGTTGTGTCGGGGGGGGGGGGGTGGGGTGAGGAGCGGACATGAATACACCAGTCGAATGGTGGTGTTCCCACAAAAAGAGTAAAGTGAAAAGACATGATGAGGAAGGAGTTGTGAGTGCGGGGTGGGGGTGCGGGGAGTGGGGGGGGGGGGGTTGGTCGGGTGGTGGGGGGGGTTGGGGTGGGGGGTGGGGTTGAGGTGGGGGTGCCGAGGGGGGGGGGGGGGCGGGGAGGGGAGGGGGGGGGCGAGGGAGGGGATGGGAGGGGGGAGGCGGGGACAGGAAATCTCACAGTCGACTTGGTGGTTGTTCCACAACCTCAGCGTCGCAGTGCAGCCGATGTAGGAAGGTCTGCAGGATGACAAAAGACGTGTACAGGGGAACGCTCAACATGAAAACCAAACGCGGCAACACCGTGCCCACTTGGTCTCTTAGCAGCGTTTTGATCGGGGGTCACTCAGAATTTCCATGTGTGTGGGGGGGGGGGGGGTGGGGGAATCAGTTGATGATGGATGGGGGGGGAGGATGGATTGAGACTTCGGGTGGCGAGGTGGTGGGATGTGGATGGTGGGGGTGGGTGGCTCTAGCAGCGTCTTGATCAGGGGGTCACTCGGAATCTCATGTGGCCTGGAGGGGGGTTGAGGGGTGGGGGGCGGGGATCAATGCGTGATGATGGGGGAGATTGCGATTTAGACTTCGGGGGGGTATGGTGGTGGTGGTTGGTGGCGGTGGTGGTGGATGGTGGTGTGGTGTTGTGGAGCTTAGCCAGGCGTCTGATCAGTGGCGGTCATCAGACTCTCCTGTGTGCCGGGGGGGGGGGCGGGGGGGGGGGGGGCGGGGGGGATCAGATGTGTGATGGAGGGGAGGGGATGGAGACCTTGGCTGTGCGGTATTTGTGTATTTGTGTGTGTGCCCACGCGCCCACGCGCCCACTTTGTCTCTAGCAGTGTCTTGATCAGGGGGGTGGTCACTCAGAATCTCCATATTTGCCTGGGGGGGGGGGGGGATTAAGTGGGTAGGGATGGAGGGAGGGAGGGATGAGGATTCGGCGTGTTTTGTGTGTGTGGTGGTGGGCACATGCACAAATGCCATCACGTTGTGAACAATTTGGTCCAGGGCTGAGGGACCAAACTTGAGGGAGCTCTGAACGGTATCGATCTCATGCAGTGACAGAGAGTGTATGTGTGTGTGTGTGTATGTGTGTGTATGTGTGTGGTGTGGTGGGGGGGGTGGGGGGGGGGGTCTGCGGTGTGTTGTTGATGTATGTGTGTATGTGTGTGTGTATGTGTGTCGTGCGTGTGTATGTATCGTGTATGTGGTTGTGTCTATGTGTGTGTGTCTGGTGGTGTGTGTGTGTGTCGTGTCTGTGTGTGAGGGGGTGGGGGGGGTGGGGGGGGGGTCAAGCCACAACGGCACTACTTTACGAAAACAAACTCTGTTCCGGGGCTGATAGGGAAACGGAATTGAGGGAGCTCTGGACGGTAACGATCTCGTGCAGTTGCGTGTGTGTGTGTCTGTGTGGGTGTGTGTGTGGGTGGGTGTTAGTGTCAGTGTGGGTGGGGGTGGGGTGGGGGGGGGGGGGTCAAGCACAAACGGCACTCACCTTGCGAACAATCTGTTCCAGGGCTGAGGGAACGAACTTGAGGGAGCTCTGGACAGTATCGATCTCATGGAGCGACAGAGAGTAGCTGGTGACTGGGCCGTAGGCCCACGCCACCTTTCGTCGCTTGTTGTAAATGTGCTGGAAGATCTCTTGCTTTCCAAGAGACGCTGCCAGCAGCAGGGGCGTCTGTCCCCTGTTGTTGGGGTAAGGGGAAGCTGGTCAGCACTTGGGTTTAGGTGTTTCAGGTGGTTTAGGGTTTAGGCCCTGTTGTTGCGGTAGGGCGATGCTGGTCAGCACTTGGGTTTAGGTGGTTAAGGTGTAGGTGGTTTAGGGTTTAGGTGGCTCAGGTGGTTCAGGGTTTAAGGCCCTGTTGATGCGGGAGGGCGAAGCTGGTCAGCACTCGGTTTTAGTTGGTTCAGGTGGTTTATGGTTTAGGGTTTAGGCCCTGTTGTTGCGGGAGGGCGAAGCTGGTCAGCACCTGGGTTTAGTTGGTTTCGGGTTTAGGTGGTTCAGGTGGTTCATGGTTTAGGCCCTGTTATTGCGGTAGGGCGAAGCTGGTCAGCACTCGGGTTTAGGTGGTTTAAGGTTTAAGTGGTTCAGGGTTTAGGGTTTAGGGTTTTAAGGTTTAGGGTTTTTCATAGTGGGGGTGGTTCGCGGTGGTAGTGACATGGTGTTGGGGGGGGGGGGGGGGGGGGGTGGAAATGCTGAAGGGAGAGTATTTTGCTGATCAGCTTCCTCATACCTGTTGTTGCGCACATGCTCCGAGGCACCACAGTACTCCACCAGTATGCATGTGTGTGTGGGTATGTTACAGTCCAGGGGTAGGCCAAATAGGCTAAAGGGGCTTGCCCAACCGTGCAGGAAGGGCTTAAAAGAAAAAGAACTGATGAACTGAACCCTAAACGATTGTTTGACCGACGGGGGCTTTGAGTTCGTGCTACAGTGATCATTTGATTCTACAATACAACCAGGTGGTCAAACATGTCAATCTGGTCATGATGTACACACATGTGCAGGGCTGTATTGCCACTGGCACCCTCTCTAGCACCTGTTGTTGCGCACATGCTCGGAAGCACCGCAGTACTCTACCAGGTGCTCAAACATGTCTATCTGGTCATGATGTACACACATGTGCAGGGCGGTATTGCCACTGGCACCCTCTCTCGTACCTGTTGTTGCACACATGCTCGGAAGCACCACAGTACTCCACCAGGTGGTCAAACATGTCTATCTGGTCATGATGTACACACATGTGGAGGGCTGTATTGCCACTGGCATCCTTGTCTCCGTTAACCCGCGCCCCATGGCGCTTCAGGTATGAGACTATGTCCTTTTGCCCGGTGCAAGCGGCAAAGCTGAGGGGATACTCTCCGTAGTAGACGACTGAGCCCTCTTGGAAAAACTGGCCGTAGGCGCGCGCACGCACGTTGGCGCTGTTCTGGACCAGGAACTTGACCTGGGGTGGTCGTAGGAGTGAGTGGGTGGGTGTGGGTGTTGGCACTGTTGTGGACCAGGAACATGACCTGGGGTGGTTGTGGGAGTGGGTGCGAGATTGGCGTGTGTGTGGGCATGTGTGTGGGGGTAGGGGTGGGGTTGCGGATGTGCGGTTGTGTGTGTGTGTGTTGCCCGGTGCAAGCGAAGGAGCGGGGTACTACCCCGTAGTAGACGGAGTGAGCCCTCTTGGAAAAAAATAGCGTAGGCCCCGCGAAAAGACGTTGTGCGCTTGTCTGGACCAGGACTTGACCTAGGGTGGTTTTGGGAAACGCCCCTCACGGCATGGGCATGGGGTGGGTGTGGGTGGGTGGGTGGGTGTGGGTGTGGGTGTAGCCCGGTGCAAGGGGCAAAGCTGAGGGGGTACTTCCTGTAGTAGCTCCACTGTGTAACATACAATACTAGTCATCCTAACCACCCCTCCCCAACCCCTCCGCAATTCCACCCCTCCCCACCCCATCCCCCTCCCATCCCTCCGCAACTCCACCCCTCCCCACCCCTTCCCCCTCCCATCCCTCTGCAACTCCACCCCTCCCCAACCCCTCCCCCCCCCCCTCCATTTCCTGATAGCTCCACTGTGTAACATACAATACTCGTCATCCTAACCACCCCTCCCCAAACCCCTCTCCAACTCCACCCCTCCCCACTCCCCACCCCTCCGCAATTCCACCCCTTCCCCCTCCCCTCCCCAACTCCACCCCCACTCCCACCCCTCCCCAACTCCGCACCCCCTCCCTTCCCCTTCCCAACTCCCACCCCTCCCCAACTTCACCCCTCCCCCTCCCATCACTCACCATGTCAAAGTCCTTGTTGACAATGGCAATGTGTATCGCAGTCTCTCCTTCGTAGTGCCCGGGATGATCGTTTTCATTCCTTCGCTCCTACGCAGGTACAGTGCAGGTACGCATGATTTTCAGTAGTTGCACTGTTCCTAAGAACTATAGATATACAAACACAAACATTACAGGCTACTTCTGCCTGGGCCATGCAGATTTGCAGGTGTGCATGATGTTTAGTAGTTGCACTGTTCAGAAGAGGTACAGATATCATATGCTATACATTACATTACTTTGGCATCGATGGCCCAAGACCATTCCTAACAGTTAAAGATTTTAAACGTTAATATGTTACAAGCAAGGATGGGCCGCTTCTACCTGGGCCATGCAGATTGCAGGTGCGGATGATGTTGAGCAATTGCACTGTGCATAAGAGCTACAGATATCATATGTTATACATCAGATTACTTTACTTTGCCATTGATGTCGCAAGATCATTGATGACCCAAGACAATGCACTGTTCATAACAGCTACAGATATCATACGTAATACATTACTTTACCTTACTTTACTTTGCCATCGATGGCCCATTGATGAGCCATTGATGACCCAAGACCATTGATGACCCAAGACAATACACTGTTCATAAGAGCTACAGATATCATATGTTATTCATTACTTTACTTAACTTTGCCATTGATAACCCAAGACCATTGATGACCCACTAATGACCCAAGACAATGCACTGTTCATAATAGCTACAGACATCATATGTTATTCATTACTTAACTTAACTTTGCCATTGATAGCCCAAGACCATTGATGACGTACTAATGTCCCAAGACAATGCACTGTTCATAAGAGCTACAGACATCATATGTTCTACATCATATTCCTTTACTTCCCTATTGATGACCCAAGACCAGTGATGACCCACTAGTGACCAAAGACAATGCACTGTTCATAAGAGCTACAGACATCATATGTTCTACATCATATTCCTTTACTTCCCTATTGATGACCCAAGACCATTGATGACCCACTAATGACCCAAGACAATGCACTGTTCATAAGAGCTACAGACATCATATGTTCTACATCATATTCCTTTACTTCCCTATTGATGACCCAAGACCATTGATGACCCAAGACAATGCACTGTTCATCAGAGCTACAGATATCATGTGTTATACATCACTTTACTTTACTTTGCCATCGATGTCCCAAGACCAGTGATGACCCATTGATGACCCAAGACAATGTACTGTTCATAATAGCTACATATATCATATGTTATTCATTACTTTACTTTACTTTGCCATCAATGGCCCAAGACCAGTAATAAGCCAAGACAAGCCCGCTCCACAACATTCGGGAGGGATCTTCCAACCAGGCCTCAAAATAAGATAAGATACCGTACTGGTCGCAAAACGTAACAGTTTAATTTGACGAGAGCACCCGTCAAATCGTGGCGTACGGTACATGGCGAGACGAAAAAGCCGTCAACATGTTATCAGGGGCCATATTATATAGGTAGGGCTTCGACTCCACGTAGGGCTTACTAACGACCCTAGGGGCCTTCCAACTAGGCCTTCAATTAAGATAGGCAATATTGCAGCCAGCAGGCAAGATTGAAAACCTGGACCTGGACCTGGACCATGCTA
Organism: Chlamydomonas sp. ICE-L; assembly: GCA_013435795.1. NCBI lineage: Eukaryota > Viridiplantae > Chlorophyta > Chlorophyceae > Chlamydomonadales > Chlamydomonadaceae > Chlamydomonas > Chlamydomonas sp. ICE-L. Next base: position 42,168,361 of record JACBWV010000626.1, read on the forward strand.
TAAAGACACAACTTATTCACCTGATAGGGTGTGTTGACCAAAGTGGCTCCATACAGTTTCACCAGGTACTTGGCAATGGCCAGAGTGGACGGCGTGTTGAGTAACATTGCCACGTGGAACACATTCTCGCCCACTGGACCTTTGTTGTACACGTCGCACTGGGAGGGGAAGAGCTTCATGATAAGCTGTGGGGGGGTAGGGGATCAGGGGTCGGAGGCAGTGAGAAAGAGGGTTGTGGTGGGTGCAGGAAACTTCGTGGTATGCTGTTGGGGATAGGGGATCAGGGGTGGGGGGCAGTGAGAAAGAGGGTTGTGGTGGGCACATGAAGCTTCGTTGTATGCTGTGGGGTTGATTGTGGTCTGTCAAAAGAATGACTGAGAATGGAAGGTGCATGCTTTAATGGATTGCTGAGAAGAGGTCTGTCACCCATCTCCACAAATGGTAAAAGAAGATCTGGCGAGGTGTCTCTTGGAGTGCCTACAGGCTGGTCCGCTTAGTATGCTCCCTGTTTTCCATGGGAATCGCGCGGGGCACTTGAAATTGGAAGACGGTGAGCACCAGTTGGCTTAGAAACCATGTTATAATCCAATCCATTCTACTGGCTGGTCACTGTAGCTCTGAGTAACCCGGGACCATTGACAGATACAACTGTGGGGAGAGATGATCTCCCGAGGTCCCACATCCCACAGAATCGAATCTATTAACGTATAAAACGTAATGTATGTCTATGTATATTCTATATCAAGCTTATGAGTATAAAAAGTATCATCTGTTTAGTATGCTCCCTGGTTTCAGTCGGTATTCCGATGGACTTGGAATTGGCAGACGGTGAGCAGACCAGAGTTGGCTGTAAAAACATGAAAGAACACAATCCAATCATAGTTCCCACAGATCCCCCCCAGTTTCCACAGAATCAGCAACAGCTGGTCTGGTCTGGAGCTTCCAACTGCAGGCTCAACATTGGCATGGAACTCTTTGGCTGGGCTTTAAGATGCGTCAGCTGTCAGAAGCGATGAGGCTGGGAGCACTGGTCCCGGAACGTTGTGAGCAAGTGAGCAAACTTCAAAATGCAGCGAGCCTTCCTCAGGACTACTTGGTACTGCTTCTTTAAATACAAATCAGAGGGAAGCAATGTATCGGAACAAAAACTGGAGCGCGAAAAACCGAGTCAGAACTGAAGGATGCATCACCTCCAGCTTTCCGTATTTCACAGCATGCCAGGCTGTGCCTGCTGAATCCATGAGCTTCGCCTGCTGGACGACATTCGTGTTGGAAGCCTTCAGGTCCGCATTGGACTTCAGCCTGCGCCTGTTGCTGCGCTGAGGTTCAGACATTGTTGATGAAATCCAACAGCGCTGTAGACAGCTTTAGGGCGTAAATTGGGAAAGGATACAGAAAATAGCTGCTTTTCGCTTCAATCGCGCGGTTGAAAGATAGGTCTTAGGGAGCGGCAGGGAAATCAAGGCTAGGAATTGGCATGCTCATCTACAGCATGCTCGAAGAGTAACAACGGATGTGGCAGTCTTTGCTTTGGGCGGCGACAATTGTTTCTCGCACTGCCAGTCTATATAGGTTAAAAGCAGTTAGCGCTTTCATCAGAAACTGGCTCCAATCCGCGCATCCGCGTCTACCAGTTGTACAACAGTCCAGTCAGTCCAGAACCGGTTTATTCGGTGGCTCGTTATTTCAGTTGTACCCCCCACGTGGCTCGTTGTCGGTTCATCGTGTTCCTATCGGTTCATTAGTAATCCTCAACGTGCTTGCATTTTTGAAACAGTTGCACCTCCTTTCCAACACATGCTCAATCAAATGTAATTTTTCCATCTTCTAGTTCCAGTTCTCGCCCTCTGTTTGTAATTAATCACAAGTAATCCAACCTGCTCTATTGGGTAGCTTCGCCATAGTACTACTAACTACATCACTCCCTCTCAAGTTGTTTCCCTCCTTTCTGGTCCTGGGCTCCCGGCAGTCTTCGAATATTCTGCCCAATCCGGCAGATTCGCCATAGAACTTCAAACACCCCCCCTCTCCTGGGACTTACACTTGAACTAGCTCTGGCAGTCCTCAACTAACCTGCACGGTCGGGCATATTCATCGCTGTACTGCCGCGTACCTCCTCAAGGTCCCCTTTTTCTATGCTCTCGCTGTCTCTCTCATTTTTTCTGTGTAACAATTCTACGATCAGTGCCAGTCAGCTGGTCAGTCAGCTAGACCTGAGCACAGGCCGATGCTGGGACCACTGTCCTCCCCGCCAGCAGAGGGTGTTGGAAAATTGAACTGTCCGGGCTCCGATTTTGAATCTCGCTGCATAAACTCAGCAAAACTCGAGTTCATTAAGTTTAGTCAAAAAGGTGCGCAACACAGCGCTACTTAAAAAAGCGACTCTGGGTTGGTCAAGACTTCGTGTTAGGACTTCCGATACTTTCCCATTTGTGTACAAATCCATTCATTCATGAACAAATGTCGAATATATCTTTGTATCCTTTGCTTCTTTGCACTACTGCCTACTTTCATTTTTAAGCTTTTATTATGCTTGAGCGTGGTTGGATGAGCAGTGAGCGTTGCAGTCTTGGATTGTGCTAGGCAGTAGATACAGCTCCTTTCACCCACCCGCAGGCCAAACCTAGAGCTATATGGTGCGGTTGAAAGATAGCATGACAGGTACTCCAATGCAGCTGTAATCTTGAGGGTTGACTCAGTCGCTGGTTAATGGAGCTGAGTGGAAGATGTTACATGTAGCCCAATAATTAAACAGTGGATTTGACCAAACTCGAACAAGATTCATACCAGTTCATCAGGAAATGCGAAAGACACAAATTGTATACAAATCCCCTCATGTTATTGTCCGACATACGTCGGACACTGAGTCGGCATAATGCATACCAGTACCTGGTCCCTCCAGGTCCCGAGTTGCCTGCCACTAGGCCACAGGCTAGCTGTGGCCTACACGGGTCTGCAGGATCTTCCTGCAGACTCCCGTCTTCTATATGAGCGCACTCGTCGCGTGCCTCTTCCTTCACTTCAGTCTTCACTGTGTAACAACTCTAACATTGAAAGGTCATGGCCCCTGACCGCTAACCGAAGCAACGCCACTGCGCCTGTGCCAACTGCCAAGGACGATCTTCTGCCCTGCACAAGGTGATGGTTTTCCCTCAGACTAGCTCGACGGCTTGAGTACTGCTTTTGGCCCTGGATTGCCTACGATTCGTCGTGAGGAATCCACTACCTGCGCTGCCACGCCTACTGCCCACACAACTCTCCCGTTGTCTCTACAATCCGTCCAAGACGCCAAGTAGACGCAGTCCAGGAGTCTCAGTACATCTTTGACGTGAGTTGCTAACTCACTAGATCATACACAGCGTTACCAATCCTCCGAGATTGTTGGTGCACAGATATTCAGCTCTGCACGCCCCCCCCCCCCCCCCCCCCCCCCCCCCGCCCTGCTACTACCAACACCATTTCACAAACCGGATCCCTTCTGATCCCCCTTCGCTGTCAACACCACCTCCCCTTGCCTCCGAACACACGACCAAGACTGAAGAATTGACAAGCTTCACAAGCCCCCAAACTCTCCCTCCTCTCCTCCCTCTCCAGCCCCCCCCCCCCCCCCCCCCCCCCCCCCCCCCCCCCCCACCCCTCTATCCTTCGTAACCTGCTACAATCATCACATTCCGGCTGTGATAGCCACTACAGCCAGAATGGGGGGAATCGTCTGATCATTGCGGACGCTATAGCTGGACTTCGGTTCCGCCGTCGTCTACTCCGTGCGCATCATGATCTTTGATAGAGATGGCTTCGACTTTTGGGAGATGTTCATTGACGACAAGCTTCTGCCTCCTGACAGTCCCTGGCTAGGTAATCGCCGGGGTCTACTACTTCATGAGATCGCCAGCTCCATGAGCATCATTAATGAGTATTTGTCCCCTCGCATTAGACATGAGCTGAAAAGCAAGAATATCTCTGGTCCCAACTACACTATGATGTACCTGAAACTATATTATGGCACTAAGTCTCCTGCCACAGATTGTGTTTCAAATAGCCATGATGACAGTGATGCTACAGCTCCTACACCCCAGCCTGCAAGCATATGTGTCACGTCTAGGACTGTCCCTGCCTCTAGGACTAGGACCCGGGAAGTAGACCCTGCTCCAGTCCCCATCATCTCTGAATTGCATTCACAAGTCCAAGCACATCACCATACAATCCAAAACATGGAGCGTGAGATCTGCAACATGGCATATGAGATCACCCAACAGAAACAACATGATAGATGGGTAAGGGCATGTTTTTCCAACTCCACACACATCAGCCACTGGAGCATACCAAATGCCCTTGCTGAACGCTTGCAAGGGTGACCCCTGCATCCTGAACTGCACCAAACCCCTCACCTGCAATCAGAACCTCTGCAGACGGAACGTCCTGACTGTGTTGATGGGGAAACCTGCTATGATGATCTTCACTTGCATGGGGGGGATCTTAGCACCTATGCAAGTCAGCCTAATGCTGAAGTGCTTCCACCTCACTCTGCCCCCACACACCCAGCAGCTCCTAATGGGTGCAATTCTCTCAATTATCCTCACTTGCATGGGGGGAACCTGATTGATAGACCAGATTGGATAGGCCCAGCAGATGCAGATACAGACCCAGGAGATGAAGCATCAAACCAACTTCTCCAACTTATCCGCTTGCAACCACCGCCAGGATTCCCAGCAAAACCCCTAGACTGGGCACCAGTCCAAGATCTACCATCCACATGGACGGAATTCTGCATTGCAGCTGGTTTCAACAAATCACCACCACTCCAACCCATGGCACATGGCATAACACATGCACCTGCACACACACCTGCACACTCACCTGCAGCTCCTGCTGATCCTCACTTGCATGGGGGGAACCTTGGTGCATATGCAAGTACATCCAGCACACCACCATCACGTGATGAAGACACACCCACACTCACTTATCACGCCACTACCTATGCAAGTACATCCAGTACACGTGAGAGCAACAACACACACACACATCCACATCCACATCCACTGAGCATGTCACAACGCCTCCCACTCCCACTGATGCTCTGGTTGAACTCGTCATCATCAACCACCCCTACATCACCTCTGCCTTCCATGGCATTTTCTCCCTGCCCTGGCCCCACTCCCATAATAGGACAACCAAGGCGCCACACATCCTTGTGGGCATAGGATAAATGCTAAGCTTGTGAGCGATACCCTCGCTTGTGGACATAGGGTAAATGATAACCTTGTGAGGGGATGTAAACATCTGAACACTGAACGGGGGGTATGCACTGATCTGATAACCTCTTGCTCCACTGATACCAGCATTATTATGATCTGATCTGCACACTGATCTGCATAAATCGCAGTATCGCTATTTTATGCAGACCACCATGCAATGGTTACATTGACCTTCATGCGCATGCATATCCCCAGCACTTGTGAGCGATACCCTCGCTTGCTGAATAAATCTGCATGTCACATAATTGTCTTTGAACTGATCTGCAGCAACTCTGATAGACAGCTTCCCTGATCTGCAGCCGCCATGATCTGCAGCTTCCCTGATCTGCAGCCATCCTGGTCTGCACCTTTTCTGCGGCAGTCATGGTTACACTCACTTCATATGAATGTCACAGCAATTCCTACCCACCTGGCACCTCCCTAGTAGATTCCGATTGATTTCCCCAGCAGCTCCCTAGAAGTACGCAAATGACCTGCAGTTCCCCAGCAGGCCCTACAAGCCCTTTACCTTCTCAACAGCTCCTAGCGACATGGCGACAACTCTAGCAACATCGCAGCCAAGCTACTGACCCTGGATGACTTCCCAGCACCTAGCATTTAAATGTGCCCCCTGACCTGCTTGTCATTTTTAAATAGCAATGAACACTCTAGGAATTTAAATCCTGTCCTGCCATGTACTAACACAGCAGTTTGACTAGTTTTCTTGCCAACCTGGCCCTCTAGTTACATGCTTTTTCAAATGACTTCTCAGCATGTACCTCCCCTCTCAACCTCTGGAAGACAGTTGTATTTACTGTCAAGCCCACCTTCTTATATCTTATAAATGATACTGGAAGTACCTCACCCTATCCTTCCATCTGGACGGATAGTTATGAGCTAGCAGGGGATGTCTACCTTAAGTTATTTCTCACAATGTCATCCGTAATTTGTGGATTCATTTAGAGCCCCCAAATTATGGGGGGAATAGTATGCTGACCCTATGCATCCCAACTGCCTTCTAGGTGGGATGTATCACACTTAGTCCTGCCAGTCTCTGATTTAGTTATCCTAATGTCACTCTTGATTTGACAAGTCTTTGCAGGATTTCGACTTCCCAATTAGAGGGGGAATAGTTAGATGACCTCAGGTTTGACCGTATAAATAGACTGACTTTAGTTTAAGTCTGTACCGACCTGGCAGCTCCTTAAAAGCTACCAACCTAGATCAGTGATTTAGAGTTCTTAGATAAGATTACCACCTTGACTGTGCCAGCCCGCCTTTCCACAGTCCAGATTACCTTACATCTGATCTCTTGACAAGCCTGACCAATGTACAGCCACATATAGTGACTTCCTGACTTCGAGACTTTTCAAGTGCTTCCTTCCCGTTAGACTTGACCTGAATAATCTGATGCTTGACTGCCTGAGAGATTTCTGCGAGGCTACTAAGATGGATGTGAATATAAAGAAAACTGAGATTGTCGTTTTCAACAAGCAATTCTGTGATGAGGCCCGTATGGATCCTGATTAAAATTTTGTCTATGATGGAGCACAGCTTTCTACAAAGTTATCTTTTACCTACCTGGGATCCCTCTTTGTGGATGGTGACTCAAGCAATCGTGCAAAAGCTGCTTTTTCTAGGATGCTCACTAAGGCCCAAAAGGCACACCACATGCTCCGTAGGCGATGCCATACTATGGAGATATACAATATTGATATTCTCACCCACCTGTTTGATTCTCTTGTACAACCTATCCTGAATTTTGGCTGTGAGGTGTGGGCTCCTTCTATTCTGAACAACACACTTATCTCAAATGACCATGCTTGTGAGAAATGGCATAGAGGTATTCTTAAACAAATGCTGGGTGTTTGCCAATCTACTACATCTCATATTATCATGGAAGAGCTGGGTAGAACCCCGTTGTATTTTGCTTGGCTTAAACAAGCTTTGCGCTTCTGGAACAAGACCATATATAAAGAATTGGTCTGAGGATCTCATTAGAATGGCTCTTGAGGAATCTTTTGATTCCAATACTGGCTGGGTTCACGACTTACGTTGTGCTCTCCACAAGCTAGGACCCAGTAAAAACCTCAACATTTTGGAGGCTGTCGATGTCGAAGGTATTATGTCTGAAGTTTTTGAGTCATGGAGGTTTAAGTACCCAAGTGACACCAATGCAGTCAGAGATATCCCTGATGAGAGAAGGGTTGGCTTTAAATGCCTCCGATACCAGAAATGGTTAGCAGCCAACAGCAATGATGAGAATGGCTTGATTCCCTTTACAGATGTAAAGCCTAACACAAGCAGGATCAGATTCGTTCTATAGCACAGTTTATAATGGGTTCTAATTGGCTGAACACAGAAAGAATGAGGGTGGTGGATAGAGCACACATCCCTCGTTCAATGAGACACTGTCAAATGTGTGGGTTCCAAAAACCTGAGGATGAAATGCATATGTTTGAGTGCCCTTTTTATAATGATATTCGCCTCCGCTACCAGAAGCTGTTTACAGATATGTATAGGCATGTCCATGAGGATACCGACTTAACCGTATGGAAGCCGCATTTCCCACACAGTAGTGGGAGAAATGGAGTATTCAGACGCGCGACGTAAGATTCCGCAGGACGCCTTCATATTTCAAATACCCGTTAACCCCCGGGCAAAACCAGGAGTAACCACCGCCAGTGTTTTCCCAGCAGTACTGTCCTGCCCGGTATATAAATTATAATCAAGTGCACAGTCACTGGGGGCACTAAAATCTTGGTGCCCCAAGCTGCCAATGCCTTGATCTTAACCAATTTTTTGAGTTGCGTCGAGATTCCATCCCGCAGTTCCCACAAAACGATCGAAGATGGCGCACGGGCCTCCGATCAAGGCTCGCTCTGAAAAGCTACACCGTAATCCCAACCCATTGCAAGATGAGTGGGCAACGGGAGTTGCATTCATCGACCTATCCTATAGCTCCTGCTGCCCCCAAGACCTCCAATCCTCTAGCGCCTATGCCGCTAGATTCCCTCCCAGCCAGATCGAGAAGAAAGGTGAGAGTATTGAGTTCCTTCCCTCTCCCCCTCTGCTCCGCGACTCGTAGTCGACCATCGCGATCTCCTTCTTTGCCTTCCAATCCTGCTCAGTGCCTTTGCACAGCAGCCCTGTTCGCCTTGAAGTTTGCGTCGTTCAGCTTTTGCTAGAATTTGTCCTCCTACAGTACCCACTCACATTCATAGCTGCATTCAAATCACAACCCTTTGTGGGAGACTGATGGTTGAGATGTTCCAACCCCATGACTTGGAAGACAGGGAAAAGTGGTTCAACTCAACTGGAACCAAGCTGAATATAGAGAGATGGCAATACTGGGCAGTTGAATTAGGTGTCCCTTGTCCTAGGTTTCTAGTAGACACTTCCTTCATTGGGGTAAATGGTTGTATGAGCAAGTTACCTTGATCACTCACCACCCCTGAAACAACCCTGTGACAGGTAAAAAATAGGTAGATGGATAGCTCTTCCCCAAAGGTCACACCCTTGGGGATACCTGAACTATCCAACTCTTGTTTGATGCCCTATACCCTGTCACCACCTACCATACCACTTACAAGGCACAGGCTTAAATCCCATAGATATTTAAATGGTAACATAGCTGATATGACCAGTACGGCCAGCCAATGGTGTGATATACCCCCTAATTAAGGGAAATATCACACACAACAGCTAAAACGTTACAAAGTCCAGCCTACACTTTAAATAATTCTAATAAGGGCACACTAAGTGACCTGGAGTCTGGGACAAGGCTCTGGAGCTGGAGTGGCATGAGTCGGTAGGGGTACATGTGCACAAAGGTGTCCTGGAACTCGAAGCTTGCATGATTTGCTTGCAGCACTGAGCACATAGACTGGCAGGAACGTCAGCCTTGTGCTACATGGATAAGGTCCAAGCTGTCTCAGCTGTGTATAAGGGGGGTTCCAGGATAAGACGCATCAGGGATGATAACATCCCATTATCGGCATTAGGAAAAACTGTGGATCTCCTATATGCTTGGGTGGCCTTACCCACTGACACACTTTGCTTGTGATCAGACCTGCCCAGAAGCTTACCCCTTTCATATCTTCCTCCCACCCCCCATAGGATGTACCATCTACCAAGGCACCAAGGGAAGGATGCTTAGGTGCACCAGCTGCAGCCAGCACAGCCACCCCCAGTTCATCTGGTTGGGCAGGAATGCCATGTCCTGTGGTACATTCAAGTGCTCAGCCTGCACACTATAAGAGTGTCTCTCCACATCACTAGCTTCCAAGGCCAACAAGGGCCAGGGGGTTAGGGATGTTGGAGGGCTCTACCTTGGCTGTACGGAAGCTCACAAGACACTTATGCAAGTGATCTTAAGCGACACCAAGTGCATGGCTGAAGTTACTTACTTACTGAGCAGAATGCACTCCCTCCTGGCCCCAAGGAACAAGTGCCTTTGATGCTAGTTAAAGCTGGTCATGGGTTGGGCAGCAGGTCATAACTAACCTGCCACCATTACAACCATGTCAGCACTAGCTGAATGGCACAGGCCCAAGGGACTGGACCCTTTGCACTCTGGTTTCCAGTGTTGCGGGACAGATCTCTAAGGCCTTTAGGGTGTTCCATGGCCTAAGGGAGTTGCATCTGGCAAAGAGGGCAGTGTTGTAAGTCCCTCATGTTTAAGTGTCTGGAGACCATGAGGAAGCTGAAAACCCTGCTGCCCCACATGGAGGACGTGTTTACTAGAGATGCAGCTTGGCTAGTGATGGGTTTCTTTGACCTCCTTAGGAGGAGTGAGCTTATTGCTCTACTTTTGTCAGTGTAGTCCCCCCTTCTTTCAGGTCAGGCTTTGTCCAGTTGACTGAAGTCTTTTCTCACTGCTATTGCACACTCTCACCCCAACTGGACATAGATCCAGCCAGGGTTTGCCTTGCACAGCCTCAGACGGGAAGGTGTATTAGCAGCTTGGGCTAATGGGGCACTTCTAGAGACTTAGAACTCAAGGTAGGTGGATATCAGATGCCATTAAGGCATATGTGATCCCAGTCATCTCGGTCAAGTTGATCTTTGCCTCCAGCCTCTGAGCCTAGCTTTTCCTTTCCTTCTTTTCTCTTGATACCCCGTCACTTAGCCAAGCCTGCTGTCCTGTACACGCTCCTTACTCCTACACCTTTCCCCCAGTCCCCCTTTACACTCCTTTTCTTTACAGGTGGGACTGATTTTTATTATCCTGAGGGCACATGTGTGTGAAATTGCAGTGACTCTTGCATATGGTAGTAGCACAAAGACAGACCTGAACAGTCTGGACTTACAAGCTAGATAGTGCAGTTGACTTTATTTAATGGTAAAAGCTGATAAGACCAGTAAAGCCAGCCAGTGTTGTGATATACTTCCTAATTAAGGGAAATATCGCACACAAAGCTAAAACTTTACAAGGCCCAGCATACACCTTAAATATGTCTACTAGCACTTGTACCAATGGGGGCCCCATCTGAAAGATCGCTGGACCTCTCGGGCAGTGTCTCAATGCCCAGCAAGCAGGCCCCCTACTTTTGCAAATATAAGTACTGACAATGATGAAACCTGCACGTGCTTATTTCCTCAACCCTTAAGGGTAAATTATATGTATTGGAAATATGAAAAGCAACTGTAAAGGTATCTGAGTCAACCGTATGAATGCCGCATTTCCCACACTGTAGTGGGAGAAATGGAGTATTCAGACGCGCGACGTAAGATTCCGCAGGACGCCTTCATATTTCAAATACCCGTAAACCCCCGGGCAAAACCAGGAGTAACCACCGCCAGTGTTTTCCCAGCAGTACTGTCCTGCCCGGTATATAATCAAGTGCACAGTCACTGGGGGCACTAAAATCTTGGTGCCCCAAGCTGCCAATGCCTTGATCTTAACCAATTTTTCGAGTTAACCGTATGGAATGTGGAATTCTGCGATTCCACATTCAGAACCTTTATGAATGGAAATGGCCGGGAAATGGCACTAAGACTTTCTGGAGCAACCTAGCCGACTATCTTTCTACTTGTAGAAGAGCAAGACAGGAAGCCCTGGACTGCTTAGTGGCACCGTAATTTATTATCCCTTTTTTTTCTTCTTGTGACTTCTCATTTGTTAGCTTCTTACCTCCGCCACTGTAAGTGGTTGAGATCTGGGTCCTGCTCTAGGGGGGTTAATACCTACGCCACCAAAACGGTGGTTGGGAGTTTGGTTTGTTTGTCCTCAACACACCCCTGATGTAATGGGGTTTTTTGCTTTGTGGTTGCTTTTTCTTTTTGTTTAAAGCACAGAGTCTCATACACCCTCGCGATGTCAAGTAGACTTTAACATGTAATGTAATGTAATGTAATCTTATTGTCCAAGTTCTTGACCGAAGCAGACCAGCTCTTAGTCATTGTATTTCTTTTATATCTATATTAATTTCTTATGCCCCTCAGTTGACTTCAGGAATTATTGAGCTCAAGAATACCTCAAGTTGGGGGGATGTTATTGTCCGATATACGTCGGACACTGAGTCGGCATAATGCATACCGGTACCTGGTCCCTCCAGGTCCCGAGTTGCCTGCCACTAGGCCACAGGCTAGCTGTGGCCTACACGGGTCTGCAGGATCTTCCTGCAGACTCCCGTCTTCTATATGAGCGCACTCGTCGCGTGCCTCTTCCTTCACTTCAGTCTTCACTGTGTAACAACTCTAACATTGAAACCTCGCACCGAATGGGAAATCGAGAATCATATTAAAATACGAAGGGGCCAAGAAGCGTGAAGAACAGCATTATATATGTGTAATTTTGTATGTGTAAATGAGAAATTACTATATACTGGTCTCGCAGCCGTGCCACCATGATCGGCACAACAAGTGTTGGCCTGTTGGGCTTTTGAAAAAGCATATGTTTCTGATAATGAGACTTTTCGCCTCAAAGGGGGGGTCTCCCTACACTAGCCCCAGAATGGAAGGATTATATGTGACGTGGCGGAGCCTTTCCTACTCTGAACGACCTTAACAATTATCTAAACTGTCTAGCCCGCTTAATATGCTTACTTGGGTATCGCGCTGGGGTCTTGGAATTGGAAGAGATGAAATCTCAGGATCACAAGGAAGGAAGAATGCTGTTTACCAGACCTGGATGTCCTCCCCATGGGATGAGAGTGGAAAACCTGAGATGCTCAATTATCTCATCCGAAACCTACCTCACAAGGTTGTGCGTGCGATTTAGAACTTCTTCCCACTACCTAAAAGTGGAAATAGTAGGGTCCCCTGGAGGTCGGCCCCAGGAGTGGGGTATGGTTCACGATGTCTTCTGGGTTTGTAGTTCAGTTGTCTATGATTGTTACATTTGTTGTTGAATGTTGAAAAATAATACAAAATTGTTGTGGGTGTACCAAGGTGAAACGACGTGCAGCGAGATACATTTTCCAATTGCAATTGCCAACAACTTGATCGTTTGAAATATTTAACGAAGATTGCCATGTTCTGTTTTATGTCTAGGCTTGGCATCCAATGGTATGCTTTTACTTGTAGACCTGTGAGAACTGTGAGAGAGCCGTCATGTACCGTAGATGTCATTTATTGTAGCAGGTTTGTGAATGCAGTTGAGGTGGATGCCTTCTTTCTTGGGCTGTTTCTAAGGGATGTGGAGCATGGTTTCCGTGTGTCTACGATGAGAGCTTGGTAATCAGCTGTTGTGTTGGACATGCTCCAGGTTCCTAGATTGAGTCCACAGGGGCCACTCCACAACTTCCGGGAGTGGGGAGGGTGGGGGAATCTTCCAATTAAGCCACAATGTCATAGGCAGACCAGTGTCCACTAGGGTTGTTCAAAAGTGTGTTGAATGCCATGGGCAGTCCAGTGTCCACCAGGGTACTTCAACAGTGTTTGTAAATTATAAGTTCACAGGCAGTCCATGGTGTTGTTTCTTGCAATTCGCTGAGCAGCCATAACCGATGCACAATGTGTGGCAGCACTGTATGAGTTCATACCCTCTAGGTGGATTGTGTCACTTGTGCTCCCGACCAGTGATGGTGCCTTACACCGGAATGTGATCTGAAGCATAAGAGGGTGTGTATGGTGCGGCAATCAATGAAGAGAGTGCCATGTTTACAGGTGGGTGTGGGTTGATGGTTTGTATGTTCAGTCCAAGGGGTAGCCAATCAGGCTTGCACATCTTCAAATAATCATAGACGTTTCGGAGGGACTATTTTTGGTTAGTACTTTTAATCCCTTCCTATACGGTTGGGCAAGTCCCTTTAGCCTATGTGGCTTACCCCTGGACTGTAACATACATACATAGTACTGATGGTCATGTAGTGGTCATGTAGTGGTCATGCATGTGAAGTGTGGGAGAGGAGTGGTGAGGATACAGAAGGCTGTGGTAGAGAGCCGAAGGAATGGTAGCCTTATCGTAGCTTGGTGGTACTGCAGGGCTGCAATAAAACATTCCTGACTTGAGCAGAGGGCATATCATGTATGTAAACATGGTTATGAATGTCGGGGGGGTATGTCATGAAATATGTTGTGTATGTGAGGGGTGCTAGCAGACTGAGGTGTTTTGGGAAGTGGGAGTGGGACAGGGTATCAACAGGGAGATGGAACGGTGTTTACGAAAGTATGATTTTGTCTCCAATTCTGTAAAATTCATAACACTTAAAGGCTTCACATAGGATGAGAGGATACCCTGACAAAAGGACAGGAAAATGGCAACAAACTAAGGCAGAAACTGCCAAATTGCTGGCTAGAGCCACGTAACCAAGTCCAAGTTCATGTTTGGCTACCTAGCTAGGTTACCTTTTAATGCTGAAGACGTAGAGCAGCCAAATTGCTGGCTGGAGCCATGTAACCAAGACCAATTTCAAGAATTCCAGATGATTTAATTGTACGATTCTCACCAAATAATTCGTCGTCACTTAATTTTACGATTCCCTTCACAGTCACAGGTACACTACGTAATCTTGTTTCTTAAATTGTGAAAGGATGCCATTCAAGCGTACAATAGGGTAGATAGGGAGTTGAAGCATATGATCAGTAGCCTGGTGGGTTGTGAAGTTGGCAAGGGCAGGTCTCCTCCCAAAATACCATATGCGGTGGATGTTAGGCTGTCATATGCAGCAGTGATTATTAATTTGCAATAAAGATCAACGATTCTTACCTCAAAGACGACTCCAGGGGGGATCTTGAACAAATGTCGGATCTTGCTCTGGAACTCTTTCTGTCCATCTTCTCCGGGCTTGACCTTGATGCGGTGTACCTGGTTGAAATAAGAACCAAAATGATTAAAAGAAGACGGGAGGGGGGGGGGCAAAGTGTAGAGCTCATTGAGAGGATCACGGATCAGGCCTTCTTTTTCAATTTGGCATTGTAGAAAAAAGTGATAGGCCTCCAAAGTTATGGGGGTGGGTGGAAATTTTGAGGTAAAACTTGATGCGGTATACCCTTTCGAAAGAAGAAGAACAAAAAAACAAATTGTTCACGTTTACATTTTTCCTGGTATAAATAAATTTACTGCCGGAGACAGCGAGCAGCTAAATTGCCATATTGGAGCCATGTAACCAACCAAGTTCACGCTCAAGTAATCAACCCAAACCCAAGTCCCAAACTCCCAATCACTAGTAATTTCTTCCTTGTGTAAACTTTTCAGGAGAGTACATCAGTACATCCCCGAAAGGAGATTCACTGGCGGTAGTTGAGGCAAGAGAAATTGAAAGTTGAAATACGAAACATTAAGTTATTACAATATTAATTATGAAATATTTTTATATCATTTGTATTTGTTAATTAATATTTTATTAAATTATCATTATTAAATTGTCAGATTTATACCTTTTGCTGGCGGTAGTGGAGGCAAGAGCAGGCACAAGGCCAATCGTGGGTTATCTGCTAGAAGTCGCATAACAAGTCCTAGGCAGCGTCGCAAGCGACGCGGAACATTGGCGGGGAGTGTTGCCACCATCACCGACTGTGACAGGAAGGGCTGCAGAGGAAGAGCATCGAATCTCAAACAATCGTTTTACCGATGGAGGCCCTGAGTGTGATAATTTGTAAGCTACTGTGATAATTGTAATTCACTGATTCTACAATTATAATTAAATTGTCTTCTCAGATGTCGTAATTGTAATTGAGCCATGTAACCAAGTTCAAGTACTGGGTCTCCCAAGGTGACTACCATTAAGGGATCAGCCTCAGGGCCCTTGTTAGTTGATTATGTTGCAGAGTTGGTTAGTCTGATAGAAGTTACATTAAACACACCTATTTCCATGCTCAAGTACCTGATTGTCCTAGGTGACTACCATCACGGGGTCAGCCTCAGGGCCCATGGTAGTTGATGCTGTTGCAAAGTTGGGTAATCTGCTAGAATTTACATTGAACACACCTATTTTCAAGTTCAAGTACCTGATTGTCCTAGGTGACTACCATCACGGGGTCAGCCTCAGGGCCCATGGTACTTGATGCTGTTGCAGAGTTGGGTAATCTGCTAGAATTTACATTGAACACGCATATTTTCAAGTTCAAGTACCTGATTGTCCAAGGTTACTACCATCACGGGGTCAGCCTCAGGGCCCTTGGCAGTCTGGAAGGTGGTCTTCCAGTCTGGGAGCTCCTTATGGCATAAGCGGCAGAACTTCTCCTCACTGCGGGTGGGGTGGAAGGTGGGTACAGGGTGGGTGAGAGGGGGGGATGTAAGGGGGTGTAGGGGGAGGGGGTGATGGAGGGGGGTGAACAGAGTGTGGAAGGAGGGTGTAGGAGGATGTGAGGGGGGTGGAGGGTGAGGGGGGTGGAGGGTGGGGTGAAAAGAGGGTGGGGGTGAGGTGGATATGAGAGTGGGGCTAGGGGGAGGGGGATTAGAGGAAGACAGATGGGGGGAATGGGCTGAGGGTGGACGTTGGCTGGATAAAGGTTGAGACTGGGGGGAGGGGGGAAAGGGATGGGAGAGACCAGGTGGGGGGTGGGGGGTGTGTGTGTGGGGGGGGGGGGCAGAGGATGGTGGAAAGGGTGGAGTTGGCGGGTGTGGATGGGAGGGGTGGGTGGGACAGATGATGGTGGGGGGTTGGGGTTGGAGGGTGTGGATGGGCGGGGTGGGGGGTGGGGGGAGTTGGAGGCTGTGGGTGGTGGGGTGGGGTGGGGTTGGGTGGGGTGGGGGGCTGCTACTGAGAGGCAGCCAGGAATGGGGGAGGTAACGGAAATGATGTTTCGGGGGTCTATTGATTGATGAAGCTGCGAACTAGGTCGTGAAGAGAGGAATGATAGCGTCCGGATGATGGTGGGACGTGAGGGGGATGGACACTTCGGATTCCAGACCACCATGGCATGCCCCGTTCGTGCCACCTGTAGTGGCGTGCGGTTGCAAAGAAGGTTTCATCGAATTCGAGTTCACCAACGTGTGCTGCATTTGCTCTTCTCACACGCGCATGCATCAGCGCACCAACTGGAGAGATATTGAGCTACTAACTCGAACCACTTCCGAATGCGGGCGAGAACGACAGGTGGTTGGCTGGTGGCACTATCTCTCGCAAACTCCGAAACGCACTCGAGCATGACTACGACAGACGCGAACAAGCCTGATGCAGAGTTCTAGTTTGTTCTATGTGAATTTCTTGAGCTGTTACTTAAAATCATGGACGAGAAGACTGAAACAGGTGGCTTGGCAGGTGGCAGTGTCGGTTCACGCATACCGACTAACCGCTCGAACGCAGAATCACGACAGGAGCAAAATCTTCGACTTACTTGCGACCCGCTTGCTGGAGCTGCTATCTTGCCATGCACTTCTGGTGGCAGCGCCTAGGGCATGCACAGGGCCTTGATAGCTCGCCCGAGCCGTCCAGGCAGATCCAGCATGCTTGATCGTCGTCGGAAATGCGATGCCTAGTGGAGCGCGCAGCGGAGGGTGGGGTTCTGGAAGAGCTGGGGGTGCTGTAATTGTGGCCCATGGTGAGAAGAGAAACACGAGGGGAGGGGAAGGCAGTGTGGGGGAAGGGCCGAAGGGGGGGTGCGAGATGTGGGGTGGGGTGGGGTCGGGGGATAGGGGACGACTTGAGCCTGTTGCAAACAGACGTGAGCAAGTCAGTCAACCCGTAAGGGAGCTGATGATGGAAATGAGGACGTTGGTTGGCGCGGGGGAGAAAGAAAGCACTCGGAGGTATATACAGTGGCGAAGGTTTCGGTGGTTTCGGTCGGCAGTTACTTGCCTGGCAGGCCGGTCGGCGTTGGTAAAACTTTACCGATGGTACCGAATTTACGGCTCGAGGGACTGCACAGAAGGTGTAGCTGGCTGGCTGTTTGGGTGGGTGCGCGCCGGTAGGTGCATGCGGCTTTGTGGCTCAGTGGATTTGTTTTATTTAATTTTCTAGGGGAGTAGGGGCCGACCAAAAGCGACTCTGGGTTGGTCAAGATTTAGTGTTAGGACTTGCGATACTTATCCATTTGTGTACAAATCCATTAATTCATTACATTACAAAAAATGTCGAACATATCTATGTATCCTTTGCTTATTTGCTCCACTGCCTACTTTCCTTCTTTTACCTTTGCCCTTTTATTCTGCTTCAGCATGTTTGGATGAGCAGTTAGCGTTGCAGCCCTGGATGAGCCCAGTATTGTAGGCAGTAGAGACAGCTCCTTTCAACCACCCGTGGGCCTAACCGGATGCTATATGGTGCGTTTAAAAGCTTAAATGACAGATATTCCAATGCAGCTTTAATCTTGGGGCTTGACTCAGTCGCTGCCTAATGGATCTGAGTGGAAGATGCTACATGTAGCCCAATAAGGAAACAGTTGATTTGACCAAACTCGAACAATACAGATTTATCCCAGTTTATCAGGAGAGGCGAAATATAAAAAAATACACACGAATACCCTCGCACCGAATAGGAAATCGAGAATCATATAAAAAAACGACGGGGGCAATGAGCTTGAAGAACATCATTATATATTTATATATACATAAATGAGTAAATTACTAAATCGGTATTGCACGGGGGGGGGGGGGGGGGGGGGGGGGGGGGGGAATTGGAAGACAGCGAGCAGACAAGAACTGGCTGGAAAACCATGTAACAATTATAATTCAAATTCCTACTATGTATGAAGGATTAGGCGCCTTTAGGTTGGCGGGAGGTGCCGACCCACGACCCAAACGCACCGGCAATTGAGCCAAGATACTCCATTTATTTTCTCACCGATTCTTTGGGGACCTGGTCATCGTCTCGAAGACCGTGACACATATCTCAACCTCCAGCAGCAGCAACGGATTTCCATGTTAATACAAAGTAAACAAGCAGTGCCCTATTTCTCTGAGCCATTCTGCACATGGCTGCACTAGGGTAATTCAAAGCGCGCGCTTTTGCGCTTTTGAGCGCTGACTTTTTGACCCCCTCTGCGCTTTAAGCGCAGTTTTTTGCAACCCCCTATGGGCGCAGCAAGCAATTTTTGCGCTTTATGCACTGCAAAGCGCAGTTTTTTTTGTTTTCAAGTGCGCTAAAGCGCTGGCCAATTTGGCCATTTGAAGTACCCTGGGCTGCACATGAAATGGGAAAGCACAAACAAACATGCCTTTTTCAATTTATTCTTTGGGCTGCTCTAAGATCGTTAACCAGCTTCTTAAAAAGCAGCCCTTCGCACACAGCCCATATTCTTTTTAGCCCTTGCTATCACGGTTGGGCAAGTCCCTTTAGCCTATTTGGCCTATCCCTGGACCGTAACATACATACACACACAGCCCTTTATCGAGGGGACATTCAGGAGAAAGCCTTTGCCCCGACAGTTTTGGAAGCCACAATCAATTTTCTGGATAGACGCTGCCCAAGCACAAGGCACAGGACAGGGAGGTAGACATCCAAGCGGGCTGTGAGCGGGCAGTTTTGGAAGCTACACAACGTTTCCAGGATGGAGGCTGTCAAGCACGAGGCAAAGAACAGGGAGGTAGATATGCCAGGAGAGCTGCTTCTGCCCCCCCCCCCCCCCTCCCCACCCTGACAGTTTTAGAAGCTACAAGAAGTTTCCAGGGTGAAGGCTGTCAAGAAGGAGGCACAGACCAGGGAGGTAGATATGCAAGCGGGCGGCCAGGAGAGCTGCTTCTGCGACCACGGATGCCCTGACCCGAGACATGACCATCACTAGAACCTGCAGCATGTGTATGTATGTTACAGTTTAGGGGTAGGCCAAATAGGCTTAAGGGACTTGCCCAACGGTGATAAGAAGGGCTAAAAAAACGACCCGAGACATGATCATCACCAGAACCTGCAGCATAAGAGAGACAAAATGTTCTTTCTCCATATGTTATAACTATGAATGGTTTTGATGCTGAGTAGAGACATGCAGTGTGAGAGGTGGGAGGAGAACCTGGGTGATAAACAAACATTAAGTAATGATAACTCCTGGTGGGGCATGGTTTTTAGGGAGCCCCGTCTTAAGGCAGTAGGGAACTGGCTGCTACTATACCTGGGCAAAGCTACCATGGCGGTTGACAGCGACTGCGAGCACTAAAGCGCACCTGTAGGGATTCAAACCCCATACCTTCAGCGATTCATTGAGCTCTACCATCAAGCCATTTGTCGAAACAGGATGTGACAAGAAACGGCACGCGTCGCTTACGATTTGTTGGGGTTCAGTTCACTAGTGCTTGTTTTTAAACCGCCTTGTCTGTATTCAAGGCTGGGCAAGTACTTGTAGCCTATTTTGGTACCCCTGGACTGTAAAAATACACATATAAAAGAGAAGAAAAGAGTGGATGAGCAGCGTTGCTTTTCCATTGTTCGCCGTTGCACTGGTGTTAGTGTGTGTGGGTTGTGTGGGGGGTGGCGGTGGGGGTGGGGGTGAGGGGGAGAAGAAGAAGAAAACATATGGATGAGCAGCGATGCTTTTCCTCTGTTGCCGTAGTGCTCGTGTAAGTGTGTGCAGGTGTGTGGGGGGGTGGCGGTGGGGGTGGGGGTGAGGGGGAGAAGAAGAAGAAAACATATGGATGAGCAGCGATGCTTTTCCTCTGTTGCCGTAGTGGCTCGTGTAAGTGTGTGCAGGTGTGGGGGGGTGCGGTGGGGGGGGGGGGGTGAAGGGGGAGAAGAAGAAGAAAACATATGGATGAGCAGCGATGCTTTTCCTCTGTTTGCAGTAGTGGTCGTGTAAGTGTGTGCAGTGTGGGGGGGGGTAGCGGAGGGGGTGGGGGTGAGGGGGAGAAGAAGAAGAAACATATGGATGAGCAGCGATGCTTTTCCTCTGTTGCCGTAGTGCTCGTGTAAGTGTGTGGCAGGTGTGTGGGGGGTGGCGGTGGGGTGGGGGGTGAGGGGGGAGAAGAAGAAGAAAACATATGGATGAGCAGCGATGCTTTTCCTCTGTTGCCGTAGTGCTCGTGTAAGTGTGTGCAGGTGTGTGTGGGGGGGTGGCGGTGGGGGTGGGGGTGAGGGGGGAGAAGAAGAAGAAAACATATGGATGAGCAGCGATGCTTTTCCTCTGTTGCCGTAGTGCTCGTGTGAGTGTGTGCAGGTGTGGGGGTGGGGGGGGGTGGCGGTGGGGGTGGGGGTGAGGGGGAGAAGAAGAAGAAAACATATGGATGAGCAGCGATGCTTTTCCTCTGTTGCCGTAGTGCTCGTGTAGTGTGTGCAGGTGTGGGGGGGGTGGCGGTGGGGGGTGGGGGGTGAGGGGGAGAGAAGAAGAATAAAACATATGGATGAGCAGCGATGCTTTTCCTCTGTTGCCGTAGTGCTCGTGTAAGTGTGTGCAGGTGTGGGGGGTGTGGCGGTGGGGGGGGGGGTGAGGGGGAGAAGAAGAAGGAAACATATGGATGAGCAGCGATGCTTTTCCTCTGTTGCCGTAGTGCTCGTGTAAGTGTGTGCAGGTGTGTGTGGGGGGGTGGCGGTGGGGGTGGGGGTGAGGGGGAGAAGAAGCAGGAAACATATGGATGAGCAGCGATGCTTTTCCTCTGTTGCCGTAGTGCTCGATGTAAGTGTGTGCAGGTGTGGGGGGGGGTGGCGGTGGGGGTGGGGGTGAGGGGGAGAAGAAGAAGAAAACATATGGATGAGCTGCGATGCTTTTCCTCTGTTGCCGTAGTGCTCGTGTAAGTGTGTGCAGTTGTGGGGGGGGGTGGCGGTGGGGGTGGGGGTGGAGGGGGAGAAGAAGAAGGAAACATATGGATGAGCAGCGATGCTTTTCTCTCTGTTGCTGTAGTGCTCGTGTAAGTGTGTGCAGGTGTGGGGGGGGTGGGGTGGCGGGTGGGGTGGGGGGTGAGGGGGAGAAGAAGCAGGAAAACATATGGATGAGCAGCGATGCTTTCCTCTGTTGCCGTAGTGCGTCGAGTAAGTGTGTTGCAGGTGTGGGGGGGGGTGGCGGTGGGGGTGGGGTGGAGGGGGAGAAGAAAAGAAACATATGGATGAGCCTGCGATGCTTTTCCTCTGTTGCCGTAGTGCTCGTGTAAGTGTGTGCAGGTGTGGGGGTGGGGCGGGTGGCGGTGGGTGGGGGTGAGGGGGAGAAGAAGAAGGAAACATATGGATGAGCAGCGATGCTTTCCTCTGTTGACGTAGTGCTCGTGTAAGTGTGTGCAGGTGTGGGGGGGGTGGCGTGGGGGTGGGGGTGAGGGGGAGAAGAAGAAGAAAACATATGGATGAGCAGCGATGCTTTTCATCTGTTGCCGTAGTGCTCGTGTAAGTGTGTGGCAGGTGTGGGGGGGGGTGCGGTGGGGGTGGGGGTGAGGGGGAGAAGAAGAAGAAAACATATGGATGAGCAGCGATGCTTTTCCTCTGTTGCCGTAGTGCTCGTGTAAGTGTGTGCAGGTGTGGGGGGGGGGTGGCGGTGGGGGTGGGGTGAGGGGGAGAAGAAGAAGGAAACATATGGATGAGCAGCGATGCTTTTCCTCTGTTGCCGTAGTGCTCGTGTAAGTGTGTGCAGGTGTGGGGGGGGTGGCGGTGGGGGTGGGGGTGAGGGGGAGAAGAAGAAGAAAACATATGGATGAGCAGCGATGCTTTTCCTCTGTTGCCGTAGTGCTCGTGTAAGTGTGTGCAGGTGTTGGGGGGGTGTGGCGGTGGGGGTGGGGGTGAGGGGGAGAAGAAGAAGAAACATATGGATTGAGCAGCGATGCTTTTCCTCTGTTGCACGTAGTGCTCGTATATGTGTGGCAGGTGTGGGGGGGGTGGCGGTGGGGGTGGGGGTGAGGGGAGAAGAAGAAGAAAACATATGGATGAGCAGCGATGCTTTTCCTCTGTTGCCGTAGTGCTCGGTGTAAGTGTGTGCAGGGTGGGTGGGGGGGGTGGCGGTGGGGGTTGGGGTGAGGGGGAGAAGAAGAAGAAAACATATGGATGAGCAGCGATGCTTTTCCTCTGTTGCCGTAGTGCTCGTGTAAAGTGTGTGCAGGTGTGTGTGGGGGGTGGCGGTGGGGGGTGGGGTGAGGGGGAGAAGAAGAAGAAACATATGGATGAGCAGCGATGCTTTCCTCTGTTGCCGTAGTGCTCGTGTAAGTGTGTGCAGGTGTGGGGGGGGGGTGGCGGTGGGGTGGGGTGAGGGGGAGAAGAAGAAGAAAACATATGGATGAGCAGCGATGCTTTTCCTCTGTTGCCGTAGTGCTCGTGTAAGTGTGTGCAGGTGTGGGGGTGGTGGCGGTGGGGGTGGGGGTGAGGGGGAGAAGAAGAAGAAAACATATGGATGAGCAGCGATGGCTTTTCCTCTGTTGCCGTAGTGCTCGTGTAAGTGTGTGCAGGTGTGTGGGGGGTTGGCGGTGGGGGTGGGGTGTGAGGGGGAGAAGAAGAAGAAAACATATGGATGAGCAGCGATGCTTTTCCTCTGTTTGCCGTAGTGCTCGTGTAAGTGTGTGCAGGTGTGTGGGGGGGGGTGGCGGTGGGGGTGGGGGTGAGGGGGAGAAGAAGAAGAAGAAAACATATGGATGAGCAGCGATGCTTTTCTCTGTTGCCGTAGTGCTCGTGTAAGGTGTGTGCAGGTGTGTGTGGGGGGGTGGCGGTGGGGTGGGGTGAGGGGGAGAAGAAGAAGAAAACATATGGATGAGCAGCGATGCTTTTCCTCTGTTGCCGTAGTGCTCGTGTAAGTGTGTGCAGGTGTGTGTGGGGGGGGTGGCGGTGGGGGTGGGGGTGAGGGGGAGAAGAAGAAGAAACATATGGATGAGCAGCGATGCTTTTCCTCTGTTGCCGTAGTGCTCGTGTAAGTGTGTGCAAGGTGATGTGGGGGGGGGGGGTGGCGGTGGGGTGGGGGTGAGGGGGAGAAGAAGAAGAAAACATATGGATGAGCAGCGATGCTTTTCCTCTGTGCCGTAGTGCTCGTTGTAAGTGTGTGCAGGTGTGTGGGGGTGTTGGCGGGGTGGGGGTGGGGGTGGAGGGGGAAGAAGAGAGAAGAAAACATATGATGAGCAGCGATGCTTTTCCTCTGTTGCCGTAGTGCTCGTGTAAGTGTGTGCAGGGTGGGGGGGGGTGGCGGTGGGGGTGGGGGTGAGGGGGAGAAGAAGAAGGAAAACATATGGATGAGCCAGCGATTGCTTTTCCTCTGTTGCAGTAGTGCTCGTGTGAGTGTGTGCAGGTGTGGGGGGGGGTGGCGGGGGGGTGGGGGTGAGGGGGAGAAGAAGAAGAAAACATATGGATGAGCAGCGATGCTTTTCCTCTGTTGCCGTAGTGCTCGTGTAAGTGTGTGCAGGTGTGTGTGGGGGGTGGCGGTGGGGTGGGGTGGGTGTGAGGGGGAGAAGAAGAAGAAACCATAGGATGACAGCGCTGTTTCATATGTGCCGTCTGCTCGTGTAAGTGATGTGCAGGTGGGGGGGGGGGGTGTGGGGGGGGTGCGTGGGTGTGGGGGGTAGGGGGAGAAGAAGAAGAAAAACATATGGATGAGCTGCTATGATTTTTCCTCGTTGCCGTAGTGTCGTGTAAGTGTGTGAGTTGTGGGGTGGGGTGTGGCGGTTGGTGGGGGGGGTTGCGGGTGGATGTGAGGGGGAGAAGAAGAAGGAAAAAATGGATGAGCAGCGATGCTTCCTTCTGTTGGGCCGTAGTGCTCGTGTAAGGGGCAGGTGGGGGGGGGGCGTGTGGGGGTGGGTGAGGGGTAGAAAAGAAGGAACCCTGGATGAGCTAGCATTGCTTTCCTCGTTGCCGACAACCGTGTGTACTGTCTGTGTGTGTGTGTGTGTTAGGATGTTGGCGGTGGGGTGGGGTGAAAGGGAGGAGAAGAAGAAGAAAACATATGGAGAGCAGTGTGTTTTCCTTGTGCCGTAGCACTGCTTTAAGTGCGTGGGGCGGTGTTGTGTGTGTGTGTGTGTGTGTGTGGGGGGGGGGGGGGGGGGGGGGCGGGGGGAAGAAGAAGAAGAAGAAACATATAGATGAGCATTGTTGCTTTTCTTTCGTAGCTGTCGTGCTGGTGTAAGTGTGTGTGGGGGTGAGGGAGGTGGCGGTGGGGGTGAGGGTGAGGGGGAGAAGGAGAAGAAGATAGATGGATGAGCAGTGTAGCTTTTATTTGGTTGCTGTCGCACTGGTGTAAGTGTGAGTGTGTGGGTGGGTGTGGGTGGTGGTGGTGGTGGTGGTGGTGGTGGGGTTGAGGGGGAGAAGAAGAAGAAAACAAATGGGTGAGCAGTGTTGCTTTTCCTTCGTTGCCATATCACTGGCGTAAGTGTCTATGTGTGTGTGTGTGTGTGTGTGTGTGTGTGTGTGTGTGTGTGTGTGGGGGGGGGGGGGGGGGGGGGGGGGAGAAGAAGAAGAAGAAAACATATGGATGAGCAGTGTTGCTTTTCCTCCGTTGCCGTCGCACTGGTGTAAATGTTTGTGTGGGGGGGTGGGGGGTGGCAGTGGGGGTGGGGGTGAGGGGGAGAAGCAGTTGGGAAAGTGGAAGGCAAATTTGGGCATTTCCTGGCGCCGCAGTCTGAGCTCAGGTGCAGTAGCGATCTGCAAAACCAATACCCACGATAGCCTTCCCCAGAGCAATCGAACGGGAAGCTTCCCTTAACACCACGCCCCGTTGTAAGGTGTTCGACTTTTATTTTTATTTTTAGTATCGTTGCTCCTTACACTTACTATGTCTGCCATGGTGTCTTTCCCAGCTGCGGCGTAAAAAGAGGGTCCCCTTAACACCACGCCCCATTGCAAGGCGTTAGACTTTTATTTGTATTCTTAGTATTGCTGCTCCTTACACTTACTATGTCTGCCATGGTGTCTTTCCCAGCTGCGGCGTTTGGGAGGGTCCCCTTAATACAACGCACCGTTGCAAGGAATTAAACTTTTATTTTTATTTTGATAACCGTTGTTCCTTTTTCTCTTTGTGCTAAAGCGCCCGGACGATTGGTCACGGCATATGACAAGCACTGTTTTTCCATTTATGCGACGCGTCGCCATTCAATCGCTGCATAGCGGCGCATTGGTCCGGCTAAACTAGTCAGAAATACCCGGGTTGGGCCGACATATAAACGCATAATATACGTTTTGTACGCTTATACGTATAAATACGCCGTATGGTGTTCTCATATCGACCTTATATACGTCATATAAAAACGTATAGTCTGTACTTTGAGAAGTACAGCACACGTCCCGGCACTTAACTCTCTTGGTTTGCATTATATGTTTGATTTAGATAGCTCATTGGAAAGCTTTTGACCTCCTCTATCACATTATGCAATACAATTCACCATTCACATGCACCGTTGTATAAGCATTTTGCCTAAAGGTTGATCTAGATAGCCAGGATGGCACACATTTCAGAGCGCCACCTAGCCTTCCATTCCACAAGCTGTGCTCCAATGTGGGATTGAAGGATTGATGGTGCAAGCCTAGTGCAATGTGAACATGGAAAATGTTGCAATACCTTTATGTACTTATATTATTATACACTTATACAGTTATATATTAGACCAACTGGCATTTAATGGCTCCCTTAGATTGGCACCACGCTTCTTGGTCGACCCGCTTTCTGGTCGTGATTTATTTTCTGAGATTTGGACAACCTAAACTTGCCAGATTATTTGTCTGAGAGTTGATTTGTGATGTCAATGAAATTAGCTACGCGGCAATACCTTTAAACCCAGGTAAAATTATTTTTTCAAGAAGTGCCTAATTTGTATATACGTTTTTATACGTTTATACGCATACGTTTATACGTTTAAACGGCTTATAAAAATAAAAATATACATTTGCTTCCCAACCCTAGAAATACCCCATTGGACCCTCTAGGATCTGTGCATCGTGCTCCATGGGGTCCGGGGGGGCAGCGCGTCGCACTGGGGTCGCACCGAGTCGCGAATTGAGCGTCCCTCCAGGTGTTTTATTTTCTTATTTTTATAGTATCGTTGCTCCTTTTCTCCCTTGTGCTAAAGGACCCGGACAATTGGTCACGGCGTATGACAAGCACTTTTTTTGTATTTGTGGGATTCGTCGCCATTCAATCGCTGCATGGCGGCCCATGGGTCCGGCTAAATTAGTCAGAACTGCCCCCCCGAACCCCCTAGGCTCTGTGCTCCGTGCTCCGAGGGGTTCGGTGGGGCAGCCCATCGCTCTGGGGTCGCACCGAATCGCTCAATTTGTGACGCGTTGCACGGAAAAAAATATTTAAAGGTGTCAGCTGGCGTTGTAATGCCTGGTCTTGGATGTGTTTCCTGGCCCCCCTTAAATAGGGGAATTTGTGATGCGTTGCACGGAAAAAAACAGTCCCTAGAACAAATAGTCCCAATAACTAAATACAGTACTTACTTACTCACTTACTTACTTACTTACTCACTCACTTACTTACTTATATCCTCACCAAAGCAGCCTCAGCAAGTCCTAGGCCCGGCAACACAGCCAGCACAGGGCTAAGGGTAGAGAGAGCCTTTGTCACTCCACCTGGGAAACCGATCACAAGGTCAACATAAATGAAAAAAGGAAACAAATCCTCATCAGAGCAGCCTCAGCCAGGCCTAGGCCCGGCATCACAGGGCTCAGGGTGGGGAGAGCCTCTGTCACTCCATTCTTGTTTTCAGCCTCTGCTAGGCCTATGCCCCGTAACACAGGCAACACATGGCTACGGGTAGAGAGAGCGTCTGCCACTCCAGTCTCAAGGTGAACATATACTACAAAAAGGGAAACAGAAATCCCCTTACCAAAGCAGCCCCAGCCAGGCCTAGGCCAGGCAACTCAGGGTAGGGAGAGCCTCTTTACTCCAGCTGGGAATTCAATCACAAGCTGAACAGATATTAAAAAAAATTATCCTCACCAGAGCAGCCTCAGCCAGGCCTAGGTCCGGCAACACAGCCAACACAGGGCTAACGGTCAGGAGAGCCTCCAAAACTCCAGCTGGTAACAGGGAGTATGGCAATGCCTCGGAGGCTGAAATCAACAGTTGGGAGGAGCTGAGGAAGATGGCGCTAGCTGTCACTTTTGCAACCAGTACTGCTCCAAGTTGTAGGCCCTCTCTGGAGTTGGCCGGAAGCAGTACAGAGCGCACTGAGGACCATGTTTCTGAAAAGAGTGAGGAGCAGTATAGAACCCACCGGGGAATATGTTTAGGTGAAGAGTGAGAAGCAGTACAGAACGCACTGAGGACCATGCTTCAAAAAAAAGTGAGAAGCAGTACAGAACGCAATGAGGACCAAGTTTCTGTAAAGAGTGAGGAGCAGTACAGAACGCACTTAGGACTATGTTTCTATATAGAGTGAGAAGCAGTACAGTGTTGTGTGTTGTGTGTTGTGTGTTGTGTGTAGTGTGTGTGTGTTGTGTGTTGTGTGTTGTGTGTGTTGTGTGTTGTGTGTGATGTTGTGTGTGGTCTGTGGTTGTGTGTGTTGGGTTGTGGTTGTTGTGGTGGTGTGTGTGTGTGTTGTGTGGTGTGTTGCTGTTGTGTGGTGTTGTGTGTGGTTTTGTTTGTGTTGTGTGTTGGGGTTGTGTGTGGATGTGGTTGGTGTTCGTGTGTGTGTGGTGTGTGTGTGTGTGTGTGCGGTTGTGTGGTGTTGTATGTTGTGTGTGTTTGGTTGTGGTCTGCTGTGTTGTTGTTGTGTGTTGGTGTGTGTGTTGTGTGGTTGTGATTGTGTATAAGTATTGTGTGTGTAAGTGTGGGTGATGTGTTGTGTTGTGTGTTGTGTGTTGGTTTGTGTGTTGTGTGTTTTGTTGTGTGTGTTTGTGTGTTCTGTTTGTTGAGTTTGTGTGTTAGTGTTGTGTGTTGAGTGTTGTGTGTGTGTGTTGTGTGTTGTGTTTGGGAGTGGTGAGTATGGTGTTGTGTGGATGTGTGTTGGTGTGTGTTGTTGTGTTGTGGTTGTGTGTTGTGTGTGTGTGTGTTGTGTGTGTGTATTAGTGTTGTGTGTTGTGTATTAAGTGTTTGTGTGTTGTTAAGTGTTGTGTGTGTGTTGTGTGTGTGTTGTGTGTGTGTTGTGTGTTGTTTGTTGTGTGTGTTGTGTGTTGTGTGTTGTGTATTAAGTGTTGTGTGTGTGTTAAGTGTTGTGTGTTGTGTGTTGTGTGTGTTGTGTGTTGTGTGTTGTGTGTTGAGTGTTGTGTGTTGAGTGTTGTGTGTTGTGTGTTGTGTGTTGTGTGTTGAGTGTTGTGTGTTGAGTGTTGTGTGTTGTGTGTTGTGTGTTGTGTGTTGAGTTTTGTGTGTTGTGTGTTGAGTTTTGTGTGTTGTGTGTTGTGTGTTGTGCGTTGTATTTTGAGTGTTTTGTGTGGAGTGGTGTGTGTTGAGGCATACCTGTTATGATATGTAAGATCTTATCCCGCAGCCTATCAAAACCTCCATGAGAAGATATGCTGCTAGATGTTGACGAAACCAAGAGGCAAGCCACGGACACCTGCACCAACAAAAAAATGATGGTGATAGCTCTTCAGAACGTCTTTCAGTCTTGTGGTGGCGTGGCCTCGTATCATTTGCTTTTCTTGATGGGCACATGAACAATCAGTTGCTGATGGGACCGAGAGACAAGCCACAGACACCTGCACCACCAAAACATCCACACTTCATGTTTTGGGCCTCAAGTGGATTGGCACAAGTACAATCACTTGCTGACAGAACCGAGAGACAAGCCACAGACACCTGGTCCAACAAACAAATTGTGGTGATAGCCCTTCAGCACGTCTTTCAGTCCAGTGGTGGCGGGGGCTCCTGTCATTTGCTTTTCTTGACAGGCACATGAACAATCAGTTGCTGACGGGACCGAGAGACAAGCCACGGACACCTGCACCACCAACAAAAAATGATGGTGATAGCCCTTCAGTACGTCTTTCATTCTAGTGGTGGCATGGCCTACGATCATTTGCTTTTCTTGATGGGCACATAAACAATCAGTTGCTGACGGGACCGAGAGACAAGCCACAGACACCTGCACCACCAAAACATCCACACTTCATGTTTTGGGCCTCAAGTGAATTGGCACAAGTACAATCACTTGCTGACAGAACCGAGAGAAAAGCCACAGAACCTGGTCCAACAAACAAATTGTGGTGATAGCCCTTCAGCACGTCTTTCAGTCCAGTGGTGGCGGGGGCTCCTGTCATTTGCTTTCTTGACAGGCACATGAACAATCAGTTGCTGACGGGACCGAGAGAGACAAGCCACGGACACCTGCACCACCAACAAAAAATGATGGTGATAGCCCTTCAGTACGTCTTTCATTCTAGTGGTGGCATGGCCTACGATCATTTGCTTTTCTTGATGGGCACATAAACAATCAGTTGCTGACGGGACCGAGAGACAAGCCACAGACACCTGCACCACCAAAACATCCACACTTCATGTTTTGGGCCTCAAGTGAATTGGCACAAGTACAATCACTTGCTGACAGAACCGAGAGAAAAGCCACAGACACCTGGTCCAACAAACAAATTGTGGTGATAGCCCTTCAGTACGTCTTTCAGTCCAGTGGTGGCGGGGCCTCCTGTCATTTGCTTTTCTTGACAGGCACATGAACAATCAGTTGCTGACGGGACCGAGAGACAAGCCACGGACACCTGCACCACCAACAAAAAATGATGGTGATAGCCCTTCAGTACGTCTTTCATTCTAGTGGTGGCATGGCCTACGATCATTTGCTTTTCTTGATGGGCACATAAACAATCAGTTGCTGACGGGACCGAGAGACAAGCCACAGACACCTGCACCACCAAAACATCCACACTTCATGTTTTGGGCCTCAAGTGGATTGGCACAAGTACAATCACTTGCTGACAGAACCGAGAGAAAAGCCACAGACACCTGGTCCAACAAACAAATTGTGGTGATAGCCCTTCAGTACGTCATTCAGTCCAGTGGTGGCGGGGCCTCCTGTCATTTGCTTTTCTTGACAGGCACATGAACAATCAGTTGCTGACGGGACCGAGAGACAAGCCACGGACACCTGCACCACCAACAAAAAATGATGGTGATAGCCCTTCAGTACGTCTTTCATTCTAGTGGTGGCATGGCCTACGATCATTTGCTTTTCTTGATGGGCACATAAACAATCAGTTGCTGACGGGACCGAGAGACAAGCCACAGACACCTGCACCAACAAAACATCCGCATTTCATGTTTTGGTTTCAAGTGAATTGGCACAAATAAACAATCACTTGCTGAAGGAATCGACAGACAAGGCACAGACACCTGCACCACCAAAACATCCGCTTTTCATGTTCTGGGCCTCAAGTGAATTGGCACATGAACAATCAGTTGCTGACGGAACCGAGAGACAGGGCTCGGACACCTGCACCAACAAAACATGGTGGTGATAGCTCTTCAGTACGTCTTTCAGTCAAGTGATGGCGCGGCCTCCTATCATTTGCTTGTCTTGACGGCACATGGACAATCAGTTGCTGGAGACCGAGAGACAAGCCACAAACACCTGTACCACCAAAACATCCGCATTTCATGTTTTGGCTTCAAACAAATTGGCACAAATAAACAATCACTTGTTAACAGAACCGAGAGACAAGCCACAGACACCTGCACCACCAAAACATCCGCACTTCACCTTTCGGTTTCAAGTGAATTGGCACAAATACAATCAGTGTCAGATGGAACCGAGAGACAAGGCACAGTCACCTGCACCACCAAAACATCCGCATTTCATGTTCTAGGCCTCAAGCGAATAGGCACAAATACAATCAGTTGCTGACGGAACCGAGAGACAAGCCACAGACACCAGCACCAATAAAAGGTCACATTTCAGTACGTTTTTCAGTCCAGGGGTGGCTCGGTCTCTTATGCCCACCCCACCACGCACCATTCACCACCCACCACCCCACCACCCACCACCCCACCATCCACCACGCACCATTCATCCATCACCCACCACCCACCATCCACCACCCCACCACCCACCACCTGCCACCCTACCATCCTACCATCCATCACCCGCCACCTGCCAAGCAAGGTCAGCATGTCTACAACGATGTGCTATGCCACGACAAACTCACCATCAGCATAGGTTGCGCTGCCACTGCCAAACTATTTGCCACCTGCACAACAGCCACTTGCTTCAAGGTCACCACCTCCCACCACCCCACCACCCACCACCCATCACCCAGCATCCACAACCCCACCATCCACCACCCACCACCCCACCACTCACAATGCACCATCCACCACCCACTATCCACCACCCACTATCCACCACCCACTATCCACCACCCCACAGTAAATCTACTCCCACCCACCCCCTTTTCAGTAAAACAACTCCCACCAACCCCCTTTTCAGTCAAATCGACAAACTCACCAGGAGCATTGGCTGGGCTGCCACTGCCAAACTATTTGCCACCTGCACAACAGCCTCCTCCTCTTGCTTCAAGGTCACCACCTCCCACCACCCCACCACTCACCATCCACCTCCCACCCCCCCCCCCCCCCCACACACACACACACCCACCACCCCCACCACCGACTATCCACCCCACCACGCACCACCCGCCACGTGCCAAGCAAGGTAAGCCTTGTTACCAATCAATGATGTGCTATACCACGACAAACTCACCAGGAGCATAGGTTGGGCTGGCACTGCCAAACTATTTGCCACCTGCACAACAGCCTCCCCTACTTGTTTCAAGGTCACCACCTCCCAAGCCAGGTCAGCACTTGCACCGGCCAAGGATGCGCTGTGCCGCAACAAAAGAAGCCTCAAGACCAAACCTGGGGATAAAAAAATGTGTAAGATGAGATGAAAGTTTGGATTTGATGTTTTTGATGGGTAAGGTCAGCACTTGCACCGGTCAAGGATGCGCTGTGCCGCAACAAAAGAAGCCTCAAGACCAAACCTGGGGATAAAAAAATGTGTAAGATGAGATGAGAGTTTGGATTTGATGTTTTTGATGGGTAAGGTCAGCACATGCACCAGTCAAGGATGCGCTGTGCCGCAACAAAAGAAGCCTCAAGCCAAGGCCTGAGGAGTCAAGGTAAGTGTGTGAGATGAGAGTTTAGATTTGATTGTTTTTGATGGGAAAGTTTCAGCACTTGCACCGGTCAACGATGAGCTGTGCTGCAACAAAAGAAGCCTCTAGTTCCAAAACGAGGAGTCAAGAGGAGTGTGGAAGATGAGATGAGAGTTTGGATTTGATGTTTTTGATGGGCAAGGTCAGCACTGGTAACGGTCAATGCTGCGCTGTGCCGCAACAAAAGAAGCCTCAAGCCTAAACTTGAGGATACAAAAAAGTGTGTTAGATGAGATGAGAGCTTGGACTTGACTGTTTTGATGGGTAAGGTCAGCACTTGCACGGGTCAACGATGCGCTGTGCTGCATCAAAAGAAGCCTCAAGCCCAAACCTAAGAAGACAAGAGCAGTGTATAAGATGACAGTTTGGATTTGATTGTTTTTGATGGGAAAGTTTCAGCACTTGCACCGGTCAACAATGCGCTGTGCCGCAACAAAAGAAGCCTCAAGCCAAAACCTGAGGAGTCAAGGAAAGTAAGTGAGAGGAGAGTTTGGATTGGATTGTTTTTGATGGGAAAGTTTCAGCACATGCACCGGTCAACAATAAGCTGTGCTGCAACAAAAGAGGCATCAAGCCCAAACCTGAGTAGACAAGGAAAGTGCGTGTCAGAATATCATATGGTATATAAATGTTTTTATGGTGTATAAAATTCTGCCATAAATACCATAAAGTTCTGCCATGAATTGAAATAGAGTGTTGAGACAAATCCTGAGGAGCCCAGAGAAGTGCGTGGCATGGGAGTTTGGATTATGATGATATTTGATGAGCTATGGTGAATCATATGTAGAACTGAGGCAATCTGTCATCTGAGGCAATCTGTCATTTGAGGCAATCTGTCATCTGAGGCAATCTGCCATCTGATGCAATCTTGACTAGATAGTTCACAATCCATATTAGTTTGCTATGCAAGTAAATACACTACATACAGCATTTCTATGATCAAGGCATTCATGCATGCTGCATATCTATCATTTGCTGGATTATTGTCTGTTCGAGTACTTCTGAATAGCATTCCATTCAGAAGTACATCCGTGATATTTGATGAGCTATGGCGAATCATGGAGACCAGAGCTTTGTTTGGGCGGGGCCCCCCCTTCTGGGGGGTGGGAGCCCCCAGGGTCACCCCGTTGTCCGTTTGTGCGACCGACGTTTGTGCGACCGACACAAAGCCCGACAATTAAGCCAACTGTCACATAACTAACTGTCTCGTAAATAACTGGCTTTCGTCTGCTCCGTTAAAAAAAGTCCTATGCAGCGTCACAACCAACGCAAAACATTGGCGGAGAGTGTTGGCAATGGAACAACAGATGGCAATGATGGAGCTGACAGAAGCCAGTTAGTTATGACACAGTTGGCTGAAGTGTCAGGCTTTGTCTCAGGCGTCGGTCTGACGGTCGGACAAACGGACAACAAGGCGAATCTGGGGGCTCCTGCCCCCCAGGAGGGAGGGCTCCGCCAAAAAACTCCGCAGGAGACTCAAGCCAGAGCCTGAGGAGAGACTACTCTACATAAATAAATACATACTAGTTCCCAGGTAGCGATCGCTGTAGGTCTTTTGGCCAAAAAGTCTACCCAGCCCAGGCTACTTGGGAATGACCAGGAAGCGGGTAGAATGTCACCTGGATGAAGTGGGTGAGTCTCTGGGCCAAAAAAGCCTGGAGCATGCTACACCTTCTACTAAAACAACGGATGCGTGACGAAGACAAGAGCCTGTGGAGTCCAGATAAGTATATGTCAAAATAGCGACGGAGTCAACACTGTTGACACTTTATTCTTTCGCCTTTTACGGAAGAATACCAAGCGTTGACTCCACTAAGCCGCATCAATTATTTTGGGGTCTCTACCGGAAAAGGAAAAACAGTATGTCAGAATATCACATGGTGTATAACGTTCTGACATCCTATATATAATAGCGCGTTGTCCGGGGTTTAGCGCGTGTCTGGCGCGTGTTTAGCCCCTTTCCTTGGGGCTTTTCCGAGCTGTCGCCGGATCGGATCTCGATATCTTGCCGACCTGTCGCCCAGGTGGCCACGGGGGCACCGTCGGTACGACGGGCTCAATGCTAGTGAATATAATAGGATCAAACCTGGATCAAATCATATTGTTTCTATTTAGCTAAGAGCAGCAGCTTCTAGGCAGCTTCCCTGGATTGCTACCCAGCCAAACCTGAAGGTGGTGTGATGCCAACCTGGCGATGACCCTTCCAACCAGCTTTACAGGAAGGACAGGGTATCCAGTGCTCAGTTACATGCGATCATACGAAGCAAGGGCAGGTGAATGGTTAAACACACACACACACAGAGTAGCAGAATCTTGAGCAGACTCTTTAATCCAGCCAAGCCAAGCAAGGGTAGGTGGTGCGTCGCTTACCTGGCAATGACCCTTCCAACCAGCTTAACAGAGTATGCTCTGCTCAGTTACATGCAATCATACGAAGCAAGGGCAGGAGGATGGTTATACACACACACAGAGTAGCAGAATCTCGAGCAGACTCTAAACTGCGGCCAAGCCAAACAAGGGAGGTGGTGCGATGCTAACCTGGGGATGCTCCTTCCAACCAGCTTTACAGCAAGTCAATATCACGGAGCTAAACAAACACTCTCACTATGCCCATCGCACTGCCAACACCTCACTAAACTTAGTCATACTCATACACATACTCATACTCATACTCATACTTATAGCAGTATCTTACCTGCCGCCAAACCAAACAAGGGGAGGTGGTACGACGCCAACCTGGCAATGCCCCTTCCAACCAGCTTTACAGCAAGGCAATATCACAGAGCTATAAACAAAAACTCTCACTATGCCCATTGCACTGCCAACACCTCACTAAACACACTCATACACATACTCATACTTATAGCAGTATCTTACCTGCCGCCAAACCAAACAAGGGGAGGTGGTGCGATGCCAACCTGGCGATGACTTTTCCAATCAGCTTTACAGCAAGTACGGGGTACGTAGTGCTAAGGTCGTTGTCATCGTTGAATTGAGCCACCACCATCGGGTCCCCTGAAGAGGGGGGCTTAGGACTCCCTCCCCCTGGGCCTGGACTCCCAGAGCCTATGCTGTCACTGGACGTGGATATGCTGGAGGATAACTCCCCCACCCTGTCGCTCTGTGAGCCATTGCCATACTGCTGTTCCCGCCCTCGCCCCTGCTGCTGCTGCAACCAGGGGGCTGGAGGGGGTGTCCTTCCCCCATCGGCTTTGCTCACAAGCACCTCTTGGTTGTTGGGGAGCATGAGCCATGTGCCCCTGGCGGCAAGACCTTGTCTGCTATCACCTGCTGCCATACCTGAGCTAGAAGCAAAACCACTGCTGCTACTGCTACCACTGCTGCTGTTCCTACTGCTGCTGCTTCTGTTGCCGCCACTGCTGCCACTGCTACTGCTGCTGCTGTTGCTGCTCAGTCGCTCTGCAAAATCATCCCCACTATCACCATTTCCATCCATCCCCCTACCCCGGCTGCCACCCACCCCCTCGGCTTGTTTGTCCACCGCTTCTATCCCGTCCAGCAAGAGTTTGGCCAGCCCCCAGAGGACCACGAAGCCAGCTGCCTCCATCCCCATCGCCCAGCAGACAACGTCGGGTTGGTACGAGGAGAGGAGGTGGGTGCCGAGCTCGTATCCTGTTGCAAGCAACGGAGCTCCATTTGTAGCGGCACTAATGCTTTCGGTTGTCCAGTCGAGCGCTGACAAAATTTGTTGTGTGTGGAATGTGCTTGTGATTGTGCTGCCTAGCACTATCAGCTGCCGCATGGAACGGAAATCCTTGGAAGTGCTGCTAACTTTTGGAGGGATTAGAGCCTGCCCCATCTGCAAGTGTTGATGATGGTTAATTTAATGTTGTATGATTTGTTGTGTGTGGAATGTGCTTGTGCTGCCTAGCACTATGAGGTGACGCATGGAGCGGAAATCTTTGGAAGTGCTGCTAACTTTCGGAGGGATTAGAGCCTGCCCCATCTGCAAGTGTTGATGATGGTTAATTCAATGTTGTATGATTTGTTGTGTGTGGAATGTGCTTGTGATTGTGCTGCCCAGCACTAAGTTGTGACACATGGAGCGGAAATCCTGCCCAGCACTGGCACTAGCAGCTGCCCAGCGCTAGCAGCTGTCGCATGGAGTGGTAATCCTTGGGTCTGCTGCTTACATTCGGGGGATTAGAGTCTGCCCCATCTGCGAGTGTTGATGATGGTTCATTCAATGCCAGGGATATGTTTTTTCCGGAATACATTCTAATCGGAATACGAGACCCCGTTTTGGCAAAAAATACCGGAATAAGAAACATTCAAAAAACAAAGTTTTTTTTATACTGAAATTCACTTAAAATGACACAAATCGACCCAAATCGGAATAAGGATCCTGTTTTGGGAGGGAAATAGGGAGGAATAAAATAAAATGGAATAAGATTTCCTCTTTTTGATTAGAAAAAAATATCCCTGTTCAATGTCATATGATTTTGGAGGGATTAGGGCCTGCCCCATTAGCAAGTGTTGATGATTGTTGAATTCAATGTCATGTGATTTGTTCTGTATTGTTGAAAGCAGCGGAGCCCCTTGTGTGGCTGCGCTAGTGTTTGTGCGTGGTGGCGGTGGGTTGGTACATGTGTGCTGGTGGTGGTGGTGGGTTGGTATGTGTGTGTGTGCTTTCGGCAGCCCAGTCTAGCGCTGACAATATTTGTTGCGTGTGGAATGTGCTTGTGATTGTGCTGTCCAGAACTAGCAGCTGCCGCATGGGGCGGAAATCCTTGGATGTGCTGCTAACTTTCGAAGGGATTAGAGCCTGCCCCATCTGCAAGTGTTGATGATGTTTTTGTCAATGTCATTTGCAAGAGTTGATGATGGTTTTGTCAATGTCGTTTGCAAGTGTTGATGATGGTTTTGTCAATGTCGTTTGCAAGAGTTGATGATGGTTGTGTCAATGCCGTTTGCAAGTGTTGATGATGGTTTTGTCAATGTCGTTTGCAAGTGTTGATGATGGTTTTGTCAATGTCGTTTGCAAGAGTTGATGATGGTTTTGTCAATGTCGTTTGCAAGTGTTGATGATGGTTTTGTCAATGTCGTTTGCAAGTGTTGATGATGGTTTTGTCAATGTCGTTTGCAAGAGTTGATGATGGTTTTGTCAATGTCATTTGCAAGTGTTGATGATGGTTTTGTCAATGTCGTTTGCAAGTGTTGATGATGGTTTTGTCAATGTCATTTGCAAGTGTTGATGATGGTTTTGTCAATGTCATTTGCAAGTGTTCATGATGGTTTTGTCAATGTCATTTGCAAGAGTTGATGATAGTTTGAGTCAATGTCGTATGATTTGTTGCGTGTGGAATGTGCTTGTGATTGGGCTGCCCAGCAATAGGAGGTGACGCATGAAGCGGAAATCCTTGCGTGGGATTCTAGGCTTTGGAGGGATGAAAGCCTGCCCCATCTGCGAGTGTTGATGATGGTTAATTCAATGCCATTAGCATTTGGAGGGATTAGAGCCTGCCCCATTTTCAAGTGTTGATGTTTGAGGTTTGAAGTTTTGAGGGTCGATGGTTAATGAGGCACTTTAACCGATGTGAGTATGCCAGCAGCTGTCACCGCCATGTTTGCGACAGTGAGTGTAGAGGTTTGAGGCTTGAGGTTTGAAGGTTTGAGGTTTGAAGCCTCATGTATGCATTTCACATGAGGGGGCGTGGTTATGCCAACAGCAGCCACTGCCATGTTGGCGACGGTGAGTGTTGAGGTTTGAGGTTTGAAGCTTCATGCAGGCAATTCACCTGGGGGGGCATGGGTATGCCAACAGCAGCCACTGCCATGTTGGCGACGGTGAGTGTTTAGGTTTGAGGTTTCAGGTTTGAGGTTTGAGGTTCAAAGCTTCATGCAGGCAATTCACCTGGGGGGGCATGGGTATGCCAACAGCAGCCACTGCCATGTTGGCGACGGTGAGTGTTGAGGTTTGAGGTTTCAGGTTTGAGGTTTGAGGTTCGAAGCTTCATGCAGGCAATTCACCTGGGGGGGCATGGGTATGCCAACAGCTGCCACCGCCACAATAGTGCTGCTTGAAGTTTGAGGTTTGAGGTTTGAGGTTTGAGTGTTGAGGTTAGAGGCTGGAAGCTTCATGAATGCACTTCAACTGAAGGGGGGGGGGGGGGGGGGGGGGGGTTATGCCAACAGCTGCCACCGCCACAATAGTGCTGCTTGGAGTTTGAGGTTTGAGTGTTGAGTGTTGAGGTTACAGGCTGGAAGCTTCATGAATGCACTTCAACTGAGGGGGTGGGTGGGTGGGGGGGGGGGTATGCCAACAGCTGCCACCGCCACAATAGTGCTGCTTGGAGTTTGAGGTTTGAGTGTTGAGTGTTGAGGTTACAGGCTGGAAGCTTCATGAATGCACTTCAACTGAGGGGGGGGGGGGGGGGGGGGGGGGGGGGGGGTATGCCAACAGCTGCCACCGCCACCATAGTTGCTGCTTGGAGTTTGAGGTTTGCAGTGGTTGAGTGGTTGAGGTTACAGGCTGGAAGCTTTCTGAATGCACTTTTTCAACTGAGAGGGGGGGGGGGGGGTGGGCGGGGGGGGGGACGGGCTAT
This sequence comes from Chlamydomonas sp. ICE-L, assembly GCA_013435795.1. Taxonomy (NCBI): domain Eukaryota; kingdom Viridiplantae; phylum Chlorophyta; class Chlorophyceae; order Chlamydomonadales; family Chlamydomonadaceae; genus Chlamydomonas; species Chlamydomonas sp. ICE-L. Next base: position 42,207,469 of record JACBWV010000626.1, read on the forward strand.
TGCCAACAGCTGCCACCGCCCAATTTAGTGCTGGCTTGAGTTTGAGGTTTTTGTTTGAGTGTTGAGGTGTTGAGGGTCTACCGGCTGGACGCTTCATGAATGCACTTTTTCAACTGAGGGGGGGGGGGGGGGGGGGGGGGTATGCCAACAGGCTCGCCACCGCCACAATAGTGCTGCTTGGAGTTTGAGGTTTGAGTGTTGAAGTGTTGATGGTTACAGGCTGGAAGCTTCATGAATGCACTTCAACTGAGGGGGGTGGGGAGGGGGGGGGGTGGGGGTATGCCAACAGCTGCCACCGCCACAATAGTGCTGCTTGGAGTTTGAGTTTGAGTGTTGAGTGTTGAGGTTACAGGCTGGAAGCTTCATTGAATGCCTTCAACTGAGGGGGGGGGGGGGGGGGGGGGGGGTGCATGCCAACAGCTGCCACCGCCACCTTTCCGCTGCTTGAGGCTTGAGGTTTAAGGTTTGAAGTTTGAGTGTTGAGGTTAGAGGTTTGAAGATTCACAAAGGCAACTCACCTGGGGGGGCGTGGGTATGCCAACAGCAGCCACTGCCACATTAACGCTGCTTGAAGTTTGTGGTTTGATGTTTGAGAGTTGAGGGTTGACATTTAAGGGTCCATGAGGCACTGCACCTAGGGGAACGTGGGAATACCATCAGCTACCACTGCTACCTTGGCTTTGCGTGAGTTATGCGGTTTGATGTTTGAGGGTTCATGAGGCACTGCACCTAGGGGAACGTGGGAATACCATCACCTACCACTGCTACCTTGGCTTTGCTTGAGGTTTGCGGTTTGATGTTTGAGGGTTCATGAGGCACTGAACCTGGGGGAACGTGAGAATACCATCAGCTTCCACCGCCATATTGGCTAGGCTTGCGGTTTGCAGTTTGAGGTTTGGAGGTTTAAGGGTTGAGGGTTCATGACCTTGAACTTGGTTACATGGCTCAAGCCTTCGACACTGCTCGCAATCCTAGGCAGTAACATAAGCGATTCAAATCAAGGGTTCGTGAGGCACTTTTCCTGAGGGGAGGTGGTTATGCCAACAGCTGCCACCGCCACATTGGCTTTGCTTGCGGTTAGCGGTTTGCAGTCTGAGGGTTGAGGGATCATGAACTTGAACTAGGTTACATGGCTCCAGCCTTAACCGCCGCTCGCCTTCCTAAGTAGTAACAATCCATTCAAAGCTAGGGTTCTTGAGGCACTTTACCTGAGGGGATGTGGGTATGCCAACAGCTGCTACCGCCACGTTGGCAATGGTGATCTCCCTCTTGGTTGCCTGCTCAGGGTGCCACAGTACTTCACTCAGACCAAACGGCAATCGGCGGCAGTACAACGTCTCTAAGAGGAATGAAGCCACGCCACCCATGAATGCACCTGCACCATGCAATTAGGAAACAGAGAGGTAAGGGAGCAGCCCTGGACCCTTGAGTGGAATGTTTAGTGGGAAACGTAGCAGCTATATAGCTATGTAGCTAAGTAGCTGAGTAGTGAGGTAGGTAAGCCTTCAGCCCTTTAGTGGAGAGCATAGTGGGAGGTGAAGTAGATGTGTAGGTAAGCAGCTAAGTAGCTAAGCCTTGTGCCATTTATTTGAGGGCATAGTGGGAATTGTATAAGACATGTAGCTAAGTAGCTAAGTAGCTGAGCAGCTGAGTACCTGAGTAGCTAATAGCTAAGCCTTCTGCTGCAAAGAAAGTAACGCTGCCCTCCCCACTTTGTTTTTGCAATTTTTTTATCAGCTTGCACCCAGCTCCATTAGCCAGCGACTGAGTCGAGCCCTAAAATTACAGCTGCACAAGCTAGCTTGAGGGTTGGCCCAGGGGGTGGATGAAAGGAGCTGCCTAGAAGCCTCTACACGTAGCCCCCAAAAGAAACAGTATCCCTAACCAATCCATGAAACTTCTCACCAAACCGCAGTGAAGTAGTCCAACAAGAAATCTTGACAGCGTAACCAAAAAGAAACTGTGTCCCTACCCAATGCATGATACTACTCACCGAGACCGCAGTGAAGTAGTCCCACACGCAATTCATGATTCAGGTCGTTCGTGCCCTGGTGGGGCGTAGCAGTTGCAAGGCCCAAAACAAGACGGCAAACGGGACAGTACAAAACGCTGGACAGAAAAGCACACCGGCAAAGTTAGAAAGAGCAGGCATGCAGAGATGAAAACGCAGGGGTGTGGGCACAAATAATTTTGACTCCCGAAAGTTTGTATGTCTGATTGTTATCGGCAAGATTTGGAGTCCAGTCTAGGTGTAAAAAAAAGCGCGTGGGGACGAAGGGGTGCGGGCGTGGGGAATGTTAAGGGGCGCCCCCTCCAGACAGCAACAGGAAACATGATATACGAAACGACGAAGGGGAACAACAGAACGAAGGTGTAATCATATAGCAGCCGAGGAATGTGCTGTGTGTAAGCCGAGAAAGCGGTGAGAACTTGGAGAGATAGGATAGCAGACCAGACATAGGAGATATGAACAATACCAAAGTGCAAGCAAGGGATTCAGAGTAAAGATTGGTATACAAGAATGTGGTGATACAGACCTGAGAACACTAGTGCAGAAATGCGCGGACAGCTCTGATATATAGAACCAAAAGCCCAAAAAGAGATCAACACCTGGCTGCGATGAGGCACTTGATCCGTCTCATAAGCATACGCGACATGTGTGAATTATGTGGTTGACATGCCCAATGAACGGGAAGCGAGACATGAGGATGGTGCAAGCCACTGGAGACCAGTGGAAGATTAGAACGGGAGCGCATATACCGTCTGGTTGTCTTGACCAAACTTAAACAATCGAAGACCTACATAACAAAATGACTAAGATGAGGGCAAATTCCCGGAGGAGAAGGGCAAGTTCAGCATGAAAGAAAAGGGGAAACTACAGTACCTTAAGAGAATGGCGATGCTCATCTTGAACTGAACATCAGAATAAGCGTAACACCATATGGGAACACTTCTTATTAGTACACGCACAGTCATATAGAATGATATTTAGGAGTAAAATAAGTATCGGGCGACATTGGGGGTCAAGTGAAAGGAAGAATGTCTGCCTAAGACGGTGGTGTGCAGCATTCGAACCTATCAAAGAGCTAAACCTGATGTGCGATGTGTTATTTTACATAGGGTCAACAACTTGTTTCGAAATAAAGTGTTGAGTAGAAATGGAGGCAGAGCGATAGGATGCCGAAAAGATTGCACTCTGGGGTGTGCACAATTTCAAGCCCGCTATAATAAAGACTGCACGGCAACTGCTTGTTGCCATTGGACTTTTACACGGCAAGAGGGTCCATGAGGGTACTGAGGTGTTAGATAATAAGATTGGTACAATGGAAAGGAAAAGCAATATGCGAAAGGGGAGAACGGGGTAATGGCGAGAGGTGGATGGAAGGGCGGTGACAACAATTCAAGCCCATAGATAATAAAGCAAACCATGGGGCAATTAGCATTTGTTTATTACCAGATGTCCAAGATGAGCATGGGAGCCCAGACGTATCAAGGATGAAGAAGGAGGAATTTGGTCAAACCCTGGAGTAACTAAGGTGGAAGACAAGTAAGTACCTAGGGGAGTGCTACTGCAGAGGACTTAGACCTTTACATTACACCAACTATAAAGGTAATCGGGCAATTACGGAGGAAGGCATATATATTGCCTTGAACGTGGGCTGTGACGACTGAACTCGACCCATATAAGAATAACCGCGCCGCCTTGATGTCATTACAGGATCCCCATGAGCACTGCAAGACATAAAAGAGGGAGACGGGGTCACAACTGGAGGAGCGCATGATACTCGAGGTGTCGCACGACTTGACCCTATAATAAGCTACACATGTGTGCATTTTTCACATCCCCATGAGCTTGCGTAGACATGAGTACGGTCACTGGAGGAGGAAGCATTATACCTCGTGCTTGAACTGCGCGACCCCTTTATTACAGAGGACTACAACCATCGGTGCAATTTTTTCACATTTCCACATGAGCTTGCGTAGTAGACATGAGCACGGTCACTGGAGGAGGAAGCCTATACCTCGCGTTGCTTAGACACTGACCCTGGACATATAATAAGCTACACATGTGTGCATTTTCAATCCCCATGAGCTGGTAGACGATGAAGCACGGGGATCACTGGAGGTAGAGGCGGAGGGAAAAGGGGGGAGAAAGAGGAGTAGGATGCGGGGAGGAGAGGGGAGCAAGGGATCATACCGCAGCGGGTGCGTTGCACTAACTCAGATCGATTATAATGAAGCTACAAATTGTGAATTTCACATACCAACATGAGCTTGCGAGACATGAATACAGGCTCGGTTGGAGGAAGGAAAAGCATATACCTCGGTTTAGCTGTGCAGTGACTCGACCCTGGTAGAATAGGAGGACACATGGTGTGCATTTTTCACATCCCATGTAGATTGGCGGAGACTAGACATGAGTACGGTCGTTGGAGGAAGCATATACCTCGGTGCTTGCACTGACTCGACCCTATAATAAGCTACACATGTGTGCATTTTTCACATCCCCATGAGCTTGCGTAGACATGAGTGACGGTCGTAGGGAGGAACAGGCATATATCCTCGAGGTGCTTGCACTGACCTCGACCCCTATAAGATAAGCTACGACAGTGTGGCATTTTTTTTTACAAACGTCCGGCCTGAGATCGGAGGTGGGCCCGTAGTGGGCTTGTGACATGATGCTCAATCACTGGAGGAGCACATACATGGTGCTTGCACAAACTTGACTAGAATATGTGGAAGCATAATATTGGTTAGTGGCAGTTGGAGTGCAGTAAGGGTCCCTCACCTTAAGTTTGTGTTGAAGGCTGGTAGCACATAGAACGGTCGACAAGCCAGACTACGACATGGGATATGGGCAATCAGCATGCACAGGTCACCGCATTCTGGGGTGTGCCCCTTGGAGGCAACGCCAACATTATTGTGATATGCCCGGTTACAGGTGTTGCACACGGCCTAGTATGTTTGGTTAGAGCGTACACACACAACCACACACCTAGCGCACCTACAAAACACCATACGATGCGACGAGTAGTAGGCATACCGCTCAATACATTTAGTAATTCACAAGCTAGCATAGATCCCAACAATGCACAACCCCACATATGATTGCAGGTGTAGAAGGACGCTTAGACAACGTATAAGTGTACGCTAAGCACCATTCAGCACACACACCACTACCTGGGACTACCCCGGTATTGTCGAGTACCGGTGGGTGTCAGCGACGGTAGTATAAGTTTGACTGTTGTGTAGGTACACACCACCCATGACACGTAGGGATTACACCACACTTATTGATTGTTACCCAAGCAATAGCACTAACACACGCTAACACAGGGACGGCTACATGGATTGTATGGGTACGAGTGTTGCAACAGGGCTATATGAGTTACCCATGTGTAAAGTAGTAGCGGCCCGTTCCCTATCGCTGTAGGATGGGGGCTCTCTTAATAGTACACGCCAAGTACCAGGCGTTATAATTACTTTTTTGACAAGATGATAGCAAAAACGTGTGATGTTGTGCATGCAAACTCAATGGGGGATGAATCCCTATCATTGCAAATTCCTTTTCATGCGTTCAAGTGACTTCACACATGCATACAGCCCCATGCACATGCATGTGTAAACGTACCTGCACATGCAACATCATACATGCATTCATGTGACTCCACCCATACATGCAGCCCAATCATCATGCAAGCTGCCACGCACACGCACAAGCACATGCTACATCATTCATGCTTTTTCAAGGACTCACCCATGAATACCATCCCAAATCATATGGATCTCTGCATTGCATATCAACATGCACACACACTATGAAACATGGCATGGAAGTCAATACAAATAGACACACCCTTGCAACGTGCACCCATGCCAGACTTCACGCATGCAGGTGCTCCTCCATGGATGCCAAACAACATTACACACACATACATGCACCCAGCAACATGCTACTAAAGCTGCTACATACGACCCTGCACATGCACGCACGCACGCAGACTCTCCTGCATGGATGCCGCCCAACATGACACACACAAACATGCATCCAGCAACATGTTACTGCAAAATGCTACAAACGACCCTGCAACCTGCACGCATCCAGCAGGTATTGTTTTGTACAAATAAACAGCAATATAATGATAACGCCTGGGGTTGGAGTGGGTTGTTAAGGGAGCCCGTCGTACGCGGGTGGGGAGCGGTCTCCTACCTCAACTGGACAAGCTACCATCGCGGTTGACGACGACCATAAACAGCAATAAAAAGATCAACACACGCTGTCCCTGGAAGAGGCCTACAAACATGAAGCTAGAAAAAAACAATTTCAGATTCGAAAAAACAAACTGGCATGCAGATGCCCCTACATGGATGCTGCCCAACATTTTCACAACACAAGAAAGTAGTCGAAGAGTGAAATGCATGTCCGATTAGCATGTCTATTTATACGCTGAGGAAGAAAAAATATTTTTGAGGAAAATCGAGCATAACCTGATGGTTGGATATTTTATAAAAAACTTCCAGTATGAAGCTGGCATGAATCCTGATTCTTGAAGGTGGAAATACTTAATTTCAATTCATAAAAAAAAATGCTTAATAATCGACACAATTAAATTTATAATCCCAGCTGAGATGATGATTTTAATAATATTGTAGAAATTAATTTAAATTATCACCGTAGCACGAACCAGGGGCCCCGTCGGTTTTGTTTTTTTTGTTTCTTTTTTTTTTTTTTTTTAACGGAGTGTTTGGGGCTCACGTTTCATCAGTGCTTGCTCTTTTGAAGCCCTCCTAGACGGATGGGGTAAGCCCCTTTAGCCTTTTGGGCCTATACACTGGACTGTAACATACATACAACACACATATGCAATAATATGTCCACATGCCATTGCTATGTACGCCCCTGCAACTGCCAGTGCTGCTCCGTGCTTGCAAGCAAGCATCTACTCACACACCAAACACATAAACACACACAGCACACATATCCACACACATCCACTCACATACATACACATACACGCAAATACACTCAATATAACAACAAAAAAATGAAAAACCACATATAAAACTCACGCTGAAACACAAAATAAAACTAAACGCACACGCACACAAACATATACACTCACCTAAACACCACACACCTAAACACACACAGAAACACACATATACACACACATCTACACTCACCTAAACACTTGTAACAACACACATACACGCGAACAGGCAAATACACCTACAAACGCACATGAACACGCACATGCACAATCACACAACCATGCGCATGAAAACCCAGAAGAAAACAACATGGAAGACCCGTGCATAGCACACATCAAAAACAACACGCACAGCACATGTGAACAGCAATAGGTTGTGGTCAAGCAATTTTACCATCAATGCATGCACAAGCAGTTACGCCACGACGCATGGCAGGCCCCACTGTGTACCCCACACAGAACAGAACCAAACCTGGACAAAAACCGTGCACCATCCTCAGCTCTAATCCTATTCAATCTGAGCCACCGGTACCGTAAGCATTATGTTGAGCAGGATATGACGACAGAACCGCTTATGAGAGGCGAGAGGGCTGCGATAGGGGGGCTTAGCTTGCAACTGGTGCCATAGCGACGCTTCGACAACACAGCCTGGACCGGCTCCAGGATCCCTTAGGCCCAGAGCGGCAGTATAGGCGCCCAAGAGACGCATCATTGGGGGACGATGCAACGAAAAAGAGGATATGTGTGGAGGTAGTGATGATTAGGGATGGGGGCAGGGGCCGCGAGGTGGGGCAGAATTGTCGGACCTCTCATAGTTGACGTGGTCGGGGTGAGACTTGAACGAAGGGTGGGCTGGCCCAGTAGTGCAATTCTGCGCAACCACTCGTGCCTCAGCATTTCTGTTGCGCGCACGGTAAGTGGGCGCGCAACGATTAGAATGGGATGCGAGTGGGAAAGCTTGACGGCATGCAGGGTGTGGCGTGTGAAGCGTGTGAAGGAGAGGGTTGGGACGGGTGGGCTGAGTGCGGAGGGTAACGATAGGATAACGTAGGGGACCAGCGAGGGCTTGGGTTGCAGATCGGGAAAATCAGAGATCAGGACCCACAGAAGAGACAGTAACCTGTCACCTGGTACGCAACTCTCACTGACGTTTCACAGGGAAGGGAAACAGAAATCCGGGAGAAAGTATTAACCCCCCACCCGTCACCGGCCCACCGCAACCCCACCCCCACCCTGCCCCTCCCCAGACTCACCGTCCGTACCACGCCACACGACAGCGGATACCCGACCACAGCGATATCCCCGCCCGACTTCATGAACCGATCTCTCCGGACGAAAATGGACGCTTGACGCTTCCAAACAGAGGAGGAAGGAGGAGAATCGGCCCTCGAGTCTCCGAGGAGGTACCCATTGTGTGCCGTGGGCACAATGACGGGAGCCCTAGAGTTCTCCCATGCAACCACATGACAACCACACTTCCGCCCTGCGAGACATGCCCACATCAAGCATTGCCCACATTTCTGTCCATGCAAGCATGCACAAAAGCATACAAGCATGCTTGCACACTTCGGCCTATGCTAACATGCACACAAGCAAACATGCACACTCCCGCCCATACAAGCATGCCGGCACAGTTCCGCCCATGCCAGCATGTCTACAGCGAGAAATCGGAGAATGAATGCTTCTCCATTGCAGCATGCACACGAGTACGTAATGGATGAATCAGCTCGTAGGACCCGTTTCCACATAGACATGGCACCCAAGTTTGGAAACATGCTTTCAGCCCATGACAACATGCATTCAAGCATGTATGAGAAACACTGTGCCGACGCTCATGTCAAACGGGGAAAAGTGGCAACCAATATGGAAAACATGCTATTCAGCGCCATGTGACAACAGTGCATTCAAAGGCGGGTATGATGACGGGTGTCGGTACCCATGCGCAACGCATGAAGGCCAAGGCGATGGGGGAATGAACATGGGCCTCTCCCGTACCTGACCATCGCAAGATGGCCAATGCCAAGGATGATAACAAGCTCCTTCAACTAGACTTGCTAGACAGCGCCATTCAAGCAGTCTACACGGATTGGGAGCCAATCCACCCAGGAAATACACGACGCACCCAACACAAGTAGCAATTACATGGAGCAAAAGCATACACACATGGATGTAATGGCTTCACGCTAGCGAAGCTATTGTGCCATACAACCGAGATGATGTACCACATTCCGCCCCATGCAAACATGTCACCAAGGAATTGGAAACATGATTTTCAGATAATGCAAGCATCCTTTGACACATCTTTCATTTCAGTTCGAGAATGTTATAACAATGTGTATGGATGGCACTCCCAACCATGGCATAAATGCACCACAAGCATACAAGCATGGATGAATGCTTCCGCCCATGCAAGCTGCACACGACAATATATGTACACTTTTGCCCATGCAAGCATACTTCCGCCCATGCAAACAAGCACCCAGGCATGGATGCATGCTCTCAGCCCATGCAAGCATGCATACAAGCATCCTTGCACACTTCCATTATTTCGAGAATATATGGCATTACACGTCTGTGTGGGTTATGGTGGATGTGCCACACTCCCACCCATACAAGCATGCAGACACGCATAGATGATTTGTCTACCCATGCAAGTATGTATACACACATAGATGTATACTTCTGCCTTTGCAAGTGTCCATACACAGATAGGTGCACAATTATACCCATACAATCATGCACGCATATGTGGATGCACATTTGCCACCCATCGAGCATGGCATTAGAGCATTCATAGGATGTCATCGTTTCCGCTTTTTGCAAGCGTCAAGTACTACAGAAAAGGTGCACAAGGTTAGTACGGGATCATAGATGAATCAGTTGGCACGCATGATGTGGCGTTTTCATAGTATTTGCCACACCCGTCATGGCGAGCATTGTGTAACATATTGATGTAATTGCACCCAGCAAGCGATGTGTTTACACAGCATGTAATGTACACTTCGGCACATTGCAAGCGGTTCGCCGGAAATAGGCGAGATAGCGTGCACCCACCAATTTCCATGCCATAACAAGTCATCACCACCACAAGCATTAACATGGGGGAATGCAAACACGTTCCATGGCAAACAGTTATAAAGATGAATTAATCTTCCGCCGGAGGGGTGTGTGCTACATGCACGTGGCGGGGGGGGGGGGGGGTGGGGGTGCACGACGTAATGGGAGGAGGAGGGAAGACTGAGTTTGGTACCGCAGCCTCAAAAGGGATGTCTGATTCAGGTGGGAGTTTGGAATTGTGGAAGTTCAGATAAAGCAGGGGGAAAAAAAGTTTTAAAACAGTTTTTACCCCCCTAACCCCACCCCCCTAAAAAATAGAGCCCCACCCACCCCCTAAAATGAGGGTAATTCGAAGATCTTGCATGCGCATCAATTGTGCTCTTACATCTTCCTGGGGAGTGAGTTGTGTCGTCGGTAACGTGATGTATAGCCGGGACCTCTAACTTGTGTCCGTCCAAACTAATAGGGGTGTAAACAAAAAAACGTTATGAATCAGGAACCGTTGAGGAGTGAGACTCCTACTGAAAGCGTATGGATGTGGATGATATGGGTTATAGGAGCTTATTTCCCCCCCGCCCCCCCCCCCCCCTTTAGGAACTATTGTCGTCACTTGGCAAACATGCACACAAATATGGATTGCTAGAAATGCACGCACATACAGGGATGTTGCGTGGGTGTGACACCTATGAGGTACAGAGACTCAGCTGTTTGTGCGGTGGGTTGCCATTACAAAAGGGATATATTGCACAATTTCCGCCCATACTGGTACTGTACTACCCTATCAGGGTACAAGTTAATGGCCCTGTGTGTAAGGCTCGCGCAGCAGACAACACTACTGTTCAACGGCGCCATGTGGGCAAGGTTGAATGAAGAGTCATCCGTAATGATGACGCCGGTGGGGAGTGTGGGTCTTAGTGGGGACCCCTTCTTACGGTGAACACTTAAAGCAGCAGACCTGCACGAATGGAGCGAAGCCAGAACTATCTTCACGCCAGCGAAATGAGGTAAGAACCAGTCGAAACCCCCCTCCCATTTGTCGTTAAACCAGGGGTGGGAGGGACTTATCGTACAAGTCTGGAAAGAACAGAACAAGCCCGCATCAGCTACCTGCATGTAGTTTGACACAACGAGCCCTAGGTGGTAGGCAGATGTAGGCCTTAGACCACGAACCCATGACAGGAGGGTTTGCTAGTTGGTTGCGCATTCACTGTAGTTGTAATTGAGTGTGGACACGTGGGGTGGGAGGGTATAGGGTTGTGGGGGGTGGTGAGTGATGCGTGATTGGGGTGGTGGGGGGGTTGGGGGTGGGCTATGGTCAAGGTCAAAGGATCCCCATTGAAACATGCTCACTTGGATGCCACGGTGCAGTGGTTTGCTAGTTGTGGATATTAGGTTGTGAGTGTGGAACAAGGTGTGGGAGGGTATAGGGGTTGGTGGGGTGGTGGTGGGGTGAGGGTTGTGGCGTAGTGTATGCGCGTGCATGGTAAGGGGTCGTGAGATCCCATGAAAACACGCTCACTGAGAGGACACTGCTAGGTGCCTTTGCTAGTTGTGGGTATGTTGATGGTGAGTGTGGAACGTGTGTGGGAGGGTGTAGGGTTGTGTACTGGTGGGGGGGGCTGGTGGGGGGGGGGCTGGGGGTGGGGGGCGTGGTCAGAGGGTTGTAAGATCCCATGAATGTCACTTGGGAGTGCCCACTTGCAGGTGGTTTGATTAGTTGTGGGTATGGTGTGAATGTGGAGCCAGGGTGGGTTGGGAGGGGTGTAGGGGGTTAGTGGGGGGGGGGGGGGGGAAGCGTGCTGGCGCCTGCTGCGTACAAGGCTGAAGCTTTGGGGGGCATGGTCGAAGGGACAAGACGCCCATGAAACATGCTCACTTGGATGCCACTGCAGTGGTTTGCTCGTTGTAGGTATGTTGTGAGTGTGGACACGTGTGTGGGAGGGTATAGGGTTTGTGGGGCGGGGGGGGTGGGGGGATTGGTCAAGGTAACCAAGATTCCAGGCATACGATGACCACACAAATGTTTCGATGCACTGCAGGTGGATTTGTGTGCGTGTTGTGGGTCGTTTGGAGTGGTTGTGACAATCGATGTGTTGGCTAGGGGGGGGGGGGGGGGGGCTAGGCGTCAAGGAAAGTAGACCTGGTCTCCGGATTACCTCTGCAGTGGATCGCTAGGGGGGTGGTGGTTCGAGATGATAAAGGCTAATGTGATCACTGAGATTTGATTTGATGTTCACGTACAGGTGCCTGAGGATAGGGCAGCAAACGAATGGTTGGGGCAAGTTCATCATTGCTTGTTTTCGTTTCAGCCCCTCCTGATATCGAGGTTGTCAAGTCCTTTTAGGCTATTTGGCTGCCCATCGGTAACATACATACAAACGTACATACAGCTGGAGATTGAAAACTATTGCTCTTCCTTGTTTGCAGGGATCCGTCAGTATCGGCGCCACTACCGTTGAACAGCTGAAGGAGGACTTTGATGCATTTGAGACGCCTTCCTTAGACGAAGAGACCCTGAAGGCCATCGATGAAATCAAAATAGTGGTGTAGGCGCAACCCACATGCACCATTGTTATCATGTTGTGTCTGCCAAGGTTCGCAAAGCCGATGCGAATGTATGAGATTCCTCAGTGTCGCTGGTGTGTAGGGAGACCCAAGCCAGCCTGGGGTGTGAAATTCCTTCGCACAACTTGATAGAAATACTAAGCAAACTCGGTATGCTCCAGTCTGGCCAATTGTTGGGAGTCTCCAGGTGTGATGCCCACGGGAACCAGCCAGGGAGCCAACTAAGCGGATTCGACCTCGTGACTGTGATGTCATATCATGATTTGTTAAAACGCAGGGGCGTTGTGAAGTAGTGTGAAAGTCTCCACGGTCGTGAAGTCTGCCAGGCTGGGTGCTTATAAAGCAACAGGTGTCGCAGTAGCCTCTCCGGATAAAAAACACATGACTGTGCATTAGCGAGCTGACTACGGCCCATACTAATCTCCTGATCTCGGCAACACAAGTATCTCGTAAAAACTACTGTCCCAGCCAGAGCGAGTCATGTGGCTGCCAATTGAGAGCACTTTGAAAGTTCTGAACAATGCACACTAGTGTATGGCATCAGTTTTCTCGTCCAAACACCGCTTCCTTGCAAGTTTTCGAGGTTTATGTATCCTGCCGAAAATTCAGCCACAACCTAAAAATTTTCTTGCTTTACTCCCCGCCTATCCTACTTAATCAGGGACGAATGCAATGATAATAGCAGTCATGGGTGGTCAATTTCCCATTGTGTCTGTTAAGGAGTTGCCAAGAAGACCTCGAATAAAAAGCAACCAGAGATCGATGACCAATGGTCAATAAGTCTGAAGATAGGAAAAACGCATTTCAACGACGGTTAAAGGAAAAGGGATACAATATACCTATCCTTTGTTTCGCTATTTTTTACTAGGAGCGATTGGGTGGACGGGAGCCATCAATGGCAAACTTTGCCGAGCCTTCAATTCAAGAACGAAGAAAGATTCGGATGAAGAAGAGAGACAACGTAACAAGATTTGCCGGAATTGCTCATTCTTGATTAGGCCATTGGCCCTTGCCCACAAATTTCAACGCACTGTGTACCACAAGGGCTGACTTTTGTTATTGACCGTTCAAAATTGCAGGAGCTGCCCCAACTGGACTTGAGGCTGTTGTTTGAAACACGATTGTCCTCACTTTTTAACCAATGGCCAGCGTGTGTCTGCGGATCAATCAACGGCAACCTACGTTGACCAGATGTCCACGGATTCTGGAAATGAGCGTTTTTTTGGATTTGCTCAGCCCCCACCACCACACACCGCCCAACCCACCGATGGATTAAACTGATAACGAGACGAACACACGCCGGACGGAGCCGAGGGAGGAGGGGGGGGCTGGGGGGGTCTACTACCACCCCGCTAACCCTGGTTGGCTTGCCCTTAGCCGGGCTAGGGTCACAATTGTCTTGCTTTTGGTGATTTAGGCTTTTGCTTTTGGTCCGGATTTTGGTTCCGGATTTTTTGGCCCGATTTTTCGGTGGGGACCATAAAAAGCGAACCACAAATAAGGCGGAACCAAAAGGCGGACCAAAAAGCTAATCGAAAGCAAATCTGGCCTTCTTGAGACAATTTATTGATTCGATTTTGCTTTCCGATATCTTCGTATTTTTGGTCAGGTTACGTAAATACAGGTTTAGTTATAGCTGTATTGTTTTCAAGTCCTTTAAAGCTTTTTGTTAATGTTTTTGAACCCTGATAACAATTTTTTTGACGCGCCCCCAAAGTGGGCCGATGCCTTTCAAAAAAATTGTTGTTGCTTGTCAAAAAAAGCGCACTTTGCCTTTGAAAAAGTGCGCTCGCACAGTTTTTTTTTTTTAATTGGTGGCGATTCTTTTTGTTTTTTTTCTTTTTGCAGAGGACCTGCATGGACCCTGCAAGGGTTGGCTGGGAACTGGAGAGGACCTGCAGCGGGAGCTCTGGCGAGCAGGTTTAGCTGGAGGAAGCTGCCCTGCCGCAGCCAGGGTACGGAAGCTACAGGGAAAGCTGCAAGTAGGCGAGGACTGGGATTTAGTGGAAACCAATGCAGATTGAAGATTTTGGGAGGAACCTCCTATTAAAAACCCTCACAGGTTTTTTTTTTTTTTTTTGGTTTTTTTTTTTTTTTTTTTAAAATTATATGACAAAAGTCTCCATTAATAATAGTAAGAAAAGAATATCCAAGTTGTCCTTGCCTTAGAGGGATTTTTTGTCCTTTTAGCCAAAGTTCAAACTGGGGAATTAATGTATATTGTGTAATAATTCCGCTTTGATGGGGAGGAAACAACTATAAGTGATGTCAAAGTACAAAGTAGGAATATATGTAAACCCACTTTTTTTTAAATTTAACCTCTCAAAATCTTTGTTACATAGAACAATACGACGGGGTTCCTTGAATCCATGTTACCCAAGTTGACAATCTTCTGCTAGTTGCGGTTACCGACGAGACGTTATGCTTGTGCCAACGACATGCAACAAAAAATCAGTATAGCCATTCTAGCTGGGGGGGTTTCTGTCTGGCTCAATGTTTTTGGCACATGAATGGAACAACACATCATCCCAGGGAGTAACCCCAGAGTAACCACATAGGGTACGTCTGGGGGTACCGCCTGTGCTTTGCAAAACCCCCCATAATCCTCGCCCTCAATTGTGTGGGTTCGAGGGGTGACATCGTAGACTCATTCATCTCTCCACACCTACCCAATTTGTGTGGTTGAGTGGGTGGAGCTTGCCAGGGTAGGAATGGCACGTGGTTCATACCATTAATGCAATTGACCCCTCCAAAAAATGTTTGGCAATCAGGCGATAGACAATGCTGGTACGTGACGTTAATCTCTGACATGGTGTGCCTTGAAGCATCGTTCCAACTCGGTTTTCACCTCTGCGCACCTCTCTAGAGCAGGCAGAAGCCGTGACTTCCTATCCTCCATGGTTGCTCTGTCTATTAACCTGCAGCGACACGGGACTTCGCACGCCACCCGCCGCTCCTCCCTCCTCTAACTCACTACAGCACTACGGCATTCTCGCTCTGCGCGTTTATGTTATTCGGTCCTTCAGGCGACTTCTCCCTCTCCGAATCATCCCTAGCCTGATCCTAGTCTGGTCTGGGGACGCAAAAAATGCTTTTTGAAAACTACGCACAGCCCCAGACCCCAGTGCCCGGTTTTTTTGGGAGGACCTTTTGGGAGGATCTGTGTGAACAGGGTTTTGCGTGGGGTGCACCCACTCGGGGTTTTGCGTGGGATGCACCGTGTGGGGCCTTGTCAGGTGATCTCACCTCCCCATCATCCTCCTCCTCTACATGCCTAATGGCCTTGCTACTCTTCCGTGATATCACTTCCCCCACTCCTTCAGAGCACGTCCCCTGGGGTAGCTCCGAGCCATCAAACACGCGGGTTGTTGAGTGTGCATTCGGTAGACTGAAGGGTCGATTTAGGCTACTGTACAGTACACGTCTTCGAGACCCTGTCACTACGGTCAAGGTTTCTCGGATATGCTGTGCCTTGCACAACTTCTTGGAGCGCAGGCATCCTTATCCTCAAGACATGCAAATGGAACCTGTTGTTCCCTCTGATATCAACACAGTCAATTGGGAACCTGGTGCAATGGGTGCATCTGGTCACAAGAGGAACTTGCTAGCTTCCTACATGGAGAGGGTGCTCGGGGTTGAGCCCGTAACCTACACACACGCACAGTTGGGAAACCTTTTTCATGGCCCACTCGGATTTGAGGGATAGCAGGCACCATCCTCGTTCTGACCTAGAAACTTACCTAGCAACCTAGGCTGCCCAGGCCCCGGTTTCTAGGTTAGTCAGTGCCAGTCCAGGGGTCAGCCTATGACATGTCTAGGTCAGTGTGTGACAGTCCAGGGGTAAGCCAAATAGGCTGACAGACTTGCCCAACCGTGACAAGAAGTGCTGAAAGAAAAAGCATTGAAAAAGCTGAGTAGGCAGTAGTTGCTTGCTTGACAGCACACACCTAATGATCATGTGCAAGCCCAATAGGCTGAAGAGACATCCCCAATAGCGCGAGAGAGTTGGATGATTTCGTATTTTTTATACAATTTATGTAACATGTTCCTTCTCATTTGCAGCTATTTGGGCCATATCTCAACACAATATCAGCTTGCGACTGTGCCGCACCCTCTGAAAATTTTGAAAACTAGAAGCAACATTAATCAAGAATTGGATAAGACAAGGTATGAGTGAAACAACGAAGATTCGGAAAAGATAACAACAGAAAACAATATAAAGTTCCAGAAAAAAATCCGGACCAAAAGCAAAATCGAGGCAAATACCCCCCCCCACCCACCCCCACCCCCACCCGATTTAGCTTTTGCTCGATTTAGCTTTTGCTTTTGGTCCGATTTTGGTCCTGACCAAAATCGATTCTGGTCAATGTTGTAGTGTGACCACTAAGATTTTGGTGATAGGCAAAATCGACCAAAATCGGACCAAAATCGGCCGGACCAAGAGCAGTGTGACCTACCCCTTAGCGGACATGAAGGAGGAGAATCAAACAAGGTAGGACCCTTGCTTGCCTGCGCCCCACCCCTAGTCATTTCCAATCCTACTGAAGTTGGCCTGTCCACACTATCGAGCTCTGACGTGTTATTTCACATGCTGGCCCGTGAGTGACCGTCACGCAATCACGCAACTGTGAAAGGATTCGTAACAGACCGAATTCAAACGAACCCAGGGCAGGTAACCAACATCTGTAGAATTTCACATGTATGTAGCCATGTCGAAAAATGCAAATTCGCTTGACATCTGACGCGAATGCAGTCAGTGAAGACCACAATATGACAGAATTTGGGGATTCGATTTAAAACAACGCTGCTGCACTACGCGACGTGGTGCGACTCCACTCCATTATTTCCTACCTTGTCACAAAATCGATCACTATGGCTGCACCCCGCACCAAACGCACCAAACGTTATGCTACCCGCAAAACTCTAGCCCTCTCGAGCATCCCTGAAGACTCGGTTCACCTCGAGTGAGTGCAAGTTTTGCGCCAGCTGTCAAGCAAGGGCAGCCGGGGGCATTAACTCTTCACCATTTATGCTGATGCATGCAAACATACAGCCCAAATCGAACACGATGTCGCTTTCCCCATCCCCATTACCATCCCCAATCCCATTCCCAATCCCTATCCCATTACCAATCCCAATCCCAATGTCAATCTCAATCCCATTACCAATCCCATTATCAATCCCAATCCCTATCCCATTACCAATTCCTATCCCATTACCAATCCCATTACCAATCCCATTACCAATCCCTATCCCATTACCAATCCCTATCCCATTACCAATCCCAATCCCAATGTCAATCTCAATCCCGTCACCAATCCCATCATCAATCCCAATCCCTATCCCAATGTCAATCTCAATCCCAATCCCAATCCCTATCCCACTGTCAATCTTAATCCCATTACCAATCCCAATCCCAAATTCCCAATGTCAATCTCAATCCCATTACCAATCCCATTACGATTCCCATTACCATTACCAATCCCAGTACCAATCCCATTACAATCCCATCTCATCGCATTACAATCCCATCCCATTACAATTCCATCCCATCCCGCGGTCGGTTGGGCATGTCCCTTTAGCCTATTCGGCTATCCTTTGACCGTAACATAGAACACAATACCGTCTATGGCCTCTACAACGTTATGAATAAATGGATTTATTCCCCAAGCCATATTGCCTGGAGGGTAGGTGTACATCTTTATAGCATAGACCATGTATCGATCTCCTATGTATCGATATCTGTATATTGCCCTACAACAAATATAATATAAACACCATATTCAACTGCTTCTTTTGCAGATCTTGTACGACGACTAGCGCTCAGCAGGCCATGAGTTGCAGGGACATGATGTTAGTGAAATGTTATGGTGACGACATTGCCAGTCTCAAGCGCAATCTTGTGTTTCTCAGAAAAAGGCAAAATGTAGCCATTTGGTTAAACAAGTTGTTCCGCGGGACCCTTCGAGGGAAGGTGGACAAGCTTGAAATGTCCATAGTCGTCAAAGAGGGGAGCATCGAACATCTACAAAAGTTGATTAAGAAGACTAAGCTAAAAGCTCACGCATCAAACTTAGATAGCGAGGGAGAGGCAACTCAAGACATACTCCTGCAGCATAGCGTTAGCTGCGAATTAAAGCACATGGGTGAGCCTCAGACATCATGCCCTAAAACCAGCGGTGGTGGGGATAGTGCGGGAGGCTCTCCCCCCGCGTTAGCCCCAATATACCCCCTAGCCCCACAACTAGCCCGACCACCGCTAGCTAACACCATCGGTGGTGCGGCTAGTGCGGGAGGCTCGCCCCCAATAGCCCCACAACTAGCCCGACCACCGCTAGCTAGCACCAGCGGTGGTGCGGCTAGTGCGGGAGGCTCGCCCCCTATAGCCCCACAAATAGCCCGACCACCGCTAGCTAGCACCAGCGTGGTGGGGCCAGTGCAGCAAGCTCAGACTACGTGTACAAGGAGGGGCGTACAACAACAATCATTGTCATTGACAATGAGTTGTGCAACATGCCGCTCCGACACCCTTACACAAAAATCATGCACCCAAATGAGGATGGTGTGTCACTCCCATGACTGCGTGGTGGTGGCGGGGTAACTCCTATACATGGCTGTGGGTGGGTGGGTGGGGGGGATGTGTAGGGATTGTGGGGCACTCCCATGGCTGTGTGTGTGTGTGTGGTGTGGTGTGGTGGGGGGGCACTCCCATGGTTGTGTGTGTGGTGTGGTGGGGTGGGGTGGGCACTCCCATGGTTGTGTGTGTGGTTGTGAGTCACTCGTATGGCCGTGTGTGTCGGGTGAGGTGGGGGGGGCACTGCCATGGCTGTGTAGGGGTGGCGGGTCACTTTCATGGTTGCGTCGGTTGTCTTTGTACACTCCCATAGCTTTGTCGGTGGTGGTGGATTTCAGCCATGGCTGTTTGGATGGTTGTTGTGAGGCACTTCGGTGACTTTCTAGGGTTGGTGCGTCCCTGTCATGGCAGCTATGGGGGGGGGGGGCACTCACATGGCTGTGAGTTCGGTGTGGGTACACTTCCGTGGCTATCTCGGGGTGGTAGGTCACTCCCATGGCTACGTGGGTAGTCTTGGTACCAGGGAACTACTAAGCGCGCGGTGCCGCGCTGCCTTTTTGAGCCCCTCTGCGCGATTCACGCTGTTTTTCACCCCCCTGTGGGCGCAGCGCGCAGTTTTTGCGCTTTTTGTACTAAAAAGCGCGGCCCAATTTGACGTTTGTGCGCTGTAAGCGCTGACCAATTTGGCAAGAAGTAGTACCCTGCTTGGTACACTCCCATAGATTGTTGGGTGGTGGTGCGCAGCCATGGCTGTTTCGATGGTGGTGGTTCCCTGCCATGGCTGCATGGTGGCACTGACATGACCCTTCCAAATAAATAAGTGCAGTTTTACACTTGCTGCCTTGGCTAGGTAGTCACTTTCCTCCTACCTTCCCACTCCTACTTTCTCCCTTCTTTGTCTACCGTATAGTGAAATATAGTCTTCCAATACCCCCCCCCCCCCCCCCACACACACACACGCTATACCCACGGAATGGATTGTAATGGATTGTTACATGGGTCTCCAGCCAACTCCAGGCTGCTCACGGCCTTCCAATTCCAAGTCCCCCCGTGTGATACCCACATGATGGATTGCATTTTATTGTAATGAGGGACTCAAGCCAACTATAGATAGGCTGCTCACCGTTTTCCAATTCCAAGTCCCCTTATACAATACCCACGGGATGGATTGGATTGGATTGTTACATGCTTTTCCAGCCAACTCTGGCCTGCTCACCGCCTTCCAATTCCTAGCCCCCCCCCTTCCCCCATCCGATATCTACGGAAAACCGGGGGGCAAACGAATTGGATATATGTAGGGACCCCTCCACTATGTTTTGGGGGTGTGGTGTGGAGGGGGGGGGGGGGGGGGGGGGGGGGGGGGGGGGGGGGGTATGCATGGCAGCTTTCATCGAGCTCGATTAGCCATTATGCATTCTTATTACACATTGATTTTGGCAATTCCCAAGTCATTGATTTAAGCAACCATTTTTATTTTTACTACTAGTTTTAATTAGCCTCAATCCCATGTCACCAAGTTGGTGATCGGCGTTGCTTTCCTACGCACATGTAAATTTGCTTTGCCATCATCATATGCTTCTTCTTGACTATCCTAGAACTTGAACTTGGTTACATAGCTCCAGCAAATACCAATTTGGCTGCTCGCCGTCAGGGTTGTTTAGGAGGACCCCTCAGCTATGTATGTAGCATGCACACAGCCCAATCATCATGCAAGCTACCACACACATGCACATGCACACATACCTACACATGCTACATCATTCATGCTTTCAAGTGACTCCACCCATGCATACAGCCCAATCATCGTGCAAGCTGCTACGCACATGCACATGCACACACACACACATGAACATGCATGGCGGCAAACAAAAACACACACCCTTGCAGGTGCACCCAAGCTAGACTTCACACACGCAAATGCTCCTACATGGATGCCAAACAGCACTATTCACACATACAAGCACCCAGCAACATGCTACTGCAACCTTCTACGTACGACCATGCACATGCACGCATGCAGATGCTCCTGCATGGATGCTGCCCAACATGACACACACAAACATGCATCCAGCAATATGTTACTTCAAAATGCTACTTACGACTCTGCAACTTGCACCCATCCAGCAGGGATTGTTTTTTTATAAGCAGCTATAAAAAGCTAAACACACGCTGTCCCTGGAAGAGGCCTAAAACCATGAAGCTAGAAAAAACAATTTCGGATTTGAAAAACAAACTGGCATGCAGATGCCTCTACATGGATGCTGCCCAACATTTTCACAACACACATATGCAATAATATGTCCACATGCCATTGTACGCCCCTGCAACTGCCAGTGCTGCTCCATGCTTGCAAGCAAGCATCTACTCACACACCACACACCTAAACACACACAGCACACATACACTCACATACATACACATACACACAAATACACGCATCTAAACACCACACACCTAAACACACATATACACTCACCTGAACACCAAACACCTGAACGCACACGCACACACACATATACACTCACCTAAACACCACACACCTAAACACACACAGAAACACACATCTACACTCACCTAAACACTTGTAACAACACACATACACGGGAACAGGCAAATACACCTACAAACGCACATGAACACGCACATGCACAATCACACAACCATGCGCATGAACACAGAAACACATGAAGACACGTGCATACACACACAAACACACACACACACATGTGAACAGCAAGGTGGTCAAGCAATTTACCATGCATGCATGCACAAGCAGTACGCCACCACATGCAGTGCCCCACTGTACCCCTACACAGAACAGCAACCAACCTGGAACACAAACCGTGCACCATTCCTCAGCTCAATCCTATTCAACTCTGAGCACCGTAAGCATATGTTGAGCAGGAATATTGACGACAGAACCGCTATGAGAGGCTGAAGGGCTGCGATAGGGGGGCTAGCTGGCACTGGTGCCATAGCGAACGCTCGACAACACAGCCTGGACCGCCTCCAGGATCCCTTTGGCCCAGAGCGGCAGTATAGGCGCCCAAGAGACGCATCATTGGGGGCCGATGCAACGAAAAGCGGAGGTAGTGATGCTAGGGGATTGGGGCAGGGGAAGGAGGTGGGGCAGAATTGTCGGACCTCTCGATATGTTGGACGTTGGTGGGGAGGACTTGAACGGAAGGGTGGGCTGGCCCAGGGAGTGTAATTATGCGCACTCCACTGCCTCAGCATTTCTGTGCGGCACGGTAAGTGGGCGCAACGATAGAATGGGATGCGATTTGTGGAACTGTTGACGGCATGCGGGTGTGGCGTGTGATGCGTGTGTAGGAGAGGGTTGGGACGGGTCGAGCTGAGTGTGTAGGTGAACGAAGGATAACGTAGGACCGATCGAGGGCTTAGGTTGCAGATCGGGAAAATCAGATCAGGGACCCAGCAGGCAGATCAGTCAACCTGTCACCTGGTACGCAACTCTCACTTACGGTTCACAGGGACAGGAAACATAAATCCTTCGTACTAAATCTTAGGGTGGATTTCCATAGGCCGTGGATGGGTCTGGATGGGTCGAAAAGTACGAACAACCGACGATCCATCCAGGCCTTACATTTCCACAGAGCCCCTGGATGATTCGTATTTGTACGGATTGTACCGACGAAACACCCATCCACGAGACCCATCCAGATGGCAAAATCCATCCATGCCTTCGACCGAGGGGTGGATTGGATGAGTCTGGATGAGTCGCAAACTTTCCGGCGCATCCCGGCGCAGGCCGGCGCCGGTCGTGCTAGCGACCTGCCTCTACCCCTGTGGCCTATACCAGTTCTCTCTGCTAGTTTGACCTCCCGAAATCTGCGACCTTCCTCAGTCTGACCTCCCGGAATCTGCGGCCTCCCTCAGCTAATTTCAATTCCACCTTCTGGTTTGACCTCTCGAAATCTGTGACCTTCCTCTGCTAGTTTCAATTCCCGAGATTTCGAATTGCGTCAGATCTGGTTCGAGGAACAGAAAACCCGAGACATTCTTCTTCCTTACATTCTTCGGCATTTAAGCCACAGTGGATGGCCAGGCGATCATTCCCCTGACGACAAGTTGCCGTGCAGCAATAGCTCCAGCGCAAGTTATGGCACCCGGCCATTGCGGAACCATCCATGTCGCATTTCCACTGGCGGGAACTGGATGGTCGACTGCGTACGGATGCACGAATCATCCATGACCCATCCACGAGGTGTAACCGAAAGTAAACCGATTTAGCGACCCATCCAGTACTTCACCCAGCGATATCCCCGCCCGACTTCTGAACCGTCTCTCCGGACGAAATGACGCTTCCAACGAGGAAACTCGGCCCCTCGAGTCTCGAGGTACCCATTGTGTGCGTGGGCACAATGACGGTGAGCCCTAGAGTTCTCCATGCACACATGCACACTTCCGCCCATGCAAACATGCACACAATCAAGCATGCACATTTGCGTCCATGCAAACATTCACAAAAGCATACAAGCATGCTTGCACACTTCGGCCCATGCTAACATGCACACAAGCAAACATGCACACTCCCGCCCATGCAAGCATGCACACAAGCATGCAACATGCCGGCACAGTTCCGCCCATGCCAGCATGTCTACAAGCATGGATGAATGCTTCCTCCCTTGCAAGCATGCACACAAGTTTGGATGAACACTTTTACCTGTTCAAACATGCACCCAAGTTTGAAAACATGCTTTCAGCCCATGACAACATGCATTCAAGCGTGTATGATGACTTCTACCCATGCAAAGATGCAACCAAGCATGGATTAATGCTCTCAGACCATGAAAGAATGCGTATAAGCATCCTTACACACTTCCGCCCATTCAAGCATGTATACAAGTATGGATGCACAATTCCACCCATGCAAACACGCACACAAGCAAACATGCACACAAGCATACACACATGGATGAATGCTTCCGCTCATGCAAGCTTGCATACAACAATAGATGTACACTTCCGCCCATGCAAACATACTTCCGCCCATGCAAACATGCACCCAGGCATGGAAACATGATTTCAGATCATTCAAGCATCCTTGCACACTTTCATTCATTCGAGCATGTATACAAGTATGGATGCAGACTCCCACCCATGCAAACATGCATACAAGCAAACATGCACACAAGCATACAAGCATGGATGAATGCTTCCGCCCATGCAAGCTTGCACACGACAATATATGTACACTTTTGCCCATGTAAGCATACTTCCGCCCATGCAAACAAGCACCCAGGCATGGATGCATGCTCTCAGCCCATGCAAGCATGCATACAAGCATCCTTGCACACTTCCATCTATTCGAGCATGCATACACGTGTGGATGCACACTCCCACCCATACATGCATGTAGACACGCATAGATGATTTGTCTACCCATGCAAGTATGTATACACACAGAGATGTATACTTCTGCCTTTGCAAGTGTCCATACACAGATAGGTGCACAATTATACCCATACAATCATGCACGCATATGTGGATGCACATTTGCACCAATGCGAGCATGCATACACACATAGATGTACACGTCCGCTTTTGCAAGTGTCCATACACAGATAGGTGCACAATTATACCCATACAATCATGCACGCATATGTGGATGCACATTTGCACCCATGCGAGCATGCATACACACATAGATGTACGCTTCCGCTTTTGCAAGCGTCCATACACAGATAGGTGCACAATTATACCCATACAATCATGCACGCATATGTGGATGCACATTTGCACCCATGCGAGCATGCATACACACATAGATGTACACGTCCGCTTTTGCAAGCGTCCATACACAGATAGGTGCACAATTATACACATACAATCATGCACGCATATGTGGATGCACATTTGCACCCATGCGAGCATGCATACACACATAGATGTACACGTCCGCTTTTGCAAGCGTCCATACACAGATAGTGGCACAATTATACCCATACAATCATGCACGCATATGTGGATGCACATTTGCACCCATGCGAGCATGCATACACACATAGATGTACAGCTTCCGCTTTTGCAAGCGTCCATACACAGATAGGTGCACAATTATACCCATACAATCATGCACGCATATGTGGATGCACATTTGCACCCATGCGAGCATGCATACACACATAGATGTACACGTCCGCTTTTGCAAGCGTCCATACACAGATAGGTGCACAATTATACCCATACAATCATGCACGCATATGTGGATGCACATTTGCACCCATGCGAGCATGCATACACACATAGATGTACGCTTCCGCTTTTGCAAGTGTCCATACACAGATAGGTGCACAATTATACCCATACAATCATGCACGCATATGTGGATGCACATTTGCACCCATGCGAGCATGCATACACACATAGATGTACGCTTCCGCTTTTGCAAGCGTCCATACACAGATATGTGCACAATTATACCCATACAATCATGCACGCATATGTGGATGCACATTTGCACCCATGCGAGCATGCATACACACATAGATGTACACGTCCGCTTTTGCAAGTGTCCATACACAGATAGGTGCACAATTATACCCATACAATCATGCACGCATATGTGGATGCACATTTGCACCCATGCGAGCATGCATACACACATAGATGTACACGTCCGCTTTTGCAAGCGTCCATACACAGATAGGTGCACAATTATACCCATACAATCATGCACGCATATGTGGATGCACATTTGCACCCATGCGAGCATGCATACACACATAGATGTACACGTCCGCTTTTGCAAGTGTCCATACACAGATAGGTGCACAATTATACCCATACAATCATGCACGCATATGTGGATGCACATTTGCACCCATGCGAGCATGCATACACACATAGATGTACACGTCCGCTTTTGCAAGCGTCCATACACAGATAGGTGCACAATTATACCCATACAATCATGCACGCATATGTGGATGCACATTTGCACCCATGCGAGCATGCATACACACATAGATGTACGCTTCCGCTTTTGCAAGCGTCCATACACAGATATGTGCACAATTATACCCATACAATCATGCACGCATATGTGGATGCACATTTGCACCCATGCGAGCATGCATACACACATAGATGTACACGTCCGCTTTTGCAAGCGTCCATACACAGATAGGTGCACAATTATACCCATACAATCATGCACGCATATGTGGATGCACATTTGCACCCATGCGAGCATGCATACACACATAGATGTACGCTTCCGCTTTTGCAAGCGTCCATACACAGATAGGTGCACAATTATACACATACAATCATGCACGCATATGTGGATGCACATTTGCACCCATGCGAGCATGCATACACACATAGATGTACACGTCCGCTTTTGCAAGCGTCCATACACAGATATGTGCACAATTATACACATACAATCATGCACGCATATGTGGATGCACATTTGCACCCATGCGAGCATGCATACACACATAAATGTACACGTCCGCTTTTGCAAGC
The DNA here is from genome assembly GCA_013435795.1 of Chlamydomonas sp. ICE-L. Taxonomy (NCBI): domain Eukaryota; kingdom Viridiplantae; phylum Chlorophyta; class Chlorophyceae; order Chlamydomonadales; family Chlamydomonadaceae; genus Chlamydomonas; species Chlamydomonas sp. ICE-L. The sequence goes on from JACBWV010000626.1 coordinate 42,234,154, forward strand.
GTCCATACACAGATAGGTGCACAATTATACACATACAATCATGCACGCATATGTGGATGCACATTTGCACCCATGCGAGCATGCATACACACATAGATGTACACTTCCGCTTTTGCAAGCGTCCATACACAGAAAGGTGAACAATTATACCCATACAATCATGCATGCATATGTGGATTCACATTTGCACCCATGCGAGCATGTGTACACATAGATGTACATTTGCACCCATGCAAGCATGTGTACACACATAAATGTACACTTCCGCCATTGCAAGCGTCCATGCGCAGATAGGTGCACAATTCTGCCCATACAATCATGCACACAAATATGGATGCACACTTGTTCCCATGCAAACATGTATATATATAGATTCACTCTTCCGCCTGAGAGGTGTGTGTGTGTGTTGGGGAGGGGGGGGGGGGGAAGGGGGGGGCAGGAAGACAGATTTTGGACTGCATCCTCAAAATGGTGTCCGATTCAGGTGGGAGTTGGAATTGTGAATGTTCCAGATAAAAGCAGGGGGGAAATAAAGTTAAAAACAGTTTTTACCCCCCAACCCCCCACCCCTAAAAATAACGCCCCCACCCTACCCACCCTAAAATGAGTGTAATTTGAAAGATCTTTTCATGCGCTATTCAATTGTGCTCTTAGATCTTTCATGGGGTTGCTCAAACGTGATTTGTAGCCGGGACCTCTAACTTCCTGTCCAACTTTATATGGGGTAAACAAAAAACGTTATGATCGGAACCTGAGGATAAGCCCGATTGAAAGTGATGATGAGGTATAGGAGCTTATTTCCGCCCCCCCCCCCCCCTTCCCCCCCCTCCCCCATCCGCCCTTGCAAACATGCACACAAATATGGATGCAGAAATGCCTCCATACAGGATGCGGACACACTTGGATGTACAACTCCGCTTGTGCAAGCGTCCATGCAAAGGGATATTTGCACAGTTCCGCCCACACTGGTACTGTACTACCTATCAGGTGTCACTACTGCCCATGGGGTACCGGCTCGCGCAGCAGACAACAATATTGTCAACAGTGCTCCATGTGGTGCAAGGTTGAATGAACACTCATTCCATATAATGATGACGCCTGGTGGGGCGTGGTATGAGGGGACCCCTTCTTACGGTGAACACTAAAGCACACCCGTAGGAATACGAACCCAGAACTATCTTCAGTCCAGCGAATTGATCAACCATCGAACCATTTGTCGAACCATGAACTTATCGTCAATCCGTATATACAAACAAGCCCGCATGTATGTTGTTACAGACCAGGGGTAGGCAAATTAGGCTTGACCAACCATGACAGGAGGGTTTGCTAGTTGTGGGTATGTTGTGAGTTTGGACACGTGTGTGGGAGGGTATAGGGGTTGTGGGGGGTGGGGGGGCATGGTCAAGGTCAAGATCCCATGAAACAAGCTCACTTGGATGCCACTGTAGTGGTTTGCTAGTTGTGGTTATGTTGTGAGTGTGGACACGTGTGTGGGAGGGTTAGGGGTTGTGGGTTGTGGGGGGTGGGGGGGCATAGTCAAGGTCCCATGAAACATGCTCACTTGGATGCCACTGCAGTGGTTTGCTAGTTGTGGGTATGTTGTAAGTGTGGACACGTGTGTGGGAGGGTATAGGAGTTGTGGGCATGGTCAAGGTCAAGATCCCATGCAACATGCTCACTTGGATGCCACTGCAGTGGTTTGTTCGTTGTGGGTATGTTGTGAGTGTGGACACATGTGTGTTGGGGGGGGGGGGGGGGGGGGGGGGGGTACTGTCCAAGGGTAGGCAAAATAGGCTTGCTTGACCAACCATGACAGGAGGGGCAAAAAAGAAAAAGCACTGATGAACTATACCCCAAACAATCATTTTATCGATGGGGGCCCTCAGTTCATGCTACAGTGGAAATATAATTCTACAATTATAATTTGGCCAGCATCTTACCATCCACCCCTCTGTCCAAGTAAAGATTCATCTGTGCACCCATCCATGCATGGAGCGCTGCATGTGCATCCATCCATCCATCCATCCATCCATCCATGCAAGTATGCATGCCAATCTATCCCCCATGCACCCCTCCCTCCCTCCACTCTCTCTTTCTCTCTTCTCAAATTGCAGTTTGGGCGTCAAAATTCAGGGGAATAATCTTTTGCCCTCATCGACTGTGCCCTAGAAAATGGAGCCACCTTCTGGGAAACAGCGGAGCTGTAAGTGTTGGGATGGATTGTGGGTTGTCAACCTGGTGTGTGTGGTGAACCTGGCTGTGTTGTGTGTGGGTTGTGAACCTATATGTGTTTTGTGTGTGTGGTGAATCTGGTTGTGATGTGGTTTGTTTGTTGTACCCTTCCCCCATCACCCTGCTTATCACCCCTACAATCACCCACCACCTCTCATGTTGCTGTCTCCACCTCGGCAGTAAGAAGGAGACAGTGAAATAAGTACCTTGGCACCCACCCCTACACTCCCCCGGCACCCTTTTTATCACCCCTACACTCACCCACCACCCTCCCATGCTACTGTCTCTACCTAGGCTTTAAGGCGGAGACAGTGAAAGAAGCACCTTGGCACCCACCCATGCCCCCACCCCTACACTCACCCACCCCCCACCCATGCTGCTGTCCCCACCTTGGCTGTAAGGAGGAGACAGTGAAAGCAGTACCTTTGCACCCACCCCTACACTCCCCCCGGCACCCTGCTTATCACCCCTGCACTGACCCACCACGTTGTTGTCTCCACCTAGGCTTTAAGGAGTAGACAGTGAAAGCAGTACCTTGGCACCCACCCCTGCTCATACCCACCGCACCCCTGCTCCCCACCCTTCCACTTACCCACCCCCCTCCCATGCTGCTGTCTCCACCTAGGCTTGGAGGAGGAGACTGCGGAAGCATGTGCCCCACGCTGGGGCAACCTCACCCTGATCTTATCTACCTACTCCTCCCCCCCCCCCCCCCCCCCCCCCCCCCCCCCCCCCCCCCGCACCCCTGCTCCACACCCTTACACTTCCCCTAGCATCCCTGCTCCTACCCCCCACCCCCACCCCCACCCCCACCCCCACCCCGCCACCCCAAAACCCCTGCTCCCCACCCCCACACTCACCCACCCCCCTCCAACCTTTCTATCTCCACCTAGGCTTTGAGGAGGAGACTGCGGAGGCATGTGCCCCCCGCTGGGGTAACCTCTCCCTACTGGCATGGGGCCCTCTGGCTGGCAGCACCTTGACTGGAAAGTGCAGGGGTGGAAAGTACCTAGCCAAGGCACGACACACCTTGTTCCCAGGTAATCAACCTCGGTTTACAACATTATATCATATCACATTTTACATTGTTATATCACATTGCTATAGACAGGCTAAATTTGGATGTTGTAAAGCGGGATTGTCTTCATCTGTGGCCTGTCTATGACAATAATGTTATGACAGGAAAGTACAGGAATACAAGTTACCAAGCCAAGGCATGACACACCGTGTTCCCAGGCGTGAGGTTGAGGGGGGCAGCCTGTTTGCTTGCACTGAGGCCAACCACAATATTATATCAAATAACATCATATTGTTATAGACAGGCCATAGTTGGATGTTGTGATCATATTGTTATAGACAGGCCATAGTTGGATGTTGTGATCATATTGTTATAGACAGACCATAGTTGGATGTTGTGATCATATTGTTATAGACAGGCCATAGTTGAATGTTGTGGAGCGGGATTGTCTTGGGTCATCTGTGGCCTGTCTATGACAATGATGTATTGTTAAGTAATTATTTTTGTTTGCTTCTATATTAAAAGCTGACCACCCCACGTGGTTGGGGTCCCCTTGCACCCACAAGTAGGGACCGGCATATCATATGATGTTGACCAAAGGCGATGTACGATATCATATGATATCGATAATATCATACACATTGCATCATATGATATTGTACATAATTGGTAACTTAGCCTAGTCAGACTACCGGCATCATATGATATTGTATGTAAATGGTAACTTAGCCTTGTCAGACTGCCGGCATCATATGATATCATATTGACGTCCCCTTGCACTCACAAGTGACCCGGAGGACTGAGGTGTCCAGTCACTCCCTGTTTTTCTCCACAGCAATTTCCCACCTCGCTTCCGACACGCTTAGGACTAGTCATTTCCTTTCCCTTTATTTCTACTTTTCCTAGTCCCTTTGCAGCGTTCCAAGCTTGATACCACACCCCGTTGACCCAATGCGTTTTTTCACCCACTGCTATTTCCCACCTACCTTCCGACACGCTTAGGACTTGTCATTTCGTTGCCCTTCATTTCTACTTCTCTCAAGTCCCTTTGCAGCGTTCCAACCTTGATACCACACCCCGCCGAACCAATGCGGTTTTCACTACTCGTTTCTGCCTTGCTTCCAACACGCTTAGGTATTATTGTCATTCCCCCCCCCCCCCCTTTATTTCTTAGTCCCTTTGCAGTGTTCCAAGCTTGATACCATACCCCTAAGACCCATTACCGTTTTTCTCCCACTGCTATTTCACACCTTGCTTCCGACACGCTTAGTACTTGTCATTTCCTTTCCCCACCATTTCTACTTTTCTCAAATGCCCTTGCAGCGTTCCAAGCTTGATACCACACCCCGCTGACCCAATGCGTTTTTTCACCACTCCGAGTTTCTGCCTCGTTTACGACATGCTTAGGACTTGTCATCCTTTCCTTTGCATTCCTACTCCCCTCATGTGCCCCGCTACCACACCCCTTTGACCCCTCCATACCCCACCATTCCAAGCTCCCCTCCATACCCCACCATTCCAAGCTCACCACCATACACCACTATTCCAAGCTCGATCCTATACCCCACCATACACCACCATTCCAAGCTCTATACTACACCCCACCATACACCATCATTTCAAGCTCACCACCTACCTCACCACACCCTACCATTTTGTTGCAGCTTTCCAAGCTCGCTACCATACCTCTTTGACCCAGGACGCTGTTGAGGAGTACTGTAAGCTGGCTGACAGGCAGCAAGGGCATGTCAATGACTCAGATGGCATTGCAGTGGTGTGCTAGTCATTGGTACATGGCGAGTGTGAACAGGGGTGCGTAAGGGTTGTGTGAGATGTTGAGGCTGAGGATGTGGGCGTGCCAATCACTCAGATGTCATTGCAGTGGTGTGCTAGCCGTTGGTACATGGTGTGTGTGGACAGGGTTGCGGAAGGGTTGGGTGAGGTGGGGAGGCTGAAGGTGGCAGGAGCAAAGGGCATGTCAATCACTCAGATGTCCTTGCAGTGGTGCGCTGGCCGTTGGTATATGGTGAGTGGAAGGGTTTGGGAGGGAGGGGGGGATGTGTGGGGTGGGGAGGGTGGGGGGTGAGGCTTACGAGGTGTCCAAGAAATCCGGAACAAACTTCACTTGGATGTCATTGCAGGGGTAGGCTAGCAGAGAGGATGTTGTGAGTGTGGACATGTTTGTGGGAGGGTGGAGAGGTTGCGAGGGGTGGGGGCTCATGGTCAGAGCCAAAATTCCATGAAACATGCTCACTTGGATGTCACCACAGTGGTTTGCTGGTTGTGGGTATGTTGTGAGTGTGTGGGAGGGTGGAGGGGTTGTGGGGGGTGGGGGGCCGTGGTCAAGGTCAAGATCCCATGAAACATGCTCACTTAGATGCCACTGCAGTGGTTTGCTAGTTGTAGGTATGTTGTGAGTGTGGACACGTGCGTGGGAGGGTTTAGGGGTTGTGGGTTGTGGGGGGTGGGGAGTGGGGGGGCATGGTCAAGGTCAAGATCCCATGCAACATGCTCACTTGGATGCCACTGCAGTGGTTTGTTCGTTGTGGGTATGTTGTGAGTGTGGACACATGTGTGATAGGGGGGGGGGGGGGGGGGGGCAGGGGGGCAGGCCAAGATCACCTGGATATCTCTGCAGTGGATCGCTAGGGGGTTCGAAAGATAAACACTCCTAGATTTTGATTATCCTACAGCTGATGATCTGTGCAGCAAAACGATTGGTTGGGGCCTAGTTCATCATTGCTTGTTTTCGTTTTAGCCCCTCCTGATATCGAGGTTGTCAAGTCCCTTTAGGCTATTTGGCTGCCCATCGGTAACATACATACATATGTACATACAGCTGGAGATTGAAAACTATTGCTCTCCCTTGTTTGCAGGGATCCGTCATTATCGGCGCCACTACCGTTGAACAGCTGAAGGAGGACTTCGATGCATTTGAGACGCCTTCCTTATACGAGGAGACCCTGAAGGCCATCGATGAAATCCACCTGAGGCGCAACCCCATGCACCATGATTATATTGCATTGTTACATGGTTGTTCAGCCAAGGTTCGCAACGCCATTCGAACTGAATCCTCCGTGTCTCTGGTTTGTGTCGGGAGACCCACCTCCTGGGGTGAAATTCCTTGCACAACTAAAATATTAAAAGCCAACTCTGGTCTGCTCACAGTCTGCCAATTGTTGGGAGTCTCCAGGTGTGATACCCACGGAAACCAGGGAGCCAACTAAGCGGATTCGACCTCGTGACTGTGATGTCATATCATGATTTGTAAAACGCAGGGCGTTGCTGGAGTTACTGAAAGTCTCCACTGAGTTCTTGTAAACTCAACATTGTCGCAGTAGCCTTCTCCATAAAACACAATAAAAACAATAAAACACGTGCATTAGCAACTCGCCCCTATCATCTGGCACCCTATCGAAACTACCTCCTGCCGCGTCATGTGGCCTGCCAAATCCATATAGTGACAGGCAACAGTTTTCTCGTCCAAATACGGCTTCCTTGCAAGTTTCGAGTTTCATTTATCCTGCGAATCAGCCCACTAAAACTGCGCTACCCCACTTAATCAGACGCTGCAAGATAATCAGCAGTCTGTTTGGTCAATTCCAATTGAGCTAAGGAGCCAAGAAGCTCGAAAAGCACCAGAGATCGAGACAAAGGTCAAGTCTGAAGAAAACGCATTCAACTAGGTAAGAAAGGGATACAATATACCTATCCTTTGTCTCGCTCTTTTTACGTTGGCGATTGGGGAGCCACAGACAAACTGCCGAGCCTCAATTGGGGTACTGCAGATGCATTATTCATTCTTAACCATATTGCAGATAAATATAGAGAGAAGAAAAAACCACTCTTTGTGGCTTTTGTTGATTTCAAGAAGGCTTATGATTGGGTCAACAGAGACTTGCTATGGGATTGCTTAGCAAGGCTAGGAGTCAAGGACCCCTATCTCAGTATTCTTAAGTCCATGTATAATCATGTTGTTTTCCAAGTTCGCCTACATGGGGACATCGGATCCTCCTTTCCATCCCTTGTAGGAGTTAAACAAGGAGACCCCCTATCCCCACTCCTATTCGGTCTGTTCATTGATAGAATTGAATCGTTCCTCCAATCCAAGCTCCCAAATGTAGGGGCTGAGCTTAGGGGAAAGATTCTGCAACTGTTACTTAATGCTGATGACCTAGCTATAATGGCAGAATCCCCGGCAGATATGCAAGCGATGCTTGACTACCTGAGAGATTTCTACGAGGCTACTAAGATGGCTGTGAATATAAAGAAAACTGAGATTGTCGTTTTCAACAAGCAATTCTGTGATGAGGCCCGCATGGATCCTGATTACAAATTTGTCTATGATGGAGCACAACTTTCTACAAAGTTATATTTTATCTACTTGGGATCCCTCTTTGTGGATGGTGACTCAAGCAATCGTGCAAAAGCTGCTTTTTCTAGGATTCTCGCTAAGGCCCAAAAGGCACACCACATGCTCCGTAGGCGATGCCATACTATGGAGATATACAATATTGATATTCTCACCCACCTGTTTGATTCTCTTGTACAACCTATCCTGAATTTTGGCTGTGAGGTGTGGGCTCCTTCTATTCTGAACAACACACTTATCTCAAATGACCATGCTTGTGAGAAATGGCATAGAGGTATACTTAAACAAATGTTGGGTGTTTGCCAATCTACTACATCTAATATTATCATGGAAGAGCTGGGTAGAACCCCGTTGTGTTTTGCTTGGCTTAAACAAGCTTTGCGCTTCTGGAACAAGACCATACATAAAGAAGCTGAGGATCTCATTAGAATGGCTCTTGAGGAATCTTTTGACTCCAACACTGGCTGGGTTCATGACTTACGTTGTGCTCTCCACAAGCTAGGATCCAGTAAAAACATCAACATTTTGGAGGCTGTCGATGTCGAAGGTATTATGTCTGAAGTTTTTGAGTCGTGGAGGTTTAAGTACCCAAGTGACACCAATGCAGTTAGAGACATCCCTGATGAGAGAAGGGTTGGCTTTAAACGCCTACGATACCAAAAATGGTTCGCAGCCAACAGCAATGATGAGAATGGCTTGATTCCCTTTACATCCGCCTTACATAAGCAGGATCAGATTCGTTCTATAGCACAGTTTAGAATGGGTTCCCATTGGCTGAACACAGAAAGAATGAGGGTGGTGGATAGAGCACACATCCCTCGCTCAGTGAGACACTGTCAAAAGTGTGGGTTCCAAAAACCTGAGGATGAAATGCGTATGTTTGAGTGCCCTTTTTATAATGATATTCGCCTTCGCTACCAGAAGCTGTTTACAGATATTTATAGGCATGTCCATGAGGATACCGACTTAACCGTATGGAATGTGGAATTCTGCGATTCCACATTCAGAACCTTTATGAATGGAAATGGCACTAAGTCTTTTTGGAGCAACCTAGCCGACCATCTTTCTACTTGTAGAAGAGCAAGACAGGAAGCCCTGGACTGCTTAGTGGCACCGTAATTTATTATCACTTTTTTTCTTCTTGTGACTTCTCATTTGTTAGCTTCTTACCTCCGCCACTGTAAGTGGTTGAGATCTGGGTCCTGCTCTAGGGGGTTTAATACCTACGCCACCAAAACGGTGGTTGGGAGTTTGGTTTGTTTGTCCTCGACACACCCCTGATGTAATGGGGTTTTTTGCTTTGTGGGTGCTTTTTCTTTTTGTTTAAAGCACAGAGTCTCATACACCCTCGCGGTGCCAAGTAGACTTTAACATGTAATGTGATGTAATGTAATGTAATTGAGAACGGAAGAGACAACGAAAAGAGCGAATGCTCATTCTGATTAGGCATGGCTTGCAATCAACTGCACTGTGTACCAAGGCTGACTTTTGTTATTGCCGTTACAAATTAGCAGCTGCCAACTGGACTTGAGCTTTTGTTTTGAAACGCTGTCCCCATTTTTAACCACTGGCAGGTCTGCGATCATCAACGGCAACCTACGGTGACCAGAGTCCACGGGATCTGGAATGAGCGTTTTGGCTTGCTCAGCCCCCACCCCCAAACTAACCACCACCGCCCAACCCACCGATGGATACTGCTAACTGCTAACTAGACTAACCAGCCGGAGGAGGCTACCCTGGTGGCTGCCTTAGCGGACATGAAGGGGGAGAATCAAACAAGGTAGGACACTTGCTTGCCTGCGCCTCACCCCTAGTCATTTCCTATCCTACTGAAGTTGGCCTGTCCACACTATCGAGCTCTGACGACTTATTTCAAATGCTGGCCTGTGAGTGACCGTCACGCAATCACGCAACTGTGAAAGGATTCGTAACAGACCGAATTCAAACGAACCCAGGGCAGGTAACCAACATCTGTTGAATTTCATATGTATGGAGCCATGTCGAAAAATGCAAATTCGCTTGACGTCTGACGCGAATGCAGTCAGTGAAGACCACAATATGACAGCATTTGGGGATTCGGTTTTAAACAACGCTGCTGCACTACGCGACGTGGTGCGACTCCACTCCATGATTTCCTACCTTGTCACAAAATCGATCACTATGGCTGCACCCCGCACCAAACGCACCAAACGTTATGCTACCCGCAAAACTCTAGCCCTCTCGAGCATCCCTGAAGACTCGGTTCACCTCGAGTGAGTGCAAGCTTTGCGCCAGCTGCCAAGAAAGGGCAGCCGGGGGCGTGAACTCTTCACCATTTATGCTGATGTAACATAAAGCCCAAATCGAACACGATGTCGCTTTCCCCATCCCAATCCCCATTCCCAATCCCTATCCCATTTCCAATCCCATTACCAATTCCAATCCCGATGTCAATCTCAATCCCATTACCAATCCCATTATCAATCCCAATCCCTATCCCATTACCAATCCCATTCCTAATCCCAATCCCAATGCCAATCTCAATCCCGTTACCAATCCCATCATCAATCTCAATCCCTATCCCAATGTCAATCTCAATCCCATTCCCAATCCCTATCCCAATGTCAATCTTAATTCCATTACCAATCCCAATGTCAATCTCAATCCCATTACCAATCCCATTACAATTCCCATTACCATTACCAATTCCAGTACCAATCCCATTACAATCCCATCTCATCGCATTACAATCCCATCCCATTACAATTCCATCCCATCCCGCGGTCGGTTGGGCATGTCCCTTTAGCCTATTCGGCTATCCTTTGACGGTAACATAGAACACAATACCCTCTACGGCCTGTACAACGTTACGAATAAATGGATTTATTCCCCAAGCCATATTGCCTGGAGGGTAGGTGTACATCTTTATAGCATAGACCATGTACCAATCTCCTATGTATCGATATCTGTAAATTGCCTCCAACAAATATAATATAAACACCATATTCAACTGCTTCTTTTGCAGAGCTCAAACAACGACTAGCGCTCAGCAGGCCATGAGCAGCAGGGACATGATGTTAGTGAAATGTTATGGTGAAGACATTGCCAGTCTGAAGCGCAATCTTGTGTTTCTCAGAAAAAGGCAAAATGTAGCCATTTGGTTAAACAAGTTGTTCCGCGGGACCCTTCGAGGGAAGGTGGACAAGCTTGAAATGTCCATAGTCGTCAAAGAGGGGAGCATCGAACATCTACAAAAGTTGATTAAGAAGACTAAGCTAGGAGCTCACGCATCAAACTTAGATAGCGAGGGAGAGGCAACTCAAGACATACTCCAGCAGCATAGCGTTAGCTGCGAATTAAAGCACGTGGGTGAGCCTCAGACATTAAGCCCTAAAACCAGCGGTGGTGGGGATAGTGCGGGAGGCTCTCCCCGCGCGCTAGCCCCAATATACCCCCTAGCCCCACAACTAGCCCGACCACCGCTAGCTAGCACCAGCGGTGGTGCGGCTAGTGCGGGAGGCTCGCCCCCAATAGCCCCACAACTAGCCCGACCACCGCTAGCTGGCACCAGCGTGGTGGGGCCAGTGCAGCAAGCTCAGACTACGTGTACAAGGAGGAGCGTACAACAAAAATCATTGTCATTGACAATGAGTTGTGCAACATGCCGCCCCGACACCCTTACACAAAAATCATGCACCCAAATGAGGATGGTGTGTCACTCCCATGACTGCGTGGTGGTGGCGGGGTAACTCCTATATATGGCTGTGGGTGGGTGGGTGGGGGGGATGTGTAGGGATTGTGGGGCACTCCCATGGTTGTGTGTGTGTGTGTGGTGTGGTGGGGTGGGGGGGCACTCCCATGGTTGTGTGTGGGGTGGGGTGGGGTGGGGTGGGCACTCCCATGGTTGTGTGTGTGGTTGTGAGTCACTCGTATGGCCGTGTGTGTCGGGTGAGGTGGGGGGGGCACTGCCATGGCTCTGTAGGGGTGGCGGGTCATTTCCATGTTTGCGTCGGTGGTCTTTGTACACTCCCATAGCTTTGTCGGTGGTGGCAGATTTCAGCCATGGCTGTTTGGATGGTTGTTGTGAGGCACTTCCGTTACTGTCTAGGGTTGGTGCGTCCCTGTCATGGCAGTGTAAGCTATGGGGGGGGGGCACTCACATGGCTGTGAGTTTGGTGTGGGTACACTTCCACGGCTATCTCAGGGTGGTAGGTCACTCCCATGGCTACGTGGGTGGTCTTGGTACCAGGGTAGTACTAAGCGCGCGCTTTTTGAGCCCAGCGGTGCCGCGCTGCCGCGGTGCCGCGCTGCCTTTTTGAGCCCCTCTGTGCGATTCGCACAGTTTTTCAACCCCCTGTGGGCGCAGCGCGCAGTTTTTGCGCTTTTTGTACTAAAAAGCGCTGACCAATTTAACGTTTGTGCGCTTTAAGCACTGACCAATTTGGCAAGAAGAAGTACCCTGCTTGGTACACTCCCATAGATTGTTGGGTGGTGGTGGTGCGCAGCCATGGCTGTTTCGATGGTGATGGTTCCCTCCCATGGCTGCAAGGTGGCACTGACATGACCCTTCCAAATAAATAAGTGCAGTTTTACACGAGTGCTGCCTTGGCTAGGTAGTCACTTTCCTCCCACCTTCCCACTCTTACTTTCTCCCTTCTTTTTCTATAGTGAAATATGGTGTCCCCCCCCCCCCCCCCCCCCCCCTCCCCTGTGCGATACCCACGGAATGGATTGCATTGGATTGTTACATGGGTCTCCAGCCAACTCTAGGCTGCTCACGGCCTTCCAATTCCAAGTCCCCCCGTGTGATACCCACATGATGGATTGCATTTTGTTGTAATGTGGGACACCAGCCAACTCTAGATAGGCTGCTCACCGTTTTCCAATTCCAAGTCCCCTTATGCGATACCCACGGGATGGATTGGATTGGATTCTTACATGATTTTCAGCCATCTCTGGCCTGCTCACCGCCTTCCAATTCCAAGCCCCACCCCCATACGATATCGAAGAAAAAATGGGGGGCAAACGAATTGGATATATGTAGGGACCCCTCCACTATGTTTTGAGGGTTTGGTGTGGTGTGGTGTGGTGTGTGTAAGGGGGGGGGGGGGGGGGGGGGGGGGGGGAAGCATGGCAGCTTCCATCAAGCTCGATTAGCCATTGTGTATTCTTATGCCACATTGATTTTTGCGACTCCTAATTCATTGATTTAAGCAACCATTTTGATTTGTACTACTTGTTTTAACTTGCCTCAATCCAATGTCACGAAGTTGGTGATCGGCATTGCTTTCCTACGCACATGTAAATTCGCTTTGCAATCATCATATGCTTCTTTTTGACTATCCTAGAACTTGAACTTGGTTACATGGCTCCAGCAAATACCAATTTGGCTGCTCACCGTCAGGGTTGTTTAGGAGGACCCCCCAGCTATGTATGTAGCATGCACACAGCCCAATCATCATGCAAGCTACCACACACATGCACATGCACACATACCTACACATGCTACATCCTTCATGCTTTCAAGTGACTCCACCCATGCATACAGCCCAATCATCATGCAAGCTGCGACGCACATGCACATGCACACACACACACATGAACATGCATGGCGTCAAATAAAAACACACACTCTTGCAGGTGCACCCATGCCAGACTTCACACACGCAGATGCTCCTGCATGGGTGCCAAACATCATTATTCACACATACATGCACCCAGCAACATGCTACTGGAAGCTGCTACATACAACCCTGCAACATGCACGCATGCAGCATGCATTGTTTTGTTATAAACAGCTATAAAGAGCTATACAAATGCTGTCCCTGGAGGAGGCCTAAAACCATACAGCTAGAAAAAAGTGCCCAACATTTTCACACACATACATGCACCGAGCAACATGTTACTGCAAGCTGTTGAATATGACCATGCACATGCACGCACGCAGGTGCTCTTGCATGGATGCAAAACAACATTACACACAAAAACATGTAACCAGCAACAGGTTACTGCAAGCTGCTACGCACGACTCTGCACGTGCACGCATGCAGCAGGGATTGTTTTATATATGCAGCTATACAAATCTATAAACGCTGTCCCTGGAGGAGGCCTAAAACCATGAAGCTAAAAAGAAACCAATTTCAGATCTGAAAAATCCCTGGCATGCAGATGCTCCTAAATGGATGCCGCCCAACATTTTCACGAACACACACATGCAATAATATGTCCACATGCCATTGCTATGTACGCTCCTGAAACTGCCGTGCTTGCAAGCAAGCATCTACTCACACATAGGGATTTTTGTTTCCGCTATATATAGCGATCGCTAGTTTTGACCCCGTTTTAGCGAAATTATCGCTATAAAAAAGTAAAAAAAAAAAGTTTTTTTTTTGCCCTCAATGGCCCTAAAAAGCTACAAAAAGCTGCAGAAAGCACTAAAACGCTGTCCCTGGAGGAGGCCTAGAACCAGAAAGCTAGAAGAAACCCACTTTCAGATTTGAAAAAAAATCACTGCTCACACACAATACACCTTAACACACACAGGAGCGCACACATACACACCTAAACACACACGGAAGCACACATATACACACATATACACACACGTACACAAATATACACACATACACACACTCACCTAAAGTTCACACACAGAAACAACACACACAGAAACACACAGATCCACACACAGATACGCACATATAGACAAATACACTCACCTGAACACCACACACCTAAACACACCTAAACACGCACCTAAACACCACACACCTAAACACACATACACACATATACACTCACCTAAACACGTGTAAAAAGACACGCATAAATGCACACAGGCACATACACCTACAAACACACATGAACACGCACATACACAACCATGCGCATGAACACACAGACACACATGAAGACAAGCGCATACACACACACATGTGAACAGCAAGGTGGTCAAGCAAGTTACCATGCTTGCATGCACAAGCAGTACGCCACCACATGCAGTGCCCCACTGTACCCCAACACAGAACAGCAACCAACCTGGAACACAAACCGTGCACCATTCCTCAGCTCAATCCTATTCAACTCTGAGCACCGTAAGCATATGTTGAGCAGGAATATTGACGACAGAACCGCTATGAGAGGCTGAAGGGCTGCGATAGGGGGGCTAGCTGGCATTGGTGCCATAGCGAACGCTCGACAACACAGCCTGGACCGGCTCCAGGATCCCTTAGGCCCAGAGCGGCAGTATAGGCGCCCAAGAGACGCATCATTGGGGGCCGATGCAACGAAAAGCGGAGGTAGTGATGCTAGGGGATTGGGGCAGGGGCCGGAGGTGGGGCAGAATTGTCGGACCTCACGATATGTTGGACGTTGATGGGGAGGACTTGAACGGAAGGGTGGGCTGGCCCAGGGAGTGTAATTATGCGCACTCCACTGCCTCAGCATTTCTGTGCGGCACGGTAAGTGGGCGCAACGATAGAATGGGATGCGATTTGTGGAACTGTTGACGGCATGCGGGTGTGGCGTGTGATGCGTGTGTAGGAGAGGGTTGGGGCGGGTCGGGCTGAGTGTGTAGGTGAACGAAGGATAACGTAGGACCGATCTAGGGCTTGGGTTGCAGATCGGGAAAATCAGATCAGGGACCCAGCAGGCAGATCAGTCAACCTGTCACCTGGTACGCAACTCTCACTTACGGTTCACAGGGACAGGAAACATAAATCCTTCGTACTAAATCTTAACCTCCCCCCCTTCACCTGCCCCACCCGCCACCCCACCCCACCCCTGCCCCCTCCCCAGCACCACCGCCGACCCACGCCCCACAGCGATACCCCCGACCCACAGCGATATCCCCGCCCGACTTCTGAACCGTCTCTCCGGACGAAATGACGCTTGAACGCTTCCAACGAGGAAACTCGGCCCCTCGAGTCTCGAGGTACCCATTGTGTGCGTGGGCACAATGACGGTGAGCCCTAGAGTTCTCCATGCACACATGCACACTTCCGCCCATGCAAACATGCACACAATCAAGCATGCACATTTCCGTCCATGCAAACATTCACAAAAGCATACAAGCATGCTTGCACACTTCGGCCCATGCTAACATGCACACAAGCAAACATGCACACTCCCGCCCATGCAAGCATGCACACAAGCATGCAACATGCCGGCACAGTTCCGCCCATGCCAGCATGTCTACAAGCATGGATGAATGCTTCCTCCCTTGCAAGCATGCACACAAGTATGGATGAACACTTTAACCTGTTCAAACATGCACCCAAGTATGGAAACATGCTTTCAGCCCATGACAACATGCATTCAAGCATGCATGAACACTTCTACCCGTGCAAACATGCACCCAAGCATGGATTAATGCTCTCAGACCATGAAAGCATGCATACAAGCATCCTTGCACACTTCCACCCATGCAAACATGCACACAAGCATACAAGCATGGATGAATGCTTCCGCCCGTACAAGCTTGCACACAACAATATATGTACACTTTCGCCCATGCTAACATACTTCCGCCCATGCAAACAAGCACCCAGGCATGGATGCATGCTCTCAGCCCATGCAAGCATGCATAAAAGCATCCTTGCAAACTTCCATCCATTCGAGCATGCATACACGTATGGATGCACACTCCCACCCATACAAGCATGCAGACACGCATAGATGATTTGTCTACCCATGCATGTATGCATACACACATAGATGTATACTTCTGCCTTTGCAAGCGTCCATACACAGATAGGTGCACAATTACACCCATACAATCATGCTCACATATGTGGATGCACATTTGCACCCATGCGAGCATGCATACACACATAGATGTACACTTCCGCTTTTGCAAGCGTCCATACAAACATAGGTGCACAATTCTGCCCATACAATCATGCACGCATATGTGGATTCACATTTGCACCCATGCGAGCATGTGTACATATTGATGTACATTTGCACCCATGCAAGCATGTGTACACACATAAATGTACACTTCCGCCATTGCAAGCGTCCATGCGCAGATAGGTGCACAATTCTGCCCATACAATCATGCACACAAATATGGATGCACACTTGTTCCCATGCAAACATGTATATAAATATAGATTCACTCTTCCGCCTTAGGGGTGTGTGTGTGTGTGGGTGGGTGGGTGGGGGGGGGGGGGGGGCGGGAAGACAGATTTTGGACCGCATCCTCAAAATGGTGTCTGATTCAGGTGGGAGTTGGAATTGTGGAAGTTCCAGATAAAGGCAGGGGGAAAATAAAGTTAAAAACAGTTTTTACCACCCAACCCCCCACCCCTAAAATAACGCCCCCACCCTACCCCCCCTAAAATGAGGGTAATTCGAAAGATCTTTTCATGCGCTATCCGATTGTGCTCTTACATCTTTCATGGGGTTGCTCAAACGTGATTTGTAGCCGGGACCTCTAACTTCCTGTCCAACTTTATATGGGGTAAACAAAAAACGTTATGATCGGAACTTGAGGATAAGCCCTATTGAAAGCGATGATGAGGTATAGGAGCTTATTTCCTGCCCCCCCCCCCCCCCCCCCCCCCCCCCCCCCCCCCTTCCGCCCTTGCAAACATGCACACAAAAATGGATGCAGATTTGCACCCATGCAGGATGCGGACACACTTGGATGTACAACTCCGCCTTCGCGAGCGTCCATACAAAGGGATATTTGCACAATTCCGCCCATACTGGTTCTGTACTACCTATCAGGTGTCACTACTGCCCTGGTGTACCGGCTCGCGCAGCAGACAACAATACTGTCAACAGTGCTCCATGTGGTGCAAGGTTGAATGAAGAGTGATTCCGTATAATGATGACGCCTAGTGGGGCGTGGTATTAGGGGACCCCTTCTTACGATGAACACTAAAGTTCACCCGCACGAATACGAATCCAGAACTATCTTCTGTCCAGCGAAATGATCAACCATCGAACCATTTGTCGAACCATGAACTTATCGTCAATCCGTATATACAAACAAGCCCGCATGCATGTTGTTACAGACCAGGGGTAGGCAAAATAGGCTTGACCAACCATGACAGGAGGGTTTGCTAGTTGTGGGTATGTTGTAAGTGTGGACACGTGTGTGGGAGGGTATAGGGGTTGTGGGGGGTGGGGGGTGGGGGGTGGGGGGGCATGGTCAAGGTCAAGATCCCATGAAACATGCTCACTTGGATGCCACTGCAGTGGTTTGCTAGTTGTGGGTATGTTGTGAGTGTGGACACGTGTGTGTTGGGGGGGGGGGGGGGGGGGGGGGGGGGGTACAGTCCAGTGGTAGGCAAAATAGGCTTGCTTGACCAACCATGACAGGAGGGGCAAAAAAGAAAAAGCACTGATTAACTATACCCCAAACAATCATTTTACCGATGGGGGCCCTCAGTTCATGCTACAGTAGAAATACATTCTACAATTATAATTTGGCCAGTATCTTACCATCCACCCCTCTGGCCAAGTAAAGATTCATCTGTGCACCCATCCATGCATGGAGCACTGCATGTGCATCCATCCATCCATCCATCCATCCATCCATCCATCCATCCATGCAAGTATGCATGCCAATCTATCCCCCATGCACCCCTCCCTCCCTCCACTCTATCTTTCTCTCTTCTCAAATTGCAGTTTGGGCGCCAAAATTCAGAGAATAATCTTTTGCCTTCATGGACTGTGCCCTAGAAAAGGGAGCCACCTTCTGGGAAACAGCGGAGCTGTAAGTGTTGGGATGGATTGTGGGTTGTCAACCTGGTGTGTGTGGTGAACCTGGCTGTGTTGTGTGCGGGTTGTGAACCTATATGTGTTTTGTGTGTGTGGTGAATCTGGTTGTGTTGTGGGTTGTTTGTTGTACCCTTCCCCCATCACCCTGCTTATCACCCCTACACTCACCCACCACCTCTCATGTTGCCGTCTCCACCTAGACTTTCAGGAGTAGGCAGTGAAAGAAGGACCTTTGCACCCGCCCCTACACTCCCCCCAGCACCCTGCTTATCACCCCTGCACTCACCCACCACCTCCCACGTTGCTCTCTTCACCTCGGCAGTAAGAAGGAGACAGTGAAATAAGTACCTTGGCACCCACCCCTACACTCGCCCCAGCACCCTGCTTATCACCCCTACACTCACCCACCACCCTCCCATGCTACTGTCTCTACCTAGGCTTTAAGGCGGAGACAGTGAAAGAAGCACCTTGGCACCCACCCATGCCCCCCACCCCTACACTCACCCACCCCCCACCCATGCTGCTGTCCCCACCTTTGCTGTAAGAAGGAGACAGTGAAAGCAGTACCTTTGCACCCACCCCTACACTCCCCCCATCACCCTGCTTATCACCCCTGCACTGACCCACCACATTGTTGTCTCCACCTAGGCTTGGAGGAGGAGACTGCGGAAGCATGTGCCCCACGCTGGGGCAACCTCACCCTGATCTTACCTACCTACTACTCCCCCCCCCCCCGCACCCCTGCTCCACACCCTTACACTTCCCCTAGCATCCCTGCTCCTACCCCCCCACCCCCCACCCCCCCACCCCAAAACCCCTGCTCCCCACCCCCACACTCACCCACCCCCCTCCCATGCTGCTGTCTACGTCTAGGCTTTGAGGAGGAGACTGCGGAGGCATGTGCCCCCCGCTGGGGTAACCTCTCCCTATTGGTATGGGTCCCCCTGACTGGCAGCACCTTGACTGGAAAGTGCAGGGGTGGAAAGCACCCAGGCAAGGCACGACACGCCTTGTTCCCAGGTAATCAACCTCGGTTTACAACATTATATCAGATTGCATTTTACATTGCTATATCACATTGCTATAGACAGGCCAAAGTTGGATGTTGCGGAGCGGGATTGTCTTCATCTGTGGCCTGTCTATGACAATAATGTTATGACTGTAAAGTACAGGAATAAAAGTTACCAAGCCAAGGCATGACACATCTTGTTCCCTGGTAAACTTTGATTTACAATATTATATAATACAATAAATCAATAGTACGCCTTATTACGAGGAGTGAGGTTGAGGGGGGCAGCCTGTTTGCTTGCACTGAGGCCAACCACCATATTATATCAAATTATATCACATTGCCATAGACAGGCCAAAGTTGGATGTTTAGGAGCGGGATTGTCTTCATATGTGGCCTGTCTATGGCAATAATATAATGGAAAACAACCTTGGTTAACAATATTCTATTACATTATTATAACAACTCCTATTCAGCGTCACAAGCGACGCGGACAATTGGCGGAGAGTGTTGGCAATGGGACGACAGGTGGCAACGATGGAGCTGACTGAAGCCAATTAGATATGAGGCAGTTGGCTGACATGTCAGGCTTCGTTTTGGTCGTCGATTGGACGGACGGATGCACAGACGGGCAATGGGGTGAATTTGGGGGCTCTCGCCCCCCAGAAGGGGGGGCTTCGCCGATTACATTGTTATAGACAGGCCATAGTTGGATGTTGTGATCATTTTGTTATAGATAGGCCATAGTTGGATGTTGTGATTATTTTGTTATAGACAGGTCATAGTTGGATGTTGTTAGCGGGATTGTCTTGGGTCATCTATGGCCTGTCTAAGGCAATAATGCGATGTTATGTAATTATTGAAAATTGTTTGCTTCATTATGCAAATATGCCCAACCCACGAGGTGGGGGTCCCCTTGCACCCACAAGTAGGGAGCGGCATGTCAGAAGATGTTTAACAAAGGCGAGTACGATTTCATATGATATAACACAAATTGCATCATATGAAATTGTATATAAATGGTAGCTTAGCCCAGTCAGACTGCCGGCATCACATGATATCATATACTCTTTTGTAGGAGTGGCAACGCCATTCAAACCAAATCCTCGGTGTCGCTGGTTTGTGTCGAGAGACCCACCTCCTGGGGTGAAAGTCCTTACGCAACTTGCACCCACAGCAATTTCCCACCTCGCTTTCGACACGCTTAGGACTTGTCGTTTCCTTTCTTCACCATTCCGACTTCTCTCATGTGCCTATGCAGGGCTCCAAGCTTGATACCACACCCCTATGAAGCTATGACCGAAGACGTTTTTGTACCACATCAATTTTCTGCCTCGCTTCCGGCACGCTTAGGACTCGTCATTTCCTTTCCTCACCATTCCAACTCTCCTCATGCACTTTTCCAGGGTTCCAAGCTTGATACCCTATGCCCCAAGACGTTTTTTCACCACGTCAAGTTGTTTCCTCGCTTCTGGCACACTTGGGACTTCTTATCCCCTTTCCCCACCATTCCAACTTCTCTCATGTGCCTCAGCAGGTTTCCAAGCTTGATACCCTGTGCCCCGAGACGTTTTTACACCACTCACAGTTTCTGCCTCGCTTCCAGCACGCTTGGGACTTCTCATTCCCTTTCCTCACCATTCCTACTCCCCCCATGTGCATTTTGCAGGGTTCCAAGCTTGATACCACACCCCTACCTACGACCCAAAACGATTTTTCTCCCACTGCAATTTCCCACCTCGCTTCTGGGACACTTAGGACTTGTCATTGCCTTTCTACTCCATTCCTACTCCCCTCATGTGCCTTTGCAGGGTTCCAAGCTTGATACTGCACCCGTATGACCCAAGACGTTTTTCTCCCACAGCAATTTCCCACCTAGCTTCTGGGACACTTCGGACTTGTTTCCTTTCCTCACCATTCCTATTTCTCTCATGTGCCTATGCAGGGTTCCAAGCTTGGTACCACACCCGTATGACCCAAGACGTTTTTCCACCACTCTGAGTTTCTGCCTCGCTTACGACACACTTAGGACTTCTCATATATTTCCCCAACCATTCGTACTTCTCTCATGCGCCTTTGCAGGGTTCCAAGCTTGATACCCTATGACCCAAGACGTTTTTTCACCACGTCGAGTTTCTGCCTCGCTTCAGACACGCTTCGGACTTCTCATTTCCTTTCCTCACCATTCCTACTCCCCTCATGTGCCTTTGCAGGGTTCTAAGCTTGATACCCTATGACCCAAGAAGCCTTTTCACCACGTCAAGTTTCTGGCACGCTTTGGACTTCTCCTTTCCTTTCCTCACCATTCCTACTTCCCTCATGTGCCTTGGCAGCGGTCCAAGCTCGCTACCACACCCGTATGACCAAAGGCGTTTTTTTAACCTCGTCTAGTTTCTGCCTCGCTTCCGGCACGCTTAGGACTTCTCCTTTCCTTTCCCCGCCATTCCTTCTCCCCTCATGTGCCTTGATAGCATTCCAAGCTCACTACCTCACCCCTTGGACCCCACCATACCCCACCATTCCAAGCTCACCACCATACCCCACCATACCCCACCATACCTCACCCCTCGGACCCCACCATACCCCACCATTCCAAGCTCACTACCATACCCCACCATACCCCACCATTCCAGGCTCACTACCATACCCCACCATTCCAAGCTCGATACCATACCCCACCATACCCAACCATTCCAGGCTCACTACCATGCCCCACCCTACCCCACCATTCCAAGCTCACCACCATACCTCATCACACCCTACCATTCTGTTGTAGCTTTTCAATCTCGCTACCATACCCCACAATACCCCACCATTCCAAGCTCTCTACCATACCCCACCATTCCAAGCTCACCACCATACCTCACCATACCCCACCATTTTGTTGCAGCTTTCCAAGCTCGCTACCATACCTCTTTGACCCAAGACGCTGTTGAGGAGTACTGCAAGCTGGCTGACAGCAAGGGCATGTCAATCACTCAGATGTCACTACAGTGGTGTGCCAGTCGTTGGTACATGGTGAGTGTGAACAGGGGTGCATAAGGGTTGGGTGAGATGGGGAGGCTGAGGATGTTGGCATGTCAACGACTCAGATGTCATTGCAGTGGTGTGCCAGCGTTGGTACATAGTGAGTGTGGACAGGGGTGCGGAAGGGTTGGGTGAGGTGGGGAGGGTGGGGGGGGTGAGGAGACTGAAGGTGAGAGCATGAGCAAAGGGCATGCCAATCACTCAGATGTCCTTGCAGTGGTGTGCTGTCTGTTGGTACATGGTGAGTGTGTGTGTGGGGGGGGGGGGGGGGGGAGGGGGGGAGGGAGGAAGGGGGGGTGAGAGGGGGGTGAGGCTTAGTAGGTGAGTGAGGCCAAGTACTAAGGGAGAAGTGTGTGGGAGGTTTTGATGGGTGGGTGGGTGAGGGTGGGGGGCTGGGGGGGATGCTTAGGAGGTGTCCAACCACCAAAAGCTTACTCTTAATCAGATGTCCTTCCAGTGGTGTGCTAGCCGTTGGTATCTAGGAAGTGTGGAGGTGTGTGTTTGTAGATGGGGGGGGAGGCTGAGGGGGGGGCCAAGAACCCAGTAACAATGCTCACTTGGATGTCACCGCAGTGGTTTGCTAGCTGTGGGTATGTTGTGAGTGTGGACACGTGTGTGAGAGGGTGGAGGGGTTGTGGGGGGTGGGGGGCCATGGTCAAGGCCTAGATCTCATGAAATATGCTCACTTGGATGTCATTGCAGGGGTTTGTTCGTTGTGGGTATGTTGTGAGTGTGGACACGTGTGTGTATGTGTGTGTGCGTGTCTGTGGGGGAGTGGGGGGAGGGGGGGGGGGCAGGCCAAGATCCCATGAAACATGCTCACCTGGATATCTCTGCAGTGGATTGCTAGGAGTGGTATGTTTTGAAAGATACTCTCTCATAGATTTTGATTATCATACAGCTGATGATCTGTGTGGCACCAAGCCAGGGCCGCCGTCAGTATGTATTTATGTATGTATGTTACAGTCCAGGGGTTGGCCAAATAGACTTAAGGAATTTGTCCAACCTTATAGGAAGGGCTGAAAAATAATAAGAAGAAAAAGTAAAATAGGAAAAATAAGAGTAGAATAGAAAAAAGGAAAGTAGAGAATAGAAAAAGAAAAAGAAATAGAAATAAATAGAGACAAGATAAGAAATAGAAATAGAAAAAAGAAGAGTAGAATAGAAAAAAGTCAGTAAAATATTTGTTGGGGTGTAGTTCATCATTGCTTGCTTTTGTTTTAGCCCCTCCTGAGATCGAGGTTGGGCAAGTCCCATAAGGCTATTTGGCTACCCTTGGACTGTAACATACATGTAGATAGCAAGTTGCTAGCAAGATCAGGCATTGCAACAAGCAGAATGAACAAAGCAGGTATGCGCCCAAGGTGGACTGCAACCAACCAACCTACATACATACATACATACATACATACATACATACATACATACATACATACATACATACATACATACATACAATACATAAATACATACATACATACATACATACATACATACATACATACATACATACATACATACATACATACATACATACATACATTACATACATACATACATACATACATACATACATACATACATACATACATACATACATACATACATACATACATACAGTTGGAGATTGAATACTATGTGTTGCCCCCTCTTGTGTGCATGGATCTGTCATTACCGTCGCCACTACCATGCAGCTGGAGATAAAATACTATTTGTTGCTCCCTCTTGTGTGCATAGATCTGTCAATATCGGCGCCACTACCATACAGCTGGAGATTGAATACTATTTCCCCCTCTTGTGTGCATGGATCTGTCATTATCGGCGCCACTACCATACAGCTGGCGATATAATACTATTTGTAGCCCCCTCTTGTGTGCATGGATCTGTCATTATCGGCGCCACTACCATACAGCTGGAGATTGAATACTATTTGTAGCCCCCTCTTGTTTGCATGGATCCGTCATTATCGACGCCACTACCATACTGCTGGAGATAGAATACGATTTGTAGCCCCCTCTTGTGTGCATGGATCTGTCATTATCGGCGCCACTACCATACAGCTGGAGATTGAATACTATTGCTCCCTCTTGTCTGCAGGGATCCGTCATTATCGGCGCCACTACTGTTGAACAGCTGAAGGAGGACTTTGATGCATTTGAGACGCCTTCCTTGGACGAGGAGGCCCTGAAGGCCATCGATGAGACCCAAATGAGGAGGCGCAACCCCATGCACCATGATTAGATTTGGGTTACATGGGTTTTCAGCCAAGTTTTGCAACGCCATTCGAACTGAATCCTCGGTGACGCTGGTTTGTGTCGGTAGAACCACCTCCTGGGATGAAATTCCTTTCACAACTAAAAAAATAAAAGCCAATTCTGGTCTGCTCACCGTCTGCCAGTTGGAAGTCCCACGCACGTGCTATGCCCACTGGTATCAGGTAGCCAACTAAGCGGATTCGACCTCGTGTCAGTGATGTGGAGACCATGATTATGTAACCCCATGCACCATGATTAAGTTGTTGGTACTTGGTAGAGCCTGTCCTTACATTACATTACATTTCATTATATACATTACATACCTCATGTACACGACGACTCTAATCTATATGTGTTGTGGAGCGGACTAGTCTTGGGTCATCTGTGGCCTGTTTATAACAAAGTAATGTTATGTAAATGCGACAACACTATTAGCAGTCTGCCCAGCGAGCAAAGCGGTCGAAGCATGGGAAAGTGCTCAGGGTATGCTGCCAGGGATTCCTGATGTTCAGATTTTAGAAGAGCTGAAGAGGCACAATAACATGCACTTTAACCTTTGTGTGTGCGTGCTTGCTTGCATATTCAAATCCGTTTATATTTTCAAGCCTGTTCAAGAACTCTCACAGGTTATTTACATATTTTTATAACGTTGCGTCTTGCGTCGCAGGTGCAACTTCGAAGGGTCCGAAGCGATGCAGAAGCAAAGTGGAGAGGTTCGGTTGCGTAGACGCAGATCCAGTGGGTCCGTTGCGTGACTTGCGTCCAAGACGCAGATTTGGATTCCGTTGCATCGCTTACGCACACTTTGAGCCCCGTTGCATCTCAAGAAGCAGATTTTGAAACAGGCTGCGCCTCGTGAAGCAGATCAGGGGGTCCCCCTATACAACCCAACTCAATATCTAGGCAGGGAGCTGCAGGGAGATTATTGAGCGAAGGCTGGCGTAAGGGAGTCTTTGATCAGCTGCCTCGAGAAATGCCCCACTCACTTGGCCAATTGGATACTTGGATAGGCAGATGCAGTAAATGGGTTACTTGACACCCGCTGACTCGAGTTATCGAAGTATCAACTACGGAATCTCTTTAGACGCAAGTTCGCAACACCTGAGTTCATCTTCGTTCCCGACTTCCCTGGCTGGGCTTTAGAAAACTGTAAATCCTTCTGGATTGCCCCCCCCCCCCCCCCCCCCCCCCCAACTCAACTCGAGTAGGCAATATCGTGAGTACCGATTTTATTGTTTTCGTCTCCTCAAACCAGACTTTGGCATGGAGCACTGACGAGAATTAAAGTTTAGCCAAAAACACCTGGGGAAAATTACCAACTAGCTCACGGAGACTCACACATAGATTTTTGCTGTAAAAGGAATAAACAAGTATGATGATATGTTTCCATTGGTTACGTTTTTCTGGTGCCCTACTAGGCTCCAAATGTAAACGCCTGCAGCTTGACAGAGTCGAGGGGGGCATATGAGCCCCATCCGGGTTCATCCACAAAGAAAATAAAGATTCCCACCTGCCTACTGATTTATCACCTTGGATATTCAAGTACATAAATCCAAACAGAATCCAAACAGAAAAAGTACTGTACTGATGACATACGGGTTCAAAACACGCAGTTCACCATGCTCGACGCTCTGGTCGACACCTCAAGCTCCGTGTGAGCCAAAGGCGAAACCCTAGCGTACGCCCACAAGTACTGGGGGTCGAGAAAGCGGAAGACCTCCGTCCTGCGTTGCCTTGTCCTCAGTGTCCTCCTGCCCTTGCTCATCGTCTCCCTATGCCTCTACTCCTATGTCCTCTGGGCGGAGCACATCAACAAGGAACTCGACCAGGCTAGGATGATGACAAATCGGCCTGAACAGCCCCACTTTGTGCGCATGGAGAACTTCTTCACTCCGTTTGAGTTCAACCAAGTCAAAAGCACCCTGGCTGACGGCTTCTTGGCTCGAATTAAAAACAGGTGAGTGGCTGACCAGCTGAATGCAACCTATCCACGCCATGACCTTCTATAGGTTGCAGCAGACTCAATTGATTTTAGCTCCATCCCATTCATTTGGCTGGACGTTTTGCCGTGGTGCATGCATTAAATCTAGATAAACCTGGTATATGTAGAATTGCAAGGGTTTTAAGTAAGCTCTCCACAGAATTGAGGGGATATAGAGCTCAGCCTAGCCAATGGCATCTTGCTTTATGGTTATTAGGCTCAAATTGACACTGGTTCATTTTTGGGCTACGTGATGCAGCTTATAGGTAGCTCCCTTTCTGCATCCTTGGGCGAAACCTGAAGCTAGGTAGTGCGTCTTGAAGCTGACATGAATTGCATTCTAGGTAGCTGCAAGCTCTGGGGTTGACGCAGTGGCTGGCCAATGGAGCTGGCTGGAAGCTGCCACGAGTACCCCAAAAAAGAAACCGTGCTCAAATTGAGAACAGTTGAGGGGCTCACTGGCTGAGTTCAAATTTCAAAGTTTTGAATTTGAGTTCAACCTGCTCAATAGCGCCCTGCCACATGGGTGTTGAGCTCAAATTGAAAACAGCAGTTGAGGGGCTCAGTGGCTGAGTTCAACCTAGCTAATAGCATCCTGCATTAGTGTTTTGGGGCTAAAATTGAAAACAACAGCGGAGCTCACTGGTTTTTGAGTTCAACCTAGCTAATAGCATCCTGCATGATGGTTTTGAGGCTCAAATTGAAAACAACAGTGGGGCTCACTAGCTGAATTCAACCTGGCTAGTACACTCGGGGACGTGGCCAAAATACGAAACGCGTGCGAAACGTCCGATTTTACACTGACCGGAATCTGATCGTATGTCGGTTGTGTTTGTCAGGGGTCAAAGAATTCAACCTGGCTAATAGCACCCTGCTTTACGTTTTTTTAATTAAATTTAAAATGCATTTTAAATTAAATATTGAGAACTATTTCGGGGGTCAACCAGGTGAATTCAACCTAGCTAATTTCATTCCGTTCCATTCCATTCCATTCCATTCCATTCCATTCCATTCCATTCCATTCCGTTCCGTTCCGTTCCGTTCCATTCCGTTCCGTTCCGTTCCGTTCCGTTCCGTTCCTTTCCATTCCATTGCATTCCATTCCATTCCTTTCCGTTCCGTTCCTTTCCATTCCATTCCATTCCATTCCATTCCGTTCCATTCCATTCCATTCCATTCCATTCCATTCCATTCCATTCCATTGCATTGCATTCCATGGCATCACATCACATCACATCACATCACATCACATCACATCACATCACATCACATCACATCACATCACATCACATCACATCACATCACATCACATCACATCACATCACACTGCATTATATTGTCATCGACAGGCCCTTGTTAGCCCAAGACAAGTCTGCTCCTCAACAACAGGGAGGGGTCTTCTTATCAATCCTCAGAAAAAGAAAGACAATATTAAATAGCAATATATAATGGCAATATATGATGGAAATATATAAAAATCCTATAAATCCTCAGAAAAGGAAAGGCTATGTAACATAGCAATATGTAATGGCAATATATAAAAATCCCATAAATCCTCAGAAAAGGAAAGGCAATAATGCAATATAGCAGCAAGCAAGAAAGCAAGACTTCAGGAAGGAAGCATTATTAACAGCACTACTTCCATATGATAAGTATTTATTGCTTTGCTTTTATTACCACCCTGCCACATGTTTTGTTGGAGCCTCCAGGGTGTCCACTAGTTGTCTGTTTGATCACAAAAAAGAAGAAACAAGAAACCCTGGTCCTAACTGGCATTTGGCCA
The DNA here is from genome assembly GCA_013435795.1 of Chlamydomonas sp. ICE-L. NCBI lineage: Eukaryota > Viridiplantae > Chlorophyta > Chlorophyceae > Chlamydomonadales > Chlamydomonadaceae > Chlamydomonas > Chlamydomonas sp. ICE-L. Next base: position 42,262,541 of record JACBWV010000626.1, read on the forward strand.
TGGCGTACACCCTGGCTTCGGTCCGCTGCTCTCGATTCCGGTGCCACTTGCTGCTCCGATAGCCAATACTCTACGCCAATTTTCCGCGTCGCTTGCGACACGACTAGGACTTGTTAGGCTAAAATTAAGACCAGGTCAGGGGCTCACTGGATGCAACCTAGCCAATAGCACACTCCCTAGAATCACTCCTTTATATGATCCCTCCCTATATTCACTCCTATATATAATCACTCCCTATAATTACTCCCTTTAGATGGTCACTCCTTATAATCACTCCTATAATTACTCCTTACATATAATCACTCCCTATGCCCACTCATGACTAGGATTACCTCTCTTTCCCTCCCGTCCCCTCCTTTCCACTTCTCCAGCCTGAACACTGACAACTTCGGAAACACGTGAGGCATGGTAATGCAGATCACAAGGTGTATAGAACCATGTAACAATTCCTATTCCAATTTCTCACCGCCCGCCCGCCCCCTCCCTCTCCCAGGCCCCTCTCCCCCCCTCCCCCCACCCCCACCCACCCACCCCAACCACACACCTTTTCCACTCTCTCAGCCTGAACGCTGACATCTTTGGAAACAATTCAGGCATGGTAATTCAGTTCACAAGGAAGGGCATATCCTTATCCATTCCCTTACCCCCCCCCCCCCCCCCCCCCCCCCCCCTCTGCCCTGCCCCCCTGCCCTCCCCACTGCTCTCTTCCCCCCCCTTCTCCACCCCTCCTCCACTGCCTGCCCCCCCCCCCCAACCCCCCCCTTACTGCTCTCTCCCCCTCCTCCCCCCCTCCCCCCCCCCCCCCCCCCCCCTCCCGCCCCCCCCCCCACGGGGCTCTTTCACCCCCTTCTCTCGCCCCGATCGCTCCTCCAGCCTAGATCTTTCCCTTATCCACTCCTTCATCGAGCGGGTCATGCATCCTGAGGCCAATGCATTTGTGGTCAACATTTTGAGGGCCGAAGGTGTGACCAACCTGAAATCAGTTGCAGCGGCAGCTGGGTGGCACTATGACAGTGAGTTTTTATATATAAATATCCGTATAGTTTATTTTGTCTTTTGTGTGGCCGTGTGTTGAAAGCCCAAGCTGTGCAGAACCTGAATTCGTTTTTGGTCAACATTTGAGGGCCCAAGGTGTGACCAAGCATAAATTAGTTGCAGCATCAGCCGGGTGGCTCTACGATAGTAAGTTATTTCTACATAACAGTGATTGTTTTCATATCTGTAAGTGATTTATTTTAGCTTCATGATTTTAGACCTCCTCCAGGAACGGCGTTTTAGTGATTTGCATAGCTTTTTGTGACTTTTTAGCTCCATTTAGGGCAAAAAAAGAAAACACTTTCTTTATTTTTTATACTGATAATTTTGCTAAAACTGGGTCAAAACTAGCGATCGCCATATAAAGCGGGGAAACAATACCCTGCTACATAAGTCCCCCTTGACTCCGTCAGGCCGCTGACACATTTTGAGTCCAGTAGGGCAACAGGAGTAATTTTATCATCATAAAAATAAATTATCTGAATCAAATCAATTCACAGCCCCGGCTTTCACTATTTTGACCGAAACTGATTTAACTGAATCAAACTAATTCACAGCCCCGGCTTGGTTTAGCAGATTGTATACTGTGTTCCGCACGACTCACGGGTCAAACATACATACATACATACATGCCTACATACATACATACATACATACATACATACATACATACATACATACATACATACATACATACATATATATGTAGACATACACGAATATCGCACCTGACCAGCACCAACCGGGGACTTTTTTGAAATCTATCGTTCTGGAGTTCACGGTGGCAAATTACGTAATAATGCCCCCCTCCCCCCCCCGCTCAAAAACAGGGCCAGGATCATCGCGTATCGCCTTCAATTTTCGCAATTTTCAAACTCGAGCAAATTTCGGCCCATTTCTTTCTTTCTTTCACGATTAACAATGTCGTCAACTTCCTACCGCATCATGATTCAAAGGGAATTCAGATAATTTTAATCTGTCGTCGACTTTGTTTGCTTCTACGCGAGCTTGAGCACCCATGGCACTCAGGCTCATCGTCTACAATTTGTTGCTCCTTAAGGCTACCATGGCGCTTCAGCAGCCAATTCCAGGAGACAGAAGAGCACAGAACACTGCTACCCAGCAAGCAAGGCGAGCTCTTCCCAACGACGACCTGATTATATTGAAGATATCATGCCTAAAAATGAGCGCCTGGCCGCTAACATGACCAGGCGCGAGGCCTATGCTGAAGCTAATGCTGCCCGTCAAGCCGCGCAGGCAGAAGCTCGAGCTGCTAATGCTGCATTTTGTCATGCTTTTTTTCTCCGTCTGCAAGCGTTGCCACCATTCATTCCACGCATGCACACTTTGCTATGCCATCTTAGCGCTTTCGTCATGGTTGGCAGTTGTTGCAATTATTTGACTTAGTTCAGATCGCCATGGCCATTCCGCCCCCCTGCACTCTCTCGCGCTTGCACCGCTCATCCCATCTTTGCAAGCTCTTCTCGTTGTATCAAATATCATGAAATACGCTGCTGCGATTTTTGCTGTTTCGAGTATTGACTGAATATCGAATGGGGCACTGCACGAGAAGAAGGAGCTAAAGGTTTGTAGCTTTGCCTTTGCGCCGGTCCGGTGTTCTCGGGAAGAGTGAACTCTGAGCATTCGCAAGCTGATGGTAGATTCAAAGCACAGCCCGCCCCTCTTTCTGCACGATTGAATCCCACAGCTGGATTGAAGGGTATGAGGTAGGGGGAAGGAGAGGGAGTGTGCGTGTTGGTGGTTGGGGGGGGGGAAGGTGAGAGAAAGAGAGTGTTTGTGGATGGGGTGGGGTGAGGGGTAGGAAGAGGTCAAGGGAAGTAGGGGATACTGTGGGTCTGGATGGAGGAGGGGGGGAGGGGGGGGGGGGGGGGGGTGCATGAGAGGGTGGGAGGCCACGGCTGAAGCACAAGAGGAATAGGTGGGGAGAAGAGGTGTGCGTCTGTGGGTGCAGGGGGAGAGGGAGGGGAGCGTCGGCGGAGATGGCTGATATCTTGACTGTGTGTAAGGGAGAGGGGGAGGGAAGGGGGGAAGGGTTTAGGGGCAAACCAGCCATCCAACAGCCTTCTCAAACCAACCCTCCTCAACCACATTTCTGCCACATGCCAAACCCTCCTCAACCACATCTCTGCCACCGGTTGTTCATTTGTTGCCATGGAGACACTCTGCCGGTGTGGCAGGCTAACCCATTCCAACAGTACACCAGCCCTCCCCCCCCTCTCACCCATCTATCACGCACATATGTCCCATATATCACCTATCTATCACCCATATATCTATCACCCATCTCTGATGCATGTTAGTTCATTGTTTGCCATGGAGACACTCTGTCAGTGTGGCAGGCTAACCCATTTCAACAGTACACCAGCCCTCCCCCCCCCTCTCACCCATCTATCACACATATGTCCCATATATCGCCTATCTACGACCCATCTATCTATGACCCATCTCTGATGCATGTTTGTTCATTGTTTGCCATGGAGACACTCTGTCAGTGTGGCAGGCTAACCCATTTCAACAGTACACCAGCCCCCCTCCCCTCTCACCCACCTCCCACCCATCTCTGACGCCTATTTCTTCATTTGTTGCACTGCAGACACTTTGTCCGTGGTGAATCCCAACCCATACTTCTGGAAGCCCAGCCCACACGGAAAGTTCACCTGGCCGTTTTGCAGCCACCAGACAACGGTTGTCTACATTAAAGTCCCTACTGATCTGGAGGGGGGCGAGTTATTGCTCTCCCCACCCGTGAATGTGACCCAAATTCCAACTGGACAAGTGAGTATTCAGGTTATTGGTGAAATGACATGGGGCCTGATGGTGGTTGCGGTGTAGGTGGGTGGGTGGGAAGAAAGGGGCTCGATGGGGGTGGCGATGGGGCATGGTGGGTGGGGTGTGGGGACAGGGAAGGAAAAGTATTATGTTGGGTGTGATTGTCTAATCTACTTAACTACCTCCCCCCCCCCCCCCCTCACCCATCGCTCTCTCACCCCCACCCCCATTCTTGCCCACACCCACCCATCGCTCTCTCATCCCCACCACCACCCTCACCCACACCCACCCATCGCTCTCTCACCCCTACCCTTACCCCCGCTGCCACCCACCCACACCCACCCACCCACCTCTCTCTCACCCCCCTCTTCATGTCATGGTCACACCTTGTGATAATGTGATGCTCTGCTTCCCACCACCGCTCTCTCACCCCCACCCCACCGCCCCACTCACCCCCCCACCCACGCCCCCTATTCAGGTCATGGTCACGCCTCGTGAGAATGTGATGGTTTGCTTCCGGGGTGATTCCGGACATGCAGTAAGAGGCTTTAAATCTAAGTCTGGCCAGATTCGTGTGAGCCTGGTGTTGGAGCAGTACATATTGAGCAAGACACATTTGTTGCTGGTTCCTACCTTCCAAGCTTCGCATCCTGATCATTGAGCTACCTCGTGGGCAACAGTATATGCCCCAGGGGCAACAGGACATACCACGTGGGCAGCAGTTTAACTATACAGTTTGTGTCAACATAGCCATTTGCTAGTGATGAACAATAATTACGAGGTTGGGTCTCTAATGCATTGCAGCACTGTGCAATTCTGGTTTACCAACTTTGAGAATGGGGTGTGTTGTCATCAACAGGAAAATTAAGGGATTAGGCCTCCAGTTTCGGGCCCCCTATGTACCGGTAATGCCCAAGTATCAAAACTTGGGCCAACCCTATAAGGCCATGTTTGCTTATTCAGGGCATAAACAACTAAAAAAATTGTTATCTTGTACAAACATGAATACTGTTTAATACTTACATACATACAGACATATACAAAATTGAGTACCAATCGGCCACTATATGGGTTGGCCACCCTTGGGCTCATGAGTGGGGCAGTAAGATGGTAGTACCATACCCACATCTGGACCACCCCTTCATGGAAGCATATTTCAGACCAGAGTTTGTTTTGGGGGCTGCAATTAACAGCTTCTAGGCACTGCCCTTTCCCTATCCTTGTTCGACCCATAAATAATAATAAGTTGTACAAGGTCCTATACGCCAGGTATGGCGTCTAACCGACTGCAAATCGCAGTTAAAAACACCCCCCGTTCGATGACCACAGAAAAGGGTTTCTAGAGCACATGTCAGTGCAGATTCAAACCGGTGACTTCCAGCTGTGGCATGGTGAGTCACCAGTGGTGACCATATTTAACGTCCGCTGTACCACTACGGTCCTTCGACCCAGAATACGTTGACATCCGACACCAAGTCACTCGGGTGACGACGAAAGATCCTGTTGCAATATTATCGCTCCTTCACCTCTTTCATCGCTTTATTGCTTGTACCCTATTAATTACGAGGATGGTTGGAAGCCCCCCCCCCCCCCCCCCCCCCCCCCCCGCTAGATGTTATGAAGAGGGCTTGTCTTGGATCAACTTGTCAACTTGTCTATGACAACTTAATGTAATTTAATTAGCCATGGCGTTGTGGAGATGCTCTTAGTGGTGCAGGTGTGATTAGTAATGGGTTGGCATCTCCCACCGACTTTCGGGTGCCTCGTTATGCGGAAGTGACTTTGTCGGCCACATAGACACAATCCTTGAGTCTAGGTCTGGCGCACCTGAGACCTACCTTTGAGGCCCAAAGCCTAGTTACACAAATATAAAAAGTCAGGGAGGGTAGATGCCCCTAGTGCTGAAGATGGACTCAGCGGCCACCTCTGTGTATCGTATATTAGCAATGTATATTACAGTCCAGCTTTAGCACACCACGTCCCTCTGAAAAGTTCCAGACTGCATATGTTTGCTCTTGAATTTTGGTGGTTCGCCTGAGTGCTAGCAAACGGGCTCGCCCCCTCATCGTCCTCACGCCTCGCAATAAAGCAGACTACCGCATTTATTTATTTGCTACCGCATGACACACAGCGCATATGTTTTGTTTTCATTTAATAACGAGATTTCAAATACCGGTATACCTGTTGAATACTTCCGCGTTTACTATCGAAGAAGGCGGTCAGCCAAATTGTTAGCTGGAGCCATGTAACCAAGTTCAAGCAATAAAGTATTGGTCGGCCCCCTAAGGGGGACAGACCTATGCGATGCTTCCACGAAATGGTGCTGTTTCTTGAAATTATATGCGGATTCTGGATCTTCACACTATGGTGCACACAATGGCATCCTCAGAATTCCCAAACAGGGATTGTGTGATAGTCATAACACTCACCCATTGACCCACCCATTCATGCCCATCCATACCACCCATACTCACCCATTGAACCACCCATTCACCCACCCGTCCCCACCCATCCATACCCATCCTTACCACCCATACTCACCCACCCATACCCACCCACATTATCCACTCATTCAACCACCCCTACACCCACCCTGGGTCATACGTGGTGCCAATGAACTGCCCTTGTCTACACAATCTCAATGGTGGTCTCAGAATGTCATGTGGCGGTCTGAGTAAAAAGAGAGCAAAAAACCTGAAGGCTGCCCCCCCCCCCCCCACCCACCCACCCAACACTCACTCACCACCCACCCACCACCATATGAAGTGCTCAGATTGACCTGAAATGGCTCAAACCATCTTCATAAATCAATGCCATTGTAGCCCCATTCACAGAATAAATTAATCGGGAGTAGTAAACATTTGGAGGCCTGGGCACCTCCTGTTTTGTTATTGTCTGAGTTTCATGTCTTTTCTAGTGTGACAATAGAGCACGTAGGCCTCACTGCCTGACATGCCTTCTGCTGTGCCGCTGGCCTGCTACGGCCACGCGCCCTGCCGGCAGTACTGAATGCAGTACAGCCGATTCCCTTCTTCTATCCTGTCCGCCCTCTTGGGCGTATCCTGTAAAGCTCGTATCAACATTCTGTCCCTCCTCTGTCCCTGCGTCGTATATGCAACTCCGGAAGCAAAATGTTTGGATACAGTACATGTTTTAATAAGAAGCTTTTATTGTATTATTAAATTATCACTGTAGCACGAACTCAGGCCCCCCGTCGGTCAAACGATTGTTTGGGGTTCAGTTCATCAGTCCTTTTTCTTTTTTAGCCCTTCCTATACGGTTGGGCAAGTCCCTTTAGCCTATTTGGCCTACCCCTGGACTGTAACATACATACATACATACAAGAAGCATCCTTTGAATGTTGCCAATCCCAGAGTTGGCGACTTTAAAGTGTCTAATCCGCTGAGTTGGCTTCCAGGTTTTCAGCCACTCATCAGCCAAGAAGTTACTTCACCAGTCAGCTGACTCAGCTGACCAGCTTCATTCTGTCTTTTCTGTCACCCCAGGTCTGATAACAGATACGCGATTATTCTGCGTTTCGACCGCAACTAGTCGGTTCCAGCCGGTTCCAGCTAAGACGACAATTAACTGCGGTCGAACCGACGGCTCTTTTATTTTTGGTCGCTTCTTACCCGGATTCACGGAAAGAACAGCAGAACCGCGCGGCCTGTCCTACCCTGCCTGTGATTAGCCATACCCACCGGGGAGGGGGGAAGTTAGCTTAGTCTCGCCGAGCTGTCAGACGAGTAATATCGGTTGAGTGGAAGGTGTGATATCCCCAGCGTCCCAGATGTTGACTCTCCAACTTCCCCGTCGACTGCTCGACTCCAAGCGTAAAAAGCCGGAGCGTTCTCTTCCCCTTTCCGATTAGCCCATCGTCTCTCGGAATCCCCCGACCTGCCCCGCTCGATATGACTCAACAAACGCAACCCCTCGTCCCTGCTTCCCTAATCAACTAAGCAGTAGCTGACAGGAAAGGCTTAGATGGGCTCGCATGAATACTACACGGGCAAAAGCGACCTGCTAAGCTGGGCAGGTCAAACGCTGGAGTTGGAGCTGATATGCCTGGAGCAAGTGAGAACGCGCGCTGTCATATGTCTATTATCCCATGCCTGTCGTCGCATGCCTGTTATCCTCTTCGTCCATGCCAGTCCATTCCTTTTCCCATGCCTGTGCTCCCCTTGTCTCATGCCTGACGTCGCATGCCTGCTTTCCTCTTTTTCCATGCCTGTGTTCCCCTTGTCTCATGCCTGTGTTCCCCTTGTCTCATGCATGTCGTCCCATTCCTGCTGTCCTCTTGTTCCATGCCTGTGGCCCGCTTGGTCCATGCCTATCGTCCCCTTGGTCCCTGTCTGTCTTACCCTTGTCTCATGCCTGTTGTCCGATGCCTGTGTTCCCCTTGCCTTATGCCTGTTATCCCATGCATGTTGTGCCCTTGGTCCAAGCCCATTCTCCTTCCGATCCCCTCCCCCTCCCTCCCCGTGCCCTTCCTTTCCCCCCTTCCCTCCCCCCCCCCCCTTCCTCCCGTCCCCGTTTCTTCCCTCTCCCCCCCCTCCCCTTCCACCTCCCTTCCCTGTCCCCTAACCCTCCCTTCCCATACCCTTCTATCCCTCCCCGTTCCTTCCCTCCTTTCCCTCCCCTTCCCCTAACTCTCTAGCTCTCCCTCCCCACACTCTTGCTTCCCTCCCCGTACCCTTCCCTCCCCCAACCTTCCCTTCCCCTAACTCTCTAGCTCTCCCTCCCCACACTCTTGCTTCCCTCCCCGTACCCTTTCCCTCCCCCAACCTTCCCTTCCCCTAACTCTCTAGCTCTCCCTCCCCACACTCTTGCTTCCCTCCCCGTACCCTTCCTCCCCCAACCTTCCCTTCCCCTAACTCTCTAGCTCTCCCTCCCCATACCCTTCTATCCTCCCCCCCTTCCCCCCTCCCCTTCCACCTCCCTTCCCGTTCCTTCCTTTCCCAACCTTTCCTTCCCCTAACTCTCTAGCTCACGTCCTATGCATTTGCACGTTCAAATTTTGACCACGTAATGATCAGCCCAAGGTGAACAACAGAACACACTTGGCGCACAGCCGTTGGGTAAAGCTTATCAACCTGCATTTGCATGTTCATTTTTTTGCAGTTTGCCAATGGAGCGGTCTATGCCCAGCTCGTGGATGCTTACCACCCCAATGCAGTGGCCTTACATCGGGTGAGGCCATACCTCGGTGATTTTTTTATCAAATCTGAAAGTTTTTTTTCCCTAGCTTTATAGTTTTAGGCCTCCTTCAGGGACAGTGTTTTCGTGCCATAAAAGCTTTTTATAGCTTTTATAGGTTTCTGTAGCTTTTTAGGGCCATTTAGGGGGGGGGGGGGGGGACTTTTCTTTTTTATAGGGATAATTTCACTAAAACAGGGTCAACAACAGCGATCGCTATATTTGGCGGGAAAAAAGCCTGCCATGCCTGGACTTGTGGCTCGCCACTTGGGCTCCTGGGGGAAAAAAACTGCCATACCTGGACTTGCCACTTGGGCTTCTGGGACTACAGCGGTGATAATGCCTGGTGGGGCGTGGTATTAAGGGAGCCCCGTCTTACTGCGGTAGAGAACGGGCTGCTACTTTACCTGGACATAGTTACCATGGTGGTTGACACCGACCGTGAACACTAAAGCGCACTCAAAGAGATTCGAGCTTCCTAGGACTACCTGACCAGGGTAATTCAAAGCGCGCGTTTTTGCGCTTTTGAGCGCTGACTTTTTGACCCCCTCTGCGCTTTAAGCTCAGTTTTTTGCAACTCCCTGTGGGCGCAGCAAGCAATTTTTGCGCTTTTTGCACTACAAAGCGCAGTTTTTTTGTTGTCAAGTGCGCTAAAGCGCTGGCCAATTCGGCAATTTAAAGTACCCTGTATATGACCCAGGCCCGTGGGTATACTGGGGCTCATGGCTGTATAGGGGGTGGACAAGCGCTGGCTGGTGTGCAGGGCTTGGTATATGTAATATGTGTGTGTTGTGGTGGTGGTGGTGTGTGTGTGAGTGGGAAATGGTTGGTGTACAGGGCTTGGTATGTATATGTGTGGTGGTGGTGGTGGTGTGTGTGAGGGAGGCATGGTTGGTGTACAGGGCTTAGTCTATATGTGTGTGTGTGTGGTGGTAGTGGTGGTGGTAGTGTGTGTGGGGGGGGGGGGCATGGCTGGTGTACAGGGCTTGGTATATATGTATGTGCATGGTGATGTTGGTGTGTGTGTGGGGGGGGCATGGTTGGTGTACAGGGCTTGGTATATATGTGTGTTGTGGTGGTGTGGTGGTGTGGTGTGTGTGGTGGGAGGGGGGGGGGGGGGGGGGGGGGGCATGGTTGGTGTACAGGGCTTGGTATATATGTGTGTGTGTGTGGTGGTGGTGGTGGGCACGGTTGGTGTACAGGGGGTGGATACGTGCTGTGTAAGTAGTGCCTCGACCCTCATGCGTCTGGGTGGTGCCTCCCACCCTCATGACGTGGCCCTGCACTGGCTAAAAGCCATAGCTGTACTTACGGTCTGCCACTTGGGCTCCAGGGCTGTGTGCCCCAGCCCCATGGGTACACAGGGGCTCAGGGCTGTATGGTTGGAGTACATGGATTGGATAGGAGCTGTGTAAATGGTGCCTCCCACCCTCACGCAGTCTCCCTGCATGGGTTCAGGCAAAAACTGCAATTATGGTCTGCCACTTCTGAGACCGGGTATCGTGTCATGCCTGTATGGGTGGTGTGCATGGGTTGGATAGGTGCGGTGTGAGTGGTGCCTCCCACCCTTATGTGCGTGTGTGGGTTGGATAGGTGCGGTGTGAGTGGTGCCTCCCACCCTTATGCGTGTGTGTGGGTTGGATAGGTGTGGTGTGAGTGGTGCCTCCCACCCTTATGCATGTATGTGGGTCGGATAGGTGGTGTGAGTGGTACCTTCCACCCTTATGCGTGTGTGTGGTGCCTACCGCCCTCATGCATGTGTGAATGTGAGTGAGTGTGTCTAACATCCAATCTTCGGGATCAGTCACAAACACGTAGACAAACTCATATCTAAGCTGCACAGAGAATATATTGCCTCCTGTACCAGCATTCTTGCCGCACGTCACATGAAGAAGTCCCTACCGCTTGGAGGGTGACACTTACAATGTCTGCCATGGTGACTTTCCCCAGCTGCGGCGTACGGGAGGGTCCCCTTAACACCACGCCCCTCCAGGTGTTATCTTTTGTGCGTGTGTGTGTGTCTAACATCCAATCAACCAACTCTTCCAGGTAAACTTCTTGGCCAGAGAAGACCACGAAATGTACACTAACTACAAGGTGCTGCAAGCTGCTTATACCACGCTCGGAGTCAACAAGGTGTGGCCACATGGTGGTGGTGGGGTGGGGAGTTGCCTGCATGTGTGTGTGGTTGTGTGTGCATGTGTGTGCAAGGCTCACCTCCATCTTCATTCTAACTTCCTATATAGTAGTAGGCATGGCGTTGTGTTCAAGGTGCGGGCACATGGTGGTGGTGGTGGTGGTGGTGGTGGGGGGCTTGCATGCATGTGTGTGTGGTTGTGGTTGTGTGTTTGTGCAAGGCTCACCTCCATCTTCATTGTAACTCCCAATATAGTAGTAGGCATGCCGTTGTGTTCAAGGTGCGGCCACATGGTGGTGGTGGGCGGGCTTGCATGGTTGTGTGTTTGTTGTGTGTGGTGTGCATGTGTGTGGCAAGCTCACCTCTATCTTTATTGTGACTACCATATAGTAGTAGGCATGCCGTTGTGTTCAAGGTGCGGCCACATGGTGGTGGTGGGCGGGCTTGCATGGTTTGTGTGTTTGATTGTGTGTGTGTGCATGTGTGGTGCAAGGCTCACCTTCATCTTTATTGTGACTCCCAATATAGTAGTAGGCATGCCGTTGTGTTCAAGGTGCGGCCACATGGTGGTGGGTGGGCGGGCTTGCATGGTTGTGTGTTTGATTGTGTGTGTGCAATGTGTGTGCAAAGCTCACCTCCATCTTCATCGTGACTCCCAATATAGTAGTAGGCATGCCGTTGTGTTCAAGGTCGGCCACATGGTGGTGGTGGGCGGGCTTGCATGGTTGTGTGTTTGATTGTGTGTGTGTGAGCATGTGTGTGCAAGGCTCACCTCCATCTTCATTGTGACTCCCAATATAGTAGTAGGCATGCCGTTGTGTTCAAGGTGCGGCCACATGGTGGTGGTGGCGGGCTTGCATGGTTGTGTGTTTGATTGTGTGTGTGTGCATGTGTGTGCAAGGCTCACCTCCATCTTTATTGTGACTCCCAATATAGTAGTAGGCATGCCGTTGTGTTCAAGTGCGGCCACATGGTGGTGGTGGGCGGGCTTGCATGGTTGTGTGTTTGATTGTGTGTGTGTGCATGTGTGTGCAAGGCTCACCTCCATCGTTATTGTGACTCCCAATATAGTAGTAGGCATGCCGTTGTGTTCAAGGTGCGGCCACATGGTGGGGTGGGCGGGCTTGCATGGTTGTGTGTTTGATTGTGTGTGTGTGCATGTGTGTGCAAGGCTCACCTCTATCTTTATTGTGACTCCCAATATAGTAGTAGGCATGCCGTTGTGTTCAAGGTGCGGCCACATGGTGGTGGTGGGCGGCTTGCATGGTTGTGGTGTTGATTGTGTGTGTGTTGCATGTGTGTGCAAGGCTCACCTCCATCTTTACTTGTGACTTCCAATATAGTAGTAGGCATGTCGTTGTGTTCAAGGTGCGGCCACATGGTGGTGGTGGGCGGGCTTGCAATGGTTGTGTGTTTGATTGTGTGTGTGGTGCATGTGTGTGCAAGGCTCACCTCCATCTTCATTGTGACTCCCAATATAGTAGTAGGCATGCCGTTGTGTTCAAGGTGCGGCCACATGGTGGTGGTGGGCGGGCTTGCATGGTTGTGTGTTTGATTGTGTGTGTGTGCATGTGTGTGCAAGGCTCACCTCCATCTTCATCGTGACTTCCAATATAGTAGTAGGCATGCCGTTGTGTTCAAGGTGCGGCCACATGGTGGTGGTGGGCGGGCTTGCATGGTTGTGTGTTTGATTGTGTGTGTGTGAGCATGTGTGTGCAAGGCTCACCTCCATCTTCATTGTGACTCCCAATATAGTAGTAGGCATGCTGTTGTGTTCAAGGTGCGGGCACATGGTGGTGGTGGGCGGGCTTGCATGGTTGTGTGTTTGATTGTGTGTGTGTGTGCATGTGTGTGCAAGGCTCACCTCCATCTTCATCGTGACTTCCAATATAGTAGTAGGCATGCCGTTGTGTTCAAGGTGCGGCCACATGGTGGTGGTGGGCGGGCTTGCATGGTTGTGTGTTTGATTGTGTGTGTGTGAGCATGTGTGTGCAAGGCTCACCTCCATCTTCATTGTGACTCCCAATATAGTAGTAGGCATGCCGTTGTGTTCAAGGTGCGGCCACATGGTGGTGGTGGGCGGGCTTGCATGGTTGTGTGTTTGATTGTGTGTGTGTGCATGTGTGTGCAAGGCTCACCTCCATCTTTATTGTGACTCCCAATATAGTAGTAGGCATGCCGTTGTGTTCAAGGTGCGGCCACATGGTGGTGGTGGGCGGGCTTGCATGGTTGTGTGTTTGATTGTGTGTGTGTGCATGTGTGTGCAAGGCTCACCTCCATCTTTATTGTGACTCCCAATATAGTAGTAGGCATGCCGTTGTGTTCAAGTGCGGCCACATGGTGGTGGTGGGCGGGCTTGCATGGTTGTGTGTTTGATTGTGTGTGTGTGCATGTGTGTGCAAGGCTCACCTCTATCTTTATTGTGACTCCCAATATAGTAGTAGGCATGCCGTTGTGTTCAAGGTGCGGCCACATGGTGGTGGTGGGCGGGCTTGCATGGTTGTGTGTTTGATTGTGTGTGTGTGCATGTGTGTGCAAGGCTCACCTCCATCTTTATTGTGACTTCCAATATAGTAGTAGGCATGTCGTTGTGTTCAAGGTGCGGCCACATGGTGGTGGTGGGCGGGCTTGCATGGTTGTGTGTTTGATTGTGTGTGTGTGCATGTGTGTGCAAGGCTCACCTCCATCTTCATTGTGACTCCCAATATAGTAGTAGGCATGCCGTTGTGTTCAAGGTGCGGCCACATGGTGGTGGTGGGCGGGCTTGCATGGTTGTGTGTTTGATTGTGTGTGTGTGCATGTGTGTGCAATGCTCACCCTCCATCTTCATCGTGACTTCCAATATAGTAGTAGGCATGCCGTTGTGTTCAAGGTGCGGCCACATGGTGGTGGGTGGGCGGGCTTGCATGGTTGTGTGTTTGATTGTGTGTGTGTGAGCATGTGTGTGCAAGGCTCACCTCCATCTTCATTGTGACTCCCAATATAGTATGTAGGCATGCCGTTGTGTTCAAGGTGCGGGCACATGGTGGTGGTGGGCGGGCTTGCATGGTTGTGTGTTTGATTGTGTGTGTGTGTGCATGTGTGTGCAAGGCTCACCTCCATCTTCATTGTGACTTCCAATATAGTAGTAGGCATGCCGTTGGTTTCAAGGTGCGGCCACATGGTGGTGGTGGGCGGGCTTGCATGGTTGTTTGTTTGATTGTGTGTGTGTGAGCCTGTGTGTGCAAGGCTCACCTCCATCTTCATTGTGACTCCCCAATATAGTAGTAGGCATGCCGTTGTGTTCAAGGTGCGGCCACATGGTGGTGGGGGCGGCTTGCATGGTTGTGTGTTTGATTGTGTGTGTGTGCATGTGTGTGCAAGGCTCCACCTCTATCTTTATTGTGACTTCAATATAGTAGTAGCATGCCGTTGTGTTCAAGGTGCTGGCCACATGGTGGTGGTGGGCGGGCTTTGCATGGTTGTGTGTTTTGATTGTGTGTGTTTGCATGTGTGTGCAAAGGCTCACCTCTATCTTTATTGTGACTTCCAATATAGTAGTAGGCATGCCGTTGTGTTCAAGGTGCGGCCACATGGTGGTGGTGGGCGGGCTTGCATGCGTTGTGTGTTTGATTGTGTGTGTGTGCATGTGTGTGCAAGGCTCACCTTCTATCTTTATTGTGACTTCCCAATATAGTAGTAGGCATGCCGTTGTGTTCAAGGTGCGGCCACATGGTGGTGGTGGGCGGGCTTGCATGGTTGTGTGTTTGATTGTGTGTGTGTGCATCTGTGTGCAAGGCTCATCTCCATCTTTATTGTGACTCCCAATATAGTAGTAGGCATGCCGTTGTGTTCAAGGTGCGGCCACATGGTGGTGGTGGGCGGGCTTGCATGGTTGTGTGTTTGATTGTGTGTGTGCATGTGTGTGCAAGGCTCATTTCTATCTTTGTTGTGACTCCCAATATAGTAGTAGGCATGCCCGTTGTGTTCAAGGTGCGGCCACATGGTGGTGGTGGGCGGGCTTGCATGGTTTTGTGTTTGGATTGTTGTGTGGTGTGCATGTGTGTGCAAGGCTCACCTCCATCTTATTGTGACTCCACAATATAGTAGTAGGCATGCCGTTGTGTTCAAGGTGCGGCCACATGGTGGTGGTGGGCGGGCTTGCATGGTGTGTGTTTGAATTGTGTGTGGTGTGCATGGCTCATTTCTATCTTTATTGTGACTCCCAATATAGTAGTAGGCATGCGTTGTGTTCAAGGTGCTGCCACATGGTGGTGGTGGCGGGCTTGCATGGTTGTGTGTTTGATTGTGTGTGTGTGCATGTGTGTGCAAGGCTCACCTCCATCTTCATTGTGACTCCCAATATAGTAGTAGGCATGCCGTTGTGTTCAAGGTGCGGCCACATGGTGGTGGTGGGCGGGCTTGCATGGTTGTGTGTTTGATTGTGTGTGTGTGCATGTGTGTGCAAGGCTCACCTCCATCTTCATCGTGACTCCCAATATAGTAGTAGGCATGCCGTTGTGTTCAAGGTGCGGCCACATGGTGGTGGTGGGCGGGCTTGCATGGTTGTGTGTTTGATTGTGTGTGTGTGCATGTGTGTGCAAGGCTCACCTCTATCTTCATCGTGACTTCCAATATAGTAGTAGGCATGCCGTTGTGTTCAAGGTGCGGCCACATGGTGGTGGTGGGCGGGCTTGCATGGTTGTGTGTTTGATTGTGTGTGTGTGCATGTGTGTGCAAGGCTCACCTCCATCTTCATTGTGACTCCCAATATAGTAGTAGGCATGCCGTTGTGTTCAAGGTGCGGCCACATGGTGGTGGTGGGCGGGCTGCATGGTTGTGTGTTTGATGTGTGGTGTGTGCATGTGTGTGCAAGGCTCACCTCCATCTTCATCGTGACTCCCAATATAGTAGAAGGCATGCCGTTGTGTTCAAGGTGCGGCCACATGGTGGTGGTGGGCGGGCTTGCATGGTTGTGTGTTTGATTGTGTGTGTGTGCATGTGTGTGCAAGGCTCACCTCCATCTTCATTGTGACTCCCAATATAGTAGTAGGCATGCCGTTGTGTTTAAGGTGCACAGTCACTGTGTGGTTGAGTCATTTCCGCCGCTAAACCATCTGGCTCTGCTGCATCTGGTTCTTTTCCTACTTCCGTGCCTGTACATCCCCGTTTGCTGCATCTGGTTCTTTTTCTACTTCCGTGCCTGTACATCCCCGTTTTGCTGCATCTGGTTCTTTTCCTACTTCCGTGCCTGTACATCCCCGTTTTGCTGCATCTGGTTCTTTTCCTACTTCCGTGCCTGTACATCCCCGTTTTGCTGCATCTGGTTCTTTTTCTACTTCCGTGCCTGTATATCCCCGTTTTGCTGCATCTGGTTCTTTTCCTACTTCCGTGCCTGTACATCCCCGTTTTGCTGCATCTGGTTCTTTTCCTACTTCCGTGCCTGTACATCCCCGTTTTGCTGCATCTGGTTCTTTTCCTACTTCCGTGCCTGTACATCCCGTTTTGCTGCATCTGGTTCTTTTCCTACTTCCGTGCCTGTACATCCCCGTTTTGCTGCATCTGGTTCTTTTCCTACTTCCGTGCCTGTACATCCCCGTTTTGCTGCATCTGGTTCTTTTCCTACTTCCGTGCCTGTACATCCCCGTTTTGCTGCATCTGGTTCTTCTCTCCGTACTTCCGTTTGCTGCTGTTACCTTCCGTGCCTGTACATCCCCGTTTAGCTGCATCTGGTTCTTTTCCTACTTCCGTGCCTGTACATCTCGTTTTGCTGCATCTGGTTCTTTTTCTACTTCCGTGCCTGTATATCCCCTTTTTGCTGCATCTGGTTCTTTTCCTACTTCCGTGCCTGTATATCCCCTTTTTGCTGCATCTGGTTCTTTTCCTACTTCCGTGCCTGTATATCCCCTTTTTGCTGCATCTGGTTCTTTTTCTACTTCCGTGCCTGTATATCCCCGTTTTTCTGCATCTGGTTCTTTTCCTACTTCCGTGCCTGTACATCCCCGTTTTGACGAATGGCTCAATAGCAGGGCTCCTCGAACAAAGAAGGTGCCGCGTTCGAATCCCTACCTGTGCGCTTTAGTGTTTTTGGTCGCTGTCAACCGCCATGGTAGCTTTGTCCAGGTAAAGTGGCAGCCCATTCCCTACCGCCGGAAGACGTGGCTCCCTGAATACCACGCCCCACCAGGCGTCATCGTTACTTTTCCTACATCGCACAGAAAGTACGAAAGAACAAAAATAATACCAAATAACCCAACAAAATATACATATTTCGGAAACACGTCTGACAATTTTAATTCTCAGGCCAAAATTCCATCGGTGGAGTCTCTTGTATCTAATTTTTCTCTCCTGTATCTA
Organism: Chlamydomonas sp. ICE-L; assembly: GCA_013435795.1. Taxonomy (NCBI): domain Eukaryota; kingdom Viridiplantae; phylum Chlorophyta; class Chlorophyceae; order Chlamydomonadales; family Chlamydomonadaceae; genus Chlamydomonas; species Chlamydomonas sp. ICE-L. Next base: position 42,280,035 of record JACBWV010000626.1, read on the forward strand.
ATGTTTTGACAAATTGCTTTAGCATTTTGGATGTCAATCTGTTGCCTGTGTGATTTTTGTTTTGACAACGCGTCGCCACCAGGGTACTTCCATTGACCAAATTGGCCAGCGCTTTAGCGCACTTGAAAAACAAAACTGCGCTTTGTAGTGCAAAAAGTGCAAAAATTGCATGCGGCGCCCACAGGGGGTTGCAAAAAACTACGCAAAATGCGCAGTGGGGCTCAAAAAGGCAGCGCGCAAAAGCGCGCGCTTGGAAGCACCCTGGTCGCCACCGCGTTGTCATTCCATTGTAGCATGGGTTTGGCACTGCCCACCGACCCCCCCCGGCTCCACGCTTCATGCTCCGCCATGCGATGGCTACGCAGGATTCCTGAAATCAGGCTTGCGTAGCCCAAGTAGCTACTCGACCTGGCCAACAGCAACCTGAAATAAATAAAAATCCCTATGTGCTGTGCAGATCATCAATGTGAACAGGCTAAGACACGCCAATGTAGCTGACAATCTTGAACTACTTCAATGGCTGCACAAGTATTTGAGAAGTGAGTTCTCAGTTCCTGTCCTGGGTTGGGTTGGGAGGGGAGGCTCCATACCCCCACCAGTGTGTGTGTTTTTGTGTGTAGATATGCGTGTGTATGTGTGTTTCTCTGTGTTTGCAATGCACGACCTGATATGCAGGCTTTATTGTGTGTGTGTTTGTGTGAGTGTGTGTGTGTTTGCGAAGCAAGAGCTGAGGCGCAGGCTTTATTGTGTGTGTATATATATGCGTGAGTGTGTGTTTGCGTGTGTTTATGAAGCACAAGCTGATATGCAGGTTTTATTGTGTGTGTGTCTGTGTATGCTTGCGAAGCAAGAGCTGAGTTTCAGGCTTGATTGTGGATGTACATATATGTAAGTGTGTTGGTGTGTGTTTGAAATGCACGAGCTGAGGTAGGGTGATCTCTCACTTGATCAACTTAAGGGCCTCAGACTGTTTGTCAGTTGTGTTTTAAGCTCTTTAACCCTGCCATTTCCCCTTATTTAAGCCCTTTTACCCTGCCATTTCCCCTTATTTAAGCTCTTTCACCCTGATATTCCCCCTAATTTAAGCTCTCTAACCCTGCTCTATCCGTTTACCCTGCTCAACTTCCACGATTAAGCTCTTTAACCCTGCTTTACCCATTAACCTTGCTCTTTCCCCCAATTTAAGTTCTTTAACCCTGCTTTACCCATCAACCTTGTTCCTTCCTCTAATTTAAGTTCTTTAACCCTGCTTTACCCCCTTAACCCTGCTTTACCCCCTTAATCCTGCTCGCCCCTTCTAATTTATACTGTTTAACCCTGCTTTATCCGTTAACCCTGCTCACCCCCTAATCTAAGTTCTTTCACCCTGCTTTACCCGCTAACCCTACTCTTTCCCCAAATTTATTATAACTATTACTACTTATTATTACTATTACCGAGGGGGGGGCAAGAAAAAAGCTGCCGTACCGCACCTTCGCTTTGGATAGAGCCTATCCTCAACCTATATAAAAAAAAAAAAAAGTTTTTTTTTTTGAGCCAAAAATAAAGTTGTACCAAAGTTAGAGGGGTCCAAAGTTTTTTTCGACCAAAGCGGCCAAAATCTTAACATCGCGATAAATCACGTTTGGATAACCCCATGAAAGATGTAAGAGCATAACTGAAATGGGCTTTAAAAGATCTTTCGAATGACCCCCATTTTAGGGGGGGTAGGGTGAGGTAATTGGGTTTTAGGAGGGGGGGGGGGGGGGGGGGGGTAAAAAACTTTTAGCCAACTTTATTTTTTCCCTCTTTTTGTATGAAACGTCCACAATTCCAACTCCCATCTGAATCGGACACCATATCGAAGGTGCGGTCCAAAATCTGTCTTTCTGCCCCCCCCCCTGACTATTACTACATATTATTATTATTTTACCCTGCTTTATCCGTTTACCCTGCTTGGCCCACTAATATAAGATCTCATGCATGATACATTGACTGTGTTGCAGGAGGCGGCAAGATGCTCCAGCCTGAGTACGATCCAGTGGCGAGAAGGGCTCAGAGTGTTAGGGGTGGCACCGGCAAGATCCCTCTCCCGTCTTGCGTCACTGCACACTTTGACCTGTATGGTACGTATTTATATATATAATAGTTAGAGTGTTAGGGGTGGCACCGACACGATCCCTGTCCCCTAAACAAGCAAATAAACAAAGCGGACAAGTTCTTAGATTGGAAAATTATTTAGCAGTCAAAGGCAGGGAGTTTCGGAAGTAGTGGAGAAAGTAGCTACTCGTAGCCAAATAGAGCTACAAACATTGAACTACTTTTGCGAAGGATCTTGACCGCTGCGATGCTGATAACTCTAGTCATGCGCACTCCAATTATGAGCAAAAATTGTGGGTGCGGAGGTGGTCGGAATCGTTCAAACGCCTGGACATCTGTCGGACAGACGGACAGCGGACAGACAGACGGCGGAGAGAGACACGGGGAGAACTTGGAGCTTTAGCCCCGGGACCCTGGGGGTTCCAGAGGGGGCTAAAGCGAAAAACAAACTAAGAAACACTCAAAGAAACACACAAAGCAGACAAACAAACACGCAAACAAACAAACAAAATAGACAAACGAATACGCAAACAAACGAACAAACAAGGATATCTACCTGCTTGACAAGGGGGCTTTTTTCCAAATCTGCAATTTTGTTTTTTACATTTTTAGCAATAATTTCGCCAGACATTGTTTTTACATTTTATAGGGATAGTTTCACCAAAACGGGGTCAAAACTAGCAATCACTATAAATAGCGGAAATAAATCACTGCTTGACACAGGGATCTTTTTTTCGGGAATATATTCCGATCGGGATACGAGACCCCGTTTTGGCCCAAATTGCCGGAATAAGAAACCTTTAAAAAGAAAAGTTTTTTTTTTCTTCCTGAAATTGACTAAAAATGACCCCAATCGACCCAAATCGGAATAAGGATCCTGTTTTGGGAGGAAAAAAAGGAGAAAAAAAAGAAAAAGGAATAAGATTTCCTCTTGATGATTTGAAAAAAATATCCCTGCTTGACACAGGGGTTTCAATTAGCCATTGTTAGCCCAAGACAAGCCCACTTCACAAAATCCAGGAGGAGTCTTCCAAAAAATCAACAGAAAAATGAAGGCAATATTGCAGCAAGCAAGCATGATTTTCAGCACTACTTCTATATGATATCCTGTGTGAACAACTCCCCAAATCCAAGTCGGGCTGGAGCTACTGCTCGTGCCACAGCAGCTTGGCGAGTGGATGCTCCACGTCTTGTTTTTACATGTATGCTATATGCCAGGATTTGACATGGCAAACATACATACAAACAAACAAACAAACAAACAAACAAACACACACACAAACAAACAAACAAATAAACAAACAAACAAACAAACAAACGCCACTGCCTGCCTGACACAAGAGGTTCCCAAAACAACTCCTTAAATAGAGCTTGGACGGGAGCTGGGTGAATGTGCGACCCACATTTTGTTTTGGCATGTGTGCTATATGCTAGGATGTGACATGACATGCTTAACATACAAGCAAACAAACAGACACCTCTGCCTGCCTGACACAGGAGGTCCCCCAAGCAACTCCCCAAATATAGTATGGGCGGGAGCTGCTGCTTGTGCCTCAGCAGCTGGGTGAATGGGAGCTCCACATATTGTGTTGGAGTGTATGCTATAGGCCAGGATTTGACATGCCATGACATACAAATTTGCAAACAGACAAGCACTTCTGTCTGGCTGACACAGGACGTTCCCCCAAAACTCCCCAAATCGAGCTTTAGCGGTAGTTGTTGCTCCTGCCACAGCAGCTGGGCAAGTGGGTGCCCCACGTCTTGTTTTGGCATGTATACTATATGCCAGGATTCGACATGCCAAACATAAAAGCAAACAAACAGACACCTCTGCCTGCCTGACACAGGAGGTTCCCCAAGCAACTACCCGAATCGAGCTTGGGCGGGAGCTGCTGCCTATGCCACAGCAGCAGGGCGAGTGGGCGCCCCACCTTTTGTTTTGGCGTGTATGCTATATGCCAGGATTCGACATGCCAAACATAAAAGCAAACAAACAGACACCTCTGCCTGCCTGACACAGGAGGTTCCCCAAACAACTCCCCAAATCGAGCTTGGGCGGGAGCTGCTGCCTATGCTACAGCAGCAGGGCGAGTGGGTGCCCCACCTTTTGTTTTGGCGTGTATGCTATATGCCAGGATACGACATGCCAAACATACAAACAAACAAACAAACACCTCTGCCTGCCTGACACAGGAGCTTCCCCAAGCAACTCCCCAAATCGAGCTTGGGCGGGAGCTGCTGCTCGTGCCTCAGCAGCTGGGCGAATGGGTTATCCACATATTGTTTTGGCGTGTATGCTATATGCCAGGATTTGACATGGCATGCCATACAAACAAACAAACAAACACCTCTGCCTGCCTGACACAGGAGCTTCCCCAAGCAACTCCCCATATCGAGCTTGGGCAGGAGCTGCTGCTCCTGCCACAGCAGCTGGGCGAATGGGTTATCCACATATTGTTTTGGCGTGTGTGCTATATGCCAGGATTTGACATGGCATGCCATACAAACAAACAAACAAACAAACACCTCTGACTGCCTGACACAGGAGCTTCCCCAAGCAACTCCCCAAATCGAGCTTGGGCGGGAGCTGCTGCTCGTGCCTCAGCAGCTGGGCGAATGGGTGCTCCACATATTGTTTTGGTGTGTATGCTGTATGCCAGGATTTGACATGCCATGGCATGCAAATAAGAAAACATACAAACACTTCAACCTGCCTGACACAGGAGCTTCCCCAAGCATCTACCCAAATCAAGCTTGGGCGGGAGCTGCTGCTCGTGCCACAGCAGCTGGGCGAATGGGTCCCCCACCTTTTGTTTTGGCGTTTATGCTATATGCCAGCATTTGACATGGCATAACATACAAACAAACAGACAAACAGACACTTCTGCCTGCCTGACATAGGAGGTTCCCCAAGCAACTACCCAAATCAAGCTTGGGCGGGAGCTGCTGCCCGTGCCACAGCAGCTGGGCGAATGGGTGCCCCACCTTTTGTTTTGGCGTGTATGCTATATGCCAGGATTTGACATGACATGACATTCAAACAAGCAAACATACAAACACTTCTGCCTGCCTGACACAGGAGGTTCCCCAAGCAACTCACCAAATCAAGCTTGGATGGGAGCTGCTGCTCCTGCCACAGCAGCTGGGCGACTGGGTTATCCACATATTGTTTTGGCATGTAAGCTATATGCCAGGATTTGACATGGCATGACATACAAACAAACAAACAAACACCTCTGCCTGCCTGACACAGGAGCTTCCCCAAGCAACTACCCAAATCAAGCTTGGGCGGGAGCTGCTGCTCGTGCCTCAGCAGCTGGGCGAATGGGTGCCCCACCTTTTGTTTTTGCGTGTATGCTATATGCCAGCATTTGACATGACATGACATTCAAACAAGCAAACAAACAGACACTTCTGCCTGCCTGACACAGGAGGTTCCCCATACAACTCACCAAATCGAGCATGGGCGGGAGCTGCTACCCGTGCCACAGCAGCAGGGAGAGTGGGTGCCCCACATTTTGTTTTGACATGTATGCTATTTTCCCGGATTTGACATAACATGACATTCAAACAAGCAAATAAACAGACACTTCTGCCTGCCTGACACAGGAGGTTCCCCAAACAGCTCCCCAAATCGAGCATGGGCGGGAGCTGCTGCCCGTGCCACAGCAGCAGGGCGAGTGGGAGCCCCACTTATTGGAAAGATGGACCTATCCCATGTGACCAGCCGATGGAGGGAGGGCCTTGCCCCCCCTTCTGATCCCATGGGGATATACCCTGTTCTGGTCCAATTACCGGAGATGCTGGACCTAAGGCGTGCAGGGAGCGATGTGGTAGGTGGTGGCGGCAGTGGGGGAGGTAGGGGTGGCTGTGGGGTTGATGGTGAGGGCGGTAGTGATGGTGGTGGTGAGGGTGGTAGTTATGGTGGTGATGGTAGGAGTGGAAGCGATGGAAATGGTGAGGGTAGTAGTGATGGTGATAGGTGGTGTGCTGATGGAGGTGCTGATGGTGGCAGTGGTGGTGGCTGTGCCTCTCATGCCGTACTTTGACTGAAAATCACATTCTGAGTCACGTGCAGCCTCCAGTTATTCAGCTCCCGTTGCTCTATCAAGTGCAGCCTCATAGTGCTATAGCATGCTGTCCTTCGACTAACAGTTGCGTTGCCCTTTTTTGTTGCCCTTTCACGTGCTCAAATCACGTTGCTCTGTCACGTACTCAAATCAAGTACTCTCAAATTGCATACTGTCAATTCACGTACTCTTAAATTGCATACTCTCAAATCATGTGCTCAAATCACGTTGCCTGGCACGTACTCAAATCATGTACTCTCAAATCACGTACTCTCAAATTGCATACTGTCAATTCACGTACTCTTAAATTGCATACTCTCATATCATGTGCCCAAATCACGTCGCTCTGTCACGTACTCAAATCACGTACTCTCAAATTGCATACTGTCAAATCACATACTCTCAAATTGCATACTGTAAAATCATGTACTCTCAAATCACGTACGTTCAAATCACTTACTCTCAAGAAGCAAACTCTCAAATTGCAAACCTAAATTGCGTACGCTCAAATTGCGTGCTCTCAAATCACACTCTCAAATTGCATATTCTCAAATTGCGTACTCTCAAATCACATACTCTCGAATTGCATGCTCTCAAATCGTGTACTCTCATATTGCATACTGCCAAATTACGTACTCTCAAATTGGGTACTCTCAAATTACGTACTCTCAAATCACGCACTCTCAAATTGCGTTGCTTTGTAACGCACTCAAATCACTTACTCTCAAATTGCGTACTCTCAAATCTCAAACTCAAATCACGTCGCTCTTTCGCGTACTCAAATCACGTACTCTCAATCTGTGTACTCTCAAATCACTTACTCACATTACATACTAAAATCACATTGCTCTGTCACATGCAGCCTCCCGCCTCTCCTGTAGCGCCCACCAGGAAGAGCATCGCTGGCATTTCTTGTCAGCCAGACCTGGACACGATGGCCCGGCACAGCATGACTTCCACACACAGAGTGCCTGCTTCTCCCCTTGCTGTGCAGCCCAACGCATCAGACGTAGATGCCACACACAGCATGCCAACCTCCCCATTTAGCGTGCCTGCCTCTCCCCTTGGTGTGCAGCCCAACGCATCAGGCATAGATGCCACACACAGCTCACCAACCTCCACACAAAGTGCACGGGCTTCTCCCCTTGGTACGCAGACCGATGCATCAGAAGAAGAAGCTGCACACAGCAAGCAGGCTTCTTCCCTTGGTATGAAAGACAGCAAATCCCAAGTAGATGCCCCACACAGCATGCCAGCCTCCACACAAAACGTACGGGCTTCTCCCTTAGGTATGCAGACCAATGCATCAGAAGAAGAAGCCGCACACAGCAAGCAGGCTTCTTCCCTTGGTATGAATAACAGCGAATCCCAAGTAGATGCCCCAGACAGCATGCCTACCTCCAAACAGAGCATACCGGCTGCTCCCCTTGGTATGGTAGACAGCGCATCACAGGTAGAGGACTCATGCAGCATGGAGAGCTCCACACACAGTGTGCCTGCTTCCCCCCTTGATGTGCAGCCCCATGCATCAGACGTACATGCCCAACACAGCATGCCAACCTCCACACACAGCGTGCCTGCCTCTCCCCTTGATGTGCAGCCCAACGCATCAGATGTGCATGCCCAACACAGCATGCAAACATCCACACATAGGGCGCCTGCCTCCCCCCTTGGTGTGCAGCCCAACGCATCAGATGTAGATGCCACACACAGCATGCAAACCTCCCCATGCAGCGTGCCTGCCTCTCTCCTGGATGTGCAGCCCATCGCATCAGATGTACATGCCCAACACAGCATGCCAATCTCCACACACAGCGTGCCTGCCTCCCCCCTTGATGTGCAGCCCAACGCATCAGACGTAGATGCCATACACAGCTCGCCAACCTCAACGCAAAGCGTGCCTGCCTCCCCCCTTGATGTGCAGCCCAACGCATCAGACGTACATGCCCAACACAGCATGCCAACCTCCACACACAGCGTGCCTACCTCCCCCCTTGATGTGCAGCCCAGCGCATCAGACGTACATGCCCAACACAGCATGCCAACCTCCACACACAGCGTGCCTGCCTCCCCCCTTGATGTGCAGCCCAACGCATCAGACGTACATGCCCAACACAGCATGCCAACCTCCACACACAGCGTGCCTACCTCCCCCCTTGATGTGCAGCCCAGCGCATCAGACATAGATGCCCAACACAGCATGCCAACCTCCACACACAGCGTGCCTGCCTCCCCCCATGATGTGCAGCCCAACGCATCAGACGTAGATACCATAGACAGCATGCCAACCTCAACACAAAGCTTACAGGTTACCCCTCTTGGTACAAAATACAGCGAATCCCAAGTAGATGCCCCACACAGCATGCCTACAGAGGTCGCAAGTGTCATTCAAGCATCAACACAAAGCATACAACGCTCGTCAGATGGTGCGCAGCCCAGCACACCTCAAAAAGATGCAGCAAACAGCAGAGAGTCTGCAGGTCATACAACGTATACAACATACAACATACAGCACAACACATACAACATACGACGCTCTTCCGGGGGTACTCAGGCTCTGTCCACTGAGGACACCCGGCATCCCGTTTATGGCTATCCCCAGGGTGTGCAGGCGAATCCATCTGAAAGGGAGAGCACGCATGACATGAATGGCTCACATAGCATTACCTCCTCACCTCTTGGTATGCTGACCGATACATCTGAACGGAACAGCAAGCCTAACACAAAATGCTCTCCCCAGGATGGAGAGCCCATGACATCTGAAAGGGAGCCCACACATGATATGACATCATCACCTCATCACGTGCAGACCAATACATCTGAACAGGATAAACCAGATGCCATGACCTCCTCACCTCTTGGTATGCTGACCAATACATCTGAACGCAACAGCACGCCTAACACAAATAGCTCTCCCCAGGATGTACAGTCCATCATTTCCGAAAGAGCTGACGCAGTTCAGACAAATGGCTCTCCAAATGTTGGAGAGCACATTACATATGAAAGGGAGCCCACAAGTGACATCACTTCCTCACCTCATCGTGTGCATACTAATGCATCTGAACAAGATAACCCAAATGACATGGCTTCCTCACCGCATGTTCCTCTGACCAATACATCCGAAAGGGACAGCACGCCTGACATGAATGGCTCTCCTCATGGTGTGCAGACCATTCCATCTGACTGGGAGAGCGGGCATGACATGGCTTCCTCACCTCGTGGTATTCTGACCAATACATCTAAAAGGGACAGCACGCCTGACATGAATGGATCTCCTCATGGTGTACAGACCATTCCATTTGAAAAGGATAACCCAGATGGCATGGCTTCCTCACCGCATGTCCCTCTGACCAATACATCCGAAAGGAACACCACGCCTGACATGAATGGCTCTCCTCATGGTGTGCAGACCAATACATTTGAAAGGGACAGCATGCCTAATGGCTCTCCTCGTGTACCTGTGGGCACAACAGAAGGAGGTACACCAGAAGCAGGTACAACAGGAGGCATGCTAGGCGGTACATCAGCAGGAGGTACAACAGGGGGCACAACAGAAGGAGGTATGCCAAAAGCAGCTACCACAGGAGGCATGCTCGGAGGTATATCGGCAGATTCACCACAAGGTACCCCAAAAGGTACACCACAAAGTACACCTCAGGTTACACCACAAAGTACAACACAAAGTACACCACAGAGCCATTCCTCAGTCGCCTCCACCCCCCCTGCCAAGTCTCCCTTCTACCGACAGACCCGCACCCCCAAGAAGAAGCTGGTCCTCGATCGCACACCCTCACCAAAGCATTCACCCAGCAAGGGAGATGGAGAGGTCAGCCCAGCCTCGCACAGAGCCCAGGTGGCAGCCCTAGCTGGAGGGGGACCCATTTCACCTGGCTTGGCTCCAGCAGGTACATCATACTTAGCCTCAACCACCAACTCTGGTGACGGAGCAGGCAGCCTAGGTGTGGATGCATCTGGTATCCCATACACCACCTCCCCTACGACCACCAGCGAAGGGGCAGGTGGCCTGGGTGTGGCTGAAACAGGCATTCCGTACACCACCTCCACTACCACCACCGGTGAAGGGGATGGTGGCCTATGTGTAGCTGCAGCAGAGACCCCATACACCACCTCCCCCAAGGCCTCTGTAGAAGGGGCAGGCAGCCTAGGTGTGGGTGCATCTGGTATCCCTTACCCCACCTCCCCTACCACCACCGGTAAAGGGGCTGGTGGCATAGTGGTGGCGGCAGCAGATATCCCTTACCCCACCTCCCTTACCTCCACCAGTGAAGGGGCTGGTAGCCTGGGAGTGGCTGCAGCAAGGACCCCATACACCATCTCCCCCAAGGCCTCTGTGGAAGGGGCACGTAGCCTGGGTGTGGGCGCATCTGGTATTCCTTACCCCATCTCCCCTACCTCCACCAGTGAAGGGGCTGGTAGCCTGGGAGTGGCTGCATCAAGGACTCCATTCACTACCTCCCCCAAGCCTTCTGGTGAAGGGGCAGGCAGCCTGGGTGTGGGCACATCTGGTATCCCTTACCCCACCTCCCCTACAACCACCGGTAAAGGGGCTGGTGGCATAGTGGTGGCGGTAGCAGATATCCCTTACCCCCCCTCCCCTACCACCACCGGTGAAGGGGCAGGAGGCCTAGGTGTGGCTGCAGCAGGGACCCCATACACCACCTCTCCCAAGCCTTCTGGGGGAGGGGCACGTAGCCTAGGTGTGGGCCCATCTGGTGTCCCTTACCCCACCTTCCCTACCACCACTGGTGTAGGAGCTGGTGTCCAAGGGGTGGCGGCAGCAGATATCCCTCACCCCACCTCCCCTACCTCCACCAGTGAAGGGGCTGGTAGCCTGGGAGTGGCTGCAGCAAGGACCCCATACACCATCTCCCCCAAGGCCTCTGGTGAAGGGGCACGTAGCTTGGGTGTGGGCGCATCTGGTATCCCTTACCCCACCTCCCCTACCTCCACCAGTGAAGGGGCTGGTAGCCTGGGAGTGGCTGCATCAAGGTCTCCATTCACTACCTCCCCCAAGCCTTCTGGAGAAGGGGCAGGCAGCCTGGGTGTCAGCACATCTGGTATCCCTTACCCCACCTCCCCTACAACCACCGGTAAAGGGGCTGGTGGCATAGTGGTGGCAGCAGCAGATATCCCTTACCCCCCCTCCCCTACCACCACCGGTGAAGGGGCAGGAGGCCTAGGTGTGGCTGCAGCAGGGACCCCATACACCACCTCTCCCAAGCCTTCTGGGGGAGGGGCACGTAGCCTAGGTGTGGGCCCATCTGGTGTCCCTTACCCCACCTTCCCTACCACCACTGGTGTAGGAGCTAGTGTCCAAGGGGTGGCGGCAGCAGATATCTCTCACCCCACCTCCCCTACCTCCACCAGTGAAGGGGCTGGTAGCCTGGGAGTGGCTGCAGCAAGGACCCCATACCCTACGTTCCCCAAGGCCTCTGGTGAAGGGGCACGTAGCCTGGGTGTGGGCGCATCTGGTATTCCTTACCCCACCTCCCCTACCTCCACCAGTGTAGGGGCTGGTGTCCTAGGTGTGGCTGCAGCAGGGACCCCAAAAACCTCCTCCCCCAAGGTCTCTGGTGATGGGACGGGCAGCCTAGGTATGGGTGCGTCTGGTAATCCGTACACCACCTCCCCTACCACCACGGGTGATGGGGCAGGTAGCCTAGGTGTGGCTGCAGCAGAGACCCCATACACCACCTCCCCCAAGGCCTCTGGCGAAGAGGCTGGTAGCCTAGGTGTGGCTGCATCTGGTATCCCTTACCCCACCTCCCCTACCACCACTGGAGAAGGGGCTGGTGGCCTTGGCAAGGCTGAAGCAGGCATCCCATACACCACCTCCCCCAAGGCCTCTGGTGAAGGGGCACATAGCTTACGTGTGGCTGCATCTGGTATCCCTTACCCCACCTCCCCTACCACCACCGGTAAAGGGGCTGGTGGCCTAGTGGTGGCGGCAGCAGATATCCCTCACCCCACCTCCCCTACCTCCACCAGTGAAGGGGCTGGTAGCCTGGTAGTAGCTGAAGCAGGCATCCCATACACCACCTCCCCAAAGGCCTCTGTTGAAGGGGCACGTAGCCTGGGTGTGGGCGCTTCTGGTATCCCTTACCCCACCTCCCCTACCTCCACCAGTATAGGGGCTGGTGTCCTAGGTGTGGCTGCAGCAAGGACCCCATACACCACCTCCTTCAAGGTCTCTGGTGATGGGGCTGGCAGCCTAGGTATGGGTGCGTCTGGTATTCCGTACACCACCTCCCCTACCACCACGGGTGATGGGGCAGGTAGTCTAGGTGTGGCTGCAGCAGAGACCCCATACACCACCTCCCCCAAGGCCTCTGGAGAAGGGGCAGGCAGCCTTGGTGTGGATGCATCTGGTATCCCTTACACCACCTCCCCCAAAGCCTCTGGTGACGGGGCAGGTAGCCTAGGTGTGGGCGCATCTGGTATCCCTCACCCCACCTCCCCTACCACCACCTGTGAAGGGGCTGATGGTCTAGGTGTGGCTGCAGAAAATACCCCGTACACGACCTCCCCCAAGGCATCTGGTATTCCGTACCCCACCTCTCCTACCACCACTGGTGAAGGGGCTGGTGGCCTTGGTGTGGGTGGACCAGGCATCCCATACACCAATACCCCCTCTAGCTTATTTATGGGTGGCGCTACCCTCAATGCAGATGTTGGTTGTGCATCATCCTCCACAGATCAGGGTGGCACTTCCCCCAAAGTAGATCCAGATCATTCCAGGGAGAACTTGCCTGATGGCAAGTTAACAGCTGGTGTTGGTCCATCCTCATTCCAAGCCAATCTTGGTTCATCCTCACCCCAAGCCGATCTTGGTTCATCCTCACCTCAAGCCGATCTTGGTCTATCCTCACCCCAAGCTGATCTTGGTCTATCCTCACTCAAAGCTGATGGTCTATCCTCACCCAAAGCCAATGTTGGTCTGTCATCACCCCAAACCATTTCTGAAATAGAGACAGCTGCTCCTGCAGCTGCTGCGCTTCCATCCACTGTGACTACACGTAGCACTGGTACTGCTCAAGCAGCTACTGGCTCCATTGGTGTGACAGCCGCACCCATGGTAGGAAAGCCTGCTGCTGCTGCTGCTGCTGCTGGTGAAACTGCTGCTGGTCCTGCAGGTGTGACAGCTGCACCCATGGCAGGAACGCCCACTGCTGCTGCTGCTGCTGGTGCGATTGCCGTTTCTCCTATGAGTGTGGCAGCCGCACACATGGCAGGAATGCCTGCTGCTGGTGGTGGTGGTGGTGAAACTGCTGCTGTGACAGCTGCACCCATCACAGGAACGCCTGCTGCTGCTGCTGCTGCCACTGCAATGGGTGTGGCACCTGCTGATCCCGCAAGTGTGACAGCTGTACCCATCACAGGAACGCCTGCTGCTGCTGCTGCTGCTGCTGCTGCCACTGCAATGGGTGTGGCATCTACATCCAAGGTGGGCAGTACTACTGTTAATACCCACCTGGACTCATCTGTCAAGCGTCGAGCATCTGTGGAGGATGTTTCTGCTGCAGAGGATGATGTGGTTTTGGACTCTACGTCTACTCTAATCACATCTGCTACTGCTGCCGCCGCTGTCATGGGTGAAGCAGCTGCATCAATTGAGTTTGGTGCTCCTGCTGGTGATGACGCGGGTTTGGACTCTACGTCTACTCTAATCACTTCTGCTGCTGCCATGGGTTTAGCATCTGCATCTGTGGATGGTGATGGCGGTGCTGTCGATGACATGGGAACAGATTCCAAGTTTGCTTCTATCACTGCCGCTGCCGCTGCCCTTGGTGTAGCAGCTGCATCTATTAAGGTTGGTGGTTCTGCTGGTGATGACGCAGGTTTGGACTCTACGTCTACTCTCATCACCTCTGCTGCTGCCATGGGTGTAGCATCTGTGGATGGTGATGGTGGTGCTAATGATGAAATGGGAACAGATTCCAAATGTATTTCAATCGAGTCAGCTGCTGCCATGGGTGTATCAGGTGCATCTGTGGAGTGTGGTGGAGATGGTGGTGCTAATGATGGCGTGAGTACAAACTCCAAGTCTGCTCCAATCACTGCTGCTGCTGCTGCCGCCGCAGCCGCCGCTGCTACTGCTACCATGGGCACAGCAGGTGTATCTGTGGAGTGTGGTGGAGATGGTGGTGCTAATGATGGCGTGAGTACAAACTCCAAGTCTGCTCCAATCACTGCTGCTGCTGCTGCTGCTGCCGACGCTGCCGCCGCTGCTACTGCTACCATGGGCACAGCAGGTGTATCTGTGGAGTGTGGTGGAGATGGTGGTGCCAATGATGGCATGAGTACTTACTCCAAGTCTACTCCAATCACTGCTGATGCTGATGCTGCTACTGCTACCATGGGCATAGCAGGTGCATCTGTGGAGTGTGGTGGAGATGGCGGTGATGATGATGATGATGATGGCATGAGCACATGCTCCAAGTCTACTCCAATCACTGCTGATGCTGATGCTGCTACTGCTACCATGGGCATAGCAGGTGCATCTGTTGAGTGTGGTGGAGATGGCGGTGATGATGATGATGATGATAATGGCATGGGCACATACTCCAAGTCTACTCCAATCACTCCTGCTGCTGCTGCTGCTACCATGGGCATAGCAGGTGAATCTGTGGATTGTGGTGGACATGGAGGTACTGATGATGGCGTGAGTACGTACTCCAAGTCTGCTCCAATCACTGCTGCTGCCGCCATTGGTGTTTCTGGTGCATCTGCTGGTGGTGCTGATGATGGCGTGGGTATAGATTCCAAGTCTGCTCCAATCACTGCTGCTGCTGCCATTGGTGTTGCTGGTGCATCTGTTGGTGGTGCTGATGATGGCATGGGTATGGATTCCAAGTCTACTCCAATCACTACGGCTGCTGCCATTGGTGAAGCAGGTACATCTATGGATGGTGGTGATGGTGGTGGTGCTGCTGATGACATGGGAACAGATTCCAAGTCTGCTCCAATTACTGCTGCTGCTTCTACCATTGGTGTTGCCGGCGCATCTGCTGGTGGTGCTGGTGATGGCGTGGGTATAGATTCCAAGTCTACTCCAATCACTGCTGCTGCTGCTGCTGCCATTGGTGAAGCAGGTACATGTATGGATGGTGATGATGGTGGTGCTGATGATGATGACATGGGAACAGATTCCAAGTCTGCTCCAATGACTGCAGCTGCTTCTACCATTGGTGTTGCCGGCGCATCTGCTGGTGGTGCTGGTGATGGCGTGGGTATAGATTCTAAGTCCATTCCAATCACTGCTGCTGCTGCTGCTGCTTCCATGCGTGTGTCAGCTGCATCTGTGGATGGTAATGCTGAGTCTCCACAAGACAAGCTGTCTGTATCTCCCAAAGACAAGGACGATGGAGTAGTAGCAGATTCCAAGTCTACTCCAACCACCTATGCTGCTGCTGCTGCTGCTGCCATGGGTGTGTCAGCTGCATCTGTGGATGGTAATGCTGAGTCTCCAGAAGACAAGCTGTCTGTGTCTTCCAAAGACAAGGACGATGGAGTAGTAGCAGATTCCAAGTCTACTTCAATCTCCACTGCCGCTGCTGCTGCTACTGCCATGGGGTTGTCAGCTGCATCCGTGGACGGGAATGTTAAGACTCCCCAGGACAAGGACGAAGAGACACAGAGTCTGGCCACTGCTGTCATGGGCGCCTTGGGTGTGGCAGCTGTGGACGGTGTGGCAGCTGCATCTGTGGATGGGAATGCAGAGTCTCCCCAGGACAAGGATGATAATAAAGACAAGGAGGAGGAGACACAGAGTCTGGCCGCTGCTGTCATGGGAGCTTTGGGTGTGGCAGCTGTGGGCGGTGTGGCATCTGCATCTGGGGCTGGTCCCAATGCTAATGCAGACCCTGGCGCCGTGAATGTGAAGTCTCCTCCAAAAGCTCCTGCCCTTGCTTCCACCAATGCTGTTTCTTCCCAAGACAAGCACGATGAAGTAAGACCAGATTCCAAGTCTACTACAATCGCCGCTGCAGCCATGGGTGTGTCAGCTGCATCTGTGGATGGTGATGCTGTGTCTCGCCACGACAAGGACGAAGAGCCACAGAGCCTTGCCACTACTGTGATGGGTGCCTTGGGTGTGTCAGCTGCATCTGTGGATGGTGATGCTGTGTCTCACCATGTAAACAACAAGGAGCCACAGAGCCTTGCCACTACTGTGATGGGCGCCTTGGGTATGGCAGCTGCATCTGGGGCTGGCCTTGGTGCTGATTCTAGCTTTGATGCCGTGAATGTTAAGTCTCCTTCAACTGCTCTTGCCAATGCTGTTTCTTCCCTAGACAAGTGCGCAGAACAGGACAAGGATGCAGACACGAACGAGGAGCCACAGAGCCTTGCCACTACTGTGATGGGCGCCTTGGGTATGGCAGCTGCATCTGGGGCTGGCCCCGATGCTGATTCCGACTCTGACGCCATGGAGGTGAAGTCTCCTTCAGCTGCTCCTGCTCCAGCCCATGCTTCCACAGATGCCCCCTTTAGCACTGGAGCAGGGGCTGACAGCCTAGCTTCAGATATCCCATACACCACCTTTCCTACCACCGCGGGTGAAGGGGCTGGTGTCCTAGGTGTGGCTGAAACAGGCATCCCGTACACCACCTCCCCCAAGGCCTCTGTTGAAGGGGCAGGCTGCCTAGGTGTGGCTTCAGGAGGCATTCCGTTCACCACCACCCCTACCACCACCGGTGAAGGAGCTGGTGTCCTAGGTGTGGCTGAAACAGGCATCCAGTACACCACCTCCCCCAAGGCCTCTGTTGAAGGGGCAGGCTGCCTAGGTGTGGCTTCAGGAGGCATTCCGTTCACCACCACCCCTACCACCACCGGTGAAGGAGCTGGTGTCCTAGGTGTGGCTGAAACAGGCATCCCGTGCACCACCTCCCCTACCACCACCGGTGAAGGGGCAGGTGTCCTAGGTGTGGCTCCAGGAGGCATCCCATACACCACCGACCCTACCACCACCGGTGAAGAGGCAAGTAGCCTAGGTGCGGTTGCAACTACCAATGCTGTGTCTTTCCAGGACAAGCCCAAGGAGTCAAAGGGCCTTACCACTGCTGTGTTGGGCACTTTGGGTGTGGCAGCTGCAGCTCGGGGTGGTGATGCTATGTCTTTCCAAGACAAGCACGAGGACTCACAGAGCCCTGCCACTGCTGTGTTGGGCGCGTTGGGTGTCGCAGCTGCAGCTGGGGGTGGTGATGCTGTATCTCGCCAAAACAAGGTCGAGGAGTCACCGAGTCTGGCCACCTCTGTGTTGTGCGCGTTAGGTGTGGCAGCGGCAGCTGGGGCTGGCCCCGGTGCTGATTCCTGCCCTGGCACCGTGAATGTGAAGTCTCCTCCAACTGCTCTTGCCAATGCTGTTTCGTCGCAAGACAAAGACACAGAAAATGACAAGGATACAGACACAAACAAGGTTTCACAGAGTCCGGCCACCTCTGTGTTGTGCGTGTTAGGTGTGGTAGCGGCAGCTGGGGCTGGCCCCGGTGCTGATTCCTGCCCTGGCACCGTGAATGTGAAGTCTCCTCCAACTGCTCTTGCCAATGCTGTTTCGTCGCAAGACAAAGATAAAGAACAGGACAAGGATACAGACACGAACAAGGAGTCACAGCGTCTTCCCACTCCTGAGTTGGGCGCGTTACGTGTGGCAGCTGCATCTGGGGCTGGCCCCGGTGCTGATTCTGGTCCTGGCACCGTGAATGTGAAGTCTCTTCCAACTGCTCCTGTCAATGCTGATTCCACCAAGGCTGTTTCTTCCCAAGACAAAGACACAGAAAAAGACAAGGATAAAGACACGAACAAGGAGTCACAGAGTCTGGCCACTGCTTTCATGGGTGTGTCAGCTCTTAGTAAATACTTTGGGGAGGGACCTGACGTAGTAGATTCAAGTATCCCATACACCACCTCTCCTACCAGCACTGGTGAAGGGATAGGAAGCCTAGATGTGGCTCCAGCAAGCATTCCGTACACCATCTCCCCTACCAGCACCACTGCTTTCATGGGCGTGTCAGCGGCGGTAGCGGCAGCTCTCAGTATTCCCTTTGGGAAGGGTCCTGACATTGTTGATTCAAGTATCCCATACACCACCTCTCCTACCAGCACCGGTGAAGGGATAGGAAGCCTAGGTGTGGCTCCAGCAAGCATTCCGTACACCCCCACCCCCACTAGTGCCAGTGTAGGGGCTGGTAGCTTAGGTGCGGCCGCATCTGGTATCCCTTACCCCACCTCCCCTACCAGCACTGGTGAAGAGGCTGGCGGCCTAGGTGTGGCTGCAGGAGGCATTCCATACACCACCTCACCTACCAGCACTGGTGAAGAGGCTGGCGGCCTAGGTGTGGCTGCAGGAGGCATTCCATACACCACCTCCCCTACCAGCACTGGTGTAAGGGCTGGTGGCCTAGGTGTGGCTGCAGGAGGCATCCCATACACCACCTCACCTACCACCGCTGGTGAAGAGGCAGGTAGCCTAGGTTTGGTTGCAGCAAGGATCCCATACACAGATGCCCCCTCTAGCCATGGCAAAGGGGCTGACGGCATAGATTCAAGTATCCCATACACCACCTCCCCTGTCACCACCAGTGAAGGGGCTGGTAGCTTAGGTGCGGCCGCATCTGGTATCCCTTACCCCACCTCCCCTACCACCGCTGGTGAAGAGGCAGGTAGCCTAGGTGTGGCTGCAGGAGGCATTCCATACACCACCACACCTGCCAGCACCAGTATAAGGGCTGGTAGCCTAGGTGTGGGTGCATCCGGTATCCCTTACCCCACCTCCCCTACCACCGCTGGTGCAGAGGCAGGTAGCCTAGGTGTGGCTTCAGGAGGCATTCCATACACCACCTCACCTACCAGCACTGGTGAAGAGGCTGGTGGCCTAGGTGTGGCTTCAGGAGGCATTCCATACACCACCTCACCTACCAGCACTGGTGAAGAGGCTGGTGGCCTAGATGTTGGTGCAGGAAGCATTTCATACACCACTTCCCCTACCACCACTGGTGAAGTGGCAGGTAGCCTAGGTGTGGATGCTGGAGGGACTCCACACACCACCTCCCCCAAGGTCTATGGTGAAGGGACAGGTAGCCTGAGTGTGGATGCTGGAGGGTTTCCATGCACCACCTCCCCCAAGGCTTCTGGTCAACAAGCAGGCAGCCTAGGTGTGGATGCAGCAGGTATCCGTTACCCCACCTCCCCCATGGCCTCTGGTGGAGGGGCTGGTGTCCTAGGTGTGGCTTCAAGAGGAATTCCGTACACCAACTCCCCCAAGGCCTCTGGTGGAGGGGCTGATGTCCTAGTTGTGGCTGAAACAGGCATCCCGTACACCAACTCCCCCGAGGCCTCTGGTGGAGGGGCTGGTATCCTAGTTGTGGCTGAAACAGGGAATCCGTACACCACCTCCCCCAAGGCCTCTGGTGATGGGGCTGGTATCCTTGTTGTGGCTGAACCAGGCATCCCGTACACCACCTCCCCCAAGGCCTCCGGTGTCCTAGTTGTGGCTGAAACAGGCATCGGGTACACCACCTCCCCCAAGGCCTCTGTTGATGGGGCTGGTGTCCTTGTTGTGGCTGAAACAGGCATCCCGTACACCACCTCCCCCAAGGCCTCTGGTAGAGGGGCTGGTGTCCTAGCTGTAGCTGAAACAGGCATCCCGTACACCACCTCCCCCAAGGGTTCTGGTGGAGGGTCAGGCAGCTTAGGTGTGGATGCCACTGGTATCCCATACACAGATGCCCCCTGTAACAATGGTTCAGGGAAGAAGGGCCTGGCTCCAGGTATACCATACACAGGCAAGCATGCCAGTACCGGTAGACGGGCAGGTGGCCTAGGTGTGGTTGCAGCAGGGACTCCATACACCACCTCCCCCAAGGCCTCTGGTCAAGAAGCAGGCAGCCTAGGTGTGGATGCAGCAGGTATCCGTTACCCCCCCTCCCCTACAACCACCGGTGAAGAGGCAGGTCGCCTAGGTGTGGATGCTGGAGGGACTCCATACACCACCTTCCCTAAGGCCTCTGGTGATGAGGCTGGTGTCCCAGGTGTAGCTGAAACAGGCATCTTGTACACCACCTCCCCCAAGGCCTCTGGTGGAGGGGCTGGTGTCCCAGGTGTAGCTGAAACAGGCATCCCGTACACCACCTCCCCCAAGGCCTCATCAGGAACCCCGTACATAGAGGAGTACACTTATGAACGGAAACATCCAGGTGCAGAGGACACTGTATCAAGCAGTACCCTGAACCCAGGGGGGCCTACATCATCGAGCATCCCATGTGCAGAGGAGCCTGTATCAAGCAGAACCCTGGACCCAGGGGGGCCTACATCGAGCAGTACCCTGAACCCAGGGGGGCCTGCGTCAAGCAGTGCCCTGAACCCAGGGGGGCCTGCATCAAGCAGTACATTGAACCCAGGGGGGCCTGCATCAAGCAGTACCCTGAACCCTGGGGGGGCTGCATCAAGCAGTGCCCTGAACCCAGGGGTGTCTGCATCAAGCAGTGCCCTGAACCCAGGGGGCCCTGCATCAAGCAGTACCCTGAACCCAGGGGGGCTTGCATCAAGCAATACACTAAACCCAGGAGGGCCTGCATCAAGCAGTAAACTGAACCCAGGGGGGGCTGCATCAGTGGGCATCCCATACACGGGGGAGCAAGCTGATATGCACAAGTGTGCCAAGGGGGAAGAGTATGTATCCATGCTTGAAGATGAGGATGTGTCGGTTCCAGTCCTTGCCTCAGCAGCTCTCATGGAAATGGTAGCCTTGTCTGCTGCAAGCCCTCTTGCTAGTGCTGGTAAGGGCGGCGGGGGCGGGGTTGCGGCTGGTACTGGTGCTGCTGGTGCAAGAGAAGGAGAACAGCATGCATCTGTGCTTGATGATGAGGATGCTGTGAATAATCTAAGCACCGCTGCATCAAACACAGAAGCCACCACAGACACTACAACAAGATCTACCAGTACCACTGCAAGAGACACCACTCATGCTGCAACGAATGCATCAGCCCCATGCACAGCGACAACTAACACTGCTGCATCAAACACAGAAGCCACCACAGACACTACAACAAGATCTACCAGTACCACTGCAAGAGACACCACTCATGCTGCAACAAATGCATCAGCCCCATGCACAGCGACAACTAACACTGCTGCATCAAACATAGAAGCCACCATAGACACTACAACAAGGTCAACCAGTACCACTGCAAGAGACAACCCTATTGCCACGAACACAGGAGCTGGCACTTCCGCAGCACAGAGCAACACAGCTGGAACTAACACAGCCACCATGCGCAAAGAAACAAGATCAACCAGTACCACTGCTATGGGCAACCCTGTAGCCACAAACACAGAAGCCAGCATTTCCGCAGCTCAGAGCAACACAGCTGGAACTAACACAGCCACCATGGGCAAAGAAACAAGATCAACAAGTACCACTGCTGTGGGCACCCCTATTGCCACAAACACAGAGGCCAGCACATTTCCAGCGCAGACGAACACAGCTGGAACTAACACAGAAGGCATAACAGACGTTGGGACAAGGTCAATCAGTTCTACTGCAACAGACACCATTGTTACCAGAAATGCAGAAGCCAGCACTTCCACCGCTCTGTCCAACACAGCTGGAACTAACACAGACACCATGGGCACAGAAACTAGATCAACCAGGACCACTGCAAGAGACACCCCTGTAACCACAAAAACAGAGGCCAGCACTTCTGCAGCACAGACCAACACTGCTGGAACTAACACAGAATCCAACACAGACACTGCAACAAGATCGACCAGTTCTCCTGCAACAGACACCACTATTTCAACAGACACAGAGGCCAGTATATCTGCGGCGCAGACCAACACAGCTGGAACTAGCACAGCCACTGCAGGCAAAGAAACAAGATCAACCAGTACAACTGCAATGGACACCCCTGTAGCCACAAACACAGAGTTCAGCACTTCCACAGCGCAGACCAACACAGCTGGAACTAACACAGCCACCACGGGCACAGCAACTAGATCAACCAGTACAATTGCAATCAACACCCCTGTAGGCACAAACACCGAGTTTGGCATTTCCGCAGCGCAGAGCAACACAGCTGGAATTAACACAGCCACCATGGGCAAAAAAACAAGATCAACCAGTACAACTGCAATGGACACCCCTGTAGCCACAAACACCGAGGTAGGCATTTCCGCAGCGCAGAGCAACACAGCTGGAACTAACACAGCCACCATGGGCAAAGAAACAAGATCAACCAGTACAGCTGCAATGGACACCCCTGTAGCCACAAACTCAGATGCCAGCACTTCCCCAGCTCAGAGCAACACAGCTGGAACTAACACAGCCACCACGGGCACAGAAACAAGATCAACCAGTACAACTGCAATGGACACCCCTGTAGCCACAAACACAGAGTTCAGCACTTCCACAGCGCAGACCAAAACAGCTGGAACTAACACAGCCACCACGGGCACAGCAACAAGATCAACCAGTACCACTGCAAGAGACACCACTATATCCACAGACACACAGTTCGGCTTTTCCGCAGCGCAGACCAACACAGCTGGAACTAGCACAGCCACCGTGGGCAAAGAAACAAGATCAACAAGTACCACTGCTATGGGCACCCCTATTGCCACAAACACAGAGGCCAGCATTTCTGCAGCACGGACCAACACAGCTGGAACTAACACAGCCACCATGGGCAAAAAAACAAGATCAACCAGTACCACTGCACTAGACACCCCTGTAGCCACAAACACAGAAGCTGGCACTTCCGCAGCACAGACCGACACAGCTGGAACTTACACAGCCACCACGGTCAAAGAAACAAGATCAACCAGTACCACTGCAATGGACAACCCTGTAGCCACAAACACAGAGTTCAGCACTTCCCCAGCTCAGACCAACACAGCTGGAACTAACACAGCCACCATGGGCAAACAAACAAGATCAACCAGTACAACTGCAATGGACACCCCTGTAGCCACAAACACAGAGTTTGGCATTTCCGCAGCGCAGACCAACACAGCTGGAACTAACACAGCCACCACGGGCAAAGAAACAAGATCAACCAGTACAACTGCACTAGACACCCCTGTAGCCAAAAGCACACAGCCAAGCACCAGCTCCCCTGTTGAAGGCCACTCCCTGCTGTCTCCAAAAGGGTCCCGGGTCTGGCAGCCGCAGACCCCCTCAAACATGTATCGTGAAGCTCCACCACAGGGGGCAGCTACCGCCAGCATGCTAGATGCTATACAGAGTCCAACAACTCCCAGATCCACCGCCGCATCTGTGGTGATCCCACTTCACACTACCTTCGTAGTCAGTGAAGCATCGTCAGCTCATGCTAGTCCGTGTGCTGGCAGCGGCAACACAGGCGAAGCTCCAACCTTGGCCAAGCCAACCCTTCCCTTTTCACCCTTCTCAGCCGTCCTTGGCCATGACTTCCTAGAAACTCAGGTGAGATACCCGTCTTATCAGCGTGAGCTCGAGTGTCTGTGTTATCGTGTTTGTGTAGGGTTGTCAATTGCGTAATGTCATGCTAGTCCGCATGCCAGCAGCAGCAACACAGACCATGCACACCCTTCCCTCTTCATCCTTCTCAATTTAACTTCAACTCTTCACCCTTCACCCTTCAACCTTCCCCCCCCATCCTTCTCAATTGAACTTCAACTCTTCACCCTTCAACCTTCACCCTTCAACCTTCACCCCCCATCCTTCTCAACTTGAACTTCAACTCTTCACCCTTCACCCTTCCCCCCCCATCCTTCTCAACTTGAACTTCAACTCTTCACCCTTCACCCTTCACCCTTCAACCTTCCCCCCCCATCCTTCTCAACTTGAACTTCAACTCTTCACCCTTCACCCTTCAACCTTCAACCTTCCCCCCCATCCTTCTCAACTTGAACTTCAACTCTTCACCCTTCAACCTTCAACCTTCCCCCTCCATCCTTCTCAACTTGAACTTCAACTCTTCACCCTTCAACCTTCAACCTTCAACCTTCCCCCCAAAACCTTTTCAACTTCATTTTTTTCTTCTTCTAACAATCCCCCCCCCCCCCCTTCCCTCTTCAACCTTCCCTCTTCAACCTTCCCTCTTCAACCTTCTCAACTTCAACTTGAGCTCTTCCCTCTTCACCCTTCCCTCTTCACCCATCCCCCCTCACCCTTCTCAACTTGTACTTGAACCCTTCCCTCTTCACCTATCCCTCTTCGCCCATCCCTCTTCACCCTTCCCTCTTCACCCTTCCCTCTTCACCCTTCCCTCTTCACCCTTCCCTTTTCACCCATCCCTCTTCTCCCGTCCCTCTTCACCCTTCCCTCTTCACCCATCCCTCTTCACCCGTCCCTCTTCACCCATACCTCTTAACCCTTCTCAACTTTCCTTTACCCTGGTTCTCAAGACCTTAAGGTGAGGTGGACTGCTTATCCACGTGGGCTCCGTTTATTGTTTTATTGTATGTGTTTAGTGTTGCCGAGTACGATATCGTACGACTGTCCATGAGCCAGCAGTGGCAACACAAGCCAAGCTCCAGTCTGGGCTTAGCACACTCGGGCATTCCCTCGGCCCACCCTTCCTTGCAATCTCATCCCCACACGTGGCCACTATCTACACCCTCCATCCTCAGCCCCCCCACCTCCCCACCCAAACACACACACACCCCACCACCACCACCCCACACACACCCTCCTCCCTTGCCATTCACATAGGACGTCATCCCCAGTCCCTCAGCCCTCCCTCCCACCCAAAGTTTCCCAAAGGCAGTGTATGCTCCAGATCACAACCTCCTCGTTCAGCCTGATCCAAACATGCATGAGGACTCCTCTCGCATTCCTACTCTCCTTCCCCACGAGAGCGTGCTTGGCTCCTACACCTCCATCGGTAGCTTGATTGGACAAAACTCGTTGGACCTGCCAGGGGGGAGCGCTCCAGGGTCAAAGAGCCAGGGAGCCAGCAGGATGGGTAATAACACAGCAGCTGCTGCTGCTGCTGCTACCAGGTAGGTGGATGATGTGGTGGGTGGTGGCGGGGGGGGGGGGGGGGGGGGGGGGGGGGGGGGATAATATGTGTGTGTGTGTGTGTGGTGGGGGGGGGGGGGGGGGGGATAATATGTGTGTGTGTGTGTGTGTGTGTGGGGGGGGGGGGGGATGCTCCAGGGTCTAAAAGCCATGGAGCCAGTAGGCTGGGTCATAGCACAGCATCTCCCGCTGCTGCTGCTGCTGCTGCTGCTACCAGGTGGGTGTTGTTGGGTGGATGATGTGTGTGTGTGTGTGTGTGGGGGGGGGGGGGGGGGGGGGGGGGGGGGGGGGGGGGGGGGGGAGGGCGCTCCGGGGTCAAAGAGCCAGGGAGCCAGCAGGCTGGTTCATAACACAGCATCTCCCGCTGCTGCTGCTGCTGCTGCACCTGTAACTGCTACCAGGTGGGTGATGTTGGGTGGAAGATCTCCTTGTATGGCTTGACACAATTCCAGAGTCGCCTTGCACACCGGTTCACACATGCATGCATACATATGTACACACACACATAAATACACACATAAATACACACACAGCACGACCCCCAGTGCCCCTCGTACCCCTCTCTCTGTCCTAAGCTCTCTGCCCCCTGTCGTAAACTCTAAACCCAGGCATGCCTCTCCACCAAGGCAGCCATCCAGAGATGTTGGAGAGTTGCGAGGGCCCCACTATAATAGAGTTGGGAGGGCCCCACTATAATAGAGTTGGGAGGGCCCCACTATAATAGAGTTGGAAGGGCCCCACTATAATAGAGTTGCTTGTAAGTGGGCTGATCTGCTTCATCTCTTCCAAGGCTGCTTGGACGCTGCCAACACACAGCACACACACAAACACACACCCACAAACACACAGCAAACACACACAAACACAAACACAAACAAAGAAACACAAACACACTTACACACACACTCAGAGCATGACCCCCCACTGTCCCTCTCCGCCCCTTCCCTCGGTCCACCAGGCATACTTCCCTACCAAGGCGGCCATCCAGAGATTTGTTTCATCTCTTCCAAGGCTGCTTGGACGCGGCCACAGCCACACTCGCCACCTTCAAGATCTCCATGCATGCCTTGATACACCACCACCACCACCACCACCACCACCACCACCCTGCACACCATGCACCACGACCACCACCACCACCACCCTGCACACCATGCACCACGACCGCGACCACCACCACCACCACCCTGCACACCATGCACAACTACCACCACCACCCACCACCCTGCAACACCATGCAAGGACCACGACCACCACCACCACCACCCTGCACACCATGCACCACCACCAGACCACCACCACCCTGCACACACCATGCACCACCACCACCACCACCACCACCCTGCACACCATGCACCACGACCACCACCACCACCACCACCACCCTGCACACCATGCACCACGACCACCACCACCACCACCACCACCCTGCACACCATGCACCACGACCACCACGACCACCACCACCACCCTGGCACAACATGCACCACCACCCTGCACACATGCACCACTCCACTCACGACCTACCACACCCCCTTTCACACCATTCACCACCACCACCACCACCCTGCAACACCTACCATTCACCACCACTACCCCCACCACACACCACCCTTCACACCATGCAAACCACCACACCCCCATCCACCACCCACCTACCCTTCACACATTCACCAACACCACCCCACCACCGCCATCCTGCACACCATGCACCACGACCACCACCAACCACCGCCATCCTGCACACATGCACCACAACCCACCACCACCCACCCCACCACCCTCACACCATGCAACCACGACCACCACCACCACCCCCCACCAGACCCCCTCCTCCACACCAATCCACCAAGACCACCACCAACCACCACCACCACCACCACCACCACCCTGCACACCATGCACCACGACCACCACCACCACCACCACCCTGCACACCATGCACCACCACCACCACCACCACCACCAACCTACCACCACCCTCACAGCCACCACCATGCACACCACCACCAACCACACACCACCACCACACACCACCACCACACACACCACCCCTGCGCACCATGCACCACGACCACCACCACCACCACCACCACCCTGCACACCATGCACCACCACCACCACCACCACCACCATGCACCACAACCACCACCCTACACAGTAGTATGCATATTGCATCCCAGGAGTAGCCAAACAGGCACAAAGCAAAAGCAAGCACACACAAACACACACAAACACACACACTCAGAGCATGACCCCCCACTGTCCCTCCGCCCCTTCCCTCCATCCACCAGGCATACTTCCCTACCAAGGCGGCCATCCAGAGATTTGTTTCATCTCTTCCAAGGCTGCTTGGACGCTGCCAAAGCCGCACTTGCCACCTTCAAGATCTCCATGTTTGGCTTGACACAACTGTCTGAGTCTCCTCACACAATTCTGGCACAGTCAAAGGGCTACATCTTAAAAGGAAAGATTAGAAGTCTGCAGGTGCGTACATCTCATAGTGCTCACTGCTTCTAAGTGCACCCACTCTTTTATAGGAGTGGCAATGCCATTCAAACTGAATCCTCGATGTCGCTGGTCAGTGTCAGGAGATCCACCTTCTGGGGTGAAACACCTTTCACAACTAAAAAACAAAATGCACCCAACATCACTATCATCCAAACCAAGTGCACATCATGTATTCATGTAGATGTGTTCATCTCTCACTAACCACTACACCTACCATGAATTACCATCATCTTCACCGCCGCAACCGCCATCACCCAAAACAACTACTCGTTTGTAGGAGTGGCAACGCCATTCAAACCGAATCCTTGGTGTTGCTGCTTTGTGTCGGATTACCCACCTCCTGGGGTGAAATAGCTTTCACGACTAAAACAAATGCACCTGACATCACAATCAACCAAACCAAGTGCATATCCTGTAGATGTGTTTGTCTCTCACTAGCCACTACGCCTACCATTAATTACCATCATCACCACCGCCATCGCCACCGCCATCGCCCAAAAAGACTACAGAGCCTGTAGGTTTATGGATCTCTCACAACTCACTACACCTACCAACACCATTACCCAAAATAAATGCCAACTCTGTAGGTCTGTGAGTTCTGATCATCAGCATCAGCACACGCACAAGTACAAGCACATTTAAAAACAATCACAAGCACAATCACATCACACATTTAATCACAGGAATATTTAATCACAAGCACAAGCACATTTAATGACAAGCACAAGCACATTTAATGACAAGCACAAGCACATTTAATCACAAGCACAAGCACATTTAATCACAAGCACAAACACATTTAAACACAAGCACAAGCACATTTAATACATACCGTACACATTATGTCTGCTAAATGCTGTCCAAACACTGCTGCCCCATACCACCACTATCATCATCATAGTCGTCATCGTCACCATCATCACATGCGCATTATGTCTGCAGGATGCTGTCCAAACGCTGCTAGGCCATAACACCATTGTCATCATCATCGTCGTCATCATCACCATCATCAAATGCGCATAATGTCTGGTGAATGCTGTCCAAACGCTACTACACCATAACACCATGTTTTCATCACCATCATCGCCGAGCTGAGATGATGATTTAATGATATTGTAGAATTAAATTATCACTGTAGCACAAACTCACGGCCCCCGTCGGTTAAACGATTGTTTAGGGCTCAGTTCATCAGTGCTTTTCTTTTTAAGCCCTTCCTATACGGTTGGGCAAGTCCCTTTAGCCTATTTGGCCTACCCCTGGACTGTAACATACATACATGCATCGCCATTGCAATCATCATCACATACACATTATGTCTGCAGGATGCTGTCCAGACACTGCTGCGCCATACCACCATCCTTGTCTCGGACCTGCGCCTCTATTGTAAACAGTGTCAGGAGTCCGGCGGGTGCAGTCTGATCACCCATGCTCAAGCTGCCAGCCTGGACACGAGCGCTGCCAGCCTGGACGCCGACCTGGCACCCCTCCAAGCAGGCCTGGACCACGTGGTCAGCCAGCTCCGCCAGATCCTCGGCCAAGTGGCTTACCCCCCTGAGGCCCTCTCGCCCGCTGAAGATCTGAAAGAGGGCCTGGTTGCAGACATGGAGGCAGTGCTGGGATCAGCCTCTCACCTCGACGCTACCATCAAGTCAGTTGGTATCGCCCACTTCGGTCTGGTCCAGGCAGTGTACAGGGAGGGCTGCGCCCGCAATGCGGCCTTTTTTAACTCTGACCTGGCCGCCAGCCAACCTCAGGAGGCCAAGGAGAGGAGCAAGGGTTCAAGTCACAGTGGGAAGAGAGAGGCTGACGTGAAGAGTGAAGGAATCAGGAGTGGCAAGAGAGTCAGCGATGCTAGGCAGAGTGACCCCAGCAGTAGTGGAAAGGAGTTGAGTGACGGTGGGAGGCCGGAAGCTGGCAGGGGTGCGAAGAGGTTGAGCGAAATTGGGAGGCTGGAAGCGAGTAGGAGTGTGAAAAAGGGAGGCAGCCGCGTGTTCAAGGAGGGAGAGTTCCAGTTGAAGAAGCTGCGCAATGGCGACATGTACAAGGGTCACTATGCGGGTCGCAAGAAGAGCGGTGATGGAGTGTACCAGTTTGTGAACATGGACGTCTACGAGGGCGAGTTTGGGGATGACCGCATGGCTGGCCATGGAGTTTATACCTTTAGCCACGGGGGAAGGTAAGCACTTTGTTTGTGATGAGTATGTTATATGATGAGTATCTTATTTGTTTGCGATGATTATGCTATGTGAGTATGTTATATGATGAGTATCTTATTTGTTTGCGATGGTTATGCTATGTGAGTATGTTATATGATGAGTATTTTATTTGTTTGCGATGGTTATGCTATGTGAGTATGTTATATGATGAGTATCTTATTTGTTTGCGATGATTATGCTATGTGAGTATGTTATATGATGATTATCTTATTTGTTTGCGATGGTTATGCTATGTGAGTATGTTATATGATGAGTATCTTATTTGTTTGCGATGATTATGCTATGTGAGTATGTGATATGATGAGTATCTTATTTGTTTGCGATGGTTATGCTATGTGAGTATGTTATATGATGAGTATCTTATTTGTTTGCGATGATTATGCTATGTGAGTATGTTATATGATGAGTATCTTATTTGTTTGCGATGGTTATGCTATGTGAGTATGTTATATGATGAATATTTTATTTGTTTGTGATGAGTTTGATTGTGATCGTGTTATGTGATGAGTATGTTATTTGTTTGTGATGAGTATGTTATTTGTTTGTGATGAGTATTTTATTTGTTTGTGATGAGTAAGTTATTTGCTTGTGATGAGTATGTTATTTGTTTGTGATGAGTATGTTATTTGTTTGTGATGAGTATGTTTTTTGTTTGTGATGAGTATGTTATTTGACAGTGGTATGTGATGAGTATGTTATTTGTTTGTGATGAGTATGTTATGTGATGAGTATGTTATTTGTTTGTGATGAGTTTGATTGTGCTCGTGTTATGAGATGAGTATGTTATGTGATTATGGTATATGATGAGTATGCTGTGTGATGAGTATGCTGTTGGTGTTGACTTTGGGGAGGACGGCATGGCTGGCCATGGTGCATCTACCTCCAGCCACAGGAGCAGGTA
Source organism: Chlamydomonas sp. ICE-L (assembly GCA_013435795.1). Lineage (NCBI taxonomy): Eukaryota > Viridiplantae > Chlorophyta > Chlorophyceae > Chlamydomonadales > Chlamydomonadaceae > Chlamydomonas > Chlamydomonas sp. ICE-L. Next base: position 42,310,833 of record JACBWV010000626.1, read on the forward strand.
TGCACTTCGTTTGTGTTGATGATGAGGGTGATGATGATAATGAGGAGGAGGGGGATGGTAGGGATGTTGATGATGAGAATGGCGGTGGTGATGATAGCGATGGGTATGAATATAAAGAGGAGGCAAAGGTGGGAGTGCAGGAACAAGTTGCTGCTTGTGGTGACGATGATGGAAATGATGATGTGGCCATATGGGCAAGCTGCTGCTGCTGTAGATATTGGTGCTGTTGATGGTGGCGGTGATGGATATGGTGGTGGTGACGACGATGGGGACGTGGAAGTACGGGCGTGAGTATCTGCCATGACTGATGACGGTGATGATGGGGATGGTAATGATGAGGCGAGAGTATGGGTATGAGTTGCTGCCTTTTACATTGATAGCAGTGATGGTAATTTGGGAGTATGAACATTATCTGATGCAGCCTATGAGGATGGTGGTGGTGGTGATAATGTGAATGGTACCGGTAGTGATAATGATAATGCTGACGTGACTAGATAGTTTGGGTATGGGATGCTGCCCTTGGCCATGATAGTAGTGACGATGATTTGGGAGAATGAGCATTTTCTGTTGCTCATGATGATCATGCTGCTGCTGATGATGATGATGATGATGATGATGATGATACTTACTTTGTTGCCAACTTATGTTGCTCCCTTCTCCCACCCCAACCGATGATAATGCTGCTACTTCTGCTGATGATAATGACTTTGTTACAAATTAACGTTGCTCCCTTCTTCAACCCCAACTGATGATAATGCTGCTCCTTCTGCAGATGATAATTACTGTGTTGCTGATTAACGTTGCTCCCTTCTCCCACCCCAACTGATCATAATGACTTTGTTGCCAACTAACATTGTTCCCTTCTCCCACCCCAAGGTTTGAGGGCCAATGGAAAGGAGCAGTCTACAACGGAAACGGCGGTGAGACATTCTCTAAAGGCTCCATCTATCATGGGCAGTACGTGGAGGGGTTGCGCAGTGGCTGGGGCGTGTGCCGCTTCTACAACGGGGACTACTACGAGGGGCAGTGGTTCAAGGGCTTGAGACATGGGCGCGGTATGCAGCAGTGCACCGATGACAGCAGCTTTGTCGGGGACTACAAGCAGGGCAAGCGCCATGGCTTTGGCCTGTACAGCTTCCCTAACGGGGACAGGTATATCGGGGAGTACCAGGAGGACCTCCCCCACGGCTGCGGCGTGTACGTGTTCAACAGCGGACAGCGCTACGAGGGTGAATGGACAGCCGGTCAGAAGCACGGATGGTGCATCTACACCGCTGCTGGTGGCCTGTTTGTCGGGCAGTGGAATCAGAGCAAGCCTCAGTGGGTCCACCCCCTACAGGACTTTGGCTCCCTACAGGGTGATCAATCCACTGGTAGTGGTGATGCTGGAGGTGAAGCAGGGGGCGTGCGGGGTATGCAGATGTTGGGGCTAGCTGCACAAGTGAAGGCCCGAGAGGCAGCCACCATCGCCATGTCCCGGGCTGTGGACCACTGGTCAGCTGAGGCTTCTCATATTCAAGAGTGTGTTAAAAATGCAGTCGCGCTGGCAATGGCGGCTTGCGGCCAGTCGCAGGTGGCCAGGGCAAGAGCCATGCATGTGTCGGTGATATTGGACGTGGCTGTATCAAAGCAAGTTGGGGCGAGTACAGCAGGGCCTTGAGAATCAGGATTCTGTAGGGAACTGGACTTTACTCGCCTACAGTGCTAGTTATTAGAGGGAAGAGGCGCTTTTGCTGCCAGCATGCACTCAGTCCCAGCTGGCCAGGGCAAGAGCCATTCAGATGTCAGTGATGTTGGATGTGGCTGTACCCAAGCAAGTTGGGACGAGCACAGCAGGACCTTGACATTACCCAAACCCCAACAACAACAACAACAACAACAACAACAACAACAACAACAACAATGAAAACAGTAGCAGCAGCAACAACAGCAACAACAACAGCAACTATGACAACAACAACAGCAACAACAATGACGACAACAGCAGCAGCTGCAGCGCTGACAGGCCCTTGACATTCAGGATTCTGTAGATAACTAGACGGCAGTGGCGCTTGCACTGGCAGCTTGTAGTCAGTCCCAGGTGGCCTGCATACCGGACAACAGCAGCAACAACGAGAATTACAACAACAACAACAACAACAAAAACAAAAACAAAAACGACAACAACAACAGAAGCAGCAGCAGCAGCAGCAGCAGGAACAAGTAGTCATGTACTGCATGCTCAAATGTGTACCTCAGTGTATCACTGAATCTATTGGGGGTTACACATAGCAGCTTCCATCCAGCTATATTGGTCAATAGAGCCCCTTTCAGTGATATACATTGGTCTAGTGGTAGACCAGACCACTCTGAGGATGAAGAGTCGGGGGTTCGATTCCCCCTTCGGTCGCTCTTAGCGTTGCAGGTCGTTGTCAACCGCGATGGTAGCTTGTCCAGTTGAGGTAGAAGACCGCTCTCTACCTGCGTACGACGGGTTCCTTTAACACCACGCCCCCACCAGGCGTTATCATTACCTTTGGTCAATAGGGGTAGTGGTGTTGTTCGTTTGGTCGTGGTTTGGTATCTCCCGACGACCCTTAGTGCGCCTCCTATTTTGTAGGAGTGGCAACACCATTCGAACTGAATCCTCGGTGCCACTGGTTTGTGTGGGGAGACCCACCTCCTGGGGTAAAATTCCTTTCGCAACTAACAAACAAAAACAAAACAAAAGTAGACAGCTAGTGGGTCAAGTGGGCCTAGAAGCTGTTACCAGGTTTGTTCAGGATACTGCGTACTGCATTGCAGACGCAAAGTCGAAGGGCCTGTTGCTTCCTGACATCCAACGCGGGGAGGGTCCGTTGTGTCGCAGACGAAGCTTCATTGGGTTGGTTGCAGGACGCAGGCCATGAACTTGGCTGTGTCTCAGGACGCAGACTGCAAAATCGGTTGCGTCTCAGGACACAGAGCTGGGGGTCCTCCTGAACAACCCTGACTGCTTCGTGCACCCCAAAATAATCAGTGTTGTGTACCTGATATCTTGGACTTTAATTTGAACTTGGTTTTATGGCTCAGGCCGCCAAGGCGCCAAGACTGCTTGAACTTGAACTTGGTAACAAAGCTTTAGCCAGCAATTTGGCTGCTCTCCGTATATAAAAACGGGGAGAATGTAAACGCGAGCAAAATAATTCCCCCCCATTTGTCCAGCGCCGGTTTCCACGTGACAATGCAATCGGCCAACTCAGGGCTGCCCACAGTCTTCCAATGCAAAATCCCTGCGTCACGTGGGATACCCACTTAAACATGTAGCCAGCTAATCGGATTAGACAGTTTAAAGTCACTGACTTTGGGAGTGACAACAATTCAAAGCATGTTTCTTATCATTGTTTCTTATCATTGTTTCTTATCAAAAACAAAATTGTATCCATATACATAAATAGTACGCCTTATTACGATGCGTGAAGTTCAGGGGGGGCAGCCCGTTTGCTTGCACTGGGGGCAACCACCATTATATCCAACATCTTATTTCAATTACTGACAAACCACGGTTATCCACCATGATCTTCCATTTTGTTTTGGTTACATGGTATGAATATTAAATAAATAAATATATATAAATAAATAAATAAATAAAATACATCATGAGCTTTCATTTTGTTTTGGTTACATGGTATGAATATTAAATCAATAAATATAAATTAATTAATTAATTAATTAATTGATTAATTAATTAATTAAATACATCATGAGCTTTCATTTTGTTTTGGTTACATGGTATGAATATTATAACAAGGTTATAAACGAGGTTATAAACGTTGAAAACTCGGTCTTACTCGGTTATAATATAGAAAAACCGGTCTAACTCGGTTATAAACGTTGAAAAATCGGTCTTACAGTCTGCAGAATACAGTACTCCCCCCCGTGAGATAGCCACAGAAAACAGAGAGTGTGACAGGGTTCGATCTCAGACTGTCCTAGGCAGCGTCGCAAGCGACGCGTAGAATTGGTTGAGAGTGTTGGCTATCGGAACGACAGGTGGCAACATAATGGAGCGGACAGAAGCCAGTTAGCAACGAAACAGTTGGCTGACGTGTCAGGCTTCGTCTTGGTCGCAGGTCGGTCGGTCGCACAAATGGGGTGCCCCGGTCAGAGGTGTCCACCAGGGCGTCGAGCATGGTGAACTGCGTGCTTTGAACACATGTGTCATCAGTACATACTGTGTCTGTTTTGATTATATTTGAGTTAATGTATTTGGATACCCAAGTGGGGTAACCATTAGACAGATGTGAATTGTTATATGTTTTTGTATGTCAAAGCTGTGTGAGGCTCACAAGTCCCCCTTGACTCTGTCAACCTAAAATAAATGTCATATTACATGTCCAAATCTGTCATGTTACTGACCAACATATTACTGACCAACATATTACTGAACTATCAGCTTTTACTGTCATGTTACTGACCAACATATTAATGAACTATCAGCTTTTACCGTCATACGGGTATTACTGAACTACAAGCTTTTACCTAAAAAACAAAACTACGGGCGCGTACATTTGGAGCCCAGTCGTGCACCAGAAAAATGGAACCAATGGAAAAATCATCATCATCACAGATCATCATCACCATTTCTTGTATTTTCAAAGAAACAATAAATATCATGTTGAGACCATGAATGTGTGAATGTGTCAGATATTGCATTATATTGCAATATTACGTTGCAGGTGCAAAGCAATATCTGCAACAAAGTACACTATTGATCTGCTATTGATTGCACTAATTGCAGCTGAAAGGATAGTTGCCGGGATATTCCAAGCTTAGGAATTTAAGGAATTTTAGCTGTGTTGAGGGCCTGTCTTGGGTCAACTGCAGGGCAGTCCAAGCAAAACACCCATGCGATCCCATGTATGGAAATATTAAAAGCTATTGCAGGAGCAGAAATGTACGGATCCAGCCATTCACTTGAATATGGGGTGCTATACTGCTATCCAGAAGGGGTTCCAGTTTTCTACAGCCCAGTCTCGGCAAACAAGATAAACTCGGATTTAGCGGGTTTGTGTCTAAAGATATTCCGCAGTTGATATTTGGATAACTCCTTAGCTATTCCACGCAGGCACGGACTTTGTAATCCGTTTACTGCATCCGCCTATCGAAGTATTCAAGTGCGCTGGGCATTTCCCGAGGCAACTCGGTGGCTGGACTCAACTAAGTCCCCCGTGCAACTCTTGGAATATGCGGTATTTGCCTCGTTGCTACCCTGTCAACACCGACCTGGTCGAGGCCCAGGGTCGAGGCCCCTGGTTGAGGCAACATCGAGGCCGACCGAGTCACATCGAGTCAACATCGAGGCAACATGGAGGCCGACCGAGGCAACATCAAGGCAACATCGAGGCCGATCGAGACCCCTGATCGAGGCTGTTGACACCTAAAAAATCATCGCACCCCTTCGCCTAGGCTGCATACACACAGCTTGATCCATATTACGTGCAAATATATGCCATGCATGGACGTCTGTGAAGTGACATTTCCCTTCTTTTACACAGGCCAACCTTAGGTCCTAGGTCCAAGATCCTTTCAGCACGATACAAGCACATCTAGACTTGTAGAGGGAGGCAACCTTCACTTGACTAGACATCCTAGGCCCATATGACCCGCATGCCGGTAAAAGCGGTTGGGCAACAATGCACCCTCCTGCTTGCGGCGCTTCTACCCCTCGCCATGGTGCAGGGTGCCAGGTTTGTGCGAATTGTGCCAGGTGAGAAGACACATTTGAGTATTTATTTCGTTGTGGAGGCTGGAGGTCGATAGCGACCGTCTCGATCGCGGGTTTCTCGAGGGCGTCGACGGCCTGGAGGTACCAGGCTAGGCTCGCTACAATTATTCGTTTTGAAGGCTGCAGTTCGATAGCGACCGTCTCGATCGCGGATTTCTCGGGGGCGTCGACGGCCTCGAGGTACCAGGCTAGGCTCGCTACAATTAGTAAGCAGATCTGGCCAAATCCGACGGCAGATCTGGTCTTACATTAGAGCTTGGACCAAATTTGGTTCCTTGGTCAACTGAGTCTATTGTTTTACGTATATTGGAAGTTGACACCCTCCTGGTAACGTTTTACATTATCTATTATATTATATTATATTATAGACCCAGTTGGCAGAACACCTCCAAATATTGCCCTCGGCAAGCCTCCTAAAGCGGGATATCAGGCCAGAAAGGACTGATTTCTCACCATTTCACCCTAGTATCTCGACTTCAACCCCTACTGCCACAAATCCAAAAGCTTGTGAGAAATTTGAAGAGCCCGTAGATGGTTTACAGACCAGAAAAGGACAAATCAGATGTGTATGTTTTATGTTTGTTACAGTCCAGGGGTAGGCAAAATAAGCTAAAGGGACTTGCCCAACCGTGATAAGAAGGGCTTGCATGTACGTATGTTACAGTCCAGGGGTTAGCCAAATAGGCTGAAGGGACTTGCCCAACCGTATAGCAAGGGCTTAAAAAGAAAAAGCACTGATGAAAGGAACCCCAAGGGCTTAAAAAGAAACAATATTGATGGACTGAATCCCAAACAATCGTTTTACCGACGGGGGCCCTGAGTTCGTGCTACAGTGATCAATTAATTGTACAATATACAGGCAATATAATTAAATACGGTAATCTCGATACCGTATTATACTGGTTGATTGTATCTGATATCTTTTGCCCCCAAATACCGATAATCACTCATCATGTTTTTGGCGGAGCTCCCCCCTCTGGGGAGCGGGAGCCCCCAGTTTTACCCATTTGTCCGGTCGAGCATCCATCCATCTGACCGTGATGAAGCCCGACACGTCAGCTAACGGTCTCGTAACTAACTCGCTTCCGTTGCCACCTGCACTTGGCGCTCCCTCGCGATCACTCTCCGCCAATTTTTAGCGTCGCAGGCGACGCTGCATCGAACTTGTTTCAGAAGTCTTTCAAAGTTAGAGACGAAATCCCTTCAGCAAGCCAGGAGTTAGCGCCCTCTCAGAATAGAACACCCAGGTGGATTTGATTGAGGAGGTCACCACACACGGAAGATATGATTTACGAGTGCCAAGATATGATCTACGAGTGCCAAACCGGTCAATTTCAGCCCTTCCTGGCTGGCGTACCAAATAGTAGCGGTCGGGACGAGGGGCATAATCGCGCAGTTTCTGGCAATGTGATGGACGGCACAATTTGAGGGCGGTGGCTTGACTACCTAACTCGATCTGTGCTCTGTGGAGCTCGCGGCAGTCACCTACGTGTACCCTACGTGCACCCTCATGTACCCTCGGTACTTTCGGGCAGCTTTCGCCTCAAGCCATCTGAGAAGGTGAAACTTTAAAGCAAACTCTGGAAATTGCTTCGTGTTTGCTTTTAGTTTTGGCGGGGACATCGGAAAAAGAAAGAACACAAATTTGGCCCTCCCTTGATATAACTCCCCCCATCACACTTCCCCATCCCCCGTGAAGCGCGCGGACGCGCAATGTGGTTCATGCACTCCCATGTCTCCGACCGAAATCCGCTTGCCTAGGCCCGTCGCCCACATCCGAGGTGGTGCTATTCTGCTCCTTGCATCGATCCACAAGCCGATTCCCATACAAAACTGGCCGATTTCCTCTACCATATTCTCATCTGGCCAGTCTTCCACTGCAGTTCTCTTGGATCCATGATATATTGCAATACTATAACATAGAACAGCACTAACAAGTCCTCGGCGCCCTCCTAGCTCACCGAGGGAGTGTTGTGCTCCCTGTGTCTGTGTATGTTGGTACTTGGTACAGTCCTGGGGTAGTCAATTAAGCCAGGTGACTTGCCCAACCTAAAAATCGTGGTAGAAAAATACCTATAAAGCAGATGCTGTGTCTGTTTGCAGATCCTTTCTATGGAACGGCCACAGGTTAAACATATGAAGAGGAAGAACTAGAGAAGCTTGTGCTTGTGAGGTAGCATGGGCTTGGAAATAACAGCTTTTTGTCCAACCTCAAAAAATCAAGATGAGCCCCCTAAATACATTACATTACATTACATTAAAATACATTACATTACATTACATTATATTACATTACATTACATTACATACATTACATTACATTACATTACATTACATTACATTACATTACATTACATTACATTACATTACATTACATTACATTACATTACATTACATTACATTACATTACATTACATTACATTACATTACATTACATTACATTACATTACATTACATTACATTACATTACATTACATTACATTACATTACATTACATTACATTACATTACATTACATTACATTACATTACATTACATTACATTACATTACATTACATTACATTACATTACATCACATCACATCACATCACATCACATCACATCACATCACATCACATCACATCACATCACATCACATCACATCACATCACATCACATCACATCACATCACATCACATCACATCACATCACATCACATCACATCACATCACATCACATCACATCACATCACATCACATCACATCACATCACATCACATCCCATCACATCACATCACATCACATCACATCACATCACATCACATCACATCACATCACATCACATCACATCACATCACATCACATCACATCACATCACATCACATCACATCACATCACATCACATCACATCACATCACATCACATCACATCACATCACATCACATCACATCACATCACATCACATCACATCACATCACATCACATCACATCACATCACATCACATCACATCACATCACATCACATCACATCACATCACATCACATCACATCACATCACATCACATCACATCACATCACATCACTACATCACATCACATCACATCACATCTCATCAATCACATCACACAACATCACACACATCACATCAAATCACATCACATAAATCCAATCACATCACATCACATAACATCACATAACACATCACATCACATCACATCACATCACATCACATCACATCACATCACATCACATCACATCACAATCACATCACATCACATCACATCACATCACATCACATCACATCACATCACATCACATCACATCACAGCAAATCACAATCAACATCACTCAACATCACAATCACATGCAACATCAACATCAACTAAATCACATCACAATCAACACATCACATCACATCACATCACATCACATCACATCACATCACATCACATCACATCACTCACATCACATCATCCATCACATCACATCACATCACATCACATCACATCACATCACATCACATCACATCACATCACATCACAATCACATCACATCACAATCACATCACATCACATCACATCACATCACAATCACATCACATCACATCACATCACATCACATCACATCACAGTCACATACACATCACATCACATCACACACCATCACATCATCATCACATCACATCACATCACATCACAATCACATCACTCACATCACATCACATCACATACATCACCTCACACTCACATCACATCATCACAGCACATCACAATCACATCACATCACATCACATCACATCACATCACATCACATCACATGCACATACAGCACATCACTCACATCACATCACATCACAATCACATCACATCCAATCACATCACATCACATCACATCAACATCACATCACATCACATCACATCACATTCACATCACATCACATCACATCACATCACATCACATCACATCACATCACATACATCAATCACATCACATCACATCAAATCACATCACATCACATCACATCACATCACATCACATCACATCACATCACATCACATCACACACATCCATCCACATCACATCACATCACATCACCACTATCACATCACGAATCACATCACCACCATTACCATCACATCACATCACATCACCATCAGATCACCCCCATCACATCATCACATCACCATCACATCACATCACATCACATCACATCACATCACACATCACATCACATCACATCACATCACATCACATCACATCACATCACATCACATCACATCACATCACATCACATCACATCACATCATCATCACAAATCACATTCACATCACATCACAATACAATCACATCACATCACATCACATCACATCACATCACATCACATTACATACATTACATACATTACATACTTACATACATTACATACATTACATTACATTCATTACATTTACATTCATTAGCTTAATTACATTAACATTACATTACATTACATTACATTACATTACATCATTACATCATTACCTTACATTACTTACATACA
>JACBWV010000626.1:42326095-42363826 GCA_013435795.1 Chlamydomonas sp. ICE-L
TAGGTGGAGTAGTGCCCCCCCACCCCCCACCCCACCCCACCCCACCCACCCACCCACCCACCCATCCTTACCCACCATGCGCCTTGCAATTCACAGGTCTGCTTGGAGCAGGCCCACACAGGTTGGGAAGACCCTTATGTGGATAGGTGGGTGGGTGGGTAGGTGGGTGAGTAGTGCCCCCCACCCCCCCACCTCACCCCACCCCACCCCACCCCACCACCACCCACTTACCCACCATGCGCCTTGCAATTCACAGGTCTGCTTGGAGCAGGCCCACACAGGAGATCTGATCATGCTCGATCTCATCGAAAACATGAATGGAGGTAAGGGCACAGAATTTTAGGGTTTACAACAGCTCACTGGTCCTCTCAATACTTGTACGTACGATATATCATACCATACCCTCGTGAACATGAATGGAGGTGAGGGCACATAAGTTTGGGGTTATCAACAGCACACTGGTCCTCTGAATACTATATATATATATATATATATTACCATATCATCGTGAATATGAATGAAGGGTACCAGTATCTGTTTTGAGGTCAGATCACTAATCCAATCCATTTCCCCGTTCACTTGAGCAGGTAAGACGTACTTCTTGCTGAAGTACATCGTAGAGCGGATTCTGCCCACCCATGGGTACAAGTATCTGGTGAAGATGGACGACGACACTTACGTCCACTTCCCAAATTTCTTCGGGTGGATGGAATCCAAGCAAGTGGCTTTTAACAACACGCCCAACGTGATGTTCGGCACCCCACTCCGTCACTTCTTCAACCTGGGAGCCTTCTATGGCCTCTCAACACATTTAGTGAAGGAGATAATACACCAAGTCGAACCCAGGCTTAGAGGCGGAAAGCATGAGGATCAGTTGGCAGGGGCGTGGGTACGCATCTACTCGTCCAATGTCACTGATATTGCAGTTGACAAGGACAAGGTAAGATATGACTTGGTTTGATTACATGGTCTGTCAGCCTTCAGGCTGCTCACCGTCTACGAGCAGAGTAATTGTGGGTAGTATAATTGCTACTACATGTGGGTAATATAACTAGGGAACGGCAACTTGTATAAGTGTTTGAAAAACTAATATTAACTAATATTAACTAATATTATTGCAGTGTCACCATAATTTTAATTTTTCAAATGCATTCAAAAGTATGGTGAGACGGCTCGTCCGACTAATATTATATAGAATGCCGACCCCTTAATATATATATATATATATATATATATAACTGCCACTACTACATGTGGGTAATATAACCGCTACTAAATGTGGGTAATATAACCACTACTACATGTGGGTAATATAACCACTACTTAATGTGGGTAATATAACCACTACTACATGTGGGTAATATAACCGCTACTTAATGTGGGTAATATAACCGCTACTTAATGTGGGTAATATAACCACTACTACATGTGGGTAATATAACTACTACTACATGTGGGTAATATAACCACTACTACATGTGGGTAATATAACCACTACTACATGTGGGTAATATAACCACTACTTAATGTGGGTAATATAACCGCTACTACATGTGGGTAATATAACCAGTACTACATGTGGGTAATATAACCACTACTACATGTGGGTAATATAACCACTTCTACATGTGGGTAATATAACCGCTACTACATGTGGGTAATATAACCACTACTACATGTGGGTAATATAACCACTACTACATGTGGGTAATATAACCGCTACTACATGTGGGTAATATAACCACTACTACATGTGGGTAATATAACCGCTACTACATGTGGGTAATATAACCACTACTACATGTGGGTAATATAACCACTACTACATGTGGGTAATATAACCACTACTACATGTGGGTAATATAACCACTACTACATGTGGGTAATATAACCACTACTACATGTGGGTAATATAACCACTACTAAATGTGGGTAATATAACCACTACTACATGTGGGTAATATAACCACTACTACATGTGGGTAATATAACCACTACTACATGTGGGTAATATAACCACTACTACATGTGGGTAATATAACCACTACTTAATGTGGGTAATATAACCACTACTACATGTGGGTAATATAACCGCTACTTAATGTGGGTAATATAACCGCTACTACATGTGGGTAATGTAACCGCTACTACATGTGGTTAATGTAACCGCTACTACATGTGGGTAATATAACCGCTACTTAATGTGGGTAATATAACCACTACTACATGTGGGTAATATAACCGCTACTTAATGTGGGTAATATAACCACTACTACATGTGGGTAATATAACCGCTACTACATGTGGGTAATATAACCGCTACTACATGTAGGTAATATAACCGCTACTAAATGTGGGTAATATAACTCTGGTGGCCGAAACCATAACCACCGGGACTGGACCAAACGGCCCTCCATGTGGGTAATATAGCCGCTACTACAATGCGCTCTTAAGAACAGAATGCTATAATAGCCCATTTCAGTGAATCAATTGGTCTAGTGGTACACCATATCGCTTAAAGGCGATTCCCCCTACGGTCACCTTGAGCGTTGCTGGTCGTTGTCAACCGCGATGGTAGCTTGTCCAGTCAAGGTGGTAGACCGTTCTCTGCGCGCGTTCTACAGGTCCCCTTAGTACTGTGCCCCGCCAGGCGTTATCATTACTTTTAACGGCTTTTAATGCTAGTTATAGGACAAGGTTAGATATGACCTATACCCTAAGCCCTAGAGGCAAATGTGAAGCAAGCCACGCAATAGACACTGCCACTTTTGCTCCTTACCCTGTATGTATGTTACAGTCCAGGGGTAGCCAAATAGGCTAAAGGGACTTGCTCAACCTCAAACAAGCAATCAAGAGGTGATCTTGAGTTGATATAGTGGTCATCTAGAGGTGGTCTTGAGTTGACATAGTGGTCATCTAGAGGTGGTCTTGAGTTGACATAGTGGTCATCTAGAGGTGGTCTTGAGTTGATATGGTGGTCATCTAGAGTTGGTCTTGAATTGACATAGTGGTCATCTAGAGGTGGTCTTGAGTTGATATGGTGGTCATCTAGAGGTGGTCTTGAGTTGACAGTGGTCATCTAGAGGTGGTCTTGAGTTGATATGGTGGTCATCTAGAGGTGGTCTTGAGTTGATATGGTGGTCATCTAGAGGTGGTCTTGAGTTGATATGGTTGTCATCTAGAGGTGGTCTTGAGTTGATATGGTTGTCATCTAGAGGTGGTCTTGAGTTGATATGGTGGTCATCTAGAGGTGGTCTTGAGTTGATATGGTGGTCATCTAGAGGTGGTCTTGAGTTGATATGGTGGTCATCTAGAGGTGGTCTTGAGTTGATATGGTGGTCATCTAGAGGTGGTCTTGAGTTGATATAGTGCTCATTTAGAGGTGGTCTTGATTTTCTGAGGTTTGGCAAGTCTTTTTAGCCTGTTTGGAGCCTACCCCTGGACGGTCACGTACCGCCATGTACATGGCGGCACTGTCAAATGTCGGTACATGGCGGTACATAAAACATGGCGGCACTGTCAAATATACCGCCATGTACATGTATGCAGGTGTCAAATGAGCATACGAGGGTACATGGTGTGGGACAAGGTTTGGGGATTAAAATGACATTCATTGTGCTGAGGCAATTATGACAAGCTGTTTTCAGATCGATTCGTTTGTCGTCGTCCAAATCTTTCAATTAGCCCCTACTATCAGGGTAGGTACTTCAAATGGCTAAATTGGCCAGTGCTTTAGCGCACTTGAAAACAAAAAAACTGCGCTTTGTTGTGCAAAAACGCAAAAATTGCCTGCAGCGCCCACAAGGAATTGCAAAAAACTGCGCTCAGGGGGTCAAAAAGTCAGCGCTCAGAAGCGCAAAAGCGCGCGCTTTTAATTAGCCCCTACTATATCTAGCCCTCATCAGGGTACCACAAAGCGCGCGCGGTAGCGTGATTTCGCGCACGCTTTTCCAGCCCCACTGCGCGTTTTGCGCGGGTTTTTTAACCCCCTGTGGGCGCAGCGTGCAATTTTTGCGATTTTGGCACCAGAAAGCGCTGGCCAATTTGCTGTTTGTGCGCTTTAAGCGCTGACCAATTCGACAAAATGTAGTACCCTAGCCCTCATAGAATTTAATTAAATGGGTACGTCGGTTTTCAGCCAACTCTGGGCTGCCCACAGTCTTCCAATTCCAAGTCTCCCTGTGCTAGACCAACGGAAACCAGGGAGCACACTAAGCTGATTTGAACCCATGGCTAACTCTAAGTGTCCCTTTTGATCCCTTTTACTTGCTGCTGCAGGTGCTGCACATACGCCACAACGTGCACCTACCAGTGATGAGTGAGATGCTATCAAATTCCTCAAACGACCCCTAAATTAAACACACAGATAGTCATACTCCGGTCATACTAGCCCTAAATGTCCCTTTTGATCCCTTTTACTTTCTGCTGCAGGTGCTCCACATACACAACTACTGGCAGCTATCGGAGATCACTGAGCTGGTGACAAAGGCCCCAAACGACCCCTGGAATTCAACACACGGACAGTCATACTCCGGTCATACTAGCCCTAACTGTCCCTTTTGATCCCTTTTACTTGCTGCTGCAGGTGCTTCACATGCCCCACAACGTGCACCTATCAGTGATGAGTGAGCTGCTATCAAATTCCTCAAGCGAGCTTGTCTACTTTCATCCGGTAAAAAAGCTTACCGAGTGGATGTTTCTGTCCCTGCAGTTTGAATTGAATGCCAAGAAGGCAACTGCTCATTATCTTTAGCAGATGCACAGAAGCTAGAGTGCGAAAAGGTGACTGCACCAAGCATGCCAAGAAGGCGACCAGTCATTTTGTTCAAACATTTTTCATACATTGTTTTCATACATGCATACAACCGCACCAAGCATTCCAAGAAGCCGACCGGTCATTTTTCCACACAGGGAGGGAGACCCACCTCCTGGGGTTAAAATCCTTTCACAACTTTAAAAAACGTGAGCATATGTACGGTAGATGGAATGAACAGGACGTCCACACTAAGCATGCCAAGAAGTCAAGTATTTATAAACTTGAACGGGTATATATGTATGTATGTATGTATGTATGTATGTATGTATGTATGTATGTATGTATGTATGTATGTATGTATGTATGTATGTATGTATGTATGTATGTATGTATGTATGTATGTATGTATGTATGTATGTTACGGTCCAGGGGTAGGCCAAATAGGCTTAAGGGACTTGCCCAACCGTTAGGAAGAGCTTAAAAAGAAAGGGTATACCGCAGCTAGAGTTGTGTAGGCACTGCAAACGTGGGGGGACTTTGGCAAACTTGTAGGTAGCTTTGTCTCCCGGTATCTTGCAGTGGGCTCGCTGTAAGCATTCCCCACTTGCAACAATCCGCTTGTTGCAGCTGGCGCGGGAAGTGACATGCAAGCGGCTTGCAAGTTGGCTTGCCTAGCTGGCTTACCAATTATGGGCCTGCCTGGCCTACCAAGCTGGCTTACCAACTTGGGGGTTGGAGCCTTTAAACCTTAACTAGTTGACTCGAATAAGGTGGAGAAGGTCCTACCGTACGAGCTTCTGAAATTAGGATTATAACATTGCTGGCTGAAGCTATGTAACCAAGTTCCAAGTTAGGATTTAGAAAAAGGTGGGCAAACGACCGTTTGCCAAAGCGCTTTAGAGTTAAAAGATAGTTGGTCTTGGCTGGCTGGCTGGCTGGCTGGCTTCTGCCAATATAACATTCGACGGGAAGTTTCAATAGATTGTACGATAGGCAGTTACTTTAGCCCGTTTTAGTGATCTAGATTGGTCTAGTGGTACACTAAATCGCTAAAATGAAGCTGGGTCGTGGGTTCGATGCCCCCTACGGTCGCCCTGCGCGGTGCGGGACGTTGTCAACCGTGATGTTAGCTTGTCCAGTCGAGGTTGTAGAACGTTCTCTGCCCGCGTTCGACGGGTTCCCTTAAGACCACGCCCCACCAGGCATTATCATTACCTTTTGCACTTACGTAGTCACCATTATTGAGTTATGCACGAGTAGCGCTTGGTTTTCCAGCCCATCTCTGGACTTTATTTGAATTGAATTATTACACGGTTTTCCAGACAGACCTGGGCAGACTTTAGGACACAAGTAACACACTCTGCGGACATTGAAATTGAAATTGAAATTGTTACATCCGTGTAGAACCGTTACTCACAGGACGTAAGGTGAAGAACACCATAGCGTAAGCCGGAGCTAGCTATAGTCACCGTAGGGCCATCTCAGTAAAAAGAATTACCACCGATGCCTGACCGGCAGGCACCGTAGCCACATCATGCCAGTGCAGCTTAATACGGGGGTTTTTCACCCCGGTTGGGAAGCATCGACACAATGTAGCTGGCAAGACAAAACCTGAGAGGGGGGACGGTCTGTGTGCTAGTCCCCGGGTATAGGACACAAGTAACACACTCTGCGGACATATAGCAAGCAAATGTAACACAAGCAAGTTGAGGCTAACCAAACTGTAACAATCCGATCCAATCCAGAGTATCTACCGGCAATAACACAGTTTGACAGTTTCGTAGGCAGGCCAGTGCTACGCACGAGGTGGTGCGTAATATGTAAAGCTTATAACTTCCGCCCACAACCTAGAGGTGGAAACTGATAGATGGAAACGTCCAATTGTCCCTTGGGAGGATCGAGTGTGTTCACCCACGTGATTTTGGAACCGTTAAGATAAACACCATGTGGTTTTTGAATGTATTGACGAAGCCTTACTGAATTCGAGAAGACACAGTTTAGATGGCCGGCCAGTGTTACGACCCAAGACAAGCCCAATATATAAAGTTTCTACCGATAATACCACGGTTTCGTAGGCAGGCCAGTGTTGCGACCCAAGACAAGCCTGTTTGTATGTTACAGTCCAGGGGTATGCCAAATAGGCTGAAAGGACTTGCCCAACCGTGATAAGAGAATAAAAGGCATTGGTGAACTGAACCCCAAACAATCGGATTACCGACGGGAGCCTGTGCTATTGAGTAGATGCGCCGCTGAGGGTGAGCTATATTTCATAACTTTTGCAACTGCCATACAATACTGTATGCGCCTGATATGTTGGCGTAAATAGGGTTGGCGGTAAATCCCCCCAAAACGCGAAATAGTTTTTTGCCGCTTCAGTTATCATATTTTCGAATCCGGGGCGCTCTATAAATGGGCTCAAGTTATATTTTTGGCGGAATCCATTTAAATTGTTTTCTTTCCATTCAAAACAGATTCAATTGTGACGCAAAAGGAGATACTGGGCAGCCCAAAGTTGGCTGCAAAACATGTAACAATCCAATGCAGAGTGTGGTGTGGTAGCGATTATACCACCCAGGTTTATTCTGCCCGCAAACACTGAGCCTCAAGGCCGATATACCGTGCGACTCAAAACAGATCCAAGTGTGACTCAAAACAGATCCAAGTGTGACTCAAAACAGATCCAAGTGTGACTCAAAACAGATCCAAGTGTGACTCAAAACAGATCCAAGTGTGACTCAAAACAGATCCAAATGTGACTCAAAACAGATCCAAGTGTGACTCAAAACAGATCCAAGTGTGACTCAAAACAGATCCAAGTGCGACTCAAAACAGATCCAATTGTGACTCAAAAGGAAACACTGAGCAGACCAGAGTTAGCTGAGGACAAATGTAACAATCCAATCCAATCTAGAGTGTGGTGTGATATCGTTTATACCACCAACGTTTATTCTGCATGCAAAACGCAGGGCAGCTTCTAGCCAGCTGCTAGCCAATATTTGGAGCTGCCTAGATTCTGCTACATGCAGAAAAACATAAAGATTAGTCTGCAAACGGTGAGCCTAAGGCCGATAGACCAAGCAATTAAACCTACGCATCAATAATATCATGGGCTTGGACATATATATACTGGCATATCCGGGTATATATATACATTTGTATGTGCAGACAGTGCAAGACCATGTACATTTTAAACTCTATCATACTGCAGTCTGGTTCATGTTTAAATGGCTACCCTTGGACTATCATTTAAAGCTTTGAATGGGTGTACTGCATTGTATTGCAGTGCCCCTCGCAACAATGTTGGCGGACGGCCCTAGTTCTGGGCCCTCCCTGTTTTGGCCCGAGCGCCAGACCCAACCTGAATTGGCGGAACCCATCCGCCAAATGTTCCGCCAACATATCTGGCGCATACGGTACATCATCGTAATCATCACCATCACAGACATCATCATACACATCCCCACCACATTGTTATTGCACCATCATCAGCACCATCATCTCTCATCATCATCATCATCTCCATCACCACTTACAGTTCCACTATCCACGGATGATGATGAGCAGCCTCGTGCTATTCTTTCATCCAGCTCCTTGATATCTTCCTCCACAGATTGAGTATAATTATGATCTGATCCGTAAGCACTGCGGTACAACTCAAGGACCTGGCAGTACATTTCCCTCGCCTCTTCGGGTCTGTCACCCGCGCTCAGTGTCCCTGCTAAGTCGTTCATAGCGGCCACCATCGTAGGATGGCGTGGCCCTAACACCCTACCCCATGCATGGACAATCTGCTGAAGCAAATCTGCTGCAGCGTCATGCTGGTCATCATTGCACAGCAGGTCGGCAAGCTTTCCAATCTTCTCGATGGTGCGAGGGTGGTCGCGGCCAAGCTTCTTCTCACTGCCTTCTATCATATCTCTGAAAATTGGCTCCGCCTGCTCTGCATCGATACATTCATGGTCCATCCAGCTGGTCCAACACTCAAAAGCAGCTGGCTCTTCGTTATCCATCCTCCCCAGTACATCCCAAACCTCTTCCTTCAGCTGGTCCATCTCCTCTTGCAATTGTGGCCTGTGCTCGCTCCCGCCGTTGTTACAAATTATAGCTTCCAGAATCTGCAACAGGTAAAAGCAGCAGCAGTTGCAATGAATACATTTTTTGTTAGGACAAGGTAGATAGACCGGCCTGGATAATAACATCAGGCTTGGAAATGTTAATTGTCCATAATCCCTTAAAGCTTTTTGGGAGGGAGGGAGGGAGGGAGGGAGGGAGGGAGGGAGGGAGGGAGGGAGGGAGGGGAGGGAAGGGAAGGGAAGGGAAGGGAAGGGAAGGGAAGGGAAGGGAAGGGAAGGGAAGGGAAGGGAATACACAAGTCCACCGGCTAGAGCTTTCAAGGGACCTGCCCATTGGAATTCAATACACAAGGCCACCGGCTCAAGACTGCTCAATAGCAGTGAAGAAAGGCCCCAGGCTGCCCATTAGAGCTCAGCATCACCTGCACCAGCTCAATGACCACTTTCATAGTTTCAGGATGCTCTGGTCCTAGGCTGCGCCTGCGAGCGTCCACTGCTGTGCGGAGGAGTGGCTCTCCTTCTTCGCTTCGGTCATTGTAAACGTAGAAGGCAGCAATGCGGACGGCCGCAGAAACCGTGTCGGGATGGTCTTCTCCAAGCACACGTTTCCAGGTGTGGAGGGCCTGGAGAGAGAGAAAGAGAGAGAGAAGATGTTGCATAGACCCAATAGCAGAAGAGAGGTGAAGCAGTGGATGAAGAAAATTGTTACACGTCTGGGTCTTGTTCTCCAAGCGTGGGGATGGTGTGGTGTGGTGTGGTGTGGGGGGGAGCGATAACAAGAGCGACAGATAGAGAGAGATGACTTCATAGACTAAGGTTGGGACAACAACATTTATCCCAGTACCACATACTCCGTGCATACTGTAGGTGTGAGCACACCGTAAATGCATACATACACCGTACATGAAAATGTATATGCCTAGTTAACAGCTGGTGAATCGGTACCCTACACCTACAAACAGCACAACCTGGCCTCATTGATACGAGCACCTCATGCGCCAACCTGCTGTGTTCATTCTGCTTGTTGTACAGCTTTGTACTGCCTTGTATGATCCGAGCACCTTGGCGCCAACCTGCTGTGTTCATTCTGCTTGTTGTACAGCCTTGTATTGCCTTGTATGATCCGAGCACCTTGGCGCCAACCTGCTGTTTTCATTCTGCTTGTTGTACAGCCTTGTACTGCCTTGTATGATCCGAGCACCTTGGCGCCAACCTGCTGTGTTCATTCTGCTTGTTGTACAGCCTTGTACTGCCTTGTACTTATACTAGCACCTTATGCGCCAACCTGCTGTGTTCATTCTGCTTGTTGTACAGCCTTTTACTTATACCAGCACCTTACGCGCCAACCTGCTGTGTTCATTCTGCTTGTTGCTCTGCCTGATCTTGCTTGCAACTTGACACCTTAATGCATATGCCTATGCATACCTTGCATGCTGTAGTGCCTATGCATACCTTGCATGCTGTAGTGCCTATGCATACCTTGCATACTGTAGTGCCCCAATAATCTATCCTGAGGGCTTACCAAAGCCAGTGTACTATACATGCAGAAACCCAATAATCGATCCCAAGGGCTTAACAAAGCTAGTGTACAATATGCAGAAACCCAATATTCTATCCAGAGGGCTTAACAAAGCCAGTGTACTTTACATGCAGAAACCCAATAATCAATCCCAAGGGCTTAACAAAGCCAGCGTACTGTATGTAGATACCCAATCATCTATCTAGAGGGCTTCAGAAAGCCAGTGAACTGTATTGTAAGCCATTAGCACATAGTGCACACATTAGCACATAGAGAGCATAGAACAGGCATAGAGCACACATTAGCACATAGAGAGCATAGAACAGGCATAGAGCACACATTAGCACATAGAGAGCAGAGAATAGAAAGGAATAGAAGCACACTTAGCACATAGAGAGCATAGAACAGGCATGAGCACACAATTAGCACATTAGAGAGCATTAGAACAGGCATAGTAGAAGCACACATTAGCACATAGAGAGCATTAGAACAGGCCATAGAGCAAACATCTTAGCACATAGAGAGCATAGAAACAGGACACAGAGCACCACATTAGCACATAGAGAGCATAGAACATGGCATAGAGCACACATTAGCACATAGAGAGCATAGAAACAGGCATAGAGCACACATTTAGCACAAGGAGAGCATTAGAACAGGCCATAGAGCACAATTAGCACATTAGAGAGATAGAACAGGCATATAGAGCACACATTAGCACATTAGAGAGCATAGAACAGGCATTAGAGCAAACATTAGGCACATGAGACCATTTAGAAAGGAATAGAGCACACATTAGCACATGAGAGCATTAGAACAGATAGAGGCACAATTAGCACACACAGAGAGCAAGAACAGGCATTAGAGACACATTAGCACATAGAGCATTAGTAGAACACATTAGCACATAGAGAGCATAGAACAGCATAGAGCACACATTAGCACATAGAGAGCATAGAACAGGCATAGAGCACACATTAGCACATAGAGAGCATAGAACAGGCATAGAGCACACATTAGCACATAGAGAGCATAGAACAGGCATAGAGCACACATTAGCACATAGAGAGCATAGAACAGGCATAGAGCACACATTAGCACATAGAGAGCATAGAACAGGCATAGAGCACACATTAGCACATAGAGAGCATAGAACAGGCATAGAGCACACATTAGCACATAGAGAGCATAGAACAGGCATAGAGCACACATTAGCACATAGAGAGCATAGAACAGGCATAGAGCACACATTAGCACATAGAGAGCATAGAACAGGCATAGAGCACACATTAGCACATAGAGAGCATAGAACAGGCATAGAGCACACATTAGCACATAGAGAGCATAGAACAGGCATAGAGCACACATTAGCACATAGAGAGCATAGAACAGGCATAGAGCACACATTAGCACATAGAGAGCATAGAACAGGCATAGAGCACACATTAGCACATAGAGAGCATAGAACAGGCATAGAGCACACATTAGCACATAGAGAGCATAGAACAGGCATAGAGCACACATTAGCACATAGAGAGCATAGAACAGGCATAGAGCACACATTAGCACATAGAGAGCATAGAACAGGCATAGAGCACACATTAGCACATAGAGAGCATAGAACAGGCATAGAGCACACATTAGCACATAGAGAGGCATAGAACAGGCATAGGCCACACATTAGCACATAAGAGAGCCTAGAACAGGCATAGAGCCACACATTAGCACATAGAGGAGAGCATAGAAACAGGCTAGAGCACCACATTAGACAGAGAGAGCATAGAACAGGCACAGAGCACAATTAGCACATGAGAGAAGACAAGAACAGGCATTAGAGGCACACATTAGCAAATAGAGAGCAAGAACAGACTAGAGCACACATTTAGCACAAGAGAGCATAGTAGAACAGGCATAGAGCCACACATTAGCACATAGAGAGATTCATTTAGAACAGGAAAGAGCACACATTAGCACATAGAGAGCATAGGTAGCCATAGAACAGGCATAGAGCACACATTAGCAATAGAGAGCATAGACAGGCATAGAGCACACATTAGCACATAGAGCATAGAACAGGCATAGAGCACACATTAAGCACATAGAGAGCATAGAACAGGCATAGAGCACACTTAGCACATAGAGAGCATAGAACAGGCATAGAGCACACATTAGCACATAGAGAGCATAGAACAGGCATAGAGCACACATTAGCACATAGAAGAGCATAGAACAGGCATAGAGCACACATTAGCACATAGAGAGCATAGAACAGGCATAGAGCACACATTAGCACATAGAGAGCATAGAACAGGCATAGAGCACACATTAGCACATAGAGAGCATAGAACAGGCATAGAGCACACATTAGCACATAGAGAGCATAGAACAGGCATAGAGCACACATTAGCACATAGAGAGCATAGAACAGGCATAGAGCACACATTAGCACATAGAGAGCATAGAAACAGGCATAGAGCACAATTAGCACATAGGAGAGCATAGAAACAGGCATAGAGCACACCTTAGCACATTCGAGAGATTAGAAACAGGCATAGGCACAAACATTTAGCACATAGAGAGCATAGGATAGAACAGGCATAGAGCACACATAGCACATAGAGAGCATTAGAACAGGCATAGAGCACAACATAGCACAGAGAGAGCAGTTAGAACAGCTAGAGCACACATTAGCACCATAGAGGACCATGAACAGGCATAGAGCACATCAATTAGCAACATAGAGAGCATTTTAGAAATTTTGGATTTTTTGAGGAGCTGAGGAGGATCATTAGCACATAGAGAGCATAGAAACAGGCATAGAGCAAAAGTAGTCACAAGAGAGCATAGAATTCTTGGTTTTATTGAGAGCACACTTATTTTTAGCAAAGTTATTTTTTTTTGTATGATGTGTTTTCGAAACGGCCATAGAGCACACATTTAGCACATAGAGGCTGAACAGGCTAGAGCACACATTAGCACATAGAGAGCATAGAACAGGCATAGAGCACACATTAGCACATAGAGAGCATAGAACAGGCATAGAGCACACATTAGCACATAGAGAGCATATAACAGGCATAGAGCACACATTAGCACATAGAGAGCATATAACAGGCATAGAGCACACATTAGCACATAGAGAGCATAGAACGGGCATAGAGCACACAATAGCACATAGAGAGCATAGAACAGGCATAGAGCACACATTAGCACATAGAGAGCATAGAGCAGACATAGAGCACAAATTTGCACATAGAGAGCATAGAACAGACATAGTGCACACATTAGCACATAGAGAGCATAGAGCAGACATAGTGCACACACTAGCACAAAATCATGGTGAGACTTGATAATAGATAGGGAATGACAAATAATATTAGTGTTTGAAAAACTAATATTAACCAGGAGGTGCCAAGGCCTTCAAAAATTTCCTTCTCCCGATTGATTTTTTCTGATACTGGGGCTGTAATCGCATGTATCATTGCGATATTATGAAACATTTTCCAGGTCATTCTGAGCACCTCATTAAGGGGGGGGGGGGGGGGGGGGGGGGGGGGGGGGGTCAGCCCTCCTCAGGTTTTTTTTCTAACTTTTTACTCAGACCTCCAAATGACATTCTGAGACCACCCTTGAGTAGGCCTTGATAAGGGCAGTCCATTGGCACCACTTTGGACCTTATACAATAAGTATCTACCCCTTGGGTGAGTGGGTGAATGGGTTCAGCCTTCCTCAGTTGTTCTCTAACTTTTTACTCAGACCTCCAAATGACATTCTGAGACCACCCACGAGTAGGCCTTGGCAAGAGCAGTCCATTGGCACCACTTTGGACCTTATGCAATAAGTATCTACCCCTTGGGTGGGTGGGTGGGTGGGTTGTTGGGTGAATGGGGTTGAAAAACTGAATTTTGACTATCAGACAATCCCTGTGTGGGAATTACGAGGATGCCATTATGTGCGCCATACTGTAAACCCTCACAATCCATATCTAAGTATAAAAAAAGGGGGTATTTCGATTTAAAGGGGGGGGGGGGGGGGGGGGGGATTCAGCCCCCCTCAGGTGTTTTAGGGATAGGTGTCCCTCCCTTTTATTTATACTCCCGTATTAACTTATATTATTACTAGTACGGTGTCACAATACTATTAGTTTTCAAATAAATTCAAATCCTGGTCAGTCTAATATTAACTAATAATCACTTATATTATTAATTCACTAATATTAACTTAGCCTTTCCCTAATAATAGATAAAAAGGTCACACCTTGAGAAGGAGGGTTTCAATCTCCACCTTGTCCACATCAGATCTGCTAGGGAGTTGGTTAAGGCAGTTGCCCAGGTTCCACATAGCTTCAATGCGTTGGGTGCTGTCTGGCCCCACTGCTTGCTCAGCCAGCTCCAGCGCCCGGCGGTTTCGCTCCACTGCTTGTGTGTATTGACCGGCGGCTTGCAGCAGCTGAGCACATTTGTTCAACACAGACACCCGATCGGAACCCTGGGCACTGCTGGTGTCAGCCTCGAAGGTAGCGCTGTCAACGATGGCTGCTTTGAGCTGTAGGTTCAACTGAGTGGCCCCGATGCTTTCCCCTATCTCCCTCAGGATGCGATCACGGTCCTCAATCTGAGTCGCTTGCGCGTTCGTCACATCGAAGGTATCAAACACGTCCTGCAGCTTCTCCACCTCCACCTTGGGCATTAACACAAGGAGGCCTCGCACACCTTTGGCCAGCAGCGTCTGCCAAACCTCAAACAAGTACCAGATGCGAGTTAGCACGATGCACTTGACATCCAAACACAGAACAGTTCGGTCGGTGGCAGCTACTACCTTGGCCAGGCTCGACACGTCCTCGTTCAGCAAGACCCCTCTGTCCTTGTATGGATGCTGTGGAATGGCCATGATATCGAGCCAAATGAGCATGCAAGTGGTGACCTCATCACAGCTGACGACCGCCTCACCCCCGCGCCCATCCTCACCCCCACCTCCATCCTCACCCACAACCCTAGCTCGAGCATGAACCCCATCCCCTGCCTCAACCCCATCACGGCCCCTGCCCTCAACCTCCCCCCCAACTCCATCCCCTCCTCGTGCTTCAAGCCGCGCCTGTTGCTGAGCGAAGAGTAGCAGTAGTTGGAGCAAGTCGCCCACTTTCCCTGACCAGGTGTGGGAGACAAAGAAACGGGGCAGGCCCTTGTGCTGAGCTGGCACCATACTGTGGAGGGGGCACTTGTTGGCTGAGGTGAATGGACGAACGAAGAGATCCACCGATTCTTGGATGGTCCAATCAGGCTGGAGGGGCGGGATAAATAAATGAATAAATAAATGAAGGTGCCTAAGTCAGACCCTGAGTGATACGGATGGATTGAGCCTATGCCCTCACGTCCAAAAACAAAGATTTTTTGCTAATAAGTTGCCCAACCACATCAGTTTAACACACAAATACTCGGATTTGGTTTTTCTCAAATGGTGGGGACCAGGTCAAGTGAAACATGCTAATTTGTTACTATGGGGTTTCCTAAGTCGATACGGGTTTTACGTAGGAAGTGATACGGAGCCTATCGCGACCGAAAACAAGCCATTTTAAAAGAACACTGGGTACAAATGTTGTGCAACGTCTTTCCCTACCAGTAGTTATTACGGAAGTTCTTGGAAGGCAGTACACAGGCAGTACAGTAGAGTACGGACCCCCAAAACACTGATTATTTACATTTCGTGGGTGTCCTAAGTCTAGGTCAGAGTTGCACAGCCTCAAATGAAACATTTTGAGCCTCGGTTTTGCTCTACCTCAAGATATAGCGTGCAGAACAACTTTTTCTTTTTTTTCGAAAATTCAAAATCCAAAATTCAAATATGTTTTGAAATAAATTAAAAAAACAAACTTTTTTTAATGTGTCTTCAAACATCCACATCTGAAGTCAGTTTTTGATTTGGGGTAGATCATTGAAAACACACCCTAATCCTGAGCCATGGTGTGGTAGGCCACAGGGAGGTGAAATCTTGAGATGTACAGCTATTTCAGTAGATTCCGAGGCCAAGGCTGAAGCGCAGCCTCCGACCTTGTAATAGGGGTTCTATAAGCGTTTCGTCCCGAGGTACCTTTCTTCGGAATAGCTTGCGCGGCCTCGTATCTGACGCGATCTGGATTTGTATCACTAATTATCGCACATCTGATGTACTGCCACCGGCCTGCTGAACAAGGCTGCTCGCGAGCAGATGCGAACGCGCACGAAAAGTAGCTACGCGCACAGCTGACACCGTCGCGAACAATATGAGCCTGACAGAATTCGATTCCGAGCAGTTTGGGCCATGTACGGCTCTGTATCACATTCTTGTATCGACTTAGGGCGTTTTCGGACTTAGGCACCTGAGGAGATAAATGAATAAATAAGTAAATAAATATCTCACAAATAAATACATACATAAATAGCTCGCCTTATTAGGAAGCGTGAGGTTGAGGGGGGCCAACCACCGATAGAGAGGGGCGGGACAAGGTTATCAGATCAGTGGTGGCAGGTCAAGGTTAATCAGAACAGTCGTGGTCCCCTGGTTCAAATCAGATGCGACCTTCTGCACAACCCAGCTTCGAGCCTTCACACCACTTGCACTTCCATGTTTTTTCTTTTTTTCTTCTTATTTATATAAGGGGGAGGTGGGGGAGGTGGTGGTGGGGGGGGGGGAGGTGGGGGGGGTGGTGGTGGTGGGGGTGGTGGTGGTGGTGGTGGTGGTGGGGGGGGGGGGGGGGCGGGGCAGGAAATAAGCTTCTGTACCTCATCATTGCTTTCAATAGAGCTTGTCCTCAGGATCCAATGACAAGATTCGACTGGCGGGATAACAGCCGGGGTTGTTTACCCTGGTCTATGCCGTCGGTCGGATCGAGGTGTGATCGTCGCTCGGCCCTTTTGGAACTGATTTTTGTGCCCAAAATAAAGTTGGACAGGAAGTTTGAGGTCCCCAAAGTTTTTGTGACCCAAATCTTAACTTGGCTATAAATACGCGTGGGAAAAGCCTTGAAAGATGCAAGAGCATAATTGATAGCGCATGAAAAGATCTTCCAAATGACCCCCATTTTAGGTGGGGGAGGGAGGTTTTAAGAGGTAGGGGTGGGGCGGGGTGGGGCGGGGTGGGGCGCGGGGGGTAAATACTTTTAATTAACTTTATTATCCCCTTCTTTTGTCTGAAAATTCCACAATTCCAACTCCCATCTGAATCAGACACCGCTTCAATGCACTTATTATTATTTCCGCTATATACAGCGATCGCTAGTTTTGACCCTGTTTTAGCGAAATAATCGCTGTGAAAAAGATTAAAAAGCTACATAAACTTTTTTGTTTGCCCTCAATGGCCTTAAAAAGCTATAAATAGCTACAGAAAGCACTAAAACGCTGTCCCTGGAGGAGGCCTAAAACAATGAAGCTAGAAACATATCACTTTCAGATTTTTAAAAAGAGCCCTGACTGGGGGATGTATCGAACCTTGTAACAATTATTCTTCTTACCTCGGCCTCTATGAAAGCTGTAAAAAAGCACAAAAACGCTGTCCCTGGAGGAGGCCTAAAACAATATAGCTAATGGTAACCCACTTTCAGATTTGAAAAAACAAGTCCTATGCAGCAACGCCAGCGACGCGAAGAATTGGCGGAGTGTGTTGGCAACGGAACGGAAGGTGGCAACGATGGAGCTGACCGAAGCGAATTAGTTACACAACCTTTGGCTGACGTGTCCGGCTTCAATGTTTGTTTTTCGGTCGGACAAACGGACAAATGGGTAAACATGGGGGCTCCCGCCCCCTTGAAGAGGGGGCACCGCCAAAAAAATCACTGCTTTGATGATGTGGTCCAAAATCTGTCTTCCTGTCCCTCCTTGCATTCAACATTTAATATTTGAAACTGTTTGCAATTAAAAAAAAATCTCGCAGGGATCAAACCCAGTGCAACCTTCTGCATAGCCCAGATTTGAGCCTTCAGCGTCACTAACATGTATATTAGTATTAATACCTCCCATTTGAAATGTGATATATTCATCTGGATCAAACCAAGTGTAACCCTCTGCATTGAGCCCAGATTTGAGCCTTCAACGCCGCTTGCATATATATTTGTATTAATATTCAACATTTGAAATTGCATGCATACAAACATATACATATTACATTACCTGTGTATCAGTGTGTATATATATATATATATATATATATATATATATATATATATATATATATATATATATATATATATATATATATGTATATATATATATATATATAAATATATATGTATATCACCTTGATCAACCTGTGAAATTGCATACTTTAAAACATATATATATGTATATATATTACATTACCTTATATATATATATATTTCTCACCTTGATCAACCCAGCGGTAACCACCTGCTCAAGGTAGCTGAGGGTCACACCCCGTTGAGTGACGTCCACTGTGGTGGCAGGCCGCTCCAGGAGCAAACCAGAAATGAGAGAAGTGTTGAAGGCCTGTGGTTAAGGGGTTTGGAGCTCAGCGGCAGCTCAGGGTTTGGAGTTTACTTTTTGGACCTGGCTTGGGCTGTTTCAGTTTTTTGTATACATAGTTCATATTTTTCAGATTGTTTTGCTCTTTGTCAAGAGAGTGGCAAATTACTCGGATGTAACAATTTCAATTTCAATTTCAGATTGTTTTGCTCTTGCTTGGGTTGTTTCTGATTTATTTCCTTTCAGATTTTTTGTTTCAGACTTTTTGGCTCTGGCTTGGGTTGTTTCAGATTTCCAGCACTCGATATTGTAGGGCTTAGGGTTTGTAATGATTAGGGTTATTTATTGTGACTTTGTTGTTTGTTTGTGTGGACAGGACGATAAAAAAAACCAGGTTAAGGCCACGCATGGATGGATGGGTAGATGGACAGATAGGTGGGTGGGTGGATGGATAGGTGGATGGATGGGTGGATGGATGGATGGATGGATGGATGGATGGATGGATGGATGGATGGATGATGGATGGATGGGTGGGTGGATGGGTGGGTGGGTGGATGGATGGATGGATGGATGGATGGATGGATGGATGGATGGAGGGAGGGGGGTATGCATGTACGTATGTATGTATGTATGTATGTATGTATGTATGTATGTAGGGAATTTATCTGTTTATAGCCATTCAGCGGATGATTTGGATTTGGATTTTCAAAACAGTCTGCAGTTTACAACGCAATACGAGTCATTGATACCAGGCTCAGAACACGATCTGGACAGTAATATCAGGTGCCCATACACCCTACTGGATAATATATTAATATACAATATAATATATTTAAGATCAATATATATATATATATATATATATATATATATATATATATATATATATATATATATATATATTTACATATTGATATTATATATTATATATTTTGATTATTACACATTATTAAAGATCCATAAAATATAATAAACTTAGTAACTTTTGAAGGGCTCCTTAGTTTTCTTTGCCCACTGTAATTTCTCTCTCTTTTCATCGTTCGCGAAGGACTTCAAGTGTGTTGAAGATGCGAGGACCACCAGAGCAGCCTAATGACCAGAACAAGAAGATTTCCAACGCGCAGCAGCTGTGGGAGATGAAAGAAGGCAACTGCCCCGGATGACACATCCCCTGGGAGCAGAGTGATAGGCCAAAGGGTCCTAGGGG
Source organism: Chlamydomonas sp. ICE-L (assembly GCA_013435795.1). Taxonomy (NCBI): domain Eukaryota; kingdom Viridiplantae; phylum Chlorophyta; class Chlorophyceae; order Chlamydomonadales; family Chlamydomonadaceae; genus Chlamydomonas; species Chlamydomonas sp. ICE-L. Next base: position 42,346,104 of record JACBWV010000626.1, read on the forward strand.
CAAGTGCCCTCATAGCATGTAAGTCCCCAACAGCCACATGGTTGGGGTAGGGCGTATTATGAATGAACTATGCTCTAGGTGGGGTAGGAAATAGGTTAGTCCAAGTGGGGGGGGCAGCCCACTGAGGACCGAAACGATGTGGAAAGGGGCAGAGTTCCCTAAGAAGAGAATTTATTTCAAATTACAACAGTAGTTCATGTTGATAGATACAAATCAGATAAAAAGACAGAGTCCCAGTGATGCTGAGGAAAGTGTTTCTTGGAAGTAATGATAACGCCTGGTCGGGCGTGGTATTAAGGGATCCCCGTCTGAGGGAACGGGCTGCTACTTTACCTGGACAAAGCTACCATGGCGGTTGACAGCGACTGCGAACACTTAAGCGCACCCGTAGGGATTCAAACCAGGCACCTACGTCGTTCAAGGAGCTTTGCCATTGAGCCAGTTTCTAACAACATGTGTAACCTGGAGGTGTGCACTGAAATGGTGGACTCCCTTGGAGACAGTTGCGGAATTGATGCATTCAATCGCATCCCCCTAGCTACCACATGCCCGATACAGTTGCATGAAGAAGAGTTCTCCCAGCATGAATTCAAAGATAAAATGGTGTGGATACACCCACCACAGAAACTCAGAGCGGATGCGCTCCATCATTACACTATGACAAAAGTGAAGAACCCCAACCTCCTGTTACGACAATTAGCTCAATGGTTGAGTTCGTTGAAATCAGGCAGAAGGTGCGGGGTCCGAATCCCTACGGGTGCGCTTTAGTGTTTGCATTCGCTGTCAACCGCCATGGTAGCACTGTCCAGGTAAAGTAGCAGCTCGTTCTCTACCGCCGTAAGACAGGGCTCCCTTAATCCCACGCCCCACCAGGCGTTATCATCACTTTTTGAAGAACCCTGAGACGTCTGGATTCTTCGTGCTGCCAAGTACAATGGGGAAGCAGAAGCCATGGGTAAAGTATCTAAAGTAAGGCATGCAATGGTGACTTTCCCCAGCTGCGGCGTACGGAAGGCTCCCCTTGACACCAAGCCCCTCCAGGCGTTATCTTTTTTATTTTTTTAATCTTGAAGGCATGCAACTAATCAAACAGTATATTGGAAAAGACAGAATCTATTGTACTACGACAATGGATAAATGTACTACCAGTAAAACTACTGAGATTTGGCTTGAAAGCCAGATTTGGCTTGAAAGCCAGGCCTAAGCACACAACAAAAAGTTTTGAGCCATGTTAAAACATCGAAAACAACGTTGAAAATAATTAAAATACAAATAAACAACGTTGAAAATAAAATAAAATAAATGAAACAACGTTGGAAATAAAATAAAATAAAACAACGTTAAAAATATAAAAATAAAAACAACGCTGGAATAAAACGAAATAAATTAAAATAAACAACATTGAAAATGGTATTTCAAGGTCTAGTCCAAGGAAAGAGTATTCTCGTACTTGTGGAAAGTGGAGCACCAGACTCCTTCGTCACAGCACACTTAGCAAGTAAAGCAGTGGGTCCCCCACATACCCACACAGCACATCCTTGTTACATACAGGTCCCCCACAGACCCACACAGCACATGCATCCAGGACCCCCACAGACTTACATGCACGTCCATGTAACAAGGACCTTGCAAGTAAAGCGGTAGGTCCCCCACAGACCCACACAACACATCCTTGTTACATTCAGGTCCCCCACAGACCCACACAGCACACCTTGTTACATACATGTACCCCACAGACCCACACAGCACATGCATCCAGGTCCCCCACAGACCCACACCCACGTCCATGCTACAAGGACCTTGCAAGTAAAGCAGGATCGCGGGTGACCAACAGCCAAGAGAATATACAAGCGGCTGGAGAAACCAGTATGGATGTCACTGGGACATTATATATATATATATATATATATATATATATATATATATATATATACATAAATATATTATTATATAAATACATAATATATAATATATATAATAATATATATAATATAATAATATATATATATATATATATATATATAACTACGAGACCCTAATCCAAATCATCCGCTGATTGGCTATAAGCAAGGCTTGGGCCAATTAACGTCACTGTTTCCCTTTTCGGCTGCCAGCACCAGCTTCTAGGCAGCTCCCTGGGCCAGCCACTGGACCAAACCCAAAGATTCCAGGAGTGCTAGACAATATCAGCTTCTAGGTGCCTAGGTTGCTTAAGGTTTGGATGAAGAGAGAGCCCAGGGAGCTGTCTAGAAGCTGCTGCTTGTAGATAAAAATAAAAAACAATGGGCTGGAGCAATAAGCATATGCCAGCCGCATTGCAACAAATGAGTAAAGGACACACCATATAGGGCGGTTGGTCGCATGGTGGTGAATGGCAGGGTGGTGGGGTGGTTTGCGGGGTGGTAGGGTCGTGGTGAGTGGCGGGTGGTGGGAAGTAGGTGTGGTTGGCTGGATGGTTAAATGGTGGTGAGTGGTGGTGGGGGGAAGAGATTGAAGGCAGGGGTGGCAGGAGGTAGGGACTACGCAGCTTACCTCTGCTTCTACCGCAGTAGGCTCTGCTGGGCTGGGCCCTGCATCCTTGTCAGTAGGAGCTGCTGGGATGGGCTCTGCATCCATGTCTGTAGGCTCTGCTGGGATGGATTTGGCATCCATATCTGTAGGAGCTGCTGGGATAGATTTTGCTTCCATTGCAGTAGGCTCTGCTGGGCTGGGCCCTGCATCCTTGTCAGTAGGAGCTGCTGGGATGGGCTCTGCATCCATGTCTGTAGGCTCTGCTGGGCTGGGCCCTGCATCCATGTCTGTAGGAGCTGCTGGGTTGGATTTGGCATCCATTGCAGTAGGCTCTGCTGGGATGGATTTTGCTTCCATGTCAGAGGGAGCAGCTAGGCTTGTCTCCTCCATTCCAATATCTGTACTGCTATGGGTACTGCCATCCGGGGCTCTGGGTCCTGCTTGGTCTTGAACCTGGGCCACGTCAGTAAACAACAAGCCGAGAACGCCTTCAGTTACCATATCCAGATATTGGAGTGGGTAGGGGATATTTTACACAATTCGTTTTTCCTTGCTTGAACCAGATACTTATTATTATTTTTTTAGCAGTCTTGTCTTGACCCGAGGCTGTATGGGACTTACCATACTTCATACCAATCTGGAGTTCGAGACGTGAAACCGTTATGTCACATTTTGGCTGTATCGGCGTCTTGCTACGTGGTGCTGTGGCACAATTTTATTGCATTCTTTTTTATCAGTTCATTATTCTGCATTGCTGCATCAAAATACAGTCTGGCCATATGTGCTGCAAGAAGTGGTACAGGAGTGGGGTTCTGGTTCTGGCTATGAGATCATCTCACTGATGTTGCTTGTTGTTGACCAACCTGCTGTTGCTGCCCAACCGAAATCCGTTGCCCTCCTGGCTCCTGGAGTGGTCCAGCGAGGTCGTTCGAAGTTCCACATCCCATCTAGGACCAGTGAAGACGCTTGCCCCACGCTCTGCGCGAGTGATCTAAGGAAACTGGCGGAGAACCCTTGTCATGGGCGCGTGCATCACCGAGATCGAAGTGGAAGAAAAGGACAACGCCAACGGAAGGGTATGTGGATGCGAATATGGATAGCATTACCAAACACCCATTCCAGATCCAGAGGCGCAATTTATTAAGTTATGAGAGGTTGGCGGGAGTGACGTGGGCAGCGCGAACAGCTTCTTCGAAAGTCAAAATCACAGCACTGACAAAGTACCATTAGCTTCGCCTTCAGAAAATGGTTGGAATATGGCACTGGGTTGCAATTACCAGAGTTATGTTGGGCCATGTTGGTGAAAGTTACCAGGAGTTCGGGGGAGCAGGATCGAGCAGGATCGGCCCATGCCGTCTGCCTGCCTACGGGCCGACCAAAGATGCACATACTTCATGACAGAGGAGGATGAGACCTCCCCTCAGCTTCATGCCTTCCACCAGGCCCCGCCAGGCCCCCCGCCCCCGGGCTAGCTCCGGCCCAACCCGGCCCAACCCAGGAGACGAAGGTGCGACGGAGGGCTCAAATTACTTCACTTGCGTCGCGACGCAAGGCCCATTTCCTGGGAATTTCCACACCTGAGCGTCGCACCGAGTCGCTCAATTTGCGACGCGTCGCACACGCAAAAACTAAAAACATTTATCAGGTGTACGAATTGGGCAGACAGGTGAAAAACAAGATGGAAGACAATTAGATCAATGAACAAGTTAAATGCAGCGTCGCATGCGACGCAAAAAAATGCCTGAGAGTGATCGCGACGGAGCGACAGGTGGCAACGGAAGCGAGTTAGGTACGAGACCGTTGGCTGACGTGTCAGGCTTCATCACGGTCAGACGGATACGGATGGTCGGTCGGTCGGTCGGTCGCGGTCGGTCGGACGGACAAATGGGGAAACATGGAGGCTCCCGTCCGGGGCTTCCGTCCCTTAGAAGGGGAAAACAATCTGACGGTCGGGCAGATAGATGAAAGACAAAAGGAAAGCGATTCGCAAATTCGGCGTGGCTGCAGAACTTGGATACGATAATAAGACTTGTCTGGCGCACGCTGTGATCGCCAGCTTGGCAACGAAGATTCGTACACCTGTCTGTATTCTTACCCGTACTTAACCCTTCCCAGTCTTTATTGACGCTGGGGCCGGATACGGATTTTTTAAATTATGATAACAGTATTATCCAAGGTATGATCTGGTCTAATTCGATAAAAAGTCACGCCGACATCTGGTCCTTCCTTTTCTTTGCATACCCACCTTCCTCCGTTCACTGCCACGTTCTAAGACTTCCTTCTCTTCCCTGCCCTCCTGCTGCCAAGCTCTCAAGCTGTCCTTATCGCGCCAGTCTCAGCCCATTAATTGTAAGCGTTGAATTTGATTTTGCTCGCAAGCGACGAGATGTGACCATCAACTTAAAAAACATGTCGACACCGGCATCTGCACACACCAAAGCCTTGAACGAGTGCCTTCCCCTGTTCCCAGTACCTATCCCACCTACTGTCGACGCACACCCTCCCACCCCCCATCACACACTAATTCGCCCCCACCCCCCTGCCTCCCTACGCCACCCCCCTCACAACACACCTCCGCCGCTCCTCCACCGCCTCTTTCGATAACTGCCTCGGTTCTTTCTCGCGCAGTTACAGTTAAAGATAGAGAAATATAGTAGGTGATAGGCTTGGTCAATAGCAGCTCAGAGAGCTGCTTTATATTGGTTTACAGAGTGATAGAAGCCCCTCTCTCGCTTCTATCTGTCTTGCCCGACCTTAGGGTTTAGTGGCAAGTCCATTCATGGCAGTACATTCACTTGTACTGCATATTACTCATATAGTATAGCAGTCTCCATCCAGTACATTCACGCGTACTATAGACTACGCACACACGGCAGTCTCAGGATACATATGGCTCAGTTGATTAATCTCAACAGTTACTTCCGCATACCGCTCTTAAGCCACGCCGCTTGTCGTTCTTTCGCAGAGCCCCCCATTGGAGACGGGAGCCCCCGCTTGGAGACGGGATACCCCGTTGTCCAATTGTTTGTTTGTTTGTTTGTTTGTTTGTTTGTTTGTTTGTTTTGTTTGTTTTGTTTGTTTTGTTTGTTTTGTTTGTTTTGTTCGTTTGTTTGTTTTGTTTGTTTTATTTGTTTTGTTTGTTTTGTTTGTTTTGTTTGTTTTGTTTTGTTTGTTTGTTTTGTTTGTTTGTTTGTTTGTTTGTTTGTTTGTTGGTTTGTTTTTGTTTGTTTGTTTGTTTGTTTGTTTTGTTTGTTTTGTTCGTTTTGTTTGTTTTGTTTGTTTGTTTGTTTTGTTGATTTGCTTTTAGTTTGTTTGTTTGTTTTGTTGTTTGTTGTTGTTTTTTTTTTTTTTTTTTTTTTTTTTTTTTTTTTTTTTTTTTTGGTTTTTTTTGGTTTTTGGTTTTGTTTGTTTGTTTGTCTATTTGTCTGTTTTGTTTTGTTCGTTTTGTTTGTTTTGTTTGTTTTGTTTGTTTTGTTTGTTTTGTTTGTTTGTTTTGTTTGTTTGTTTGTTTGTTTGTTTGTTTGTTTGTTGGTTTGTTTTTGTTTGTTTGTTTGTTTGTTTGTTTGTTTTGTTTGTTTTGTTTGTTTTATTTGCTTTATTTGTTTTGTTTGTTTTGTTTGTTTTGTTTGTTTTGTTTGTTTTGTTTGTTTTGTTTGTTTTGTTTGTTTTGTTTGTTTTGTTTGTTTGTTTGTTTGTTTGTTTGTTGTTTGTTTTTTTTTTTTTTTTTTTTTTTTTTTTTTTTTTTTTTTTTGGTTTTTGGTTTTGTTTGTTTGTTTGTCTATTTGTCTGTTTTGTTTTGTTCGTTTTGTTTGTTTTGTTTGTTTGTTTGCTTTGTTTGTCTTGTTTTTTATTTTTGTTTGTTTGTTTGTCTGTTTGTTTGTTTGGTTGTCTGTTTGTCTGTTTGTCTGTCTGTTTCTATGTCTGTCATGTGCCAATCCAGGGCCTTACTGGGCCCTGGCCCTGTTGTAAACCCTGGCTTCAGCCCGCTGAACTCGATTCCGGTGCCATCTGTCTCTCTATGACCAACTCTCTCCGCCAATTTCCACGTCGCTTCTAACGCGCTTAAGGGTTGCTTGTTTCTTTCTTGCGCTGCATTCGCAGATCCTGCCTTGGCTCCCAGCGAAAGTTTACTAATCGATCAAATTCGAACTGAATCTCGTTCAGTTCCGGTTGAACTTTGAGTAGCAGGCCAGAAGATCAATGCTAACCCCCAACGCCGATACCGACAAGCTATGAATATAGGATATGAGCCCTCTTTCTTCCACACACCCTAACCCCTGCCTCCCATGTGTGTCTTTTGGAAGTATCACTGAGCACACACAAACTGCAAGGCTGTAGTTGTATCAAATAGTAGGGTGCCCTGGTGGGTCTCCTTGAGGTCGGCCCGGGGCTCGAGTGTCGTTGTTGATTTGTGTTATGGTAGAGTATATGGCCACGAGCGATCAAACTGACGCCTACAGGGGCGCAGGTTTGAGCTATGTAGCTCTGGCATACATGCGATTTGGGACGCTTTGAATTGAGGGACGGCGTGCGGGAGGAGCAGGGATTGGAATGTAGCTACCTTGTGACTGCCGCGATTCAACCAGTAAAGCTGTGAGTAGGTTGGTAAGTTCGTTGTGCATTACATATTATAGGAGCATTTTTTACCGGCGATGTCGCAATTTTTGACCAACCGTATTGTGGTGTCAAAGCATAGGTCCTGGATTGGAACTTGAAATGACATACTAAGGCCCTGGATTGGATAATAGGTCCTGGGTTAGCTGCCTACTGCCTGGCCGAGCAATTCTTCGCCTATTCGAGCACCTCTATCTGCATCAGGGTACTACATTTTGTCAAATTGGTCAGCGCTTAAAGCGCACAAACGTCAAATTGGTCAGCGCCTTGCAGTGCATAAAGCGCAAAAACTGCACGCTGCGCCCACAGGGAGTTAAATCAAATGTGAAAAACGCGCAGTGGGGCTCTAAAAGTGTGCGCAAAAGCGCGCTGCCGCGTGCGCTTTGTAGTACCCTGCTCTGCATGTATCTGTTTTCTCTGATTGCATCTCATCTGCCTCCCCTGTGTGTCTTTTGGATCATCATTTAACACCTACATTCATAAATGATCTCTGTAGCATGAACTCAGGGCCCCCGTCGGTAAAACGATTGTTTGGGGTTCACTTCATCAGTGTTTTTTCTGTTTAAGCCCTTCCTACTACGGTTGGGCAAGTCCCTTTAGCCTATTTGGCTACCCCTGGACTGTAACATAACAACAACAACAACAACAACCCATAACATTGATGAGTAGATGCGGATGCATTGAGTCCGTGACTGTGTACCTCTGGCCATATCTTTTATTTTGGCTTTTGTTAGCAGCTTCCAGGCAGCTCCCCTGACTGGCAGGCTATTCAGCCAAACCGCACACAGCCTAGTGATCCTGGAAGCTGACGTGATCAGATTTCCAGCATTGATGGAATCTTCGGGATCAGCCTGGCTGATTGCTCAGGGAGCTGCCTAGAAGCTGTGAAGAAAGGTCGAAGAGAAAAGCCCTGCCCCAGGCTTGTCAATGCACACTCATGCATCCGACGGGTCAATTTATCGGTAACACAATATATAATATTCAATAAAAAGTCGTATGATTATATTTCATCGAGTACATATCCTGCAACTATACTTTACTATATAGTATACTGCACCTTGTGCTATACTCTATACCTCCTCCTCCTCCCCAAACTCCTCCTCAAACTCAAACTCCTCCTCAAAGTCATACTCATACTCACACCCACCCCAGTAGACATACCCCCAAGACTAACCATGCATGCACTCCATGCACTTTGGAAACATAACTTGACATTATAGCCCGGTATAGCACGTTACAACTCGTTGTGACTCGTTAGACTCGTTATATTTTCCCATAGGACTTGTTAATTAAGTTGTCGTACCCCACAATCCGACCAGGGTACTTCAAATGGCCAAATTGGCCAGCGCTTTAGCGCACTTGAAAACAAAAAAAATGCGCTTTGTAGTGCAAAAAGCGCAAAAATTGCTTGCTGCGCCCACAGAGGGTTGCAAAAAACTGCGCTTAAAGCGCAGATGGGGTCAAAAAGTCAGCGCTCAGATGGGCAAAAGCGCGCGCTTTGAATTACCCTGGATCCGACCCCTGGATTCTCGTTAGGACATTATTTTGTGCTGCAGTAATGGAAAACAAAAATCGGAATGACATGTTATGACCCGTTATGATCCGCTATGATGAATCACAATCCGCTGGATTTTGTTTGTTTCTTTTCAGCTTAACTTGCACTGTTTGCCACATTTTCGTGCCTAAATGCCTGAGTTATACGTATGCCTGAATGGCTAAATTATACGCGTGCCTAAATGCCTAAATTATACGCGTGACTAAATGCCTAAATTTGCAGGCCTAAATGCCTAAATTATATGCGTGCCTAAATGCCTTAAATATGCGCGTGCCTAAATACCTAAATTATACGCGTGCCTAAATGCCTAAATTATGCGCGTGCCTAAATACCTAAATTATACGCGTGCGCCTAAAATGCATAAATAATATGCGGGACTAAATACCTAATTAGTCAGCCTGCCTAATTCCTTAACTTCGCCGGCCTAATAACCTCTGTCAGGAACGCTGCCTATAATTTCTAAAGGGCCTTAGGAATGTGCCCCGCTGGCGCCTGCATGCTGGTGGTGGTTCTGGTGGCCTCCTTGACCCAGAGTGGTACAGCCAGGCTGCTACGCCTAGATGGAAGGCACATACACACAGAAATATGAATCCAATGCAAGCAGACAGACACAGACACTACACAGACAGGCATAGACACTACACAGACACATACATACACAGACACTACACAGACACTACACATACATACACATACATACACAGACACTACACATACACATACATACACAGATACTACACAGACACTACACAGACACTACACAGACACATACATACACAGACACTACTCGAAAAAAACACTTACTACACGAGACACTACACAGACATACTCAGACACTACCAGACCTACAAACAGCACATACATACAAACAGAACACTACACAGACACATACATACACAGACACTACACATACACTACACATACACATACATACACAGACACTACACAGACACAGACACTACACAGACACTACACAGACACTACACAGACACATACATACACAGACACTACACATACACTACACAGAAACATACATACACAGACACTACACAGACACATACATACACAGACACTACACGGACACTACACAGACACTACACAGACACTACACAGACACATACATACACAGACACTACACAGACACTACACTACACATACATACACAGACACATACATACACAGAAACTGCACAGACACTTCACAGACACTACACAGACACATACACAGACACTACACAGACACTACACAGACACTTCACAGACACTACACAGACACTACACAGACACATACATACACAGACACTACTCATACACAGACACTACACAGACACATACATACACAGACACTACACAGACACTACACAGACACATACATACACAGACACTACACAGACACCACACATACACATACATACACAGACACTACACAGACACTACACAGACACATACATACACAGACACTTCACAGACACTACACAGAAACATACATACACAGACACTACACAGACACATACATACACAGACACTACACAGGACAACGACTCAGTACACATACTACACAACCTTCAACAGACCTACCAGAAACATAACATACACCAGACACTCCCGACACTACATACATACACAGACACTACACAGACACATACATACACAGACACTTCACAGACACTACACAGACACATACATACACAGACACTACACAGACACTACACAGACACATACAGACACAGACATACACAGACACTACACAGACACTACACAGACCTACATTACACTCACAGACCTACCGACACAGACACTACACAGACCCACCAGACACATCCATAACACAGACACGACAACAGACACTACACCAGACACATACATACAACAGACACTACACGACACTACACGCCACAACCCTACACAGACACTACACAACACAACTACACAACCTACACAACACAACAACAGACACATACATAACCGACACTTACAGACACACACAGACACATACATCCAACAACTACACAGACACATACTACACACCCTACAACAACACTACACGACACTACACAGACACCACATAACACGACACTACAAACAGACCATCACCATACCAACACTCACAACACATACATACACATACACACACAGACACTCCACATACACTACCATCACATACTAACCAGACACTACCAGACACTACACAGACCATACTACAAGACACTACACTACACTACCAAGCATTACACAGACACTACACAGACACATACATACACAGACACTACACAGACACTACACATACATACACAGACACTACACAGTCAGACAACATTGTCCCAGGCCCCCTGTAGCCCCCCACTCTCTGCCCGGCCTGCCCCCCCCCCCCCCTGTACCACACAGCCTTACACACAGGTGAAGACTCTGACAGGCACCAACTGAAGGAGCCCCAAAGCTTTCGTGACATGACTGACAATGAGTTGTGGGAAGCAGTCATCCCTGCTGGAAATGCTTGCACATGTCAGAACTAAGTCAATATAATAAAACGTAACAAATAAATAATACAATATAATCAGATATAATACATAAATAATCAAATACCAGTATCTTATAAATATATGCAACTGCTCATGACGAGGCGTGAGGTTGAGGGAGGCGGACTTCTCTGCTGGAAATGCTTGCACAGGTCAGAACTAAGTCAATATAAAAAAATTAAACAAAAAATCATAAAATATAATAAGTAAATAATCAATACCGGTATCGGGCTGGAATCTAATAAATATATGCAATTGCTGATGGCAACGCGTGAGGTTGAGGGAGGCGGTCGACAAAAAGGGAAACAAAAATGCTTCCACAGGTTGGAACTAAAAAAAAAGTTTCCACAGGTCAGAACTAAAGATGTTGATAAAGAGATAATAGTTGGGAGACCCCCCCCCCCCCCCCCCCCCCCCCCCTCATCGGAAGTTGTGGTGTGGGATTGCCATGGGTCAACAATGGCCTGCCTACGAAAATTGTACTGTACTGTATTATATTACATTGCGGTGTCATCAACATGTCATTGTTGACCCAGGACAAGCCCGCTCCACAACATCTGGGAAGGGTCTTCCAACTAATCTTCAGAATTAGATAGGCGATATTGCAGCAAGCAAGCAAGATTGCAGCAGGCAAGCATTTTTATAAGTACCGCCATCATATGGATATGCCCCCCCCCCCCCCCCCCCCCTGAGCGGATTTTGTTTTTGTTTTTGTTTTGTGAAAGGTATTTCACCCCAGGAGGTGGGTCTCCCTACACAAAACAGCGACACTGAGGATTCAATTCGAATGGCGTTGCTACTCCTACAAAAGAATAGGCACACTTAGGATCAGCGGGAGATACCAAGGAATGACACACTTTACTCATATGTTCCTTTTTCCGATGAATAGATGAGGCGCGGGAGTCAAATCTACCCCTACGGGTGCTTTAGTGTTCGCTGTCAACCGCCATGGTAGCTGTCAACCGCCATGGTAGCTTTGTCCAGGTAAAATAGCAGCTCACTCTCTACCGCTGTAAGACGGGGCTCCCTTAACACCACGCCCCACCAGGTGTTATCATTACTCGTGTGTCCCCAATATAATCGATATATGTTACAGCTAATGGTGAGGTGGCCAGCCAGTCCATTCGCTTGCCCTGGGGCCAACCATCACAGGTAGCAACTAACCACCAAAGGTAGGAACTAACCACCAAAGGTAGCAACTAACCACCAAAGGTAGGAACTAACCACCAAAGGTAGGAACTAACCACCAAAGGTAGGAACTAACCACCAAAGGTAGCAACTAACCACCAAAGGTAGCAACTAACCACCAAAGGTAGGAACTAACCACCAAAGGTAGCAACTAACCACCAAAGGTAGCAACTAACCACCAAAGGTAGGAACTAACCACCAAAGGTAGGAACTAACCACCAAAGGTAGCAACTAACCACCAAAGGTAGGAACTAACCACCAAAGGTAGGAACTAACCACTAGAGGTAGGAACTAACCACCAAAAGGTAGGACTACCACCAAAGGTAGGAACTAACCACAATGTAGGAACTACCCAAATTTGTGGACTACACCAAAGGGATGGACCCAAACCCACCAAGGTAGGAACTAACCACCAAAGGTGGGAACTAACCAGCAAAGGTAGGAACCAACCACCAAAGGTAGCAACTAACCACCAAAGGTAGGAACTAACCACCAAAGGTAGGAACTAACCACCTAATATGGGAACTAACTATCACAGGCCAGAACTAAACACCAAAGGTAGGAACTAACTATCACAGGCCAGAACTAAACACCAAAGGTAGGAACTAACTATCACAGGCCAGAACTAAACACCAAAGGTAGGAACTAACCACCAACAGCCAACCACCAAGCCATCACTAACCACCAAAGGTAGGAACTAACGATCAAAAGCCAAACTACCCCAAAGGTAGAACTACCACCACGCCACCACCAAGCCATCACTAACCACCAAAGGTAGGAACTAACCACCAACGGCCATAACGAAGAACCAAAGGTAGGAACAAACCACCAACAGCCAACCACCAAGCCATCACTAACCACCAAAGGTAGGAACTAACCACCAACGGCCATAACGAAGAACCAAAGGTAGGAACAAACAACCAATGGCCAACCACCAAGCAAAGGCCAGAACTAACCATTCATCATAAGCGGGATGAAATGTTTTTCTCAACTTTTGTTGTGTGTCCTAAGAGGGCGAAAATATAATAGTTGTTTTGAATATCCTTAGTGTTATGTGCCATACAAATGTTTGAATTGTAATGGATGGGAGATTCCCCCCCCCACCACCCACCCACCCACCCACCCAGTCTCCATACATTCTGACTTGGTCATATTTTACCCCAAGCGCAACTGCAACCCCTAGACCCCAAACCCAAACCTAACCTCAATTGTGATGACCTCGTGAACGGTCGTAGGTGTCACTGACGTCTTGAGCAGTCAGTATGACTGCTTTGACTGCTTGATCAACTGTGACGACAAGAAGCAGTGCACTGAGATAGCCCAACTGGGAGAGCCCATTCCTACTTGTGAGGGCCAGCTCTACGAGACGTTGGCGGATCTCATGATAAGGATGACCGGGTCTGACTACAATTATGATGCTAATGGTGATGATGATGATGATGATGATGATGATGATGATGATGATGATGATGATGATGATGATGATGACGATGCTGCTGATGCTGCTGATGCTGATAATGCTGAGGCTGATGCTGATGAATTTGAAGATCATTTACAGGTGCTGTGATGTGATGGTGCTGAAAAATGTGAAGAGAAGTGTAAAATAATAACATTATTTATGTAGCATGAGCTCTGGGCTTTCGTCGGTAGAACGATTTATTGGGGCCCAGTTCATCAGTGCTTGTTTTTGCTTGGGCCCGCTCTCGATATCGAGGTTGGGCAAGTATATTTAGCCTATTTGTATTTGGCCTACCCCTGGACTGTAAACATACATACAATGGTGGAGGACGCCCGGACACCCGTACATGGAGCTTCACAATATAAATCAGAGCCTGCGAAGCCCTTAAGATACAATGGTTGTACAATTTATTGTACTGCTGGTGACGGCGAGCAGCCAAATTGCTGGCTGAAGCTATGTAGCTAAGTTATAATTCAAGTTCAAGAAGCCCTTAAGTTAGATGGTGGAGGACGCCCGGACACCCGTACATGGAGCTTCACAAAATAAATCAGAGCCTGCGAAGCCCTTAAGATACAATGGTTGTACAATTTATTGTACTGCTGGTGACGGCAAGCAGCCAAATTGCTGGCTGAAGCTATGTAGCTAAGTTATAATTCAAGAAGCCCTTAAGATAGATGGTAGAGGACGCCCGGACATGGAGCAACACAAAATAAATCAGAGCCTGCGAAGCCCTTGAGATGCTATGGTAGCACAATTTGTTTAATTGCCGATGACGGCGAGCAGCCAAATTGCTGGCTGAAGCTAAGTAACCAAGTTCAAATTCAAGAAGCCCTTAAGATTGATGGTTGAGGACGCCCGGACACCCGGACATGTTAGCCCATACAACAGCTTATTAAATAATTAAAAAAAATCTTTCCTGTTTTAAAGATAGGGTTGCAAGTGCCCCTTATACATTATATCAGTAAATCGGCATTCACTTTTCAACTACAAATCTGTTAATTAAACAGAACTACCAATCAATGACATGGAGCACATGCTACCTGCCCATTTTGGCTATGCGTAGCAATCTCCAGACAGCTCCCTTTCCTCGCCCTTGGGCCAAACATCAAGCTAACTAGCGCGTCTGGAAGCTGACTTGGCAGGCATTCCAATGCAGCTGGAAGCTTTGGCGTTGGCCCAGTGGCTGGATAATGGAGCTGGATGTAAGCTGCTATGTGTAGCCCCCCAAAGAAACAGTTTATCAGCGCCTCACCCCCCTTTAAGGTTTTAAGCTTGCGCACGTCAATACGTTATCATCGGCATCTGGGTTTTCACACGAAAACGATGGTTGACGTAGACATTTCTGCACCCACCTTCGACAGGCATTGTGACTTTTGAAGCTTATTCAAGTCGAGCTGCTAGAACACAGGATTAAGTATGACCGAAACGGAATCGATTGAGCCCTTCGTGAGAGCGAAGGGGGGTGAGTTATATAAGCTCGTTCCGGGTCGATGGACTGGTGCACAAGAAATCGTCTGCTAATAGCGATGCAACTAGCTGATCTGAAGCACTATCTCTTGTGCGAAAGCATAACTCTGAAGGCAACCAACCTTTCAAGTCCATCGGCACATGCATGTGCACATGTACTTCGCAGTACGTATCCAGCGTCAGCGTCAGCGCGCTACCTGTTGGCGCTATCTTTGAAAATCCTAGCTCGGGCCAGTGTCTAGCGTCATAAATGCTCTGGTCATTTTGGGAGCATAAGCTTAGCCGGTTCCCGATCGATAGCAGGCGCCAGTCTGAGCTACCTTTCCGCACTCCGGTCCAAACATATCCGTACCCGATTGCGACCCATGGTTCTCCTCTCTTTATGGAAGTTTGGGGAAGACCGTTGCCGCGAACTGCTGGCATCCGTTTCAAAGTGAGAGTTGGCCAGGCTCATCATGATGCCATTCGTCCATACCCCAGCCTACACCCACACCCTCCCCACACAGCCTCCCTTGACTACTTCCATTCAACCACCCACCCACCCACTTACCACCACCCACCTCTACCCATTAATCCACACCCAGCAACAACCCAGCACTTACCCTCCACAGCCCCAGCCCCAATCACCCCCATCCAATTATTAGAAAACTCTATCCGTCCAATAAAACCACACACCCTTACCCACCAACAACGTCCCACTACCACCCCATTACAGCCCCACCTATCGCCACCATCCAATAATCGAAAATAAAAGATCTGTCCGATCTAGCACCATAGTTTTTCTTTTCGGCTATGAGCAACAGCTTCTAGGCAGCTCTCCGGACCGGCTATCCAGCCTAACCTGAAGCAAACTAGTGCACTCGTGTTAAATCCATTAATATGTGAATTCGGGACCTAGTTTGGTATCTGAGAAGCAATATTACGGCAGGGTACTTGTTTGCCCCCGTTGCCCATGTGTTTTGATTCTCTTCTTTTGAGTCTTGATTTGACTCATTTGCTACACAGCATAAGTATCTATTAAATTAACAACTCGGAAGCTAACAAATTCAGCTTTCCGGCATTGATGAAATACTGGGGCTTAGCCCTGGGGCTGCCACTCCTACAAGAGAGTAGACGCACTTAGGGGCGGTTGGCGGGAGATACCGACCCTCGACCAAACACACATTCACCACTACCCCTATTGACCATGGCCTTGGTCGTTAACTTCACTTTTAAGTCATCCACCCACCCACCCGTCCCAGCACCCAGAAAGTCAGTCACCTCAATACCTAGGGCTGGATCCTGGAGCTTCCTAGAAGCTGCTAATAAAATACTCAGGGCTGGATCCTGGAGCTTCCTAGAAGCTGCTGAGAAAATACTCAGGGCTGGATCCTGGAGCTTCCTAGAAGCTGCTAAAGAAATCCCCATGTATATTATCTCCCACCGCCACTAAGTGCGCCTCCTCTTTCGTAGGAGTGGCAACGCCATTTGAATTGAATCCTCGGTGTCGCTAATTTGTATCAGGAGACCCATCTCCTGGGGTGAAATTCCTTTCACAATCAGTCACAATTGAAAAAATGGAAAACCCTGCCTAGCACGACACCCCTGAGCCTCACCTGTCGGGGCACGACCCACGTTTGGATCACCCCCCCCCATCCCCAATCATACCCTCTTGTTCTGACCTCACACCATCCCCCCCCCCCCCGCCCCCCCCCACGCACCACACCCCACACATCAAAACCCCACCACAACGCACACCACCACCCTATCGTCGATCAAGGCAGTCTAATTTCCGTCACAACCCCATCTCCCATCGAGACCAACTTATATCTGACCTCCCCCCCCCCCCCCCCCCCCCCCCTCCTTACACCCCTACAACACCCCATCCTTTACTACCCCCCCCCCCCCCCCCCCCCCCTACCCTACACCCCTACACCCCCATCCTTACCCCCCCCCCCCCTCCCCCCCCCCCCCCCCTACCCCCATCCCCAACCCCCCAACCCCCTCTCCTACACACCCACCACACCACCCACCACCCACCCCAACCACCCCCCCACTCTCCACTCAGGGCTAGACTAACTTCAATCACAACGCCCCCTCCCCCTCAAACCACTCTTGTACTCGACCTCCCCCCCCCCCCCCCCCCCCCCCCCCTCCCCCCCCCCACAACACCCCCACGACACAACACTCCCCCCAACGCACACACCACACCTTTTCCCCACCTCACCCCTCCTCACCACACACAACCACAGAATCACCACAAACCAGAGGTCCACCCACCACTCAAACAAATCAACAAACACACACCACCTAACCCCCCTTCCTCACCTATCACAAGAGAGGACTGAGTTCAGTTTACAGCAATTAATACCCCCCCCCACCCCACACACAACACCCCCCCCACCTCCCCCCCACCCCACCCCACACCACACCCA
>JACBWV010000626.1:42371651-42434777 GCA_013435795.1 Chlamydomonas sp. ICE-L
CATCATGATGCCATTCGTCCATATCCCCCACCTACACCCCCAAGCCCTCCCCACACAGCCCAATCCCTTGAGCATTCGTCCATCAACCACCACACATCCGACTACCCACTTACCACCACCCAGCTCTCCCCATTAATCACATCCCAGCAACAACCCGCCACTTACCCTCCCAAGCCCCAGCCCCCAATCACCCCCATCAATTATAGAACAGACTTACTATCCGTCCATAAAACCCACACAACAAACCCGTACCCCCAACAACGTCCCCTACCACCCCATTACAGCCCCACCTATCGCCACCGATCCAATATCGAAAATAAAGATCGTCCCGATCTAGCACCATATTTTTCATTTTCGGCTAAGAGCCAACAGCTATAGCATCTCTCCTACCGGACCGGTGTCTATCTCCAGTCCTACACCTGAAGACAACACTTTGCCTCGTGTTACATCCATTAAGATTTAATTCGGACCTAGTTTGGTATCTGAGAAGCAATATTAACGGCAGGTACGTGTTTGCCCCCCGGTTGCCCATGGTTGTTTTGATTTCTCTTCTTTTGGATTCTTGATTTGACTCATTTGCATACACACAGCAATAGTATCTATTAATTACAACTCGGAAGACATAACTCAATTCGCTTTCCGGCATTGATGAAATACTGGGGCTTAGCCTGGGCTGCCACTCCTCCTACAAAAGTAAGAACGCACTTAGGGCGGTTGGCGGGAGATAGTACCAGACCCTCGACCAAACACAACCTTCACCACACTCAAAACCCCTATTGAATGACCACTGGCCCTTGTCTTCCTTACTTTTAAGTCACATCCACACCCAACCCACCCTCCCCAGCCCCAGAAAGTCTTTCACCTCAATACCTGGCTGATCCTTGAGCTTCCTAGAAGCTGCTATAAAATACTCCGGGTGGAATCCTGGACTTTCCTAGAAGCTCTTGAGAAAATACGCATGGCTGATCCTGTGAGCGCTCCTAGAATCTGCTAAAATCCCCATGTATATTTAGTCCCAGTCCGCCACTACAAGTCGCCTCCTCTTTCGTAGGAGTGGCAAGGGCCATTTGACTTGACTCCTCGTGTCGCTAATGTTGTATCAGGAACTAACCCATCCCCTGGGTGAGAATTCCTTTCACAATCATCCATTGAAAATGAAACCCTGCCACCACGCCACCAATGACTCACCTGTCAGGGGCAATCCACCTTGGATCACACCCCCCCCCCGCCCCATCCTAAGACCCGCTTATCTGACCTCAACCATTCCGCCGCCCCCCCCCCCCCCAACACCACACAACGCTCCAACCCCCACCACAGACCCCACCCACCACACACCACCACCCTACTCGTCGATCAAGGGCGAGGCTAAGTTCAGTCACAACCCCATCTCCCATCGAGACAACACTTATATCTGACCTCCCCCCCCCCCCCCCCCCCCCCCCCTACCCTTAACACCCCTACACCCCCTCCTTTAACCCCCCCCCCCACCCCCCCCCCCCCCTACCCGTACACCTCCTACCTCCCCATCTTAACCCCCCCCCCCCCCCGCCCCCGCCCCCCCTACCCCACCCCCCCCCCCACCCCCTCGCACTACACATCCCACCACACCACCCCCCACCCCCCCACCCCCAACTCTCCAATCAAGGCGAGACTAAACTTCAATCACAACCCCCTCTCCCCATCAACCTACCTTGTATCTCTGACTCCCCCCCCCCCCCCCCCCCCCCCCCCCCCCCTCCCCCCCCCCCACACACAACCCACTCCCCCCGACTCACCAAACGACACACCTTTTCCCCACCTCCCCCCCTCACCACCACACCACATATCCCCACACAATCACCCCACACAAAAAACACAACACACACTCACCCTAACCCCTTTCCTCACCCTTCAAGAGAGAGCTGATTCAGTTACAGGTAATCTAGCAATTAATTACCTACCCCCCACCCCCCCCCACCCCCCCACCACTCCCCCCCCCCACCCCCCACACACAACCCCCCCCACCTCCCCCCCCCACCCCACACCACACACCACACCCCAGCCCCCACACACACCACCAGACCACACCTCACCCAACCTCAAACCCACAGCACCCCACACAAACCGTACCCCCCCCACATCACAACCACACCACACCACCCCACACCTCACCACAACCTCAACCACCCCACAGCAACATACCCACCACCATCGCCCCCCACCCCCCCCCCCCCCCCCCACCCCACGACCCTCACCCCCCCTCACACCACACCACCCACCACACCACAGCAACCTATAACCCCCCCCCCCCCCTCCCCCCCCCCGGTCCGCCTACCCCCACACACACCACTATCCCCCCCACACCCACCCCACCGCCCCCCCCACCCCCTCCCACACCACACACCCCTCTACCGACCCCAGTCCCCCCCACCCAGCACACCCCCCTCCCCCCCCCCACCCCCCACACTCACCGTCGGGGCCCCCCCCCTCACCCCACCCTCCCCCCCCACCCCCCCCCGCCTCACCCCCCCGACGACCCCCACCGCTCCCCCTCCCCACCCCCCCAGCACCTCCCCACCCCACACACACACCTCCTCACCCCCCCACCCCACACACATTCCTCCACCTCACCCACACTTTCACCTCACCCCAATACAACCCACACACTCCTAACACACCTCCTCACCCTCCATCCCCCACCACACCACCTCACAACCCTCCCCCCCCCCAACGCCCTCCATACACTCACTACACACAAACTCACCCCCACCTCATCCCCCCCACCCCCCCCACACACATCTCCCACCTTCCCACCCCCACGCAGCCCACACAAAAACCATCTCACCCCTCCCCTCTCCTATCATGGGAAGCTGGGGCCTACAGCAATACATTCCCCCACCCACCCCCCCCCTTCAACACCCCCCCTCACCCCCCTACCACACCCCACCACACAACCCCCCCCCCCCACACCTCCCCCCCCTCACCCCCTCCACCACCCACCCCCAACACACCACCTCACACCACCTCACATCCCCCCCCCCACCCCTCACACATAACCCCCACTTTGCCCACCACCACCACACACCACCTCACCACCTCAACCATCCCCCCTCCCTCCCCCCCCCCCCACCCCCACCCCACCACACACATACACCCCCACTTTGCCCACCACATGATACACCCACACTACCCCCCCACTCCCCCCCACACACACCATCCCCAACCCCCTCACCTATCAGGGGACAGACTGAGTTCAACCACAGCAATTAATTACCCCCAACCCACCCTACCCCACCCCCACCCCCACACACCCCACCCCACCCCCACACAGACCACCTCCCCTCCCCTCACCTATCAGGGGAGAGACTGAGTTCAACTACAGCAATTAATTACCCCCCACACACACCCACACCCACACACACACAAACACACACACACTCACACACACACATGCCTCACCCCACCTCACCCCCCCACTCACACACGCATCACACCAACTTCCCCCCCCCCCCCACACACACACCTCCCTTCCGCCCCCTCCGCCCCCCCCCCCCACACACACACACACACACACACACCACCCACACACTCACACACACACACACCACACATCACACAAAACACCAAACCACATCCAGCACCCCCCTTCACACACCCCCCCTGCCTCACCCCCCACCCTCACCCCCCCACTCCCACCCGCCTCACAACCAACTCCCCCCGGCCCCGCCCCCCCCCTCCCCCCCACACAAGCCGCATCTCCCTTCCGCCCCGCCCCTCCACCTCCACCCCACCCCCACACATTGCACAACATCCCACACATCCCATTCACACCCAACACATGCCTCACAACCCTTCTCACCCCCCACTGCACACACTCCTGCCACCACTTGCCCCGCCCTCCCCCACACCCGTCGCTTCCTCCCACCTCCCCCCCCCCCCTCCCCCCACCCCCCGCACACCACCCAAACTCGCATACTCACAGCACTCCAAATTCCCCCCTACACTCACCTCACCGCCCCCCCTCCACCACAACCCACTCTCACCCGCCCCTCCCGCCCCCCCGACCCCATCCCTTCCGCCCCCGCCCCCGCCCCCCCCACACACACACCCACCCCAGCACACCCACACAAGACAGCACTGCCCACCCCCACTCAACCCCCTTCCTCACGACACCACTCCCACTCCATTGTCAAAGGTCCCCATCCTTTGCCCCCCACCAGTCAACCCCCACTGTCAACAGCTCTTCACCACCTTTTCCCCCCCCTCCCCCCCGCTCCACAACACAACCCCAAACGCCCACTGATCACCCACCTCCCCCCCCCACACGCACCCCCACCCACTCTCCCCCCCATCCCCACCCACTTATCACCCCCCCACACCTCCACCCCCCCCTCCGCCTCCCCATCCTCCCCTTCCACTTCCTCCCCTATCAGTGGATATACTTAAGTTCAACTACAGCAACCCAGGATGTACACAAGTGGCCCCTCCACTACCAGCATGGTCACATGGCTTTGGTTGGGTGGTGGACCACAACCGCTATAAGGTACCCTGGGCTACTTTTTGTGCATTTATATGTGCGCTTGTTTTACATTACATGCCAGCATGGTCACATGGCTTTGGTTGGGTGGTGGACCACAACCGCTATAAGGTACCCTGGGCTGCGTGCACATGTTTTGTGCATTTATTTGTGCACATGCTTTGTGCATTTACATGTGCACATGTTTACTGCATGTAAATGTGCACATGCTTTGTGCATTAACATGTGCACTTGTTTCCTGCATGTAAATGTGCACATGCTTTGTGCATTTACATGTGCACATGTTTACTGCATGTAAATGTGCACATGCTTTGTGCATTTACATGTGCACTTGTTTCCTGCATGTAAATGTGCACATGCTTTGTGCATTTACATGTGCACATGCTTTGTGCATTTATATGTGCACATGTTTCCTGCATGTAAATGTGCACATTTTTTGTGCATGTAAATGTGCACATGTTTCGTGCATGTATATGTGCACATGCTTGGTGCATGTATTTGTGCACATGTTTTGTGCATTTATATGTGTACATGTTTCGAGCTTTTATATGTGCACATGTTTTGTGCATGTATGTGTGCACATGTTTTGTGCATGTATGTGTGCACATGTTTTGTGCATGTATGTGTGCACATGTTTTGTGCATGTATGGGTGCACATGTTTTGTGCATGTATGGGTGCACATGTTTGTGCATTTACTGTGTGCCATGTTTGTGGCATGTTGTGTGCACATGTTTTGTGCATTTATGTGCACATGTTTTGTGCATGTATATGTGCACATGTTTTGTGCATTGTAATGTGTGCACATGTTGTTTGTGCATGGATTGTGCACAAATGTTTTGTGCCATGTATGTGTGCACTGTTTTGTGCGTTTATGTGTGCACATGTTTTGTGCATGTATGTGTGCACATGTTTTGTGCATGTATATGTGCACATGTTTTGTGCATGTATGTGTGCACATGTTTTGTGCATGTATGTGTGCACATGTTTTGTGCATGTATGTGTGCACATGTTTTGTGCATGTATGTGGCACATGTTTGTGCATGTATGTGTGCACATGTTTTGTGCATGTATGTGTGCACATGTTTTGTGCATGTATGTGTGCACATGTTTTGTGCATGTATGTGTGCACATGTTTTGTGCATGTATGTGTGCACCATGTTTTGTGCAGGTATGTGTGCACATGTTTTGTGCATGTATGTGTGCACATGTTTTGTGCATGTATGTGTGCACATGTTTTGTGCATGTATGTGTGCACATGTTTTGTGCATGTATGTGTGCACATGTTTTGTGCATGTATGTGTGCACATGTTTTGTGCATGTATGTGTGCACATGTTTTGTGCATGTATGTGTGCACATGTTTTGTGCATGTATGTGTGCACATGTTTTGTGCATGTATGTGTGCACATGTTTTGTGCATGTATGTGTGCATATGTTTTGTGCATGTATGTGTGCACATGTTTTTTGCATGTATATGTGCACATGTTTTGTGCATGTATGTGTGCACATGTTTTGTGCATGTTTATCTGCACATGTTTTGTGCATGTATATGTGCACATGTTTCGTGCATTTATATGTGCTCATGTTATGTGCATGTATGTGTGCACATGTTTTGTGCATGTATATGTGCACATGTTTTGTGCATGTTTACTTGCACATGTTTTTTGCATGTATATGTGCACATGTTTTGTGCATGTATGTGTGCACATGTTTTGTGCATGTTTATCTGCACATGTTTTGTGCATGTATATGTGCACATGTTTCGTGCATTTATATGTGCTCATGTTTCGTGCATGTATGTGTGCACATGTATGTGCGCACATGTTTTGTGTATTTATATCTATAATATAATACATTATCATTTACAGGTCGTATATTACAATATTTGATACACATAATGTGATATATTATATATTAAATGGGGCACATGTGTTGTGCATGTATAAAGTCTATTGCATGTGGCACTGTTGATAAGACTGCCGTCTGCTGCGTGAGCTGGTACCTCATGTGCAGGAGCGTACTTAGGCAAGGTCTTATCAACACAAGATATATACATATATGATTTGCCCTACTCGATTTTTGCCTTCTGGTGAAGCATCTGAGAAGCCAGAAAGATTAAGGGGGTCCCAGGGATTAAGGGGGTCCCAGGGATTAAGAATCTACCAAGAGTATAGTGTTTGGTTCACTGAGCAGGGAGGCATGAGCAGTATGTAGCAGTGTACAAGTGACTGTATGTCCTTAGCAGTGTTTTATACATTTATAATTTATATATCAAAATATGGAAAGTGTTGGCCTGGAATACTGCAGCCACAACGAGTGTGTGCTTAATGACACATATTGGTAACACATAATGGTAACACCTTTAACCTTATCCAAGCACAAACACGAATATAAAAATTAACGCACAAATATGAACAAATACACAAAAACACTCAAGCAATACAAATAAAATCAATACAATAGCGATAGTGATAGCAATAGTGATAGCAATAGCAATAGTTCAAATATACATAGCCCCCCCCCACCCACACACACACACACACACACACACATGAGTGCAAAACAAATACAGTAGCGATAACAGGTACAACAGCAATAATAAAAATACACATAGAAAACAATAAAATAGCGATAAAAATAGTGGTAGCAATAACTGCATCGATCACGATTACAATAACAATAACTATAAACACTACGCAAACAAACATAACCAGAAACTCAAACTGGAACCATAACCACAAACTCAAGCTGGAAGCTTATACTGCTCAGGTTGGAAAAGGAAAGAAGACGTACGACCAAGCCAAGAAGATCTTAAACAAATGGGGGCATTTTCAGCTTGGATGGGTTGAGGTAAATTTCTTCAGAGTACTTGGATGTATGTATATATGTTTATATAAATATGGATGTATGTATATATGTTTATATAAATATGGATGTATGTATATATGTTTATATAAATAAAAAATGCATAAATAGTAGGTATTATTTTATGAGGGGTGAGGTTGAGGGGGGCAGCCCGTTCACTTACACTGATACCAACCACCCAGGTCGTCGTCAACCGCGATGGTAGCTTGTCCAGGTGAGGTAGGAGACCGCTCCCCACCCGCGTACAACGGGCTCCCTTAACACCACGCCCCACCAGGCGTTATCATTACCAACCGCCCAAAGGTTACAGTAACCAATTATTGGTCTGCATAAGCAACTATTTGTAACAACCCTTGCGAGGTAGCCCAAGGTGCTAGAGGGACTTGCTCTTTTTGAGGATGCTTGGATGGGACGAGGCAACTTCCTTCGGTATGCTTAGATCTGCTAGGGTGTATGTATATATGTTACAACCCTTGTGGGGTAGCCCAAGGTGCTAGAGGGACTTGCCTCTGTGGGTATGCTTGGATGCGCTTAGGTAACTTTCTTCAGTATGCTTGGATGTATGTTTATATGTTGCAGTAACCAAGTATCGTTCTTCTTAATTAGACCTAATCAAATATATGTAACAACCCTCGTGGGGTAGCCCAAGGTGCTAAAGGGACTTGCCCCTTTTGAGGATGCTTGGATGGGCCGAGGCAACTTCCTCGGCGAGGCGTGGGGGTATGTTTATATGTTGCAGTAACCAAGTATTGTTCTTCTTTATTAGACCTAATCAAATATATGTTACAACCCTCGTGGGGTAGCCCAAGGTGCTAAAGGGGCTTGCCCCTTTTGAGTATGCTTGGATGGGCCGAGGCAACTTCCTTGACTAGGCGTGGGTGTGTGTGTTTATGTTACCAGATCCCATAGTGCTTGTTAATAACCCCTCTGGATAGTCTAGAATTACCTTAATATCTGAGCTATTAATATTATATTATATTATATTATATTATATGAGCTATTAATATTATATTATTTATTAATATCTGAGCTCTGGCGATCCATTCTGTTTCGAACCGACCATATCGCATGGGGGGTCACTTCCTATGTCTATCTTATTGGCTACCCCCTGGACTGTAACATGCATACTTACATACATACATACATACATACATACATACATACATACATACATACATACATGTAGTGCTTGTTAATTGGCCCTCTGGATAGTCTTTAATTATCTTGATTATTTGAATTGGGCCAAGTCCCTCTAGCCTAATTGGCTACCCCCTGGACCGTACTAAACAAGCGAACAAACCAGCAAAAGGACAAATAAGCAAGCAAACAAATGCATGCCATAAGAACACCTTTTGCAATTCGTTTGCCCCCCCCCCCCCATGCTCCCTGCCCTAGGTTTCACCCCCACCCCCAATGGTGAAGGATGCGCCTGTGTGCGTTGTTGCCAAGTCTTTGTTCCTTTGGACAGGCAACCCTCTCAAGATGGTGTGAGTGCAGCCCTTGCTTTGTTTTTGTTTCCACCCCCATCCCCAGTGGTGAAGGATGCACCCGTGTGTGTCGTTGCCAATTCTTTGTTCCTTTGGACTGGCAACCCTCTCAAGATGGTGTGAGTGTAGCCCTTATTAAAGGCTGCTTGAAGCAAACGTGTGGTGGCACTGTATGTGTGCTGCAGTCCAGAGGTCGGCAAAATAGGCTCAAGGGCTTGCCCAACCTCACAGAATTAAGATCAACTCTGGATTACAAGTCGAGGCTACTTGGAGCAAACGCTTGATGGCACTGTCTGTATGTTGCAGTCCAGGGGGTAGCAAAATAGGCTCAAGGGCTTGCCCAGTCTCAAACAATCAAGATCAACTCTGGATTACAATTAAAGGCTGCGTGAAGCAAAATGTGTGGTGGCACTGTCTGTATGTTGCAGTCCAGGGGGTAGCCAAATAGGCTCAAGGGACTTGCCCAACCTCAACAATCAAGATCAACTCTGGATTACAAGTCGAGGCTACTTCGAGCAAACGCTTGATGGCACTGTCTGTATGTTGCAGTCCAGGGGGTAGCACTATAGTAGTAATATTATTGATCACTGGGTTTTTTTCGACGCTGCCAGCATTCTTCGCCGCCGACGCCGGCATTCCGTCGCTGGATGGCGACTCATGGGTCTGGCTAAACTAGTCAGAAATGACCCCCTAACCCCCACGGGCTCCGCGGGGTTCCGGGGACAGTCCATCGCACTGGGGTGTACTGAGTCGCTATATTTGCGACGCGTTGCACACAAAAAAGTGTCGCACTGGGGTCGCACTGAGTCGATCAATTTGCGACGCGTTGCATGCAAAAAGTGTGAGTGATGGCCCTATATACATGGTGGCCCAAATAAGATGGTAGCCATCCATTGAGGAAAGCAGTGCATATCTTGTTGTGATATATCAGTGCCCCACTGGATCACAATACCACACGATCTTTGAAAAGATCAAAAGAGAGGCACCCCTCAACAACTAAACGCCGAACAACCTACCCCCATCAATGAAATTAGCGGCAGCCAGCCAGCCACCCACCAGCGCTTGATAACTATTAATCAGTGCCCCTCACAGCCTTCCCCATCCTCTCTCATGTATAGGGAACGGCAATATGATATCATTTCATCATATGATAGCATATGATGCCGGCAGTCTGACAAGGCCAAAGTTACCATTTATGTACAATATTATATGATGCAATTTGTGTGACTGCACATGATATCATACTCGTCTTAGGTCAACATCATATGATATGCCGGTCCGTACTCATGACAGCTTTGTGGATAAGATACTATGCATCAGTGTCCCTCACAGCCTTCACCATCCTCTCTCACGACAGCTGTGTGGATGAGGTAACTAAACAGCAGTGCTCTTCACAACCTTGTTCATCCTCTCTCATTACTAGAACACGGCAATATCATATCATATGATATCATGTCATCATATGATACCGGCAGTCTGACTAAGCCAAAGTTGCCATTTACATACAATATCATATGATATCATGTCATCATGTGATACCGGCAGTCTGACTAAGCCAAAGTTGCCATTTACATACAATATCATATGATATCATGTCATCATGTGATACCGGCAGTCTGACTAAGCCAAAGTTGCCATTTACATACAATATCATATGCTGTAATTTGTATGATAGCATATGATATCATACTCACCTTTGGTCAGCATCATATGATATGCCGGTCCCTACTCACGACAGCTTTGTGGATGAGATAAATATAAATCAGTGCCCCTCACAGCCTTCACCATCCTCTCTCATTACAGCTTTGTGGACGAGGGCACTATCCCCAGGCAATCTATCAGCACTACAGATGGCAAGACACGTACCGCACCCCACAGTGAGGTACAGCGGTACAGATTTGCACATGGCTGCCAGACTGGACACCTCTTAGCTGGAGAGGAGCGGTTTTCTCTGGAATGGGATAAGTTTGATGATTCTGTTTGGTAAGTTGTAGGGTAGCTCCAAGGGGGGCGGGGTTGGGGGTGAAGGGGGGGGGGGGGGGGGGGGGCAGTAAAGATCATTATACCACATCATAGATATAGATAGAGAATCGCGAATACAACTCGATGCGGTCTACTTTTTTGCGGTGCACTCAGGTAGTGCCGATTGTATTGTTGGCAATGTACAGCATCCCTGATCCGCCCACCCACCCCCTGCATGCTAATCATCGCACTGGAAGGTTGGACCCCCTCGAAAGTCCCCCCACCCCCACCCTCTTCCCCCACCCTCTACCCTCCACCCTCCAACCCACACACCCCACCCCCACCCTCTCTACCCTTCACCTCGCCCTCCCCCTCCCCACACACCCACCCACCCACCCCCTGCATGGTAATCATCGCACTGGAAGGGGATACATTTGATCATTATGTAAGGTAAGTTCTGGATAAGTTGCAGGGTTACACTGTTTATTTGGGGATATTTGCAGCAGCCCTCATCTCATATTTCATATTTTCATTTTCATTTTCATATCAATCTCGTCTCATTTCATCTCATATTTCATATTTTCATTTTCATATTCATATTAATCTCGTCTCATTTCATCTCATATTTCATATTTTCATTTTCATATTCATATTAATCTCGTCTCATTTCATCTCATATTTCATATTTTCATATTCATATAAATCTCGTCTCATTTCATCTCATATTTCATATTTTCATTTTCATATTCGTATTAATCTCGTCTCATTTCATCTCATATTTCATATTTTCATATTCATATTAATCTCGTCTCATTTCATCTCATCCAATATTTGCAGTAGCCCTCATCCACTTACCCACCCCCTGCGTCATTAACCTGCTTGTGTTCCAGTTAAAGTAGGAGCTCGTTCCCTACCGCCGTAAGACAGGGCTCCCTTGATACCACGCCCTACCAGACGTTATCATTACTTTTCTTGATACCACGCCCTACCAGACGTTATCATTACTTTCCTTGATACCACGCCCTACCAGACGTTATCATTACTTTGCCTTGATACCACGCCCTACCAGACGTTATCATTACTTTCCTTGATACCACGCCCTACCAGACGTTATCATTACTTTCCTTGATACCACGCCCTACCAGACGTTATCATTACTTTCCTTGATACCACGCCCTACCAGACGTTATCATTACTTTCCTTGATACCACGCCCTACCAGACGTTATCATTACTTTCCTTGATACCACGCCCTACCAGACGTTATCATTACTTTCCTTGATACCACGCCCTACCAGACGTTATCATTACTTTCCTTGATACCACGCCCTACCAGACGTTATCATCACTTTCCTTGATACCAAGCCCTACCAGACGTTATCATTACTTGTATAATCAACTTTTGTTCTATGTTCTTTGAAGTTTTGAACCTAGTGATTTCTTTCAACGAAACCCCAGTACCCACCCACCCACACCCACCCACTCACTCACACTCACACTCACACCCAGTCCCCACCCACCTACTCACCCGGGCACCTACTAGGGGGTGCCAAAATTAAATTACCCTGTCCCTGTGCAACTAAACTAACGACAAAGAATTCGAATTCCGAATCCCACACTGCCTAGTTTCGATGGCTAGTGCGCCCTAGTTGACGGCTATCTAAAGGGTGCTTGCGGGAGTGGTTGGCGGTGGCAGAACCGTTGGCATTGGGAAAGCTGAGAGGTGCGTATTTCGGGGCAGTGGCGAGTTGTTACAACCTGATGATTTATTTCATTGAGACCACACCCACCTACCAACCAACCTCTGCAACCTGCTCTTCTTCTTCTGGGGTGGTTTAAGCTGATGATTTATTTCAATGAGCCCCCTACTGCGACAGATAACGATCCTCGCGTTCCCCTATCAGACACCATTGGTTAATCCTACTCATTGGTTAATCCTACACCATTGGTTAATCCTACCCACCCCCTGCATTCTTATCTTATTTACAAAAAATGAAATTATTAAAATTGCTGTCCCAAAATCTAAAAATTCAAAAGGAAAACATAAGGTTCGATATAATCAAAGATAATAGTCTATAGGCTTATTGTTATGTCTCTAGTATTACCCCTTCGAACCTGGTGATTTCTTTCAATGGGACCCCTACCCAGTACTCAACTACAGCCTGCATCCTTAGTGTCGCTGATTAGTGTCGGGAGACCCACCTCCAGGTGTGAAATTCCTTTCACAACTTCAAAACAAAACATTTCCGTTTCAGCAGGTATGAAGTACCCAGTACCCACCCAGCCACCCACCCACCCACTCACCCACCGCCTGCATCCTTTCTCTTTCTGCAGGTACGAAGTTTACACTATTTCAAGGCCCGCCCATCCACTGTCAGTTATCTCCTATCCCTTGGTCCGCTTCTACCAGGGGAAGTTTGCCAGGGACTCCGCGTCAGCTCTATCAAGGTCACTGCAAGAAGCATAGCCACATATCAATGCGTTTTCGATTTAAGCACCTCCTGTCACGGGACGCATGAGCTCTCTCTAGGTCGCCGCAAGAAGCATGGCCGCATATCAATGCTTTTTCGATTTGAGCACCTCCTGTCACGAGACGCATCAGCTCTATCAAGGTCACTGCAAGAAGCATAGCCGCATACCAGTGCTTTTTGGCGGAGCCCCCCCTTCTAGGGGGCGGGAGCCCCCAGTGTTACCCATTTGTCCGTCCGTCTGACCGTGATGAAGCCCGACACTTCAGCCAACGGTCTCGTAACTAACTCGCTTCCCTTGCCACCTTTCGCTCCGTCGCGATCACTCTCCGCCATTTTTTGCATATAACTTTTCCGATTTAAGCACCTCCTGTCACCGGACTCAGCATCAGCTCTCTCTAGGTCACTGCAAGAAGTATAGTATCAATCAAATATCTCAGCCTACAAACATCTCAGCTGCCCAATAACAACATAGAAACAGGAACTCGGCATCAGCTCTATCTAGGTCACTGCAAAAAGCATACCGGTAGCAGCAATCAAATATTTCATTCTATACACATCTCAGCTGCCCACTAACAACATACATACAGGGACTCGGCATCAGCTCTATCTAGGTCACTGCATGAAGCATAGCCGCGTATCAGCCTAGATATGGAAAATCGACCCAGATATAGCGTATCAGCCTAGATATAGCGTATCAGCCTGGATATGGCGAATCAACCAAGATACAGTGTATCAGCCTAGGTATGGCATATCAACTTAGTTATAGCGTATCTGCCTAGATATGGCGAATCAACCTGCTTATGGTGTATCAGGCTAGATACGGTATGGCAAATCAACCTAGTTATAGCGTATCAGCTTAGATATGGCGAATGGACCTAGATATAGGGACTCGGCATCGTATATAACTTAGATATGGCAAATCAACCTAGATATAGGGACTCGGCATCGAAGAATTGTATTTTCACTGTAGCACGAACTCAGAGCCCCGATCGGTAAAACGATTGTTTGAGGTTCAATTAATCAGTGCTTTTTCGCTTCAAGCCACGGTTGGACAAGTCCCTTAAGCCTATTAGCCTATTGGACCTATTCCTGGACTGTAACAGCATACATGATACAAGTAGGGACTCAGCCTCAGATGTATCTAAGTCACAGTATGAAGCATAGACAACTTATAAAAAAGTGCGATGAGACTGGATGAGAATAGTAAAATGCATATGTCACTGTGGCACGAACTAAGAGCCTCAGTCGGTAAAGAGATTGTTTGGCGTTCAGTCCATCAGTGCTTTTTCTGTTTAGCCCCTCCTTATACCGTGGTTGGGCAAGTTCCTTAAGCCTTTCGGGCTACCCCTGGACTGTAACAACATACATAAATTAGACATTCAGGCATCGGTGGTGATTCTTTTTACTGAGGTGGCCCTACGGTAACTATAGCTAGCTCCGGCTTACGCTACGGTGTCCTTAACTTCACGTCCTGTGAGTAACGGTATTACACGGATGTAACAATTCCAATTTCAATTAAATTAGGCATGCATCAACCTAGACGTGGCATAGCCTCTTTAGCAATGACAATGGTCTAGTGGTAGATCTGATTGCTAAGGAACGAAGAATCGGGGGTTCGACTGCCCCTTCGGTCGCTATTGACGTTGCAGGTCGTCGTCAGCCGCGATGGTAGCCTGTCCAGTTAAAGTAGGAGCCCGCGCCCTACCCGCGTACGACGGGCTCCCATAACATCACGCCCCACCAGGCGTTATCATTACTTTTTAGATATGGCATATGAAGATATCGGACACCTTCATCAATGTATTAATAATACCGGTAGTAGTGAGTTTTGTCTTTTGCATTGAAATTATATCACCTACATAGCACAAACTCCGCCCCCCCGTCGTTTACGATTTTGGGGGGCTCAGTTCACTAGTGCTTGTTTTGTATCCAGCCCTTCCCAATATTGGGCAAGTCTATGTAGCCAATGTTGTAACAATCTCGTATTGAGGAGACTGCGAGACACGAGAAGATGACGCTACTGATAAGCAGATTACAGTATATCATATATTTGAATACTAGCATGCCGCATGAACGGACATGTTATACTTCGCCGGCGGCAGTACAGTCGTACTGCCTGGCGGTGCACGGTCTCACAAGGACCCGTGCACAGTGCAGAGCCAGTCAGTGACCACACACTGGCTACTCTGAGCAACTCAGCAACCGGTATATAATCCTGTATATAACATCCCCCCCAACTCAAGGTATTCTTGTGGTCAAGAATTCCTGGAGTTAACTGAGGGGCTAAAGAGAAATAATAAATATCTAGAGAGCGTAGCGGAAACTCAGTCTTAATCTGGCAAGGAAATTATTATAAACAATTCTGGTCAGAGAGTGTGATAGTAGAGCACTGGAAGGTCTCATAGGCGATATGAAAATTAAGATGCTAGATAGAAGCTACAGTGAATCTGCAGGGTCAATCTAAATGCTAGGGAGGGAAACTGCAAGAGATATGAGACAACTGGGCAAGAGCAGGAGTTGCTGGCTTGTAGACCGTGCAGGAGCTGTAGGTCAGCTTGTAGCTGCACCCAAGCTGCAAAGCTGAGTTGGGGAAACTCTGCTAGGAGGCGGCACGCAGCTGCAAGATAACTATGCGCTGTAAGGTGACTAGGCACTGCATGGAAGTCACAAGGAATCTGCAGGTCAACAATGTTGCTGCTGAGTAGCTACATGGAAGGTGCATGTCGCCTAGGCAGTACTAGGGGCTACAGGAGTTTATCCCTTATAGGAGCTAAAGGGAAGCTGCCAGGTGTTGTCAGGATCTACTAGGGGCTGCTTGGGAACTACATTGAAGCTACATGGGGGCTGCTAGCTGCAAGGTACCTACGAGGGGTCTGCATGTACATGGTTCCCCCTATTGATGTTAAATCAATAATGGTAAATGCAGACATATCAGTAAATCAGCTAAATGCATGGTGATGTTCGTGCATGTTACAAGTGCGGTACCATGAATGTGGCTTAAAAAGGGGAAAGTGCGGATTAAATCAAGTAAGGAGGGTATCGCTCCATAGGTGATTTATTGGTTAGCAATTAACACATGTATGGTTGCGTGTGTGGGTAAGCAAGTGGCGTTCAGACAATTTGTTAGGTCTGGAGAGGTCTCCCAGTCCATACATTATGCTTTGACCTTGTGTGTTATACACCGTTGCAACGTATATGTCTAGAGAAAAAAAACGTATATGTCTAGAGAAAAAAAAAAAAAAAGAGAGATTTATTTAGATGTGATGGATAAAGGGAAAGCCATCAGTCATCAAATAATCAACTTATTATCATTCTCTATAGCAACTACGGTATGCAATCACTTATGCTTGTTGCTCATGCGATGGGGTAGGTATGTTTGCTCGCTCATTTGTGAAGGGGCTGGACATGGACATACAGATCTGAATAGAGTCGGTACATCAATGTACGCAATTGACTCAATCAAAGTAGGTGAAGGTGCATACAGATCTGCACGTCTTAGTGCACATGTTGGGAAACTACATTATGCAAGGCATATAGATAAGGAAGTAATCTACATGCATCTAAATCATTCATACTACATTCCCCCATGTCCTATCAGGTCTCCATGAGAAAACTCATAGGGGCACCAGATCACAGATGCCTCTTTTCTCAAAGACTAAACTAGTGCACAGTATGGCTGAGTGGTTAGCGTGATGGGCCCATAACCTGTAACAATCTCGTACTGAGGAGACTGCGAGACACTACTGAAGATGACGCTACTGATAAGCAGATAACAGTATATCATATATTTGCATACTAGCATGCCGCATGAACGGACATGTTATACTTCGCCGGCGGCAGTACAGTCGTACTGCCCGGCGGTGCACGGTCTCACAAGGACACGTGCACAGTGCAGAGCCAGTCAGTGACTACACACTGGCTACTCTGAGCAACTCAGTAACCGGTATATAATCCGGTATATAACAAATGTGGGTACGCCATAACCGGTTAGTCAGTTAAAACACTGCGGCATACGGGAGGGTCCTCTTGACAACACGCCCCTCCAGGCGTTATCTTTTTTTGTAAAAGCGCACTTGCCAAATCAACCGCATATATCCTCTGGGTTGCTGCTTTCTGCAACTTGAACTTGGATGCAAAGCTTCAGCCAGCAATTTGGCTGCTCGCCGTCTGCGGCATTGTTTTGTATTAAATTCTTATTTTTGCTTCAATGTGCAACTAGTCCAACACATGGTTATTATTTTTCAGCCACGTCTGGCAGCTTCAAGCCAGACGTTGCTCCTTTGGACAGACCCTCGGACATCCTCAGGGCTTTCAGCTTCATTGGAATGCCTGTCATGTCAGGTTTCAGACACACGAGCTAGCTCCAGCTCTGGTCCAAGAACGGGGGGAAGGAGCTGTCTAGAAGCTGCTACGCGTAGCCTCCAAAAGAGACAGTCGCCCCACCTCCTGGTATTAATTGAAATTGAAATGAAATGAACCTCCTGGTGTTAAGATCCTTTCAAACAAATGTAAACCTATTTTTTTTAGATGTGGTCAATCAACCTGGATATTGTGTGTTAGCCTCGATACGGCGTATCAACCTAGATATAGTGAATCATGGTCACACATGAACACAAAAGCACGTGCATACGCACATAAACACACACCGGTCTTCTCCGGTAATTTGGGCTAGGGATAAGAACAGTCGCATCCCTTCTCTTGGATGGCGCGTGGCGATGGATGTGAGGCAGGGGCCCCTGATGTGAGGGGCCGAAACCCCGAAGGGTACCACCGCCACAGCACGAGACCCACTTTTTAAATAATGTATTCTGCACTGACCATATATATATATGGTCGGTACAGAATGGTGCATTGATGGTTTCTGGGTTTCGAAAACATTATTTCCATCCGGCCATCCCCGATTTACATCTGCATTTACCGGAATCCCAACCACTTTTCGACCATTTCCGGGTGGAATACTAACCGTTCTTACCGGTATTCTAACCACCAACCTCTTCGGCGACCGATTTCCCGACCTTTTCGAGCTCTGATTTCGAGATGTATCGTTGCATATCATAATGATATGATAGGTCTGCCGTCAAGGGCCGTCGGTCTGTCCGAGATCGGAAGACCATTCGCATAATCCCAATTCAAGGATATCTGAGTTGTGGTATTTTTCAAGGAAAATCAACTTTTCTCAGCAGGTAAATAACCCCGATTCAATTGTATCGCTTCAGAAATTAGAATCGCAACCTGATTGGAGTCATGCGTCCCTGCGCCCTTGGAGACTCTAGGCGCGCGTTCTCTGGACGCCCTTGTGCGAACCAGCTTCCGGGTGAGAGCTAATGGAGGTGGTGGTATCGTGAGCTTGAACTTGGATTGGATTGGATAGGATTGTATGGTCACGTGGTTTTTTAGGCAACTCTGGGCTGCTCACCGTCTTGCAATTCCAAGTCTCCCCTTGCGATACCCACTAGCCAACAGCCCAACACCTGGTTTCAGTAGCAACAGAAATCAGGGAGCATACTAAGCGGAGTAGAAAGATAAAGACTGGCCCAAGTCCAAGGTTGAACTTGGCTAAATGGCTTCGGCCTCGGGGCTGCTCGCCTTATCTTGCGTTAAACGTGCGTATTCCAAATAAACGGAAAACGGTTACAGCGTGAAGCTAGGTTCACCACCACGACGCGGGTGGGCGTAAAGCCTGGCGAAATCGATCTGGCCGGCCTCCTGAATTCGAGGCCCGCTGTTTTAGACCCTACGAAGAGTGCTTCAGAAACAAATCCTAGGCGCGTCGCAAGCGACGCGTGAAATTAGCGGAGAGAGTTGGCTATTGGAGCGACAGGTGGATTCGGAATCGAGTGCAGCGGACCAAAGCCAGAGTTTACGACTTCGTTAGGGTTTCTTGCCGACAACAAGACAACACGGCAGACGAACAACCGTACAAAGGGGTGACCCCCTGGGGTGACCCTGTAGGCTCCCGCCCCCCAGAAGGGGGAGCTCAACAAATTATAGTCAGCTCCCTGAGCCAGCCACGGTGCTTAACCCCAATAGTTATTTCTTGGCAGCTTCTAGTCAGCTCCCTGAGCCATCCACAGTGCTTAACCCCAATAGTTATTTATTGTCAGCTTCTAGTCAGCTCCCTGAGCCAGTCATGGTGCTTAACCCCAATAGTTATTAATTGAAAGCTTCTGATCAGCTCCCTGAGCCAGCCACGGTGCTGAACCCTAACAGTTCAGCAGTTCTGGACAGCTGATTGATTGTGCCAGCTCCAAGGTGCTCTAGATTACGTCAGGGTT
Source organism: Chlamydomonas sp. ICE-L (assembly GCA_013435795.1). Taxonomy (NCBI): domain Eukaryota; kingdom Viridiplantae; phylum Chlorophyta; class Chlorophyceae; order Chlamydomonadales; family Chlamydomonadaceae; genus Chlamydomonas; species Chlamydomonas sp. ICE-L. Next base: position 42,391,226 of record JACBWV010000626.1, read on the forward strand.
AGCTGAACAGCCAGTCAGGGGAGCTGGCTGGCTTTAAGGTCTTGCTCGTAGCCGAAAAGAAAGCACGGACATCTTGCTGAATCCTCTGTGCCGCTGGTTTGTGTCGGGGGACCCACCTCCTGGAGTGAAATAATTCCATTACAAATAGAATGATTCACTACCTAATTGATTGTGTCCATCCATCCATATATCCACCCATCCATCCCATCCATCCCATCCATCTCATCCATCCCAGCCATCCAGGGTCAAGGGTCGGTGTCAGTAACAGCAAAATCCAGGGCCACCGAGGATTCAGTAAGGAGGGCGGAAAGAATCCAACATGAGTCGGAATTGCACATTGGCGCGGAATTGCACATTGGCACAGGCGCTGACTAGAACATTTCCATCATGATTCCGTGCAGCAGGACGATGCATCCCAAAGTGGCGTGGCCCTGCGACGAAGTAAGAAGACTGTGGTCACATGTCTTAAATACGTTTTCCATCATTCTGTGCATCAGGACGATGCATCCTAACGTACAGAGGCCCTGTGACAAAGCAGGAGGGCCGTGCTCCCAAATATAAAATAGTGTATCCATGGTTCTGTGCAGCAGGACGATGCATCCCAAAATGGCGTGGCCCTGAGACAAAGCAGGAGGGCTGTGCTCCCAAATCTAAAATAGTGTATCCATGGTTCTGTGTAGCAGGACGATGCATCCCCAAATGGCGTGGCCCTGAGACAAAGCAGGAGGGCTGTGCTCCCAAATCTAAAATAGTTTCTCCATGATTCTGTGCAGCAGGACGATGCATCCCACAGTGGCGTGGCCCTGAGACAAAGCAGGAGGGCTGTGGTCCCATATCCCCCTCAAGAGGGGCTCTCCCCCATATCTCCCCCCAGGGGCTCTCGTCCAAGTCCATCACAAGAGCAGGTGCCCAACAAAAACAACGAGGAAGCACAGGACAGGAGCGGTGGTGGACAGGGGCTGTGGGGGACCTCATGCCTGGACAGCACGAGCCACCCTTTTTGAAACTGGCTCGTAAATTAGCCGCTGAAAAGGGGATGGAGGAGATCTCACACAATGAAGTGTCGCGGGTGGTCAGTTTCCGCGCTTCGCCATCACTTGGCGCCGAGTGGTCTGGACGCGTCAACGTGTACTACACCACTTGTACTGTGGGCACCTGTATCGAACATCCGACGCAGGGCAAGACGCAACTCTTTCGTCGCAATGTCACCAAGACATACCACCCTTGCCATTAAACGCGCTCAGCATTCCACCCTCCGTTCGGCTCTTCTCGCTGCTGGTTGGCGGGTCATCTCCCAGGACCCCATCATCCTCGGCTCCTTCGGTACCCTCTTCGCCTCCCTTCTTCCCATTTTTTCTTCTCTCGGTATCCATCCTACTGACACCACCCGCCTCCTCCACTCCCTCCACCTGCATGCCGTCCGATGCGCACATACCATTGTGTGTACCCGCCGGCGCATGGAATCTGCTACACACTCGTCCCACACTCCTTCTTCCGCCACCGGCTATCGTGGGGGGTACCGCCCCCCCTAGCCCCCCCCCCGGTTTGATGGTGTTGTCCGAGGACCCCCTTTGGACAGCTTCCTTAATCACGCCGAATTGGCGTACTGCTTTTTAGATTAGCTTTAGCTAGTCTATAAGCTTTGGGTTCCTCGTCTTTCTTTTCTTCTTTTTTTCTACTTTACTCTTTGTCACTCTTTTTTTTCCTTTTCCTTCTCGAATCTAGGGTATAGCATCCTTCCTGTCAAGAAACTGCCACGTGTTTAAATGGCCACGAGTTCACAACCAGGTGTTACTAGATGACGCAGGCATAGTCCGAAACCATTTGACCTGCAGGAAGGAATGGCGCATGGGTAGATATAGACGCAGGCGCAAACGCAGGAAGTGATTAGCGAGGTCGGAGACCAATCTAAACGAGGCTGATAAGGAAGCCTATCCATATTTGACACAGTCGTTACAGTAGGATAACACACGAACAACACGAGACTGGACGCATTAGTTTCCAGAGAAGATGAAGTCTGGATATTTTGTTGCGAACAATTTTGCTCGCTCCGTACTTCTCTAGTGCCTGCGCCTGCAATTCGCATGCGCTATGCAGTACCTACAAATTACTCGGTAAAAGAAGTCCTGAAGGAGCAGGACCTGGCGCATGGTGAAATGATGAGCGAGGAGAGAGATAGGCGCAACCTCTCAGCCTCGAGACGTCCCACGACAACCTGCATGCTCCATGAAAACACTGGACGAGGCTGTATAGATTGCCTCGACATTGATGAAAGAGACGTAACTGCAGGGTTTTACTCGGGAACAAACGAGACTGAGTACGCATGATATTTCAGAAATAATGAAGTCGTGAGATTTTGTTACGAGTATCTCTTCACTCGTTTCCTACTTCTGTAGCGCCTGCGCCTGCAGCTCGCATGGATAGAAGAAGGCCAAGACCGCACCAGCACCAGCTCATGGGATCGAGGTGGGTAACAGGCTCCATCAACTCCGCTATTGAAGAAGGGTTAAGCACCAGAATTTTGCTAGGCACGAAGCAAGGTGTTCGCATGATTGGAATAATTGTCGAATTACTAGGTGTTGCGAGTATCTCCCCAAGAACCTGCGCCTGCTGCTACGATGCGCCATGCGGCAGCTGAAATTTTGATGAAAGACCGAGGCTGGAAATGAGGCTCCAGCACCTCCACCATTAAACGAGGCTAGAGCAACTCAGACAGTAATCATTCTGCCCGAATGATTGTGCAAGTTCATAGGTTGTTGCTACTATTTCCCCCTCGCTCCCCCACTTATCAAGCGCCTGCGCCTCCAATAGCATGCGCCATTCGGCACGTAGAAGTTCATAAATTCGCTCGTGCCCAGGTCTTGCCGGTCAACTGGTTTCGGACATTGCCAGCGTTATCTCCTAAACCCCACTCAACACGTGGCACTTGCACCGTTGGCAGACAGTTGGCTTGTGGCATATCTCCTGTTTCCTGCTTTTCATTAACGGCGAAGCCCCCTCGCGCCCCCCCCCCCCCCGCCCCCCCCCCCTCCCTGGAAGCTAATCTTCCTCGGCCACTACGTGCCGGCTGCCTTTTCTTTTCTTTTCAAGAAGGATGTGGTCAAAATCTTTTCTCATCTCAATTCCTCTTGTCAACCATCATCCATCAAATCAATCTCTTCGCTACTCAATCTCATCGCTTATCAATCTCTTCGCTACTCCGCTCCTTAATTCTCGCATTCCTTGCACATCCCGCCAATCAATTTCGCGCAACAATCTTATTCCCGCTTCACCATCCCTAGTGCTACCCTCTCCTGCCGCCTACACCTCCTGCCGCCTACACCTCCTGCCGCCTCCACCTTCTGCCGCATCCCCCGAGCCTGCCTGCGGACGTTGTGCCGGATTCATCTGCACAACCATCTGCGGCGCTGCCAGTGGTTCCTCCTAATTCGTCATCCCCTGGGTAAGTCCCCTACCGGCCACCTCCTCGGAGCTCAGCCGAGACCATCTATACCGGCATCGCCGAGACCTTCCCTTCCCTTTCACCTTTCTCCTGACTCTTACCTCTAACCTCTGCCTGCCTCTCTGAACCTCTCGCCAGGCTTCCTTTCTCAGACCTTCCTGACCCACTCCCTCTCACCGAACTCGCATCTGAATGTTGGCAGGCCCGATCTCGATCCTTGGCAGGCCCTACATCTTGTTTCCGGGTTCTTGACAGGCCCACCCACCCACACATCGATCCCCTCTTAACGCTCCCCCCTTCCGTCTGGGTCCACACTTCTCCCTGTTTTTCCTTCCCCTTGACCCCGCCCCCCCCGGTCCCCTTGCCTTCTCCTGCCCCCTCTCCTGCCCCCTCTCCTGCCCCCTCTCCTGCCGTTCCCTGCCCTCCTCTCCCACGCGTACCTGACCCTCCCTCGTGCGCACACCCCCAATTATACCAGCCCCTCCCCACTACCTCCCCCAATTCTCTCCATGGTACGTCCTTCCCGCTCCCACACCCGCTCCTCCCCCCTCCTTCATCTCCTCCTCCTCCTACTGCCCCTACCCGCTACCTCCCCCAATTATACCAGCCCCTCCCCACACTCCCGACGTATCCCCCCACCCCCCCCCACGTTCTCTCCAACCCCTCACCCTCCCTCCAACCTTCTACTTCCTTCCCCCCTCCAGCCCCCCTACCCACCCCCTCTTACTCACCCACTTCTCCCATCTCCCTCTCCCATCCACCTCATATTACCCGCCCACCACCTACCACACATCCCCCCCTCACACCTTCCAACCCTACCCCTAACCCCCCCACCCTCCCCTCCTCCCCCCTATTGCTACCCACTACTTTTTACCCTCTCCTCCAGTTTCTCCTCAAGCATCCAGCTTCCAGTCTCTATTTCCCTCCGTCTTGCTTCCTTTCTCACACCTTCTCTCTTCTCACTTCCCCTATGTCCCGTCATCTGCTTTATTTTACTCGTATTTTCCTCCACTTATGTACCTATGCCAACCTTCCAACCCTTTGTGTCCGCTTCTGCCTCCCCCCCTCCAAATGGTTCCACCCTCGGTTTCTTTTCTCTATTCCTCTATTTTTTCTATTTTGGCCTTTCTCTCTTCTCCCTCGCCCTGTGTCCCTTATTTTGCTTTTATGTCCTCGTATTTCCGCCCATTCTGTAACAACTCCTACCTCCAAACCCTTAGAGTTAGCCATTTGCCTTCCCACCTCCAAGTGGATCCACCCTCTGTTTTCCTTATCCATTTCTCTCCTCCTTACCCGCCTCTCCCTTCCCTTCACCCTTATCCTCTCTCTACTCTTTCTCTCTCGCCCTCCCTTACCCCCCCCCCTCTTCCCCCTTCCACGACTCGCCCTCACCAACCACCCCTCCTTCCCTCCCCCTCCCTTTTCTCTCTCCCCCTTTCACCCTCTTTTCACCCCACCACCTTCGACGCAGCCAGCACCGATTCCAACATGCACGCCTCCGTCGAACTATTTACCGCCTTTCCCGCACCACACACCCTTTTGCTTCTCGCCTACGCTTATTTCTCTCTTCCCCACACCATTCCACACAGAGTACCCCACCACCACCTACTACCATTCCCACTCATGCTTCCACACCACATACCCACCTAACACCCATTCCCACTCCTCCACCCCCCCCCCCAACATCCCCTCGGCGGGCGTCCCATCCCTTCCAATACCCCACCCACACGACGCACACGTTCTCGTCGTCAACCCACCTCCCATCTACCCTGCTACTATGAAACCCAAAAGCTCCAATTCTGCATTGTACACGCCTTCAACATGCTTCTTGGCTACCCTGCCCTCGACACAACTGCCCTCCTCAACTGGTGTACCGCACAATCTACCCACCCCCTCCACGAAGCTCATCGACCTTGTTGGTCACCATCCACTGCAAACCCCCTCTTCCACCCCGTCACTGGCAACTTTACCATCGGCATTCTTGTATGTCCCTTGCAAGGATACTGGTGACTCTAGGGCCTGTTAAGGTGTACGGGACATTTATGTAACTTACACTGGTATGTACTAATATATCCGTACATGTTCATGTATCATATATTTGTGTACAACTTACATTCAACTTATATTCAACTTTCAGGCAACATATGTATGTATCTCACAACCCTTCGACGAGTCAACGGCACCTGGTATTGGCTTGACAGTGAACGACCTGGCTGTCTTCACCTATCCCAAACCCTTGACTCCTTCCACCACACTGCCCACTACATGTACGTCCTCCTTCCCGCCACTACCCTCCTCGACTGTCCCGCTGCAGCTCCTTTCCAACAAGTTCATTTTGACCCAATCGTTCCCCCTAATCCCTTCTTCTTCAACACCCTTCCCGCTTACCCCCCCCCCCCCCCCTCCCTCCCAAACACACCCTCCTGTTCCGCCTCCCACACTCCTTCCTGCTCTTCACCCACCTTCCCCCCACATCCAGACACCCCTCCACCTAACCTCCCTCTATCTCTCCTCCCATGCCCCACCCCCCGACCCCTCCACAACCTCCCTCTATCTCTCCTCCCCTGCCCCCCCCCCCCAGACCCCTCCTCCCCCCCCAGTGACACCTCGCACCCCTCGCCTCCCCCCATCAACACACTCTACCCCTACCCTTTCCCTTTGCACTTGGAACATGTGCGGCCTTCGCTCCCACACTCACGACCTCTCCGCCCTCCTCCTCAAATTTGCTCCCCATGTCTTCTTTGGGCAAGGAACCCATTTATTTTCCCATACAGTACTTCCCCTCACTTCCAAAATATTCTCTGCTTACACAACCTTCTTTGGTCATCCCTCTGCACCTACCCTTGTCCACTCCACCACACGCGCTCCTGGTGGCACCATGCTTGGTATCCGGACTTCCTTCCTTCCTACCACCTCCCTCACCCCCCACCCCCCCTCCCCCCTCCCTCTCCCCCTACATCGTTCATGTTACGTCCCCTCTCCCACCCAACCACACTCTCCACTTCATCTCAATATATTGGCCCCACAATTCTATCCTAGCGACCACCCTCCTCCATTACCTAACCGACATTCTTCAACACAACTCCGCATCCTCCAACTATTTCATCATCGGCGGTGACTTCAATCAAAACCTCTCTTCCCCGACCTCCCCTCTCGCCATCTTGCTCCACACCGACCACCCACCCTCCCTCATTCCCCTCCACGCCTCCACCACTAACACCTTTACCCATACTCCCCACTCCCCAACACATGCACCAAGTATCATCGACGATATTCTTGTCTCCCGTACCCTCCTATCCCACACTAATACCCCCATCTCCTCCCTGACCACCACACCAATTCCCGGCTATGTCGACTCTGATCACACACCACTCCTTTGCTATCCCCCCTCCCGCTTCCTTCCCCTCCCCCCTCCCCAGCTCCCTCTTCCTCCACACCACATACCACCCACACCAACCCCTCCTCTCACTCTCCAAACCCCCATCCCCCCTTCCGCCCTCAAAGCTACCAAGCTGGCTATCTCCACAGACCTCACCATCCCTAGCGATGCCCTTCTCAACTCCCTCACCACTCTCACAACTTCTCTCCTTACCACCGTTTTCCCAACGGACACGCGCGCACCTCCCCCTGCCCCATCCACATACGCCACTTTAGCTTCGGCCGCCCTCACTGCCCACGGACTCACCCTTCCCACCCTAACCTCTCAATGTGAATACATCCTCAACACAGCCCTTCCTATCATGCTCCACCACTGCCCTACTCGACGCACCCATTCCCGCACTGTTCCCGTTCAAATTTACCTCCCTCGCTCAGTCCAACGGAAACTAAAACCTCTGATCCGTACCCGTCGCCTCCTCACCCTCGCCCAATCCATTATCTCCTCCTCCATCGACTATACTTTCACACATGACCGACCCCCCACACACAACCTCCTAGCCGACCGTCTCCTTCACACTCTTTCTCTTGCTCATCCTCATCCCCATGGTAATCCGGGCCATTCCCACATCCTTCCTCTCCTCCCCCCTCTTCCACCCGTGGACACCCCTTCCTCTTGGCTTCCATGGCTCCACACCTTACACCAAAAACTCATGTCCCTCCAATCCACGATCCGCTCCCTTCAACGCTCCTCTTCAGATTCTGCACATAACCGCCGAACTCTCAACTCCCTCCTCCCTACCCGACCTTGTCTAGCCCATCGCCACATCTTTACAGACCCATCCACCCCTACTTATTCTCCTGACCTTGATGCCCTCACCGACCCCGCCACCTCTACCCTCCTCACCACGCCCGCCGACCTTTCCTCTCACGCCCAGAACTACTTTACCAAGGCTTGGACCTCCACTGATTCTCATGGCCTCTCCCCTTCCCCATACCCATGGACCCTGCGAAACGCCCCGGACCCTTTTCACCTCCTCACAACACACCCATGTAGCCCCCAACCCCCACCGTCCATGCTTCCCCTCATTACTTGCCCTGCCACCTTCTCTTCTCTTATCGCCTCCCTTCCCAACAACAAGAGCCCTGGTCCAGATGGGATCCCAAATGAACTTCTCAAACTCATGCCCCCCTCATTTCACGATTCCCTACACCACCTCTTCATCCTCTTCTGGCTCACCGGTCATACACCCCCTTCTTGGAAAACCTCAAACACTGTCTTACTTCACAAACGAGGTTCCCCAACTTTCCTCTCAAACAAGCGCCCCATCGGCCTCCACAACACGCTCTACAAACTTTGGACACGCTTCATCACCACAGTGGCCTCTTCCTTTGCCGAATCCCACAACCTCCTCTCCTCAGCCCAAGAAGGCTTCCGCCCCCGGCGAGGCACACACAGACAACTCCTACGCTACCTTCTCACTTTGGAAGATGCCGCACGCTCCAACAGGGATCTTTACTTCATGTACGTTGACTCCACCAACGCATTCAACACCATCAACCATGCGAAATTACTCCTCATCATGACCGACTTGGGATACCCACAAGACTTTGTGTCAGTCATTCGGGACCTTGACACTAACGCTTCCACATGCGTTTGCCTCAACCGTCGTACCGGCCTAACCACTCCCCCCATTCCTATTACACAAGGCACAATCCAGGGGGACACCTTATCTCCCCTTCTCTTCAATATCTTCCTGGACCCCCTCCTCCGCTGGTTATCAGTCGGCGGCCACGGCTACACACCCTCTTGTATACCCCACGCCTCACACCCACACCCCTCCACAGTTTCTGCCCTCGCTTACGCTGATGACCTTGCCCTTACCACCACTTCCCTCTCCCGCTAACACCATCAATACACCAAACTTCTGGCCTACTGCACATGGGGCGGTCTGTCCCTCAACGCAAAGAAATGTGCCGTTACCGGTATCTTACACTCCCACCGCCTCTCCGGCTTTGCCGTCACAGTTGCTGACCAAAATAAACTTCTCCGCACTCAACTCCTAGAAAAGTTCTGCGTTCACTCCACAGCCATCCCCTACCTACCCCCCGACCACCCGTACATCTACCTCGGCCTCCACATCACTATGACGCTCTCTTTCACACACCAATACCGCTACCTCACACACCTTATTACAACCAAGGGTCAGCAACTGCTTGCAGCCAACGTACCCCCTCGCCATGCCCTACGCATCATCCACCATGTCCTCAAACCGAAATTAACCCACTGCTTCGCCCTCGCACCCTTCTCCTACACAGACATTTCCACTCTAGACACCTTACTCGCTCGCATCACTCGCCTTTGCCTCCGACTCGACTATGCCCGCATCGCCACCTCCACTCTCTCTCGCACTCTCTGCGACTCGGGACCTCTCGGTCTTCTCCTCTCCTCCTCTCTCAATAGAGATCTCACTTGCTCTGGTCACCCACCCTCTCCAATCGCACACCGTACAACCACTTTTTATTCCCACCCCCTCGCCCTCCGCCTCCTCACCCTCATGCAAGACGCTGGCCTCCTCCTACACACACCCCCGACCGGCCCCCTCTCTGTACACGGCACCCCACTGTGGAATACACTCACCACTATCCCCCACACATCCCTCCCTTGCCCCTTATCCTGCCCTTCCGCCGCAACCCTCCAATCCCTCCTTTCACCTCTCTGGCCCCTTGGCATCACACAACTTTCTGAACTTCTAGCACCCCCTCTCTCACGCCCTTGTGGCCGCGCCCCTCTCCCGCCCTACCTCCTCCCTTCTAACGTCCTTCATTCCACCTATCGTCGCCGCCTACCCACCAGAGCCCTCAATGCAGCCAAACTTGCCCTCAACCGCCTCACTCTCCTCCTTAACGGCACACCTGGCGCACTCACCTCCACCAGCGTCGCCCCCCTTCCCCTCCACCAACGCCTCATCACGGCCACTCATAACTTCCTCCTCCTTCCCCAACCACTTCCCGCCAATCTTCCCATCACCCCTCTATCTCTCTCTGCCCGACCCTCCCCCCCCCCCCCTCCTACCCCCCCAAGGACACCTCCCACTCATCCTCTTCGCAGACACCCCACCCCTCCCACCGACAACCTCAGCCCTCAGACCATTCCCGCTCCCCGTCGTGTCCTCGACCTCACTACCCCACATCGGGCTCTCCCCTTAACACCTCTCCCACTCCCTCCACGACTTGACCTCTCCCCTTCCACTCCCTTACCGACTTTTACCCCCTCAACCCACACCTCCCCACGAGACGCAGCCATCCCCACCCCGCCTCGGGTCCTCGACCTTTCCACCCCCCCTCCACCCCCTAAGCGACTCCACCTCACCTCCACCCATCCCTTTCCGCGCCATACCCTCACACCACACAAATCACCCAGAGACCTCACCCGCCCCACTTCTACCAGAGTTCCAGACCTTTCTACCCCACAACCCCCCCATAAGCGACTGCACCTCACCTCTCCACGCCCCCCATATCCGGTTCTCGACCTCTCCTCCCTCCCACCACCACTACGCAGCCTCCACCGCCATCCACCCGCTTCCCACGAGCACACAACCACCATTACACCCGCAACCCGTCCATACCCACAGGCCTTGCGACACAAAACTCGACCCCTCAACCTTTCCATCCCCCGCATTCACGATTTATCCCCCCCCCCCCCCCCCCCCCCCCCTTGCATTCCTCCACCGATGTGCAGATGCTCCTACACTTCCTCCGCTCCTCCCCGGTGTATGTCGTGCCCTTGACTTTGGCACCGCACATGCGGCTCACGCCCTCTCTCCTCACCCACCAACACGCAAACGTCTCCTCCCGGACACACATCCTACCCCCCCTTCCCACCCTACCACACACCATCCTACCACGCATGTTACCACCTCCACAACCCCTCCCCACACCATACACCAACCCTCTCGGGCCTCCCTACTCCCTCCACTTCCTCGCACACTCGACCTTACCGCCTCCATTCCCACACACCCCGCCACTGCTCCCACCCATACCCATGCCTCCACCTCACTCCTCTTTGTCCATCCCACAACACCCGCCACACCACCTCACTGCCCAATCCTCACCCCCTCCCCTGAGCTCGCCCACGCTGTTCCTGCAGCATATTTCCCTGTTATCCTTAATCTTAGTACCCCTCCACCCCCTCTCCCTCTCGACTCACATCTCCATTGCGCATCCCAACAGGGCCTCTGGCCCCTTACAGACACTACCCCCTTACCTCCCCCACCTCCTGCTTCTGCTCCCCTCCTTCTCTTTCACACATCTCCTGTTCACCCCGATCTCGACATCACACCCCAATCTTGCATTACTATACAGATCGGTCTCCCCCAGCCTACACCCCTCCCGCCCCTCCATACCAACCGCGCCTTCATATATCGCCCTAACGGATACTACCTCGGCTCCATTTCCACATCCCGCCTTGACTGGCTCCATACCGCCTACCACACCCACCGCATAACCCATCCCTTAAACTATGGTATTTTGTCCTCGGGATCTTTCGAGGAAGATCTCGTCAACCTCCTCCTTCGCTACCCCCCCACCCCCTACTCCCCCCTCACCAACCTCCCCTCCCTCCCCCGCCCTCTCCGAACACCTCGCCCTCCCTCCCGCCCTCCTCACTCCCTTCCTCGCCCATTTCCTACTCCATGTCCACCGTTTCTCCTCCCCCCTCACCTGCCCCCTCTTCCCCATCCCTTACTACTCCAATGCACGTCTCGATAGTCTCTTCGGTGCTCTCTACGACAGTTTTTCCACGCAGTGGACCGGCTTTTCGTATGCCCACCCCCCACACGACTCAACAACTCTCCTCCGCTCCATCCGGTGGGCCATCTCTTCTGCCCTCACAGACAACATCCCTACTTGTACCTTCCTCCTACTCCCTTCTTGGCCTACCTCTCCTCTCTCATATTGGCTCTCTCACCCCTCCGTCCGTATCCTCAGCACCTTCCCACGTAATTCCTTCCACTTTCAACCCCCCTGCTCCACCGCCCTGCCCTCCCTTATGACTCCCCTTCCCTCCTAAATCGCTCACGCATTCACCTTGTTTGCATCGGTAACCATTCGGGCCTCTCTGCTCTATCCCTCCTCCCTTCCAACCGACACATCCTTCCCTTACCCCCACCTTTCCTCCCACCTTCTACCCCTCCCCACCCTTCCTCCAAATGCCCAACCTGGGGCCCCCCTACAAAATTCCGCTCACTCCCGGACCCTCGTCCTCACCCCCCACCCCTTTACTCCCCCACCCTCTGCCCTGCGATTCCCTCTTGCCTTCACCTTTTCCCCTCCAACAACCTCCCTTCTCACCTACCGTCTCACATCTCCTACTACACGGACGGTTCTGCCGTCCCTGATCATAACGGCTCTACACACACTGGTGCCGCTTTCCTCCACTCACCTTCTTCCTCAGTCCACCATATCCATCCTGGTGGTACTGCCGAGATCAACACCATCCTACGAGCAGAACTCTCAGGCATTCTTGCCGCCCTCCAGCACGCCGGCACACACCACCCTCTGGACCCAGTTCGCATCTACACTGACTCCCTCTCCAGTCTACACCTTATCCGCCGCATCGTCTATCTTCCCAACTCCATCCCCTTTCATTAACATCTTCCCATCCTCATTTCCATCCGCCAACTCCTCTTTGACCGCCTTCACTCCTCCACCCCCACGATTTTCTACAAAGTGCGATCCCACACCGGCATCCTAGGCAACGACATTGCTGACGAGGGTGCCCGCTATGCCCTCGATAACCCCTCCTCTTGTACCTTCGACTTCTCTATTTCTCACCCGAGCCACCTCCACAGCCTCCCAGCCTGGCCATGCTTCCAACCTCTACCTACGCCCTCCAACCCACACCCGCCCTACCGCCTTCTCTCCGACATCACGGACTCCCTAACAACCTTTCTCAATACCTATAGCACACACATGACCTTACCAAATTCCCCGTGCCCCTCAGTCGCTCGTGTCTTCTCCGCTGTACCCCCTTCACCCACCACTCTCCCAACCCCCTGCCCCCCCTCCCACCCCCCCACACCTACAACTCCTCCGACCCAACAGCCTCTCCCACCCCCACCAGCCATGATCCTTCCCGAACACTCCTCTCATATGTGGCGCTCCTGCTCCTTCCCCCACATCCGCACAATCCTCAAATTCCGTTTCAACATGTTTTGGACGGCCTCTGTCCCTCACAAACGCATACCCCCCGAACCCTATACTCAATGCCACCCACCCATCCTCGATGGATCTTGCCATTTTTGCCACTCCCATGACACATCGGCCCACCTTCTTGCCTCATGCTCCCACCCGAAGTTCGCTGCCCTCTATATTGCCCGACACAACGCCGCTGTCCTTCAAATCTATGACGCCATATGTGCTGGCTCCCTCGGCCGCTCCACATTCTATGTTGACGCATCTTCGAGAAACGCCCTCCCACTCGGTGTCTCCAACACCCGCCTACCCCCTTGGCTCCTCCCACACCTCCCACCCACTTGTGCATGCCTCCACCCTTGCTCTTGTACCCCTGTCGCCAAATTGCGCCCCGATATCCTCTTCCTTTCCGGTCTCTCCCCTTTTGACGCCCCCTCCCACGACGCCACCCTCACCCCGTCAGACCTTTCCACCCTCCAGGCCGCCCACACTCTCTATCTCTGTGAACTCACATACACTTGGGACGCCCGCTATCATACCACCCTTGCCATTAAACGCGCTCAGCATTCCACCCTCCGTTCAGCTCTTCTCGCTGCTGGTTGGCGGGTCATCTCCCAAGACCCCATCATCCTAGGCTCCTTCGGTACCCTCTTCGCCTCCCTTCTTCCCATTTTTTCTTCTCTCGGTATCCATCCTACTGACACCACCCGCCTCCTCCACTCCCTCCAACTGCATGCCGTCCGATGCGCACATACCATTGTGTGTACCCGCCGGCGCATGGAATCTGCTACACACTCGTCCCACACTCCTTCTTCCGCCACCGGCTATCGTGGGGGGTACCGCCCCCCCTAGCCACCCCCCCGGTTTGATGGTGTTGTCCGAGGACCCCCTTTGGACAGCTTCCTTAATCACGCCGAATTGGCGTACTGCTTTTTAGGTTAGCTTTAGCTAGTCAATAAGCTTAGGGTTCCTCGTCTTTCTTTTCTTCTTTTTTTCTACTTTACTCTTTGTCACTTTTTTTTTTCCTTTTCCTTCTCGAATCGAGGGTATAGCATCCTTCCTGTCAAGAAACTGCCACGTGTTTAAATGGCCACGAGTTCACAACCAGGTGTTACTAGATGACGCTGGCATAGTCCGAAACCATTTGACCGGCATGAAGGAATGGCGCATGGGTAGATATAGACGCAGGCGCAAACGCAGGAAGTGATTAGCGAGGTCGGAGACCAATCTAAACGAGGCTGATAAGGAAGCCTATCCATATTTGACACAGTCGTTACAGTAGGATAACACACGAACAACACGAGACTGGACGCATTAGTTTCCAGAGAAGATGAAGTCTGGACATTTTGTTGCGAACAATTTTGCAGTCGCTCCGTACTTCTCTAGTGCCTGCGCCTGCAATTCGCATGCGCTATGCAGTACCTACGAATTAATCGGTAAAAGAAGATCTGAAGGAGCAGGTCCTGGCGCATGGTGAAATGATGAGCGAGGAGAGAGATAGACTTTTCCTTCTCGAATCGAGGGTATAGCATCCTTCCTGTCAAGAAACTGCCACGTGTTTAAATGGCCACGAGTTCACAACCAGGTGTTACTAGATGACGCTGGCATAGTCCGAAACCATTTGACCGGCATGAAGGAATGGCGCATGGGTAGATATAGACGCAGGCGCAAACGCAGGAAGTGATTAGCGAGGTCGGAGACCAATCTAAACGAGGCTGATAAGGAAGCCTATCCATATTTGACACAGTCGTTACAGTAGGATAACACACGAACAACACGAGACTGGACGCATTAGTTTCCAGAGAAGATGAAGTCTGGACATTTTGTTGCGAACAATTTTGCAGTCGCTCCGTACTTCTCTGGTGCCTGCGCCTGCAATTCGCATGCGCTATGCAGTACCTACGAATTAATCGGTAAAAGAAGATCTGAAGGAGCAGGTCCTGGCGCATGGTGAAATGATGAGCGAGGAGAGAGATAGACGCAACCTCTCAGCCTCGAGACGTCCCACGACAACCTGCATGCTCCATGAAAACACTGGACGAGGCTGTATAGATTGCCTCGCCATTGATGAAAGAGACGTAACTGTAGGGTTTTACTCGGGAACAAAGGAGACTGAGTACGCATGATGTTTCAGAAATAATGAAGTCGTGAGATTTTGTTGCGAGTATCTCTTCACTCGTTTCCTACTTCTGTAGCGCCTGCGCCTGCAGCTCGCATGGATAGAAGAAGGCCAAGACCGCACCAGCACCAGCTCATGGGATCGAGGTGGGTAACAGGCTCCATCAACTCCGCCATTGAAGAAGGGTTAAGCACTAGAATTTTGCTAGGCACGAAGCAAGGTGTTCGCATGATTGGAATAATCGTCGAATTACTAGGTGTTGCGAGTATTTCCCTAAGCACCTGCGCCTGCTGCTACGATGCGCCATGCGGCAGCTGAAATTTCGATGAAAGACCGAGGCTAGAAATGAGGCGCCGGCACCTCCACCATTTAACAAGGCTAGAGCAACTCAGACAGAAATGATTCTGCCCGAATGATTGTGCAAGTTCATAGGTTGTTGCTACTATTTCCCCCTCGCTCCCCCACTTATCAAGCGCCTGCGCCTCCAGTAGCATGCGCCATTCGGCACGGAGAAGTTCATAAATTCGCTCGTGCCCAGGTCTTGCCGGTCAACTGGTTTCGGACATTGCCAGCGTTATCTCCTAAACCCCACTCGACACGTGGCACTTGCACCGTTGGCAGACAGTTGGCTTGTGGCATATCTCCTGTTTCCTGCTTTTCATTAACGGCGAAGCCCCCTCGCGCCCCCCCCCTCCCCCCCCCCCCCCCCCCCCTCCCTGGAAGCTAATCTTCCTCGGCCACTACGTGCCGGCTTTCTTTTCTTTTCTTTGTTTACAGATCCGCGAGCACTATCAGCTTGAAATCACTCCGGTAGAGTGGACAGTAGATTAAAGCAGCGGAACAGACGCACCAATCTATACACGGAGACAAGGATAACGTCACAGACATAGGAGACCCATAAAGGGGCACCTGTGGTGAAAGGAGGCGGTAGACAGGAACCTAACAGGGTACAGATCAGACCGGAGACGTAGGTGACAGGAAGCTGCCACTGAGTCATCTCAAGATGACTCAGTCCCACGGGAAGCTGGCTCAGGAGAGCCGATATTTCTAAGGGAGTACATAAGTAGTCACCAAGTCATAAAACGCGTGAGAGCACCGCTATACATGCTGATACTCCACCTATGACACAGGTGACATACAATAGTACTACTCCACCTATGGCACTGGTGACATAGAACTATATGTAACAAATAAAAAAAAAAAAAAAAAAAAAAAAAAAAAATCAAAGAACTCCGAAAAATAAAAATCGAGAGAAACTTCAAATGAAACCCGAAGGGTGTAAGGGAAGGTATGAAGCAAGGCAAAGAATCAAAATTTGCCAAGTGGATATAAGAGGACAACTAAATATCAAAGTCGGGTAACAACGGTATAGAAAACCCGATCCGGGAATAGGAACCTAATGCCAATCAATGATAACTTAAAGAAACTCTAAATGTAACCAAAAATTCCAGAATACATGTAACCAAAATTCTAGAATACATGTACCCAAAAATTTGGTTTAAGGAGAAGCAGTCATTCCAAACATGCGAATGAAACGCCAGAACACCATAGGATCAAGGGGCTTGGTGAAGGGGTCAGCACAGTTGTCCTTAGTGTTAACATAGGCAACATCCACCTGGCCATCCTCCACCAGCTCCTGGATATAGTGATGGATGACATCAATGTGCTTGTTGCGAGGGAGCAGCTGACAGTCATTGGCCCAGCTCAAGGACCCCAAGTTGTCACCTTGAATGGTGACCAGGTCACAAGGCAGCCCTAGATCAATTCTCAACTTTTTCAACCATTGCACCTCCCTGGCAGTCTGAGACAGGGCCTGATACTCAGCCTCGCTGGAGCTAACAGCAACAGTGGGTTGCCTTTTGCTCATCCAGTTCACAAGGCAGCCTCCAGCAAGCACAGCATAGCCAGTCTGAGATCTCCTGTCAGACCCATCATCAGCAAAGGATGAGTCACTAAAGACAGTAAAAGAGAAACCAGGGCTGTGAGTGTAAGTGAGGCCCAGATGGGAATGTTCTCTCAAATACAAAAGCAAGCGCTTGGCTGCAGCCCACAGGGGGGCAGTGGGTTGAGCAGAAAACCTGGACAGGTAGCTAACAGCAAAAGAAATATCAGGCCTTGTGCAGGTAGCCAGGTACAGCAAAGCCCCCACAAGAGAGAGGTACTGGCTATTAGAGGCCAGAGGTTCTCCAGGAGGATCAATGACAGTGCACTTGGACATGGGAACTGAAAACTTGGGCTTGGTAGCAGCAGTGAGACCAAACTGCTCCACCAGCTCAACAATGTAGGAGTGCTGGGAGAGGTCGATCTTAACACACCTGCCGTCAGAATCAAGTGTACAAGTCATGTCCAATGAAAGGAACTGGACAGGTACACCCATTTCCTTGACTTCCCACCCAGCTGCTTCCATAGCCTTGATCAGCAAGGCATACCTATGCAGCTCACTAAAAGCACAGATAAAGTCATCCACATAGGTCAGGACATAGCTCCACCCACCAGTAGAATCCCTCCTGAAATACAGAGCAGGTTCAGCTTTGCACATGGTAAAACCGTGGGCAACCAAAACCTGCTTTACATCTTTGCTCCAAGCCCTGGGTGCCTGCTTCAAACCATAAAGAGATTTAATTAGCTTGCACACAAGGGGAACATTGTCAGGACCAAGTTCATGAAAGCCCTCAGGCTGGTAGCAGAACAGGTCCAGACCAGGTTCCAGCTTGGCATTCAAGAATGCATTCTTGATGTCCAGCTGCCTCACAAACATTTTTCTATGAGTGATGGCAGCAAGGAGCACACGAAGACCTGCTTTAGAGGAGACGGGGGCATATACATCATGGTAGTCCAGCCCAGGACGTTGCAGAAAACCACGAACTACAAAACGAGCTTTAAAACGCAAAGAACCATCAGCCCCATGTTTCTTGACAAATAACCATCTGCCAGATAGAATCCTCTGCCTAGGAGGCTGTGGAGTGAGGACCCAAGTGCCATGAGCATGGAGGGAGGCCATCTCATCCTTCATAGCCTGCAGCCAGAGATCTCTGTCTGGGTTGGTAGGTAACATTGCAGCTTTATAAGAGAGTTCAGTAGAGGTAGAAATAAAAGCCCCCACGTACAAGCAGTGTACTTGTACATGGGCAGCGGGGATATCAGCAGTATCAGCAGTAACCGGTAATAAAGCCCCCAGCGCAGCACTCATGCGTGGTTGAACAAGGCCGGCCTCCTTTGCCTCTAAATCGTCGAAGCCTGGGTACACTGGAACACCCCAGCCATACGCAGTATCTGACCCGGACCAGTGTTCGAGGTCATCACTCACATCATCTGTGACGGCCACATCGTCGCAATGCCTGGTCCGGTATAAACCACCAGGTATAGCAGGGGGTGAAGTGATCAACAACTCCCGCGAGCTATCCGAATAGGTGGACGGGGGGTGGCGACTAGTGGGCAGTGGACTTGTACTAGGTTCCACTATGACCCGAGGCTGTCCTAATCCTACGACTTCACCGACGAAACGTGGCGCAGAGGAAGGCCCGGCGACCCCCTGAGATTCGAATAAATTAGAGCTTGAAGGAACATCAGACTCCCCCTGGCCCAATGCCGCCGCACGCGATACAGCACCATCATTACCTGGCCTGGGACGCATCGTCATCCCATGACCAGTAAAGCGGTCAACAATCGGGGTTGGTAAAGGGCCCAGGACATTGTCAGTAGTATCAAGCCCTTTACCGATGATAGCGGCAGGGGTGCGAGAAAAATACTGAGATCCATCATAGGGAAAGAGCCCAGGGATACAGTTATAGCTAAACTGTTCATAGAAGAGCACATCACGACTCTCTACCACCTGGCGCAACTTCGGAACCCAAACAAAATAACCCTTACTCACCAGAGAATACCCAACCAGTCTACCAGATAACGCCCTTTCGTCAAGCTTATTGCGCTTCTTCCCATTCACTAAGGTAACATAGCATGGGCACCCGAACACGCGCAATAACGATACATCAGGTAGAACCCCAAAGAACAACTCGTATAGAGTCTTGTCACCCTGATCGGGCAGCCGGTTACGTAGATAACACACTCGCACTCTGCTGAGCAATGTATACCATCAATAATGCATGCACAGCCCAACCGATTCTAACCACGCCTCTATACCACTTAACTAAAAAATCCTTAGCCCTATCAGAACTCAAACACTTGAAACCCAAACTCACGTAGCTAAGGCATACACCTAAGGGGGGAACCAGGGGCACAGGAAAACAAAGTTAGCAACCTGTGTCGAACCACGGAACGCACCCAGGGGTCACAAGGAGCCTAAGAGAGAAAAATATCCACCAAGATATCATGCCAAAGATCCTCCACGGCCGCTGGTCTAGGGCCAGGACGGCGTCCACTTCGGCCTGTAGCATGGGCGAAGTCCGGCGCTGCGAGACCTGGGATCACAGAAGGTGGGGAAGCGTTAGGGCGAAGGCGAGATTTGAGGTATGGGAAAAAGGAGACGAGGATGAAAGTGCAGCAAGTCGCACCTGGTGCAGAAGATCGCACCAATGGCAGAAAATCGCAAATCGCAAGGGCAGAATTCGAAAATTTATCGCTAGGATGCGAAGAGCACAGCCGAGGCATGTAAAGGTCCTAATATCCCGCCGTCGATTATCAGTCAATCCCAAGTCCCCCCCTCTATCGCTCGACTCACCCGGTTGGGGGGTAGAGGGAGCAGCACCCGAGTGGTGCTGACCATACCCCCCTGCTTCCTACCACCTCCAGAATCTCCAGGCGTAGGTCGTCCTCCTCTGGCGAACCCTACGGCAGTGCCGGCGATCCGCCAGCTTGATTGAAAAAATTCTCCAGAAGGTAGCACAGAGCCACTAGAGCGCAAGCTCATGCCAGTAGCCAACAGTCGGCTGGGCAGAGCAAAGGGGGGGCACAGACGACGTAGACATCAGCAGGGAGCTTGGTCGGCTTGGCAAACTCCGGTATGCAGGCAGAGCCTCAAACACCGGAGAAAGGTTAGCGACGTCAGGGACGCGAGCAGATGAAGACGGGGTATCTCCACCGATGTCCAGGCTAGTCGCCGACTTGAGTCTGCACGTCACAGTCATCTACGACAGACGGGAGGAGGCGACAGACGGCAGGGGAGGAAAAGGAAGAGAAGATGGAGGAATGACCGGGGGGGGTTACTTCCACGATGGCGGAAGGATCCTCCTCTCCGGCAGCAGAGGCCGCTGGCGCGCAGTCGTCTAGCCAATCTAGAGGAACCTGCACCCCCGTCGGGAGGATTCGGTCGCATCCATTGCTCACAATGACACTGCGGATCCCACGAGCCCATGAAACACCATTTAGTTTGGTAAGTTTCACAAGGCCGGCAGGAGGCCCTCGCGGAAGTTGCATTATCAAAGCAGTGGTAGTGATGAGGAGCCCAGTAACCTATCAGCTTGAAATCACTCCGGTAGAGTGGACAGTAGATTAAAGCAGCGGAACAGACGCACCAATCTATACACGGAGACAAGGATAACGTTACAGACACAGGAGACCCATAAAGGGGCACCTGTGGTGAAAGGAGGCGGTAGACAGGAACCTAACAGGGTACAGATCAGACCGGAGACGTAGGTGACAGGAAGCTGCCACTGGGTCATCTCAAGATGACTCAGTCCCACGGGAAGCTGGCTCAGGAGAGCCGATAGTTCTAAGGGAGTACATAAGTAGTCACCAAGTCATAAAACGCGTGAGAGCACCGCTATACATGCTGATAAGCACACACTGGAAAAGGATACTATACAACCTAATACCACGTATTACTCCCCTCAGGCTGGTGGGACTCATGGTCATGGCTTTTCCTTTCAGCTACGAGCAGTAGCTTCTAAGCAACTCCCCTGACTGGCTAGTCGGGCAAACCTGGTGCATCCTGGAACACCTTGAAGCTGACACAACCAGTCTTGTTGCCCTTGATGCTGTGTTGTAGAACATTTCTCTGACATTATTCAAGATAATCAGACGTCACCGAGCAAGATTGACTTAGGAAAATTAGATGAAGGCATCTCTAAAATAACAGACATTGACTGGCTATCCCTGCGTACATTGAACCCCAGGAATCTTAAGTGATAAGTGATAACCAAGGAATCGCTATTAAAACTATTACGTATGCGAATTGGATGATGCCAGAGGATAGAAACCATAGTTCAACGTACACTAACTTATTGAACAATAGGGATGATATTAAATGCATAGCAAGACTACAACTTCGAGCCCACAACTTAAATGTCGAATCAGAAAGGAGTATCTCTCGTTCTGGTAGAATTTGCAGGTGCTGCGATATGGTGGTTGACGGGAGAAGAGTAGTCGAAGATGAAATGTATTTCATATTAGAATGTCCATTATACGCTGAGGAAAGATTTTTTTTGAGAAAATGAACATTGAACTTGAATTGGTGGATAAAAACTCCAGTATGAAGCTGGTCATGAATCCTGATCCCTTTGAAGGATGGAAATACTTAATTCAATTTATAAAAAAATGCGATAATAATCGCACAATTTATTATCCTCCAAGCTGAGATGATGATTTAATAATGTTGTAGAATTAAATTATCACCGTAGCACAAACTCAGGTTAAACGATTGTTTGGGGCTCAGTTCGTCAGTGCTTTCTCTTTTTAAGCCCTTCCTATACGGTTGGGCAAGTCCCTTTAGCCTATTTGGCCTACCCCTGGACTGTAACATACATACTAACATACATGATGCTGACACAACCAGTATTCTTGACCTTGAAAAAAGGAACTTGCCCAACCTTATAAACAGGAATTCCGGTAATGTCTAGGCTAAACATGTCGGAGCTGGGATTAGGCAGGGCACTCGTGTGGAATGGACATCTTGGGCGAGATAGCCTGGGGCATATTGAGCACAGCGTATGCGAGCGAGATATTTGCTGTCATTTGCCAGCAAATGCATGTTCGTATCCCTCACCATCAAATGGAGTGCAGGGCCTGGACGACATCTTGACGGGTAGTCTCTACGCCGATTTATAAGCTCGTGGGCAATTCAGGCGAAGAGGGAGTAGAAGAGGTCTCAGGAGGTTGCGGAGGGATGGACGAAGCACAAGGTTGCGGGATGAAGGAGGCGGTAAGGTGAAGGGAAGGTGATTTGGGGGGCGCAGGGTAGGGTTGTGTTTGACAGGTGAGAAGTTGCACGGAATGTGCGGCTGTGCTCTAATCGCAGAGTGCGAGAGCGGCGGTGGAGGCGGTACAGGTGTATGCTGAAGATGGCGCCGAAGCAGGGGTGTGAGTCGAAGAGGACGACGTCACGGGGTCTCACTATGCAGACATTCAGAAGTGAATCCGCTGATCGTTGATATTCTAGTGATAGTCAACGAACAGCTGCTGGCTTGCTTCCGCTATGAAAGATCTCTTATCAACTTCAATCCTTGCGATACAATGAGAGACATCACGAGGGGCACGTCAAGCGCCAGGGGTTAACTGATTCTCGGAACGACAAATCAGTGCAGCAGTCTCAGTAATTGTGGGATAAGGGCAACCTAACCTTTTAGTAACGGAGTATTGAGGGAAGTATAGATGCGAGTAATTACAAGATGAGCAGCTGGCATAGACGCCAACTGATGAAAGGAATCGACAGTACCTCAGACGGTACTGTGTGGCCATAGCTGGCCAACGGCACTGCAGAAGGCACGTGCTCTATGTCACTCTAGAGACGGTATGAAAGCCGGACAATAACATGCAACGATGAATGCATTATCTCCCACGCTATATGTCACATATCTTCCATTTGGACGTACTACTGCATGGAATATGATTACATATTGTCAAGCTCTCGCACAGTCCTTAGTCACCAACATACTGTATGTGTTACATGTCGTACTAGAATATGCTTGCTGCCAGACTACTATCCGGTATACGTTTGAATTCGACCTTACTGGTTGTATGAAGTTTAATTAGCCATTACATGGTCTGTTCTCCTCGGGCCACTACTGGACTGCTCGAGTATGCAACAAAATCCAAGGGTAGACACTAGCCAGATAGGCAACCAGGACTGCAAGGGGCCTTGAACGTTACGGCCTATGCGATGAATACGCGAAAAAGTGTACAATTTTCAAAAAAATGAGAAAAGTGGTTAAAACGGTCAAACGTTTTTTCCTTACACCTAAGCGACATGTGTTCGATTCTCGCAGGGGTCGGCTTACCCCGGAGGACACTTTTTCGCGTACGGATCTCAGGATTGCGGACTGTGGACGCGGTGTTTTCATTTGTGGTTTCCCTCGTGTTCTGTGGCTGGGTGGACTCATTGCCCAGTCTGGAGGGCGGTATGGTCCAGACCCCGTGGGGTAAAGCTCACGCCAACCGGGAGAAGTTCGATCCCCACTGCCGGAAGACAGTGGTGTTCGGAGTCCGTTCCCTCGGGGGCGGTGGTGTTTCCACTGCCAGGATAAGTGGCCATTGTAATCTTCTTCTTCTTCTACTCAATCAAAGGACCTGGAGCATGCCTACGATTTCCCCTGGGGAAATTCGCATCTTCGTGCCTCTGGCAGCTCATTGCATCAGCTCATTGTGCTTGACAAGGAAATCTGCTGTTTCGCACTTGCAGGTTGCGCAGTAGAAACTGTAGCCTCGGGAGTTGCTGCACCTGCCTCCATGAAAGTTCGGGGAGTCAATGAGCTATTAACTTCATAAATCTTACAGGGCACCAAGTTTAATAATACTACCATTTGCACAAACGTTACAAAGTCAAGCAGAATGCATTATGCAATAACTAATGTCATAATGTGTAACTTATGAAATATTGGTGCGTCATAGTCGTGCTATATTAATTCTTGACCCCTTAAATATTAAATTGTACGGATAAGTAAGCACCTGCTTATGCATCTTTTACCAAGCAGGCTGCCACTGCTGCTTGACTCACAATACACCACCCCCTGGGCCGACCACCAGGGGACCCTCCAGGGCGCCCTACTATTTTGAAATAATACCCACTCCTGTCCCTTTCAAAGTTTGAGGCAAAACAAAAATACTTATTGAGTACAAATGGAAAGTGAACAGCTGAACACATCTGAAGAACCAGGGTTGTTCTTGTCTCTCCCAAGCTACCACAAAGCTGTACAATAACTACACAATTGAGCAATTGAAGCAAGGAAAACACCTCTTAATAGGCAGCATTACAGAGCAGCTGTCAAGAACGGGATAGACTGAGTATAAATGGTGTAATACTCGACACTCCCTCGCTTTTCTTTGGCACCTCTTACTCAACATGGGACTGCATCGTTATAATGATTACGCGTCTGGTGTTACTTGTTCAACGAATCGCGTTCGATGCCTTCGCTCTGGAGAAAGAAAAATCAAAGTGGTCATTTATGTTTCCAGAAAACGTCATGCCGCCTTCCCGTTTTTGTGCGGTGCGCCTATCTCGTGCTTCTTCGTCTAATGATGATATGATATGCAATTTGTCGCGATCCTTTGAAGGCCGTGCAGCTTGAGTTGTTTGCATGCCGTGTTTGCTCGCGGCCTGCAGGCGAACGGATTTACATGTCTGCCCCCGAAAACAAGTTCGGCGCTATGTTGCCCAGCAGCATTGCATGCAAAGATTGGGTGAAGCTTCGTGCCTAAAACATGTCGTGACAGATGGTCGGCCCCCCCATACTATGATAGACTACACGGAGACTTCCCCTAATCGGACACCACGTTTTCCCCATGTGTCACATCATGCTTCGAAAAGCTTCGAAACGATGCAAATGATTCGTGCCTCGAAATGGCGCGAGTAACTCATGCCTCGACTTCATGCGAGTAACTGGTGCCTCGCAGTGATGCGAGCAACTCATGCCTCGAAGTGATGCGAGCAACTTGTGCTTCTCAACCGATGCAAATCGCATTGCCGCATTACATTATTGTTTTCTTAGACCACGGTTCCTCGCATCTTCCCTCATCCTCTCATCTAATACCGGTACTTATCACTTTCAGCTTAAACGACTTAATCGCCACTCGCTCGTGTCAACATCCGCCACTAAGCTAATCCACTCGGGTGCCGACGAAGGAGCCTGTTACTATAACTCTGTAATCGGGAGATGCGGAGAAGACGTGCAAGGCCGAGGTGAGAGCTGATAAAGCTAGCAATTCCGTTGCAACTTGTAATACAATAATCTCGCAATTAAAACAATGTTTTTTCGTTGAGGGGGGCCTAAGGGGGCTAAAGCATAGTCCCACCCGTGTTTGCGTGTCTACGTGTTTGCGTGTCTGCGTGCAGCTGTTTGAACGGCTCCGGTCACCTCCGCTTCCGATTATTTGGCACTGGCCTTGCGTGCGCATGACTAGGCCCCCCACTGACAGAAATATAGAGTTACGAGCATCGCAGCAGCCCAGATCCTTCTCAAAAGTTGTGGCGGAAAACATGTAATATTCAGCTACCCTGTGCTCGTATGGTAGCTACTTTGCCCTTCTTCGAATCTCCTCGCCTCCCTTGCTCTGAATTATTCACGGAGTCCTCAATGTGCACATTGTGTTGTTCAGCTACTACATTCCAGCTCTCGCATACTTCGATGCAACAAGCTGTCCGAACTTCAAATCCGACAGGCCGCCTGCGCACCCCAATATTTGGCTCAGGCCCTGCGCGCGCACGACTTGTTTTACCAGCATCGCAGCAGCCCAGATCCTTCGCAGCAGCTGTTACGGAACATATGCAGTATTCAGCTACTGAGTACCCATGCTGTAGCTACTTTGCCCCTCTTCGAATCCCCTCGCCTTCCTCGCTCTGAACTGTTCGCGGGGTCCTCGGATCTACACATTTCCTCGTACCTCCTTGCCGTTCTAGTGACTAGTGACTGCTAAAGCGTTGGGACTAGTCATCCAACATGACGGGTATACTTGCGCTAGCCGAAGACACAGAGGATTTTGATGCCGATATTTTGTAAAGACCAACTACCACACCCATGCCTAACTACCACACCTATGACCAACTACCACACCCATGCCTAACTACCACACCCATGACCAACTACCTCACCCATGCCTAACTACCACACCCATGACCAACTACCTCACCCATGCCTAACTACCACACCCATGACCAACTACCTCACCCATGCCTAACTACCACACCCATGACCAACTACCTCACCCATGCCTAACTACCACACCCATGACCAACTACCTCACCCATGCCTAACTACCACACCCATGACCAACTACCTCACCCATGCCTAACTACCACACCCATGACCAACTACCTCACCCATGCCTAACTACCACACCCATGACCAACGACCACACCCATGCCTAACTACCACACCCATGCCTAACTACCTCACCCATGCCTAACTACCTCACCCATGACTAGCTACCACCACCATGGCTAACAACAACACCTGTGCCCAACAAACACGCCCAATAACCAAACCCATGCCCAACAATAACTCCCATACCCTACTGTCGACCCCCTGCTCCACTATCACACCCACAGGCCTGACAGTGGTCCCAT
The DNA here is from genome assembly GCA_013435795.1 of Chlamydomonas sp. ICE-L. Lineage (NCBI taxonomy): Eukaryota > Viridiplantae > Chlorophyta > Chlorophyceae > Chlamydomonadales > Chlamydomonadaceae > Chlamydomonas > Chlamydomonas sp. ICE-L. The sequence continues at coordinate 42,417,809 of JACBWV010000626.1, forward strand.
GCCTGACCCATGGGCACCATCACACCCATGCCACACAATCGCATCCATACCATATCATCAGTTTCCCAATTCCATACTATCACACCCACAGGCCTGACAGTGGTCCCATGCCTGACCCATGGGCACCATCACAACCATGCCACTCTCACATCCATGCTATAGTATCAGTTTACCAATCCCATACTATCACACCCACAGGCCTGACAGTGGTCCCATGCCAGACCCATGGGCACCATCACACCCATGCCACTCTCACATCCATACTATAGTATCAGTTTACCAATCCCATACTATCACACCCACAGGCCTGACAGTGGTCCCATGCCAGACCCATGGGCACCATCACACCCATGTCACACTATCACATCCATACTATATCATCAGTTTATCAATTCCATACTATCACACCCACAGGCCTGACAGTGGTCCCATGCCTGACCCAGAGCACCATCACACCCATGCCACACTACCAAATTGATACCATATCATCAGTCTATCAATCCCATATTATCACACTCACAGGCCTGACAGTGGTTCCATGCTTGTGTGGAGATCATTGCTGCTATTAGCAGTTGTGTTCACAGCTGGACATGGTTCGCAGGTGAGAGCGGGGAAGAGCGCACCATTTTTAGGGCAGGCACGGCATCAATGCATACTTGATAATGATAACGCCTGGTGGGGCGTGGTTTTAAGGGAGCCCGTCGTACGCGGGTGGGGAGCCTCAACTGGACAAGCTACCATCGCGGTTGACAACAACCTGCAACGCTAAGAGCGACCGAAGGGGGAGTCGAACCCCCGACTCTTCATCATCAAGCGATCTGGTCAACCACTAGACCATTGTATATCACTGAAAGGGGATGATGCATACTTGGGGGGTCTTCGACACCCTTTTATTGGGCTCATAAGGGTGCATTGTGGGTGATGGTGATGATGATGAGATGATGAATGATGATGATGATGATGATGGATGATGATGATGTGAGAAGATGATGATGATGCATGCATGATATTATGATGTTATGCATGATTCTGATGATGTGCTGAGGATTACTGATGCTGATGATGATGATGATGATGATGATGATGCATGCTTCTGGACTGATCTGATGCTGCATGCTGCTGATGCTGCTGCTGCTGACCTGCCTGCCTTGCTGCCTGCTGCTGATGCTGCTGACGCTGCTGCTGCTGCTGCTGCTGCTGTGGTGCTCTTCTGCTGCTCTCTCTGCTGCCGTGCCTCTTCTTCCTTCTCGCTTTGCTGCTCTGCTGCTGCTGCTGCTTATGGCTAGCGGTGCCTGCTTGCTGCTGGCTGCTGCCGGGCTGCTGCTGCTGCTTCTGCTGCTTCCGCTGCTTCATTCTGCTGCTGCTGCGCTGCTTGCTGCTGCGCTGCTGCTTCCTGCTGTCCGCTGCTTCGCTGCTGCCTTTGCTGCTGCGGCATGCTGCTGCTGGCTGTGCTGCTGCTGCTTCTGCTGCTGCTGCTGCTGCTGCTGGCTGCTGCTGCCTGCTGCTCTGCGCTCTGCTTCGCCTGCTGCTGCTTCTTCTGGCGGCTGCTGCTTCTGTACTGCTGCTCCTGCTGCTGCTTCTGCGCTGCTTGCTGCTGCTCTGCGGCTGCTGCATGCTGCTTCTGCGGCTGCTGCGCTCTGCTGCTGCTCGCTCTGCTGCTGCTGCTGCCTGCTGCTGATGCTTCTGCTGCCTGCCTGCTCGCTGCCTGCTGCGGCTGCATGCTGCTAGCTGCCTGCTGCTGCTGCATGCCGGCATGCTGCTGCTGCTGCTGCTGCTGCTGTGCGCTGCTGCTGCCTTCTGCCGCGCTGCTGCCTGCTGCTGCTGCTGTTCTGCTGCTGCTGCTCTGCTGCTTGCTGCTTCTGCTGCTGCTGCTGGTGCTGCTCGGTGCTGCTTGTTCTGCTGGTGCTGCTGAGTGCTGCTGGTGCTGCTTGAGTGCGCTGGTGCTGCTGGTGCTGCTGGCTGCGGTGATCTGGTGCTGCTGGTGCTGCATGTGCTGCTGGTCTGCTGTGCTGCTGGCTGCTGGTCTTCTGGTGCTGCTGGTGCTGCTGTGCTGCTAGGGTGCTGCTCTGTGCTGCTGGTTCGTCTGGTGCTGCCATGGTGCTGCTGTGCTTCTGGTGCTGCTTGTGCTGCGGGTGCTGCTGGTTCGGCTGTGCTCTCGCTGGTGCTGCTGGTGCTGTGTGTGCTGCTGGTGCTGCTTGTGCGCTGGTGCTGCTGGTGCTGCTGCGTTGCTGCTGGTGCCTGCTGGTGCTGCTGTGCTGCTGCGTGCTGCTGGTGCTGCTGGGTGGCTTGCTTGTGTGCTTGTGCTGCTGGTGCTGCTGTTCTGCTGGTGCGCTGGTGCTGCTGGTGCTCTGGTGCTGCTGGGTGCTGCTGGTGCTGCCTGGTGCTGCTGGTGCTGGCTTGTGCTGCGGGTGCTGCTGGTGCTGCTGGTGCTGCTGGTGCTGCTGTGCTGCTGGTGCTGCTGGTTGCTGCTGGCTGCTGCTGGTGCTGCTGGTGCTGCTGGTGCTGCTGGTGCTGCTGGGTGCTGCTGTGCTGGTGGTGCTGCTGGTGCTCCCCCCTGGGGGGTTTGGGGGGGACCTTTGCTTGTGCTGCTGGTGTCTCTGTGCTGCCTGGTGCTGCTGGTGCTGCGGGTGCGCTGCGTGCTGCTGGTGCTGCGGTGCTGCTGGTGCGGCTGGTGCGCTGGTGCTGCTGGTTCTGCTGGTTCTGCTGGTGCTGCCTGGTTTGCGAGGTGCTGCTGGTGCTTCTGGTGCCTGCTGGTGCTGCTGGTGTTCTGGTGCTCGCTGTGCTCCCCTTAGTTGCTAGGTCTGGTGCTGCTAGGATGCTGCTGGTGGCTCTGGTGTCTGCGGTGCTGCTGGTGCTGCTGGTGGACTGCTGGTGCTGCTGTTGCTGCTGGTGGCTGCTGTGATGCTGGTGCTGCTGGTGCTGCTTGTGCTTCTGGTGCTGCTGGTGCTCTGGTGCTGCTGTGCTGCGGGCTGCTGGTGCTGCTGGTGCTGCTTGTGCTCGCTGGTTCTGCTGGTGCTGATGGTGCTGCTGTTGCTGCTGTTGCATGCGGGTGCTGCTGTGCTGCTGGTGTCGCTGGTGCTTGCTGTTTGGTTTTTGGGGGGCTGCTGATGCTGCTGTGCTGCTGGTGCTGCATGGGTGCTGCTGGTGCTGCTGCTGGTGCTTGCTGGTGCTGCTGGTGGTGCTGGTGCTGCTGGTGCTGCTGGTGCTGCTGGTGCTGCTGGTGCTGCTGGTGCTGCTGGTGCTGCTGGTGCTGGTGGTGCTGCTGGTGCTGCTGGTGCTGGTGGTGCGCGGTGCTGCTGGGCTCTGGGTGCTGCTGGTGCTGCTGGTGCTGCCTGGTGCTGTGTGCGGCCTGGTGCTGCTGGTGCTTCCTGGGTGCTGCTGGTGCTGCTGGTTTCTGCTGGGTGCTGCTTGTGCTGCTGGTCTGCTGGTTGCTCTTGTGCTGCTGGTGCTGCTGTTGCTGCTGGTGCTGCTGCTGCTGCGGTGCTTCTGGATGCTGCTGGTGCTTGCTGGTGCCTGTCTGGTGCTGGTGCTGGTGCTGGTGCTGGTGCTGGTGGACTGTGCTGGTGCTGGTGATGGTGCTTGTGCTCGTGATGGTGCTTGGGGCGGGGTGTGGGTGACCGTGTGCCGGTGAACGGTGCACTGTGACTTGATGGTGACGTGATGGTGCCGGTGATGGTGATGGTTATGGTGATGGGTTGCATGGTTGATGGTGATGTAGAGGTGCTGGTGATGTTTATGATGGTGATGGTTTGGTGATGGGGCGGTGATGGTGTGGTGATGGTGATGGTGAGGTGATGGTGATGGTGCTGGTGCTTGGTGCATGGTTCTTTATCTGGTTCTGGGTGCTGGTGCCCTGGTGCTGGTGCAGCTTTGCTTGTGTGCTGGTGCTTGGTGCTGGTGCATGGGTCGTCTTTTTCTGGTGCTGGTGCTGGTTCTGGGTGCTGGTGCTGTGCTTCGGTGCCTCTGGTGCTTGTGCTAGGGGCTGGTGCTGGTGCTGTGCTGGTCGTGGTGCTTGTGCTGGTGCTGGTGCTGGTTCTGGTGCTGTGCTGGTGCTGGTGCTTGTGGTGCTCGGGCTGGTGCGGGTGCGGTGCTGGTGCTGGGGATGGTGATGGGGGTGCATTGTGCTGGTGATGGGATGGTGATTGTGATTGGTGCTGGTGATGGTTGAGGGTGATTGTCATGGTGCTGGTATGGTGATGGTGATGGTTATGTTATGCTGATGATTGTGATGATGCGGGTGACCTTTTTCCTGGTGCCCTACTGGACTACAAATGTGCCCTTAGCATTCTGGATCATAATAGTGCCGCAAGAGTGCAGAAAAGGGTGCCCTCAGCTTGGTCAGTGGGTGTGGGTGCAGCTGTAATCAGGACCTGGGGGGACGTTGTGCCCAGCAGGCGGGTGGTGGGATGGGAGTTGGAGTGGGTGCGGGTCAGTATCAAGGAGGACTTACAAACATCAGGCACAAAGAAGAAGACAACAAGTCTTATGCAGCGTTGCAAGCGACGCGGAAAATTGGCGGAATGTGTTTGGCAAGGGAACAAAAGGTGGCAACGATGGAGCTGACCAAAGCGAGTTAGTTACGTGACCGTTGGCTGACGTGCCAGGCTTCAATTTTTTTCGGTCGGACAAACGGACAAATGGGTAAACATGGGGGCTCCCGCCCCCTTGAAGAGGGGGCGCCGCCAAAAATGCAACATAATAGTGCTGCAGGGGTGCAGAAAAGGGTGCCAAAGAGCTCCCCAATTTGCAGTGCATAATTTATAGTGAACACAACGACATATGTATGTACGTGAACATGTATTTGGGTGTATATGTTAGTTTCTGTGAGAGGGGAGAAGAGGACAGGGGTAGGCATGGCATACTTTATAGTGTACCGTACACAACAACATATAAACATACGTAAACATGTGCTTGGGTGTATATGTAAGCCGTCGTGTACACTAATATTTGTGTGAGAGCGGAGAAGAGCGCACCATGTCGCGCTCAGGGGACCAGGGAATTGAATTGAATTGACTTGACTTGACTTGACTTGAATTGAATTGACTTGAATTTAATTTAATTTAATTTAATTGATTACATGGTCAATCAGCCTTAAGTGCAAGGTACAACGTGCAATGTACAAAGTACAAGGTACAACGTGCAGTGTACTAAGTACAAGGAACAAAGTGCAGTGTACAATGTACATGGTACACCGTGCAGTGTACAAAGTACATGGTATACTGTGCAGTGTACAAAGTACATGGTACACCGTGCAGTGTACGAAGTTCAAGGTGCAAAGTGCAGTGTACACAGTACAAGGTACAACATGCAGTGTAAAAAATTCAAGGTACAACGTGCAGTGTACAAGCCAGATTATGTTTAGTAGAGGTATCATCTCTCAGTTGAAGCCTCTCACACCCACACTCATGTATCCAAATTTATGGATCAACTGAATTGATTTAAATCATCCCCACCTTAATATTGTGTAATGATAACTCCCGGTGGGGCGTGGTGTTAAGGGAGCCCGTCGTCCGCGGGTGGGGAGCGGTCTCCTACCTCAACTGGACAAGCTACCATTTGACGACGACCTGCAACGCCAAGAGCGACCAAAGGGGGAGTCGAACCCCCGACTCTTCATCCTCGAGCGATCTGGTCTACCACTAGACCATTGTATTTCACTGAAAGGGGCTTTAATATTGTGTATGGATATCGCAAGCTGTGTGATATACATGGATATAACCATTCATTATTTTTGTATCCTATCCATGAGTTTGAGTTTTGCTAATCCCTGTAATCCACACCCATCCACTGTCTCCTTGCCCTAAACTAAATTGCCCAATGACTACCCCCCCCCCCCCCCCCCCCTCCTCTCACCCCTACCCCCTACCCCCTCTATCTCCTTCCCAAATGTAGGCTCTTGTGGTTAGGGCCCTATGGTAAACTGCCCAATGGCTCCCCCCCCCCCCCCCCCCCTCCTCTCACCCCTGCCCCCTACCCCCTACCTCTACCCCCCGCCCTACCCCCCTCTATCACCTTTCCAACTGTAGGCTCTGTGGTTAGGGCCCTACGGTAAACTGCCCAATGGCTACCCCCCCCCCCCCCCCCCCCCCCCTCCTCTCACCCCTGCCCCCGACCCCTTCCTCTCACCCCTACCCCCTACCTCTACCCCCCGCCCCTACCCCTCTATCTCCTTTCCAACTGTAGGCTCTGTGGTTAGGGCCCAACGGTAAACTGCCCAATGGCTCCCCCCCCCCCCCCCCCTCCTCTCACCCCTGCCCCCTTCCCCTTCCTCTCACCCCTACCCCCTACCCCTACCCCCCTACCCTACCCCTACCCCCCCGCCCCTACCCCCTCTATCTCTTTTCCAATGTAGGCTCTGTGGTTAGGGCCCTATGGTAAACTGCCCAATGGCCAGACAGCTTCTGAGCCACTTCCTCTACCAGTGATTGAACTTCCCACCAAGTGCCCAGGCTGCTTGGGGACATGCAACGAGGAACTGGGAAGGTGAGGGGGGCTTTGTGGGGGACGAGAGGGGGGGGCTTTGTGGGGGAGGAGAGGGGGGCTTTGTGGGGGACGATAGGGGGGTTTGTGGCGGGGGAGGAGAGGAGGGTTGCAGATGGGGGTATGTGGCGGCATAGGTGAGGGTGGTTTGGGTGGGTGAGGCTGGGGATGTACAATGAGGAGCTGGGAAGGTGAGGGGGCTTATGTGGTGGAGGAGGCTGCTGGTGGTGGTAGGGAGGTGAGGAAAGAGGCTTCTGGTGGTGGGGGTTATTGCTGACCAGGAGGGGGTGGTGGAGGTGAGGGAGGAGGCTGCTGGTTAGGGGAGTTAATGTGAGCTAGGAGGGGGTGGTGGAGGTGAAGGGCGGAATATGGGTTTGTGTTGGCGAAGAGCAAGGGCCCCCCCCCTCCCCTCCCTCCACCTCCACCTCCCCTCTCCCCACTTGACCCCCCTTCATCTACACTCCACTACACACCTTGGTCAACAATACCCCCACCACCACCACCACCTACACTCCACCACACACCTTGGTCAACAATATCCCCCCCCCCCCACCACCACCACCTACACTCCACCTACACTCCACCACACTTCTTGGTCAACAATATCCCCCACCACCACCACCACCTACACTCCACCACACATCTTGGTCAACAATATCCCCCCCACCACCACCACCACCACCTACACTCAACCACACTTCTTGGTCAACAATATCCCCCCCCCCACCACCACCTACACTCCACCACACTTCTTGGTCAACAATATCCCCCCACCACCACCACCACCTACACTCCACCATACACCTTGGTCAACAATATCCCCCCACCACCACCACCACCACCACCACCTACACTCAACCACACTTCTTGGTCAACAATATCCCCCCCCACCACCACCACCTACACTCCACCACACTTCTTGGTCAACAATATCCCCCCCCCACCACCACCACCTACACTCCACCACACACCTTGGTCAACAATATCCCCCCACCACCACCAACCACCACCTACACTCCACCACACATCTTGGTCAACAATATCCCCCCCCCACCACCACCACCACCTACACTGAACCACACTTCTTGTCAACAATATCCCCCCCCCACCACCACCACCTACACTCCACCACACTTCTTGGTCAACTATATCCCCCCACCACCACCACCACCTACACTCCACCACACACCTTGGTCAACAATATCCCCCCCCCCCACCACCACCACCACCTACACTCAACCACACTTCTTGGTCAACAATATCCCCCACCACCACCACCACCTACACTCCACCACACACTTTGGTCAACAATATCCCCCCCCCCACCACCACCACCACCTACACTCCACCACACACCTTGGTCAACAATATCCCCCCACCACCACCACCACCTACACTCCACCACACTTCTTGGTCAACAATATCCCCCCTCCACCACCACCACCTACACTCCACCACACACCTTGGTCAACAATATCCCCCACCACCACCCCCACCTACACTCCACCACACTCATTGGTCAACAATATCCCCCACCACCACACACCTACGTCAACAATATCCCCCCACCCCCCACCACCACCACCACCTACACTCCACCACACCACCACCACCACCACCACCACCACCTACACTCCACCACACACCTTGGTCAACAATATCCCCCCCCACCCACCACCACCACCACCTACCACCACCACCACACCACCGACACTCCACCACACACCTTGGGTCAACAATATCCCCCCCCCCCCCCCCACCACCACCACCACCGACACCACTCCACCACACACCGACGTCAACAAAGATCCCCCCCCCCCCACACCACACCACCACCACCACCACCACCTACACTCCACCACCACCACCACTACCACCAACCACCTACACTCCAACCACACACTTGGTCACAATATCACCCCCCCCACCCCTCCACCACCCCCCTCCACCTCCCCCTCCCCCACCTCCCTCCACCACAACACCTTGGTTGACAAATTCTCCCCCCTCCCACACCCCCCCACCCCCCCCCACACACTTGACCCCCCTCCACTCCGCTCCACCACACACCTTGGCCAATAATACCCCCCACCCCCCCCCCCCCCCCCCCCCCCCCGCACCCCACCCCACCCCAACCACACACACACAAACTTGCCCCCCTCCCACCCCCTTGACCCAACTCCCAGGTGTTACTTCCAACACGGCGACTCCAGCCCCACATGTGACCCCCCCCCCCCCCCCCCCCCCCCCCCCTACCACTACCACAACCACTACCACTACCACCAACACCACCACCACCAACACCACCACACCCTCTACATCCCCTTTCACCTAAAATCCACCACACACCTATCCCAGCATCCCAACATACCCTCATCCCCTCCCCCCCGACATTCCCCCCCTGCCCCCTCCCCCACCCCCCCCCCCCCCACCCCCCCCCCCCCCCCCCCCCCCCCCCCCCCCCCCCCCTCCCCCTAACACCTCCCCCCCAGCACGCCTATTCCACAATCCGAACCCCCCTTCCCCCCCCCCCTCCCCCCCTGCACCTTCATAACCACTTACCAACCTATTCCCTCAGAACCAACACACCCCCCGCCCCCCCCCCCCCCCCCCACCCCCCCCCCCCCCCCCCCCTCCCCCCTTCACCTTTCACCACCATACACCTATCCGATCAATACCAACACCCCCTTCCCCTCCTTCCCCCCCCTGCACCTTCCCCACCACACACCTATTCCATCAATACCAACACCCCCCCCTTCCCCCCCTCCCACCCATCTCCTTCCCACCATAGAACTACACCTATCCGTCATACCAAAACCGCCTTCCCCTCCCCTCCTCCCCCCCTGCACCGTTCCCCACGCACACACCTATTCTTCAATTCCATCAATACCAACTACAAACCCCCTTCCCCTCCTCCCCCCCCTGCAACCTTCCCACCACACACCTATCCATCAATACCACCACCCACTTCCCCTCCTTCCCCCCCCGGCACCTTCCCCAACACCGATATTTCCATCAATCCACACCCCCTTCTTCCCCTCCGTCCCCCCCTGCCCCTCCCCACCACACAACAACACCTATATTTTCCATCAATAACCAACACCCCCTTCCCCTCCTCTCCCCCCCCTGCACTTCCCCCCCACACACCTATTCCATCAATAACCACAACCCCCTTCCACTCCTTCCCCCCCCCTGCACCCCTTCCCCACACACACCTATTCCTTCAATACAACCCAACACCCCCCTTCCCCTCCTTCCCCCTCCCCCCCCTGCACCTTCCCCACCACACAACCTATTCCTCAATGACCAACACCCCTTCCCCTCCTTCCCCACCCCCTGCACCTTCCCACCACACCGCGATGTCCATCCATCAATATAACCCAACACCCCGCCCCCCCTTTCCCTCCTTCCCCCCCCCTGCCACCTTCCCCACCACACACCATTCCATCAATACCAACACCCCCTTCCCCTCCTTCCCCCCCCTGCACCTTCCCCACCACACACCTATTCCTCAATACAACATCCCACTTCCCACCCCCCCTCCCCCCCTGGCACCTTCCCCCACCACACACCTATCCATCAATACTAACAACCTCCTTCCCCCCCCCCCTCCCCCCTGCACCTTCCCCACCACACAACCTATTACCACAATACCACACACCCCCCCCCTTCCCTCCCGTCCCCCCCCCTGCCCTTCCCCCCACACACCTTTCCATCAATACCAACCCCCCCCTTCCCCCTCCTTCCCCCCCCTGGCACCTTCCCCACCACAACAACCTATTTCCAGTCAATACCCAACACCCCAACACCCCCCCCCTTCCCCCTCCTTCCCCCCCCCTCACTCTTCCCCACCCAGACTCCTATTCCTCAATACCACACCCCCTTCCCCCCCCCCCCCTTCCCCCCCCTGCACCTTCCCCACCACACACCTATTCCATCAATACCAACACCCCCTTCCCCCCCCCCCCCCTCCCCCCCCTGCACCTTCCCCACCACACACCTATTCCATCAATACCAACACCCCCTTCCCCTCCTCCGTCCCCCCCCTTCAAACCTTCCCCACCACACACCTATTCCATCAAACCAACACCACCCCCCCCTTCCCCTCCTCCCCCCCCCTGCCCTTCCCCACCACACACCTATTCCATCAATACCAACACCCCCTTCCCCTCCTTCCCCCCCCCCCTGCACCTTCCACACCACAACACCGATTCCCATACCAACAACCCCCTTCCCCCCCCCCACTCCCCCCATGCCCTTCCCCACCACACACCTATTCCATCAATACCAACACCCCCTTCCCCCCCCCCCCCCCCCCCTCCCCCCCCCCTGCACCTTCCCCACCACACACCTATTCCATCAATACCAACACCCCCCCTTCCCTCCTTCCCCCCCCTGCACCTTCCCCCCCACACACCTATTCCATCAATACCACCCCCCCCTTCCCCTCCTTCCCCCCCCTGCACCTTCCCACCACACACCTATTCCATCAATACCAACACCCCCTTCCCCTCCTTCCCCCCCCTGCACCTTCCCCACCACACACCTATTCCATCAATACCAACACCCCCTTCCCCTCCTTCCCCCCCCTGCACCTTCCCCACCACACACCTATTCCATCAATAATCAACACCCCACACCCTTCCGATCCTGCCCCCCTGCACCTTCCCACCACACCCTATTCCATCAATAACCAACACCACCCTTCCCCTCCTTCCTTCCCCCCCCTGCACCTTCCCCACCACACTCTATTCCATCACTCCAACACCCCCTTCCCCTCCTTTTCCCCCCCCCCTGAAACCTCCCCACCACATCACCTTATTCCATCAATAACCAACCCCCCCCCTTCCCCTCCTTCCCCCCCCTGCACCTTCCCCACCACACACCTATTCCATCAATACCAACACCCCCTTCCCCCCCCCCTCCCCTCCCCCCTGCACCTTCCCCACACACACCTATTCCATCAATACCACACCAACCCCCTTCCCCCTCCTCCCCCCCCTGCACCTTCCCCACCACACCACCTATTCCATCAATACCAACACCCACCGGCCCCCCTCCCCCCCGGCCCTCCCCACCACACACCTATTCCATCAAGACCAACACCCCCGCCCCCCCGGCCGCCCTCCTTCCCCCCTCCACCTCCCCCCCACAACCACCTATATCCATCAAACCAACACCCCCCCCCTTCCCCCCTTCCCCCCCCCACTTCCCCCCCCTGCAACCCCCCACCACACACCTATCCACAAACCACAACCCCCTTCCCCCCCCCCCCCCCCCCGCCCCCCCCCCTGCCACCTTCCCCACCACACACCTATGTCCATCCATTAACCAACACCCCGTCCTCCCCCCCCCCCCCCCCCCCCCCCGCAACCTTCCCCACCACACCCCTATCCACATACCCCCACCCCCCCCCCCAACCCCCTTTCCCCTCCTTCCCCCCCCTCCCACTCCCTCCCCCCACACACCTATTCCCATCAATACCAACACCCCCCCTTCCCCCCTTTCCCCCCCCTGCACCTTCCCACCACACACCTATTCCATCAATACCAACACCCCCCCTTCCCCTCCTTCCCCCCCCCTGCACCTTCCCCACCACACACACCTATTCCATCAATACCAACACCCCCTTCCCCTCCTCCCCCCCAATGCACGCCCCCCACACACCTCTTCCATCAATACCAACACCCCCTCCCCCTTCCCCCCCCCCCCCCTGCACCTCCCCCCCCACCACACACCTATTCCATCAATACCAACACCCCCCTTCCCCTCCTTCCCCCCCCCTGCACCTTCCCCACCACACACCTATTTCCATCAATACCACACCCCCCCCTTCCCCTCCTTCCCCCCCCCTGCACCTTCCCCACCACACACCTATTCCATCCATACCAACAACCCCCCTTCCCCTCCTTCCCCCCCCTGCACCTTCCCCACCACACACCTATCCTTCAATACCAACACCCCCTTCCCCTCCTTCCCCCCCCCTGCACCTCCCCACCACACACCTATTCCATCAATACCAACACCCCCTTCCCTCCTTCCCCCCCCTGCACCTTCCCCACCACACACCTATTCCATCAATACCAACACCCCCCCCCTTCCCCTCCTTCCCCCCCCTGCACCTTCCCCACCACACACCTATCCTCACTAAACCCAACACCCCTTCCCCTCCTTCCCCCCCCTTCCCTTCCCCACCACACCCTATCCATCAATACCAACACCCCCTTTCCCCCCCCCCCTCCTCCCCCCCCCTGCACCTTCCCCCCACACACCTATTCCATCAATACCAACCCCTTCCCTTCCCCCCCCCCCCCCCCCCTGCACCTTCCCCCCCACCACCACCTATTCCATCAATACCAACACCCCCCCCTTCCCCCTCCTTCCCCCCCTGCACCTTCCCCACCACACACCTATTCCATCAATACCAACACCCCCATTCCCCTCCTTCCCCCCCCTGCACCTCCCCACCACACACCTATTTCCAATCAATACCAACACCCCCTTCCCCCCCCCCCCTCCCCCCCCGCAGCAACCTTCCCACCACAACACCTATTCCATCAACCAACACACCCCCCCCCCCCCCCCCCTCCCCCCCCTGCACCTCACCCACACACCTATTCCATCAAAATACCAAACCACCCCCTTCCCCTCCCCCCCCCTGCCACCTTCTCCCACCACACCCCTATTCCATCATCAACCAACACCCCCTCCCTCCTTTCCCCCCCCCTGCACCCTTCCCACCAACCCCTATTCCATCAATACCAACACCCCCTTCCCCCCCCTCCTCCCCCCCCTCACCTTTCCCACCACACCACCATTCCTATCAATAACCAACACCCCATTCCCCTCCTCCCCCCCCTGCACCTTCCCCACCCACACCTATTCCTCATACCAACACCCCCCTTCCCCCCCCCCCCCTGCACCTTCCCCACCACCACACCCTATCCATCAATACCAACACCCCCCACCTTCCCCCTTCCCCCCCCTGCCACCTTCCCCACCACACAACCTATTCCATCAATACCAACAACCCCCTTCCCCTCCTTCCCCCCCCCTGCACCTTCCCCACCACACACCTATTCCATCAATACCAACACCCCCCTTCCCCTCCTTTCCCCCCCTGCACCTTCCCCACCACAACACCTATTCCATCATACCAACACCCCCTTCCCCTCCTTCCCCCCCCTGCACCTTCCCCACCACACACCTATTCCATCAATAACCAACACCACCCTTCCCCTCCTTCCCCCCCCCCCTGCACCTTCCCACCACACACACCTATTCCTCAATACCAACACCCCCCTTCCCCTCCTTCCCCCCCCCTGCCCCTTCCCCACCACACACCTATTCCATCAATACCACACCCCCCTTCCCCTCCTTCCCCCCCCTGCATCACCTTCCCCCCACCACACACCTATTCCTCAATACCAACACCCCCTTCCCCCCTTCCCCCCTGCAACCTTCCCCACCACACACCTATTCCATCAATACCAACACCCCTTCCCTCTTCCCCCCCCTGCCACCTTCCCCCCACCACACACCTATCCACAATACCAACACCCCCTTCCCCCCCCCCTCCCCCCCCTGCACCTTCCCCACCACACCCTATTCCCAATACCCAACACCCCCCTTCCCCTCCTTCCCCCCCCTGCCACTTCCCACCACACAACACCTATTCCATCAATACACACCCCCTTTCCCTCCTTCCCCCCCTGCACCTTCCCATACCAACACCTATTCCATCATACCAACACCCCCTCCCCCCCCCCCCCCCCCCCCCCCCCCCTGCACCTTCCCCACCACACACCTATTCCATCAATACACAACCCCCTTCCCCTCCTTCCCCCCCCCCCCTGCACCTTCCCCACCACACACCTATTCCATCAATACCAACACCCCCTTCCCCCCTCCCCCCCGCCCTTCCCCACCATACACCTCTCCATCAATACCAACAACCAACACCCCCCCTTCCCCCCCCCCCTCCCCCCCCTGCCACCTTTCCCCCACACACCTATTCCATCATACCAACACCCCCCTTCCCCTCCTTCCCCCCCCTGCACCTTCCCCCCCACACACCATTCCATCAATACCAACACCCCCCTTCCCCTCCTTCCCCCCCCTGCAACTTCCCCCACACACACCTATTCCATCAATACCCACCCCCTTCCCCTCCTTCCCCCCCTTCCCTTCCCCCCACCACACACCTATTCCATCAATACACACCCCCTTCCCCCTCCCCCCCCCTGCACCTTCCCCACACACACCTATTCCATCAATACCAACACCCCCCCCTGTCCCTCTCCTTCCCCCCCTGCACCTTCCCCACCACACACCTATTCCATCAATACCAACCCCCCTTCCCCTCCTTCCCCCCCCTGCACCTTCCCCACCACACACCTATTCCATCAATACCAACACCCCCTTCCCCTCCTTCCCCCCCCTGCACTTCCCCACCACACACCTATTCCTCAATACCACACCCCCTTCCTCCTTCCCCCCCCTGCGCACCTTCCCCCCCCACCCACACACCTATTCCATCAAGACCAACCCCCCCTTCCCCTCCTTCCCCCCCCTGCACCTTCCCCACCCACAAACCTATTCCTTCAATACCAACACCCCCTTCCCCTCCTTCCCCCCCCTGCACCTTCCCCACCACACACCTATTCCATCATACCAACCAACACCCCCCCCTTCCCCTCCTTCCCCCCCCTGCACCTTCCCCACCCACACACCTATTCCATCAATACCAACCCCCCCCCCTTCCCCTCCTTCCCCCCTGCAGCCTTCCCCACCACACACCTATTCCATCAATACCAACACCCCCTTCCCCTCCTTCCCCCCCCTGCAACCTTCCCCACCACACACCTATTCCATCATACCAACCCCCCTTCCCCCCCCCCTTCCCCCCCCTGCACCTTCCCCACCACACACCATATTTTCCATCAATACCAACACCCCCCTTCCCCTCTTCCGTCTCCCCCCCCTGCACCTTCCCCACCACACACCTATTCCATCATATACCAACAACACCCCCTCCTCCCCCTCCCCCCCTTCCCCCCTCCTTCCCCCCCCTGCACCTTCCCCACCACACACCTATTCCATCAATACAACACCCCCTTCCCCTCCTTCCCCCCCCTGCACCTTCCCCACCACAACACCTATTCCATCAATACCAACACCCCCCCCTTCCCCCCCCCCTCCCCCCCCTGCACCTTCCCCCCCACCACACACCTATTCATCAATACCACACCCCCTTCCCCCCTTCCCCCCCCCCCACCCCCCCCCTCCCCCCCTGCACCTCCCCACCACACACCTATTTCCATCAATACCAACACCCAACACCCCCTCTCCCCTCCCTTCCCCCCCCTGCAACACCGTTCCCCACACCACACACCTATTCCATCAATACCACCACCCCCTTCCCCTCCTCCCCCCCCCTGCACCTTCCCCCAACCACCTATCCGATCATACCAACACCACCCCCCCCCTCCCTCCCCCCCCCCTCCTCCCCCCCTCACTTCCCCACACACCTATTCCATCAATACCAACACCCCCTTCCCCTCCTTCCCCCCCTGCACCTTCCCCACCACACACCTATTCCATCAATACCAACACCCCCTTCCCTCCTTCCCCCCCCTTCACCTTCCCCACCACACACCTATTCCCTATCCATCAATACCAACACCCCCCTTCCCCTCCTTCCCCTCCCCTGCACCTTCCCCCACCACACACCTATTCCATCATACCAACACCCCCCCTTCCCCCCTTCCCCCCCCTGCACCTTCCCCACCACACACCTATTCCATCATAACCAACACCCCCTTCCCCTCCTTCCCCCCCCCGCACCTTCCACCCACCACACACCTATTCCATCAATACACAAACCCCCTTCCCCCTCCTTCCCCCCCCGTGCACCTTCCCCACCACACACCTATTCCATCAATACCAACACAACCCCCCCTTCCCTCCTTCCCCCCCCCCTGCAACCTTCCCCACCACACCCCTATTCACATACCAACACCCCCTTCCCCCCCCCCCCCCTCCCCCCCCTGCACCTTCCCCACCACACACCTATTCCATCAATACCAACACCCCTTCCCCCCCCCCCTCCCCCCCCCCTGCACCTTCCCCACCACACACCTTATCCATCAATACCAACACCCCCTTCCCCTCCTTCCCCCCCCTGCACCTTCCCCACCAACACACCTTTCCATCAATACAACACCCCCTTCCCCCCCTCCCCCTCCCCCCCTGCACCTTCCCCCACCACCACCTATTCCTCAATACCAACACCCCCTTCCCCCCCCCCCCCCCCCCCCCCCCCCTGCACCTTCCCCACCACACACCTATTCCATCATCAATACCAACACCCCCTTCCCTCCTTCCCCCCCCTGCACCTTCCCCCACACACCTATTCCATCAATACCAACACCCCCTTCCCCCTTCCTCCCCCCCCTGCCCTTCCCCACCACACACCTATTCCACACAATAC